>JAQFVV010012413.1:11271176-11955241 GCA_028023455.1 Epiperipatus broadwayi
AATTTAGCTAAGGATAAATAAGGTTAAACAAGTGAATTGATTTTAGATATCGTTATTCAACTGACCTAATTCTGCCTTCTAGATTATGCTTTTCTCACATCAATTTTCAAATTTATCTAACTTTAGATTTAATCTTCCAGTTATTATACTTTTTTTTTTTGTTTTTCTATCTCTCTTTTAGTTGATGTGATTTTTGTTTCTCCAGAACACATTTTTAAATTGTTATTATTTATGATCTCGATTTTTTAAATAAGTTACCTGCCTTTCTTTTTTTATTAGATTGGATAAAAATATAGAATTCCACAATTGGTATTTATTTTCTAATGTATTTGTTATCTTCATTTACAATCATATTATTTCTGTGCTATCATTTTCTAAAATGTAAACAGACTCCTACATATTCATGCCATAAAAACAAATTATAAAAATTACAGATGGAAAGCTATATTGCAAGTTCATAATTCACAGAAAACTGCAACTTGATTGCTATTGTTATATTAGATAAAATTAAAATAGTATTTAATAAATAAATAGTTTCAAATTATCAATTAACTATCCAAATAAAAAATTGTGGAAAGAATCTTCAGATATGTAGTCAGCAGTAAATAAAAAAAAATATGTAATTCTGATAGGACTGAATTATAGCAAAGTAAGGGTGCACAGGTCAAAATATAATGGTATGAGATGAGCAGATAGAGATTAAAGAAATTATTGACAACATTGTGTCCATTTATAATAGTAACTTACAAACAAATGTCACAATCTGAATAAAAGATGATGATCATAATTTAAGGAGTTTTATTTTTGATGTGGACTTGGCTATAGATTAATATATTGAAATAAAATAAACCATTTTTACAAACATCTGAAATTAATATTATAAAATTAGTTAAAAGGTTAAAGTATTGAAGATGATTTTAATCTATAATTGATGATGTCAACAGAGTGTTGCCAATAATCTTGGTTATTTGCCCATAATCAACACTATCTACTGCACATATAGATTCATTATATGCCCATTAATTTCCATATTGCTAGTACATGCATTAAATATGGCTTTAAATTAGCTAGCATTTATTACATGGAAAAATTGGTCTTTGAATTAATACACATCTATTAAAACGTACAGAACAGAAAAAAAAACAAAATGAGGAATAAAACATTAACAGTACTTAAACTTAGCAAATAGATAAAATTAAGAGAATGTAAAATAAGAATATATCATGGAATATAAATAAATTATTCTCAAAATAAATAAAACATGCACATATCTTATTTTCTCAATCAAATTATTCATATTAAAATGTCTCAATTTTCCAAAACAACTTGTCACTTGAAATTTCTTTTCTATGTAAACTGCAGTCTAAGCCATATGCTTTTAGAATGAACCTGTACTCAGGTTAGTAATGATAATTGGCCTCTCAAAATGTGACATAAAATAAATTTGTCTAAAAAATAAACAATAATTATGAGTTTTTATAGAGAAAAAATAATTCATTTATTTAAATTTAATATAAATAGAAAATTAATTATTAAAAAATAAAGCTTAAAGTGAAAAAAGTGTTAATTAATAAGCAAACATTTTACTTGTCATATTATTAAAAATAGATAATAACCTGTTGGTAAATTTATTTTTTAAAATATTTTAGTAGCTATAAGTTTAAAAGAAAAAAAAAATACATTTTTTCCCATTGTGATTATTATCTTGCTTCCTACATAAATGCAGAATGATATTTTCTGAATGATTATTCATTGAAATAAAATAAAGCATGAATAAAAAAACAACTACAATGCACAATTTAAAATTAAATAAAAAATTAATTTTACAAAGTGAACTCTAAAATGTATTTTTCACACATTTTCTATTCAATTACAAAAAAAATTATATTGTAATTTCTAACCAATTAGATGTTGAATATTTTTTGCAGTGCTCTTACTATTATTTTTTTAAAAAAAATCATATGTATTTTTTATTTTATATAAATGCAGTGAAATTAATTAAATATAGATAAATAAATGCTATGAACATTTGATTGCTATAGTTTTAATAATGTATGTAAATGAGTTTTTTTATTTCTTTTATTGATATATATTTATATAAAACCAGCTATTACCTTGAGTAAGTCCCAAATAAATTATGAGATTATTGATTTAAGATTAAAAAAGTAAATGGTATTTTAAACTTTTGTTTAGTAATTTTTAATCATATCAAATTATTTATTAGTTGTAGTGTATAAAATCTTTTTTTTTCTTAAAATAACTTAGAATTATAATGACTATTATAATCATCATATTTTGTTATAGACAAAATAATATTCATACGAATTTTAATCCATCAAACTGATTGGATGAAAATAGATTAGTTAATATAAACATTTTACAACTAAATATTAATATACTTTTATATTACACCTGATTAAATTGTATCAATTACTATGCTAAATTAAACTGGTATTTTTTTTTATAATTTGTAGTCACTAGAAGTAAATTCTTTATTTTGGATACATCATAAATTAAAACATTGAATGTTTTGTAATGTCAGAGGATAAAAGTTAAGTAAAGAGCTTTAATCATATTTTAATTTTATAATCAAAACACTATTGTATCCTATGTAATGAAGAAACTCCACCACACATTTTTACTGAGAATAACAACATATTATTGGCAAATATATATGACATCATCAATCTTATAAAATAACCACCATTTTTGATTGACATATTGAAAAAATGGTGGATATTAAAAAAACGAATTTTTTTAAAAAGATTGCAATAGTAAATAATTGATTATAAATCAAATTAGTGGGTACAAATTCATCACTAACCAGCATAAAGGTGGAGTCATTTGTATAAGAGACATGATACAATTGTTGGCACACTTGTGTACGTAATTTATCCAGAGTTTTGAATTTTGATAAAGAAGTACAAATTAATTTTAAAATTTGTAAAATTAATTTTCAAAAATGCAACACAATAGTTTTTTACATTCTTTCTCAGTTTTCTAGAAATTTCTGGCACAATATTAACATTTTTTATTTGTTCTAGTTTTTGGAAATGATTTTACTACTTTTCTGCTATTATCTTTAATTATTAAAAGTTTTTAATATAAGCGCTTTTAAAAAATGTAATAATTAATATCTTTATGAGGTAGGTTTTTTTATACATTTTTGACTGTCTTACATATACACTAGTATTCTGTTTATTTAGGGTATATGAGCACAGACTTTCACATGACCCACCACTCTCCACTCTATCTCATGACACTGATACACTTGAACATATATATATATCAAAAGGATAAATAATCACCAATAAAACGTATTTCATGCTAAACCAGCAATCATCAGTTGGTCCAGATTATTATCTCTATACATATATGCAATAAGTGCTCAGATATATATGGATGTGACGAGAATTTTGGCCTCAATGCAGCCATTGAGCATTCCATCATCAGATTTTCAATTGGACGGATGGTTGAAGACTTGGAGTGTGGTGCGGATTGAAGCCGGTCCATTAAAGTATGAAGATTGGCTATCTTAATATATATCTGAGCACTTATTTCATATATGTGTAGAGATAATAATCTGGACCAACTGATGATTGCTGGTTTAGCATGAAATACGTATATTGGTGATTATTTATCTTTTCGACATTTCAAATGTATCAGTGTTATGAGATAGAGAGGAGAGTGGTAGGTCGTGTGAAAGTCTGTGCTCATATACCCTATATCAGGGGTGGCCAACTTTTGTATTCATAAAGAACTACTTTTTATTTTTAAAATGTGTTGCGATCTACTTGCTGTTATAGTCGTCGTCCAAGTGGAGGGAGATGTGAAATACATACTACTTTTATATATCTACCTAATAAAAAATAATTATTTAACGGGCCAAAAAACTCATGTTCGGAGGAATCAAAGCAACATGAGTAATTATTAACAATATTTATTAATTCAAATTAGCTACATTAAGTCAAGATTAAAAATGTTCAATAATGATACGACTTAGTGGACTTCACCTGTCTAGAATTGAAAAAAAAAAATGGAACTGAAACAAAAATAACAAAAAAACTTGAAAATCTTGACTTAATTTGTTTCACTCGTTACCCGACAGATCTTGCCAGATTGACCTCGCGATCGACCAAAATTGGCTTTGCGATCGACGGATGGATTGATCGACTTGTTGGCCACCCCTGCTATATATTACATATATTGATGCAGGTGTATAATAAGTCTGTATTTCAGTTATATCCTGTTTATTGAAATATTTACATTTATTGAGAGTGGCTTTTAAACATTGAATTATTTAATATGAGTTAAAATTAAAAATGACATGTTTATATTTGTTTAGATTTAAATTATACCTTTGTCAACAAAAAAATATTTATTATAACACCTGGGATTGTTAGAATAAACGATCGCTTTGCTCTTGGAAATGTTTTTACTAATTGAGATAATTTATTTAAATTGACATCTCCCCACCCCTTCCTCTGAAAAGTTGTGTTTTCCCGGTTATCTTACATATTTGTATATTTCACATATATTAATTTATTTAGTTTTCTGTATTGGAAATATTAAAAATTTAGATTAAAAGATCAAGAAACGTGATATGTTTCGTTTACATTTTTTTTCTTTTCCAAATTTGATTTCTTTACGATGCAAAGTTCTAAAAAACAAAAAAATCTTCTTTACATTCAGAGGATGCTGGGCTTAATCAAATGGAAAATATCTTTCTTTCTTGAGTCAACTAAAAGCGAGTTTTCTTATTTCCTATTAAACAAATATACTTCCAACTATCAGAAATTTCTAGAAAATTTGATTTGATTGTAAACAGCCTTGTATCAATAATGATCTGGTAAAAAAAGTTTAATACACAATGAAAATCATATTAGAAAAAGTGATTTGTTAATAAAATCTCGGTTGATAAACTATATTTAGGATTGCTCTTGGAATATAATCAATGCAAAAAACGTATACAATTTTATATTTATTCCTTTAAATTTAGAACGACTTGAATTACATGTTTATTATAATGATGTAAAGATGTTATGAAAGTTTAAGATTTAGCTCTGCCATTGATATTCTCAATTAAATTGTGTTAAGAAAAAATAACCATTGGCAACCAATTACTACCGACAGTAACCATATATATATAGATTTATTGCACAATTGTCTTATCATATAGCTTGGTTATCTGCATCTTTTTTCTGACAGAGAAATTAACAAACATATACTTATATTCGTTATCTAACACAAAGAGAGATATAAACTTGCTTTCCCTTTTACTATTGCATCAAAACTACAAACATCCATCTGCATAGAAAGTCAGACCATCCCCTCCAATATTTCATTCACCCAAAAAATAGACCGTTTTTTATTCACCTTCAATATCTTATGGGAAAATGAAAAATCATTGCACGCACACACACTATATATATATGAATTTGAACACAGATTTTCAATCTCCTACAACTATCCAATCCATCATATACAACTGACACACATGACAACATACATGTGGAAAAGATAAATAAGTTCCAATATACATTTTTCATGTTAAACCAGCACTCATCAGTTTGTCCAGATCACCATCTCTAATATATATATATATATATATATATATTGTAACCTGAATAAAGAGGAAGATGGGGTAGAGAGAGAAAAAACAGAATGTGAGAGAGAAGAGGGAGGAGATGAGAGAATGAGGGAAAGGGACATCAGAAGAGAAAAAGAGAAGAAGAAGAAAGAAGAAGATGAATCAATTGTAACCTAAAGGAAGAGAACGATGGAGTGAGAAGGGAGGATGGGAAGGGAGAGCAGAGGGAGTGTTGAGGATAGAGAAGAGGAAAGAAAAGAAGAGAGAATAGATAAAGAAGAGAGACAGAAATCAGAGGAGAGGAAGAGAAAGGGAGAGAGAAATCAGAATGTGAGAGAGGAGAGCAAAGAAGAAGAGAATGAGAGGATAAGATAATGAGAAAGCAAGAGAGAGAAGAGGGAGAGAAAGAAAAATGAGAAGAGAAAATAACTAAATAATCAGAGAGTCTTCAACTAGACAGCAGGGTTACAATAAATAAAATTTACAAAGATGATAGTACACAGAGATCTATAACAAGATGGAGGGAAAATCATACAATACTGCCAAATAATCAGTGTATAATAATAATAAAGTGGAATGGATTATTGAGAAAAATTTCTACTTTATCAAATATTTATAAGACATAACCCTCCATCGAATCATATTACCTGAGCACAACAGATTTATGACTAAAGAAGAAAGAAATTTCTACTAAAGTTTTCTATCTCATATTTCAAAATAAACAATATTCTTGTCATTGCTTCTAATAACATAATTTATAGTAAATTTACTGAAACAAAATACCATAGGGTATGCTCTTCTTTTAGCACAGGAAACCAACAATAAATACCCATCCTACACTAGTAATACTTAATATTGAGATATAGAAAATTAAGTAAATCAATGCAAAAACAACAAGAGTAAATGATCTCAGGATTCCTACTATACTCTTGTGGAAAACACTAATATGAAGTTGCCTACTAAGTGAATGAATAGGTAAATGAAAAGCTGAATGATATTTTGGTTGACTATAGGAGGCAAACACTTACTCAAAGTAACTACATCCTATTAGAAGACAACAATTTTTATTAAAATTACTAAAATAATATTTTACTTAAATATTAATTGCATAATTAAAATATTCAAAATTTAGGACTAATTATAGCCTTTTATCCATGACATCACTCTAGACAGAAGAAGGACAAGGGTTCTTTTTATGTCAGTCCACCTTCCCACAGACAACTTTCATAAGCAACAAAATGTAAACTGGACCTTGACATTAAAATAATATAATAGTGTGCAGTTTAAAAATAGTATGGATAATCTTCCAAAACATTAAACCACTTCCACTTTATACTACACATCTTCTACCTTAGAAGATAGCACAGTTTAAAATCATTCTTAAGCAATATATTACTTTTGATATCTGGAAACGTAAGTTTATCTGTTACAGTGATTTCATCCAGAAATCGCAATCATATGCATAACTTTATTTTATTAATGTGAATAGACAAGTATTCTGTATGACATTAATTAAATGAAATAATTATATATTGTGAACCCAAGACAATAACATATTTTAAAAAAATAAGCAGAAACTAAATTTTATTTTTAAATAAATACTCAATAAGTTTATTTACAATATAATAAAACAAAATTTATATCAACTTGAAAGATTGCTAAGATAGCGTTGTTAACAAATATAGTTATTTGACTGGCAGTATTTAACAAAATTTTTTGATCTTATACACAAACTACTAAGATTTTCTTTTTAAAAAATAAATCATTTTTACATAAATCACTCTATTTAACAATTTATTTAAATGGAGAGCTAATACTAGCCAATTTTATACATCTCCAATATAAGCAATCCCTTAACAAATTTTTGGGCATCATAAAATTTATATGCTTTACATTGGATTAATCATTAGCTCAATAACATATAATTTTTCTTGATTTATTTCTTCCAAAATAAACATGATCAAAATTGGTAACCAGGGTTAATGGACTGATCTGTTAATACTTGACATTATCCGTTAAATAAATCTAAACAATAACTGGCATATCTAAAATAAATCTCAGCTGACAAATAAATACTCTATTGTTGGGGCTTTTGAACTAATAAATACCTAAATAAATGAATGAAATGAAATGTATGGCCACTCATCAGAAGTCTCTTGCACACATAAAATTTAAATATCTACTGTCCACATAATATTAATTACCAAAATGTTAAAAGTAAATGATTTACACATCCAGCTGTGAAATTTCCAGATGAATACAGCAATGACATAGCATGTGCAGATTGCACTTATTTGCCATATGCTTACAAGTTAGATATTTAAAATTACTAACTGTTGATGGTTGGTTTGTGAATGATTGTAGTATCATCATTGCTACACCTTTAAGCACTAAAATAACTGAGTGTAACCTGAAGAAACTAAATCATTAAAACTAGCTATCAAAATACAAAGCAACCTAACCTACTATGGTGAAAAAATTGCTTTAAATACTTCATGAGGGATAGGCCAAAATAGACTCCACAAAACAAGCTAGCATAAATCAATAAATACATCATAAGAATGGTGGCTTCCAAACACCTACATTTGAGATAAAGAGGTTGCCTGGACTTTGTCAAAGCACATCATGAAAAATCTAGAAAAACACACCAAAGAATATATGTGATAATAATCGCTGGAAATAAGCACTATCACCTCATGGAACAGCATCTAACAAAGATGAGGAACTCATCCACTCTATCAAACCCAATATACTATAACTAACAATGACAAAATACAAATATCACTATAACTAACTAAAGTCAATTCAAAATTTTAATCATACTAATAATAAGCAAGGTCTGAACCATCAGTTGAAATTTAAGTCAACTGACTGAAAAATTAATAGAGAAAATTTAATAGCATATGAAATTTTTTGCACAAAGTTACAATTCACATGTGCATGGAATATTAAATATTAAAATTATGGTAACCAGTGGACATGAATAATAGTGTGAATAAAAGTGTGAGAATAATAATTCTCAATGCATAAAAAAAAGTACTAGCAGTTATAATTACTATTGTGTTTATACAAAAATATTAAAAAAAAAACTTCTGACAATTAGTTACTTGGCTGTTTAGCACATAACTGAGTAAGATCTTATACATTAAAAAATAATTATTGTGAGAGATGAAAATCTTCACTGACTCAAATAGATAGCGTATGATTTAGCTTATCAAGCACCTATTTAATATATAATAAATATTACCAGATGTTTAGAATATCCACACATTCTGATAAACGCATCAAAATTAAAATTACATAAATTAATCACCTGGCACACTTATAATATGGAATCGAATTATTACATTAAATATAACAAAATTTTGGAGAAAATATTGCATAAAATATTTTTACCAATAAAAAAAAACCTTAGTTCATACATGAGCTTTCTTCACATTGAGCTGTCTGTTAAGTGCATATAACATTAATTCAACCAGGGAAGCTTTTAGTCAAACTATTTTTTTATATATGGCAAAAGAATTTCCAAAACAAAACATATACAACAGTTTTTATATCTATTTTAGTTCTAAAAATATAAGCACTTCTAAATATAAGCAGTAAAATAAACGAAAATAAAACAATAATGAGTCACGATGGGAAATGACAAAATAATTCTTTCAGCTGATAAACAATTTTGGAATACTGCAGTTTTATTTAATTGATACTGTAGCTTCATTTTTACTCTTTTAAAGAACACATTTTAAGCATTTTGAAACTTATTTGTGGAAAATAATGTGATGTTTCCAGTGAGATGTTTCCAGGTTATTACTCAATACATTTGCATAATATAATTTATAAAGCATTTTGTTAATAAGAAATAATTTCAACATATCAGAACATCTTTAGAAATATTCCTGCCAACTTCATAGTATAGATCAACAAGTTGATATTTTCACATCTTTTAACTGCCAATTATTTTTCTTCAAAAGTTTGAAATGAAGGGTTGCAGCATAGCAAAACATTTAAAATTATTTTCATTTTTCTAGTATATGTTTCTTTCATATGCAAAAAACTATTTTTAAAGTAGATTATTTATTTGAACATTTAAAAAATTATTCTATAAACAGTTCCAATGGCAATTAATAATTTAGACATTAAATGAGCAAATTATTACAATGCATTTTTAAACTTTAAATATATAGCTTAGATAGTCTGTGCATTTTAATTTTCTTCTTTTAAAGTTTATCCCATTTAGAGATAACTAAGCAAAATAAGAACTGGACAATTTTTCTGCATAATTTTGGTTATAAAAGTCAAAAGTAAATATAACAATTGCTTAATGTTAAAACATCTTCCATAGTTAATCTTATTGAAATAATTAGTAATAATAATAAAATTCTTTTAAAGCATTCTTATAATAATTAAGAAAGATTAATTGTAATTCAATTACCAAAAAGTGAGTTACCTAAAAAGTTATTCACAGTTCATGTTGACTTGATAATAATTATGTTTAAATTAAATACTTTTAGGAAAAATAATAAAATTATAAAAAATTACTACTTTGAAAATATATCTTGTGCCAGGATTCAACCATACCAGAAGAGAATGAAAGAAGACATGTTAATTAATCGATGATGTCACTTTACTCTAGATATTTCAAAAATGACACATGACTGAATGAACTTAAATTAAAAAAAAAAAATTAACAAAGTTGTCTTATAAATAAATATTATATAAAAAATAATCATAACATTTATTGATTGAATTACCTTTGAATATTTAAATCAATAAATACTCTATTCATTAAATTACCTTAACTAATACTACAATTATTTAGTCATTTATATTTCCTTTTTTTAACATGAATTCAAATAACTTGAAAGAAAACCATTTAGTTAATAATAAAACATAATTTCTCTGCATTCACACACATGCACTTTCACATATGACAAGAAAAGGACTGTCAACTACTTTTTAAATATCTAGTTATAATTTATTACAACTACCAAATAAAATATTTAAATATATTAAATATTAAAATAACTTTTACAGACCTTAAAACTGACCTATAATAGACTGATATTTTAACTTTTGTACTATTACAAAAGTTAACTTTAATTTAATTTTACATTCTTTACTCTCTTCTGTCATATAACTAAATTACTATATTATTAGAATACTATTTTCTGGAACACATTTTAATATAATACTATTATTTTATTAATGAATAAAATTATTAAAAGCAATATAAACTATTATGCTTATGACACTTATAAAAACATGAGTTTTTTTAAATCAAGTAACTATGTAAAAATAGTTAAGCTAAGATAAGCAATGGGAGCAAGTGTAAAATCACTTGGCTACAATATATATATATATCTTTATCCATCCATATCATTGAAAATCTACTGATGAAATGCTCAAAGCTCTCAATGATGACAATATTATTATCATACCCATGTTGACCTTAAGTCAGTCTGACTCATCATATATAGATATGTCTATTTAACTATACAGAATAGGGATGGGTAGAATACAAGTTGAATATGTAACATTTAAATACATGTATACTGTCTAGACTAAATTTAATGTAATTATAAGGGACTTGAACTCAGACTTTCAAGCTATCACAGCTATCCCATCCATCATATACAACTGATACACATAACCACATACTTGAGAAAAAGACAAATAATCTCCAATATATGTATTTTATCCATTATAATTACATTAAGTTTAATATAAACAATGTATATATATATTTACATATCACATATTCAGCCTTAATTCTACTCATCTCTCTTCTCTATAATTAAATGGATATATCTATGTGTGAGGGGTCAGATAGATTTATGATTGAAATGGGTGTGACAATAATATTGGTATCATTAAGGGATTTGAGAATTTCATTCTGATTTTCAGTAACAAGGATTGGTGAAGAGTTGGAGAGTGGAGAAGATTGAAGCTTGTCCATTAAACTTTAAAAATTAGTTATCATAATGTAAACAGAATAGAGATTGTATATATGTGTTAGAGATAGTGATATGGGCTAACCAATGGGTGCTGTGCCAGCACAAAATACCATTTGTTGGAGATCATTAATTTTTTTCACATGTATGTGATCATGTGTACCAGTTGTATATAATTGATTGGATAGCTGTGAGAGTTTGAAAGTCTGACTTCAAGTCACTTATAATTACATTAACTTTAGTACAGACAATATACATGTATGCAAATATTACATATTTATCCTGTATTCTATCCATTCCTCTGTATAATTAAATGGACATATTGAGGTCCTATATATGAGGTTTCAGAATGACTTATGGACAACATGGTTATGACAATAATATTGGCATCATCAAGAGCTTTGAAAATTTCATCCTCAGATTTTCAATCATATGGCTAGATGGAGTTTAAGAGTGGAGAAGATTGAAGCTTGTCCATTAAAATTTGAAGTTTTGCCATCTTAGTATAATCCGAGCAGTGATTGTATATATGTGTTGGAGATGTGATCTGGACCAACTGATGAATGCTGGTTCAGCATGAAATATGTATACATGTATCCTGTCATATGTATCAGTTATATATGTTGTATTGGAAAGCTGTGGAAGTTTGAAGTCTGAGTTCAAGTCCCTTATAATTACATTAAGTTTAGTATACACATTTTACATATATATATATATATGTGTGTGTGTATTCCACATTACAACTTCTCCATAACACAATAGTTAATCACCACAGAAATTTATTACCCACTGTCTGGCACAACACATACATTTCACAAATTATCTTGACTGAAAGCAAGACAAGAACACTATATACCTGAATCTCCATGACAACATTAACAGTTTGACAATTATCACTATACTACTCTCTTTTAGAGATATGGACTGGTTCCTATCCACTTTCACTCTTTTTTACCATCTATATGACCCTAATTGTAAGATTTATTAATCAATGGATGACAAGTGATAGTATTTAATAAATCCCTAATCTGTGCTACTCTGTCCAATATCCAAAACTAGTTTCAAACTTAAGATTTTCCTCAATGATGAGCTTTGGATTTTGTATTAGTGCACTTGGACCAATGAAATCTAATGTCCATTTCCTCTATCTGCCAACCTTTATCTTTCTGTAATAGTATCAAACTATTATCCCAAATTGAAAAACAAATACTTTCAATCTTAGCCAATTCACTTGTATAATTACATAGATTTGAAACACTTCAGTTTTTGTATATTATGGACTCATACATTTTTAACAGGTTTTGTTGTGGCCAAGATTTACTATAAACCAATAAAATGTCACATGATTGTGTAAACTCTTATCAGTTTACACTGAGTCCTGAATACAAAATATATGTGTGTATTATATCAACTCCAAGTATAACATAAGTCTACACTGAGTCTTGAATACAAAATATATGTGTCTATTATATCAACTCCAAGTATAACATAATATATAGAAACTGAACTGGTTTCAAGACTAGGTAATTATATAAGCAAGTGTTTTAAGATTAAAAACATTTATATGATTTTTTAGTTTTGGCTAATATCTTGATAGTATAAGAGTGAGTTAAATGATTGATACTAGAGGGAAATTGCTCTTGATCCCAAATGCCAGGTGCATTGATCCAAAATCCAAATCTTCTCCCTAATACAAATCATCATAAATTAACACAAAGTAAGTTTATTAAGAACTATTATCTAGCATTTATTAATTACTAAAGCTTATAATAGATGATGCACAGGCAGTGAAATCATATAACAGATTCATGTGATATTTTATTAGTTTTAATATCTTATGGTAGAATGATGAATTACTGTACTATAGAACATATTTTCCAAGTGTTTGGTTTTTCTCTGTGCATATCTTGACCCCACCACCTCACATAACTTTTACATACTTTTACAGTATATTAATACCTCACTAGTACATAACTAAAATTTTACAAACATAATGTGAATGTTAAACTTAGAGAAATCTTCCAAACTATATTATTATACATGCTAAGTAAGATATAAATTTAACATGTATATAGTATTTTTAGTTACATCACACCTTAATAAATAGTGCTTATAACTGCAAGTATTAGTGAGTCCTATTATATTCTAAACAAGTTTTCATTTTATGATAGTCTATCAATAATCATCCAACAAATCCTGAGTTAAGTTTTTGATCTCTATAGCTAAATTATTTTTAATGACTAATATTAGTGATCTAGATCTAGATGTGCTAGTTTGGGAATGGTTATGAAGAGAATAATATTGGACAAGTTATCATCTAAAAGTTTCAAATACCAGAATGACAATTAAATCCTTTTTGGATTTGAATCTTATATAATTGAAGAGGTTTTCATGGATTCTGGCCAGAATAGTATAGCTATGGGGTATTTCAAATAGTTTATATAGATTTTAGATACACTGGTAATCTTGATATATATATAGTGAATTCTGACTCTTTTGTCGTTTATGTAACCAAACGTACGCTTGGTCGGTGTTTTTGGTAAAACACCATCTATTGATCATAAATGCAAGCAACAGCAGGTTAACGTGATTATAACTTGTTTTTGTTTTTCATATATATATATATTAAATTGATTGAAATGATAGTTAATCAAATGAGATAGTAATCATCATGATTTGTTCAGAAATTTAAGAATATTACACATAAACAAGATTTCAATTAGGTAGGCTCAGAAAAGTTATGTGTATATGTGTATGTACATATATCATGAATAACTATTGTTGTTATTCTAAATTTCATCAAATTTTTCTATCAAATATTCTATGGATTGGTATATATTAGAAGATCACAAATCATTAGGTTATTATCAGTGATCACAATACATCTTTAATGGACAGAAAAAAAATAGATGAATGTATTAAACCTAAACCTGGCATCCGCTTCTATCCATGTTATAACTGTATACTATATACTAAATATAAAACAACTTATTTAAATAATAACAACTGAAATTAAACCAATTTTTTTATGATTCTGCATTTCATTTCTCATTAATTTTTTTGGCCTCACCATTATCATCTAGAAAAAGTACTTTATTAGCATAGCCTCTTTTAGAACCTATTGATAAGCATCAAAAGTATCAAATTTATTTTTTCTTTTACGATCTTTATTATAAATAATAATAACATTGCCATAAAGTTATAAAATACATAAGTCAAATTTACATTAAAACTAACCAAAACAAAACAAATTTATTTACATTTTTTCCCATAAAATTCTAGGAAAAAATAATGTGTAATAAAAATAAATGTAATGTGTCATTATATATATGGTCTGTCATTAACGTATTTCTCATTTTTATATTGTGGCCACTTAAATGGCATTTTTATGTGTTTTAGCACATAAATCATGCCATCAAGCAGTGTGTGTGTCTAATCAATTAGAACTGTTTAGAATTATTAAAATTTTAGCTGAGTTCCAAACAACATCCTTTTTTTATTTAGTAACATAGTATAAATATTCTACATGAGCAATTGATTTATTTTGTAAGGTTTATTAGTCTATTTGAACAAAACATTTTTATTGATATTATCAGTCCTCTCATTTATATACCAGTTCACTTTGTGAAAGAAAGAAATTGATGTGGGAGAATAATGTTAAATACAAAATATTATTTAATGTTAGGCAGAATGGCATGAATTAGGCTAACTACATGATCAAAGTATCTTAATGTTAGCACAAAATAAGTACACGGTGCATTAAAAAATTAAGCACAACTTTCAAAAATACAGAATCTCATTGTTGTTAGGGTTTTTAGGCCTATATATGGATAGGATACTTAAAAAAGAATAAATATGTAAATGTTGATTACGGATCATTCATGCTACTTTAAGGCTCTGAAAAAACGTCTGGTATATAGTAATATCTTTAATCATATGACATTAATGCAGATGTTGTTTGCATTAATCAAAGAAAAGGTTATTCTAATAAAGCTTTTTAGTGCAACAAGTCAGGCCCAAAGGATGCAGCAAAAGCTATCATAAAGTTAGAGACAAGTTGTTCCAGGATGGAAATTCAGGTAAAACAACTGTGAAAAGCTTTATCTCACTCCACAACTTAGTCATAGCAGTAGAGTTTGTCTTCAAAGTTATGATAGAGATGATAATTATTTACTTGGCTATGAAAGAACTACTACATATGGAGGCATTTAAAATGACCATCCAAATGGAATTTATTAAATGGTGGAATGAGAGGATTGTAAATTAGATAAGTTAAAAAAAAATAACTGAGGCCAGTCATATATTACTGGGTCAGGAACAAACAATAACATTTATTGCAATTACATCCTTTTTTAAATCTCTACTGAAGATTTTTTATTTATTATTAATATTTTTTTTACAATTTAAAGTATCTTCATAAAATCATCTTCTGAAATTAAAAAAACTCAGTTTAGTAAAACCATCTCCTAGAATTACAAAGATTGGTGTGGAAAAAATTATATTTATGATAAGAAGTCATTTTACTTTACAGAAAAAGAGGTGAAAAATGACTTTGAATTTGGTTTTTTTAAATAGTAGTGTTATGATGATTAAAATAAATGTTAAATTTTCTATAGTCTTTTCTCTACTTTATTCTATTTTATTTTTTTTTTATTAAAAAGGATTTTTTTAAAAGTAACAGTTACTCTTCTTGATAGAAATTATTAAAATGATTTAAATATTTATAGTAATTTAAGAACCTAAAATAGATGTCTGTCCTGATAATATTACCGATTCATCAATATTAGAACAATATTATGAAAACTATTGACATTAGCAGCAGAAACTTGCATTTAAATATAGTCTACAATAATACAGATGCTCTTTGTTCATTGGTTTTTCAGATTTATAATTAGATAAAATACTTATCAATATGTATAATATTATATAGAAATCTTGTATATTCTATATATATATTGATATAAGTGTTATATTTGTTATACTTCAGTATCTTCTTAATAGCTTACTGTTCAATATTGTTGTAACACAAATTACATAGCTAACAATGTATGATATTTTTGTTCATGTATTAAATAAATGTGTTAAACATTAATAAATAAATACTTTTGTTAATATAGTTTATTGTTTTTTTTATTATAATTTTTAAAAAAAAAGATTACAGGAGTTCACATATGTTTTTTTTAATTTTTCCACCATTTTTTCTGTCTGTTGTGAGAGTAGTATTTTCTATGTAGACAACAAATATTTGAGACTTTTTATAATTGTAAAGATAATTTTGAAGTAAAAACATTCAATATTTATAAATGAGTAATTCTAAATAGGAAATAAAATATTCCGGTATCCTGATTCATTTTACAACTATCTATTATCCCTTGATTGAGCATTCGGGGACATTTGTATCTAAACACAATGTAATTAATTTTGATTTTATTATAAGTTTGTTTCATTTTACAATTTTGAAGCATCGAATATCATAATTTTTTTATGAATAGTTGTAGCTATTAAATCAAATATTTTATCTGTCATATATTTATAATTGGAAATTATTGATCATAATTACTTATTTAATCCATTAGGGTTTCAAACATTCAGCTATATAATTAAAATAGATTTATTAATAGAGAAAGAGAGATAACTTATTTATCCACATAACTTTATTTTTCTTTAATAAAACCCTAAGTCATATTATTTTAGATATTTTTTCTACTTGCATATTTTTTTAAATGCCCTTAGTATAATAATGGCTAATATTTTGAAAGTAGTTTTTAATTAAAATCTATTTACAATTAACAGTATCAATGTGTTGCGTCAAAATTAACCCTTTTAAACATTGCCAAGATTAGAATGCAACTATATTAAGTATTTTTAGTATTTTTTTTGGAATTATTATTTTTTATATAAAAGCTATCATGGTATATTCTAAAATATATTCCAAAAGTTTTTAAATGTTTTTGTCTTTTTTTAAAAAAAATTCTATATTATATATAATTTAAATGTTTTAATATTAAATTTTATTAAACATTTCTCATCTTGAATTCTATTAAATAGTTCTCTTCATAGATTTTATTTTAATTAGAATAAAATCAAATTACTTTCCACAAGTCTTATTTTATATTCAAATATTTATTAAACAATTTAAATGCCTACTCACAAAAACATTCACATATATTATGCGATTTATATTCTTATTCATATAAGTATATGTTGATAGATGGTTGCACAATTTATTAATTTAACAATATTTTATCTTGTCTAATTTATTCAATATATTGACTTACATAATTTAATACTTTTTATTAAATACAGATTATTTAGTTTTTTAATTTTACTAAATAAAATTTATATCTTATTATTACTACTCTTTTATTTATTTTTTCAATTTAATTTATTTTACTATCTCATTATTTCTCTCTATCTTTATTAAATGGTTATTATTTTTGTACTAGATAAACATATAACTGAATCTAACTGTTTGGATCAATTTCATAGTAGCTTTGATTGACCATTTTTAAATATGTATATATGAAGGTGGGTTTCCATCTTTATTGTTAAAAGGTTGCCTTGACAACAGTTTGAAATTCTTGAATGTTATTGATATTGGGATTATTTAAGTGTTGACTGATGTTTACTGATATATATATACTTATAATTGTAATCACAGAAAAGGGATCAAAAGGTGACCCACCACTAACAAAAACAACAATTGTAACCTTCAAATGGAGGGACCAGTCAGATCACAGTAGGTATCTTAATTGCTATGGATTTTCATGCACACCACATACTAAGAGTCTTCTTATATAGATAAAACATCACATAAATACAAATATTAAAATATCAGGTTCTTCTTCTATTCAGAATCTTATTTCAGATTTTTTTTAAAATTCAATATCTCAGAATTTATTCTTGCACTTGATACAAGAAAATAATTATTGTAATAAATATTTACACACTGTTAAATAAAATAACCCTTTAAGTTCTTATATATGAATTATTTTATATTTTTCTCATAAATCTATCTTATTATATCTTGTACCTTAAATAAATATAAATGCAAATATGAAATAATCAAATATCTAAATAATTCAGATAAACATATGGTTAGCAAATAACACATTCTTTAATTATTTTAAAATTCTTATTGTGAATATTTTATACAACTTATAAGCACATCTTATTTTAATCTCTTCATGTATAAACTTGTACTAAGTAATAAAATAATATAGTAGGGAAAAATAATACTCTTATGCTACCCACTACATTACAAAGTATTCTCGAAATAAAAAGAAATTAAAATAATATTAATTTATTACTATGCAGGTGCTAAATAAATGATAAATAAAATAAATAAGCAAATTTTATGTGATTATTGCAATGTACTCTTTTAAAATAATAAATGATAAAACTTTATTAAATTAGATTATTTAATACAATAAAATATTTAAATAAGCAATACTTTTACTATGACAAATTGTAATAACAAAAACATTTGCTTAATTTAAAATAAAATATTCTCTTTTAGATCATTCCAAAAAAATTGTAATAATAGCATTTACATTACTTAGGATATTCGCGCATTTAGTTTAATACTATCCATCTAACAATTACTTACACAAAATAAAATAATACATATATGTGCCTATGCACAGGCCACTAATATGATATTGAATGTATTACATTACGATGTCTAAAATCAGTGTAGAAACATATTTCTCATGGAATTGTAAAGATGGCTAAATATTATGAAAGAAATAATTAGATGCACTTTTTGTATGTTCATAGCTGCAAAAATAATTAGATCAATACAATTCTACTGATACATATGAGGGGAGAAAACAGATACACTCAATATTACAATTAAATTGACATACTTTAAAATTTAAAACTATAGTAGAACTAATAAAATAATTTCAGAGAGGGACATGCTTTATAATGTTCTTTTATATTAAAAATGCACACTTATATTAAATTATAAGTAAAGTGGAAGAAGGAAAATATATGAATGGGCACTGAGTAACTTAACCTGGCAGTGCTTAAACAAGTAAACCACAGACACATGCTCTCTTAGGGGAATGCTTAACAAATACACTAGTAATGAAAAAATTTCGACAAAATGTCTGAATTAATATCTATCTCTAAGCAATGTAGTAATGAAATAGTCATGAATTTGATGATAATAAATAGTCAACTCGCACACACATTTATAACTATAATCACATCTATTAGATCTATCAATATATGTAAACCAGCACACCATAATTGCATAACAATATCAAAATATTAAAAGTTTATAAACTGTCTAAACTTAAGCACTAATATCCAAACATTCAATTTACACATATGTCAAATATAAAAATATAATGGGTTTTTTTAACCCGGATATGATAATATATTCTATTATAGTGGAATAATAATTCAGGAAACTCTTAATAATTTATGCTTTTAAATTAATGAATGAATACTAGATAAGTTTAAAATTCCAGGATAGTGAAGTATAAATCCTGAAAAATTAATGTTGAGTATGGTGGGTTAAATCTACAGAATGCTCCTATTTTATTAGGAAAGTTGTGAGGATCTTTCTAGGACAGATAACTCCCCTATTCTGTAAGGGCTTAAGAGAAAAAACAGGATTCCAGTGCTAATATCATTGAAAGAATAATGATTACCCTAGATTATGACTGTTAAAGAATAAATGTTAGTCACCACCATTCTTACAATTCATTATTTAAATTATTTTCTTATTCCAAATGATATCTTAGATAGTGAATTATAATTTAAGCATCATATATGAGTAATATGGAAAGGAATCTATAGCTTTTCTTCCTATAGTAAGTAATGATAGCTTAAGGAATGATAAATGAACATATGCAAAACAAATAAACCTAGTTTCATAAAAAAATAAGATATTGTAATAAATTATGATATGAGATCATTAAAATGAAGGATGTAAAAGAAATGCATATGATAAATATGATAGATGAAGGTAAAAGACTAAAGGGTAAATATTTTTGATTCCAATATTTATTTAAGCTATTTTATTTATATTGCATAGAAATTAGAAATATTAAAAAATAATTTGGTAAGTGATAAAATATTAATATAATTACTGTAAATGTGTATTGTGTTGTATTTTAATAAAACTAAAAAAGGGTAAATATTAAATTATCTACCACATAAGTATTATTAGTACTATATAATTTATAAAATTTATTGAAAAATGAATAAGGATTGAAACTTTTCAATATGAATATGGATGTTAATAATATTAAAATAATTATTTAAAACCAGTAAATGACAGATGTGTAAGAAAATTAATGAAAGAATTATTGTATTTATTTATTTCTATTGCATTGTAAGTACCTTCTATATGTATTACATCTTCTGAATTACCCAGAATTTTAAATCAAGAAGTGAAACATGCAATTAAATGTATGAAGAAAGGAAAGGCTCCAGGTAATAATGGAATTATAATTGATATATTAAAAAAACATTGTGAAGAAATAGAATTTTTTTTAGCAAAGTTATATACCAAATGATAAAGATGTACCAGATGATTGAAAGAATGCAGTATTAATATTAATATTTTAAAAAGATGATAAAGAAAATATTAGAAATTACAGACCTATCAGCCTTTTATCAGTTTTATACAAAATTTTTACTAAGATAATTACAACTTGTCTACAGAGAACATTGGATTTCCACCAACCAAGAGAACAAGCTGGATAGAAAAGTAGTTTTAGTACAATAGATCATATCCAGGTACTGAGAGAAGTTATAGAAAAGATAAATGAATATGAGTTATCATTATGCTTTGGATTTGTAGATTATAAAAAGGCATTTGATTCTGTAAACATTTCCTCAGTGATTAAAGCATTGGATCATCAAGGTATAGATCCAGGATATTGTCATATTTTAAAGAATATCTATAAAAATGCAACAGCAACATTTAGATTACATAATGATACTAGGAAAGTCAACAATGAGAAAAGTGTAAGACAGGGTGACTCCATATTTCCAAAACTTTTTACAGCAATGCTGCAAGAAGTATTTTGTGGATTAAAATGGGAAGCTAAAGGAGTGAAAGTAAATGGAGCTTATTTAAATCATTTAGATTTTGCAGATAATGTAGTTGTTTTTGCAAGTAATGCTTTAGAGCTGTAGGAAAGGTTGCAGGGGTTATCTGATGAAAGTAAGAAAGTAGGACTAAAGATAAATGTTAAAAAAACTAAAATAATGTTCAATGGATTTTCTCAAAATATAAAAATAAAGATTGATTATGACGAGTTAAAAGAAGTTAACAGCTACAAATATCTTGGTCAGATTATTAATACAGATGGAAACATAATGGATGAAATTAATCATAAAATTTAATTTGGTTGGAGTACTTTTGGTAGAAATAACTTGATACTAAAAGGAAATATGCCTATGTGTTTGAAAATAAAGGTTTGTAATAAATGCGTTTTAGCAGTTTTTACTTATGGGTCTGAGACTTGGATACTTAATAGAAGAGCAATACAGAGACTTCAGACCATTCAAAGAAGTATGGAAAGATGCATATTAGGAGTAACAAGAAGAGATCGAAAACACAATATATGGATAAGAGAACAAACAGGTGTTATTGACCTCATTGAAAACGTTAAAAGACTGAAGTGAAGTTGGGCTGGACATATTTCTAGAAGAGATGATAATAGATTGACAATTGGAATCTTAAACCATATTCTATGAGATTGTAAAAGACCCAAAAAGAGACCACATGTGAGATGGATAGATAAAATAAGAAAGTGTACAGGTGTGATGTGAAGAAAAGAAGCTAAAGATCGGAGGAGATGGTTTGACCTTGGAGAGACCTTCATCCTGCAGTGGATTGATAATGGTTGATGATGGTTGTATATATAAACTTAAATTTATTATAGTAATAATGTTTTTTGTATAATAGTTTAATTGTAATGTAAATAAAAAATATTTTTATAAATATATCTAACAATTATAAATAAATGTATGTTTTGATTTAATTAAACTAGATGATTAGTGTCGTTTTTTTATTGAATTAGAAGTATCATGTCATTATACTCCATTGTAGAGCATATTACAATTTTCTTATAAATCTTATTTATTTAATATTTTATCAGAAGATTACAAATAAAGAATTAGAATGAAATGCTATTAAATATCTATTTGTAATAAAGAATTTGTTAATTTTTAAATATTATCTGTCGTAAAAGAATTGAAACTAGATAAATCAAATATCTGTCACATTTGATTTATAGTTTGATGAGAGTAATACCCACGTTATTTGTAAATCTATGTAGAATTTATATATATTAAAAGACATTTGAAGTTTAATTATAGCGTATCATTTTATGTTTAGGGCATTAAGGAAATTTATTCCAATTATAGAGTAACATATACTGTTCAAAATTAGTTTAATTCTTATAAATAAAAGTTTATAAAAGTTTTAAAAATGATTAAATAACAATTATTGCATTATTTAAATTAGTAAGACAATTGTAATGTTTGTTTGAAAGATAACTGAATTGGCCATTGCTAAAATAATTAATATTTCTTGACATTAATTTTATAAAATCTTATTTTTTGATAAGTCATAAGATCTCTAGTGATTGATTATTGTACATAGTAATCGTTATTATTTGTGTAGGTGTATGATTAATTAAAGAAAAGTGTTTCGTAGGTTATTAGACTAATATTAACTTTGTGATTCCATTGTCATTACTTGTTTAGTATTGTAATATTAAATAGTTGTTTTTGTTAGCATCTGTAAGTTATAAAATTATTATTGTTATTTAGATGATTGGATTTCAATAAACTCCCTCTTGTTATTCAATTATTTAATTGTTAACTGTTGATATCTTTATTAAAGAAATAATCGTAGAATTTAACATATCAATCACACAGTTCTTCTTTCCAAAATAATTAATAAATATCCAATATATAAATAAACAAACAAACTCCTGTCTTGCATTGATGGTCGAGAAGTCAGCGCGACTGCCTTGCACTTGCAGGCAGTTGCCCGGGTTGCGGGTTCGCATCCCGGCCGATGCTATGACACTTAAAAAAAAAAAAAAAAAAAACTCCTTTTAAAAACTTGCTTTTTATATGACTATAATCATCAATAATAAAAAAATAGTCAAAATATTGGATTTTTTATTGATGATTATAGTCATATAAAAGGCAAATTTTAAAAAGGAGTTTGTTTATTTATATATAAGAAATAATCATTATCCCTGGGATTTCAATAAGATAGCTTAATAACAAACTAGATCAATTTAATATGTGTATTTTAGATTTATTATATTGTAATTTATTATACGTATAAGAAATAAATAATTATGTAGTCTTAACTATGACTTTATTATGTTAGTCATTGTTTATTGTAGGAATTTTCTTAATGATTTACAACCCGAGAGGATATGAAAATCTTCTCTAATGGCAATGGAATTGGAGGTATATTTTATGTACTTTACAATGTTAAAACCTATGTTTCATGACCTTTCACATCTTATGCCAACTGTAACTATAAAATAGAGTCTCAATAATAACATTTGTATTTTATTTTAGGTTATGTTTTAGTTTTCATATGATGGTGGAAGCTTATATATATATATACTATAACATTTAGCTTTGATAGAAGCTACATGTTAAGTTAATGTTTTTTTTGCTAATACATCTAAATAAAAATTATATAGCTTCATTTTGTTGTGGATAAATTATTGCTAATATTTTATAAGATTATAATTTTATATAAAACAGCAGCTATATTGGCATTTTATCTGTTATACAGCTGTAAAATAATTTTATATAGCTAAATAATAATAGTTTTAAATAAATATTTAAGATGTTAAAGCCTTTAAATATTTAAATAGCTGCTAATGTCAGTGATAATCAGTGCAGTTTTAAGTTAAAACTCTTATTATTTTAGCTGTATAAGATTATTTTATAACTGTATAACAGATAAAATACTGATGTAACAGCTCTTATATATATAATTTTGACATTAAAGTATTACGACAATTTATCCATAACACAATTATCCATATTTTTTTAGGTGTCTTGGCACAAAAACTTTGACTTAACATTTAGCTTCTGTCAAAAGTAAAGATTATAATATATATATATAGGTCTTAAACTCAGACTTTCAATCTCCTGAGAGCTATCCAATCCATACTAGATAATTGATACACATGATCACATCCATGTGAAAAAGATAAATGATTTGCAATATACAAAATACATATATATTTCAGACCATTCACCTTTTTCAATGCATGTGGTTATGTGTATCAGTTGTCTAATATAGATTGGATAGATATGGGAAATCTGAGTTCAAATTCTTTATAATTACATTAAGTTTAACACAGACAATATACATGTATTTAAATATTATATATATATATATATGTGTGTGTGTGTGTGTGTGTGGGTGAATGTATAAATTAAATGGCAGTTATCACTTTCTATGAGCCATTAATAAATAACACTCATATATCAATAAATAATAATAAAATATAAGAAGCTACTTATTTATTATGTTTTGATGTTTTTATAGAAATATTCATTGATATTACTAGTAATAGAATGTAAAATTTATATATCAACCAGATTTTAAATACATTTTAATTCATTTTAAAATTATGTCTGTGAAATAATGGAGTAAAGAATACATTTTATTTTTAATAACCTATATTATTAACATTAGTTAGTTTTATAAATGTAAATAATAACATGTATAGACTGATACTTATATACAAATATATAATTTTAAATTAAACACAGCTTATTACATATGTAAAGAAATGGAGTTAATAATCTCCCAGGCTATGAAGTAAAAGCACCCTAAATGTTAAACAAAGAATAAAGAATAAAATAAATACACCTATTTTTGGAAGATGTAATGTTTATAAGCATACATTTGTCAACATTGTTGGTAATTCAGAGTGAAATTAATTTATCAGCCAGATGGAATATGGCACATGAGAGTTATTAAAATCAAAATCATTTATACAAGACCAAAAAGTACAACTATCTTTTAACAATGTTGACAAATGTATGCTTATAAATATAAGAGCACCAAAGAATAAGTGGATTTATTCTATTCTTGATCCTTTGTTCAACATTTAGAATGTTCTTAATTCATAGCCTGGGAGAGGGTGATTTTCTCTTTTTGTTTACATATACATTGTGTGATGTTCAATTTAAAGTTTGTGTATTATCACTTATTTAATTTTACAATCAAGGTGTTTAAATTCATTACTAAATAGTTCAAAATAATCAATTGATTTACACAAATCTATTTCTGTGGTAGTTTATAAGATTCATTGTACTTGTCATAAAAATTATATAGGTTAGAGTAAATTAAGTTTTAATAAAAGAATTAATGCTCTTAATAATAATGATAGATATTTATTAACTAAATAAGGTCATAAAATATTATTTGACAATGCAGAGATTCTGAGACCACCAATCTTATGAAGACATGCTTTGATGCTAGGGGAAGATGGTTATTGAAATGTATGTTATACATTTAATTGAATTTCACTTGAAAAGATTTATTTTTAATAGAAGAAGCCATGAATGTGTAAGAATATTCTTAAAATTTAGTTTTCTAGTTAGTATTGTAATCTTATATAAATTTATATTATATATACAAGACTGCAGGAAGAATTTTGCTGTTAACTGAATAGAGACCCATTGATTCATCTTGGAGGCCTTAAAGGAATTGAGCAGGGAAAATTCATAAGGTCCATTTCATATGTTCCTGTCATTGCCACTATTATTACTATGGCATATAATATACAAACATGGATTGACTGCTCGCCAACAAGCATTTGCCAGTATGGTGAGTTTGTTGGCTTTATATCGCTGAGTTTAAGATAAAAAAAACCATGGTCTTTCTTTACAGTTGCCTGATAAAACAAAATGAATATGTGTGTGAATGATTTTTTTTTTCTACTAGATATTTACAATCATGGCGGATGAAAATAAATCATTACTTTTATTCTCAGGAGGCTGTAAAGTCACCAGACAAGGAAGCTGTTGGTAGCCAAAGGCTGACAGTAATGAACTCCCTGATTGCAGATCCAGCTGCCACTTGATAATATTTTTTTATGTACTTACAATGGCAGATCACTTTCAAGTGAAGAAAGATTACAGAATTGGAAAAATAATAGCCTCATATTAAATGGGACATTATTGGACTTTGTGAAGTTAGAAGAAAAAGTGAAGAGACAATTGATTTAAAAAGTGGACATGTACTATATTATAAAGGCACAAATATTGGAAATACAAGAGGAGTGGGATTTATTATAAATTAAAAGTGGAAGAACAACATTGTGAAGATTGATGATGTATCGGACAGAGTGGCAAGGTTAGTTGTACAACTTAATAGCAGATACCAAATGCAGATAATTCAGGTTTATGCCCCAACAAGTTCTCATAGTGATGAAGTAATAGATTTTTTATATGGATATACAAAAGGATTTTGATCAGACCAAACAACATTTTGAGATTATGGGGATTTTAATGCTAAATTGGTATGCAGATCAAAGGTGAAAGTGCTGAAGGTAAATTTAATTATGCTAATTAAAATGAGAGAGAGGACAGACTTGTGAAGTTTGCAGAAAAAGAAAAACTTTATATTATTAATTTTTTTTTTTTGAGAAAAATGTTAAAAGAAAATGGACATGGAAGCATTCAAATGAAGATATAGCAGAATTGAATTATATTTCAACTAATAAAAAATACATAATTGAAGATTGTAATGTCCTTAATAAATTCCATACAGGAAATGATCATTAAATTAGTAAGATGTAAGATATGTGTCAATGCAAAACAAAAGAGACAAAAATAACTAAGAAAAACCAATATTCACAGTTGATATTATTAATCTTCAGAAATATTCTAATGAATTTAAATTAGAACTTGCTAATCATTTTCAAATATTAGCAGATTTTGAACATGATTCAGATTTGAATGAAATTAATAGGAAAATAACTGATACATTTTAAAAACTGCAACAAAGATAGCTGGTAGAAAAAAGAAGTGAATGATCAATAAAATTTCTACTGAGGCTAGAGAATTTATGAAGAAAAGAAGGAATATGAAGATATATAAACATGATGCATTAAGAAAGATTAAATATCTCAAATTTTGTAAAATGGTGTGAAAAAGTGTTGATAATGACATAAGAAGTATACTTGTGAATTAGCAAGGAAAGCTATAGAAAACAATAAAAATCTCAAGAATATAAAACAACATTTTGATATTGGTAGTAAACTTATATCTACAATAAGAAAAAAAATGGAATTATTACTCAAATGAGAG
This sequence comes from Epiperipatus broadwayi, assembly GCA_028023455.1. Lineage (NCBI taxonomy): Eukaryota > Metazoa > Onychophora > Udeonychophora > Euonychophora > Peripatidae > Epiperipatus > Epiperipatus broadwayi. Next base: position 11,299,053 of record JAQFVV010012413.1, read on the forward strand.
GTAATATAAAATGAATAGAAGAATTCTGTCAATAAATATATAGTAATAAATAACAAGTACCTCCTACAACTATTATATTTTCTGAATTGTCCAGGATTGTAAATGAAGAAGTGAGACGTGCAATTAAATTTATAAAGAAAGGAAATGCTTCAGGTATTGATGTAATTATAATTGATATATTAAAAGAAGCAGGTGAAGAAATAAAAAAAATTTTGGCAAAGGTATATACTAAATGTTTAAATGATAGAGATATTAATATATTAAAAAGATGATAAAGAAGATATTATAAATTACAGACCTATCAGTTATTTATCACTTTTATACAAAAATTTTGCCAAAATAATTACAACTCATCTACAGAGACCTTTGAATTTCAACCAACTAAAGGGACAAGTTGGATTTAAAAGTGGTTTTAGTACAGTAGATAATATCCAACTATTGAGAGAAGTTATAGAGAAGACCAATGAATATGAATTGCCATTATGCTTGGATTTATAAATTATGAAAAGGCATTTGATGCGATAAGCATTTCTTTAGTGATTAAAATAATAGATCATCAAGGTACAGATTCAGGATATTGTCATATTCTGATGAATATTTATAAAAAAATCAACAGAAGCAATTAGATTACATAATGACACTTAGGAAGGTTAACATTGAAAAGAGTGTAAGACAGAGTCACTCCATATCTTCAAAACTTTTTCCGTAATACTGTAAGAAGTATTTGTGGAATAAAAAAAAAAACTAAAGGAGTAAAATTAAATTGAGATTATTTAAATCATTTAGATTTTGTAGATGATGCAGTTGTTTTTTGCAAAAAATGCTTTAGATGTTCAGGAAATGTTGCAAGAGTTACCAGATGAAAGTAAGAAAGTAGGACAAAAGATAAATGTTAAAAAGACTAAAATAATGTTCAATAGATTTTCTCAATGAGCTAGAAGTTAACAACTAGAAATACCTCAGTCAGATTATTACTACAGAGGGAAATGTAATTGATGAAATTAATCATAGAATTAAACTTTGTTGGAATGCTTTTAATAGAAATAACTATATTAAAAGCAAATATGCCTATGTGTTTGAAAAGGAAGGTTTTTAACAAATATGTTTTACCAGTTCTTGCTTATGGATCTTTGACTTGGACACTTAACAGAATAGCAATATGGAGAATTTTAGAGCACTCAAAAAGTATGGAAAGATGCATGTTAGGAGTAAAAGGAAAAGATCAAAATGCAATACATGGGTAAGAGAATAAACAAGTGTATTGACAGAAAAACACTGAAGTGGAGTTGGGCTGAACATATAGCTAGAAGAAATTATAATAGATGTCCAATTAAAATATTAAACATGATTCCAAGAGAATATAAAAAAGACTCAGAAAGAGACCACATGTGAGATGAATGGATGAAATAAGAGAGTGTGCAGGGATGATATGGAGAAGAGAGGCTAAAGATCAGAGAATCTGGATTGAACTTTGAGAGACCTTCATCCTACAGTGTACTGATAATGGTTAACAATGATGATACATACAATATTTGACGTTACATACTAAGCACAAAGATTATATGCAATTAAAGAGAAAAGATCTCTATATGATTGAGCTATTATAAGATCAGTATAGTCCATATGTTAAAGGTGAAAATCCTTTCTCTTAAATTACATACAACCTCTGCACTTTGCAAATAACATCAAATATTATATTATTTCTAGTAATTCATAATATTAACACATAGTCAAATGGAAGAAACAATAAAAATGATGATCCAATTAAAATTATTAATAAATTATGTAATGAAAGAAATATCGAAAAAATAAAAAGAAAGATATAAATGAAATGATATATAGTAGTTACAATATATCAAAAACTACTTTTTTTTAAATCAAAAAGATTATGAACGATATAAATAGAAAATATGAAAAAGAAAGTAATTTAATTTTACAGCCTCTATATAAAAAAAAAATTCAATTGAGGAAATTTAATAAATGAAAGAAAGAATAAAACTGTTGAATATATGCTGGAATTTAGAGGATTAAATGCTTAGATAATAAAAAGGTAATGGGTATTAGATAAGTACAACAAAAATGAATGAAAGATAAGATTAAAACAGCATTTAAGTAATAAAAATTAAAATGTTAATATACATAATAAATAATTTGGGCCTATGAATTTTGAGATAAAAATGTTAGAAAGGATTCCATTATGTAGGGAGAGAATGGTAAAACAAAGTGTACATATAAAAAGAAACAAACCTGTGTTAAATAGAACAAATTGTGTAGGTAAGATATTTAAATAAAAACAAATTGTATATAAAATTATTGGAAAGTAAATAATAAAATATATATAAATGGTAATATATAACAAATTGGTTGTAGTTATAAAGAGAAATGTGCATGTGAAATGTAAAAAAAAAATTGAAATATAAGAAAGTAAATAAAATATAAACCATTAAGCATCACATGATCACATCTCCTTTACTAGCACATTAATTGTTGATTACTCTGTTTAGCACATGTGGCAATACTGTATGGAGAGTTTTGCTCTGTTTATTTAAATAAAATATAGATTATGTAATGTATGTATTTATAAAAAAAGATTTATTGATAGATAATAAAGAAATGTTATTGCTTTTAATGATGAGAAAGGTATATGTATTTATAATAATAATGATGATGTAAATATATGTATTTTTTATTGATCCTTGAGAATGACTGCCGAAAAAAGTGGTTGAAACGTTAAAACAATTATAATGTATTAATATATATATAGTTTAATGAGAAACAAAGTTTTTTTTAAAAAAAAAGAAGAATATATTCTTTTGGATTTTTATGAAGTGAATATTATTTTTTAAAACATATATATTTTTAGAGACAAAAAGGAGGATTTATTTTGGTGTTACAAAATGTTTTTAATAATGATAATATTTAAATATATATTTGCTAAATATTGTTTCTTAAATTTTAATTATTGATAATTTTCTTTTGGTCATTTCCTAATATGCTTGATATTTTTATTTGTAGACATATTTTTTTTTTTTGTTTGCACTATGTTTTTTTTTTTTTTAATTTTTGATGGAAATTACAATTTTTTAATTAAATTGGACAAAATAACTGGAATATTTGATACCAGTGACACAGGGTATTTATTATCTGCCATCTTTTATTACTTGATTGGGTGAGTGGAAAATGGCATATTCTAAATTAGTATTAAATAATAATAAACAATACTATCACGTGGCCATTAACCATCTCATTGCTGTCATAATTAATAACTAAAATAAAGGAAGAATAGCTGCTATTTATTATAAAGAAGCCAATTAAACAAAATGACGACCTTTATTTTGAATATTTTATCCTTTTTCCCAAATATGAAAAAGTTCTATAGTTTATTTATAAAAGAAATCACTAAAATATTTCGTTGGTGAATAATTTATATTGATGAGAATGTTGGCTTAAATTTATAATTCTAAAATATTGTAATAGTGATATTAGCGATTAAACCAATGCACATGCGCTTTAAAGATTAATTATAAATGAATACTCTCATTTATAATTTATCTTTAAAGTGCATGTGCATTGGCTTAATCGCTAATATCTTTATTACAGTATAAAAACATAGCTCTATATGAAATAATATCTCAATTCTAGAATATTGAATTGGGTAACAAGAATATTTATAAATTTGATCTAAATAAACGTATAGCAATAACAAAGTGCAATTTTTCAAAAAATAGTAAGATTCTTCTTCTAATCTATTGGTATTGCTAATCAGATATCCATTTGATTTATAAAATAATTACTTATTTTAAAAAAAAATTGTTAGAGGAGTGCTTCCTATCAATTAATATTAAATAAATTGAAACTATATTTGTTTGCCACTATATACCATACATTGGAAATAGTCTAAAAAAATTATAATAAAACTGATATATATTTCGAAATTTCTTCTTTTTTTAATTTAACTAGTTCAGTTGTACCATCTGGCATTATATTTAATTTGTCACAGGTTTATTCGTTTTATCTCTCTTTTCAATTTCTGCTTGTAGATTTTTTTTTTTTAAAAAATGTTATTTTAAGTGTGTTAGTTTTCAAAATTGTATTAAATAAATACATTTGTTTTCTTCTTTTTCTATTAAAAATTTAGTTTTACTAGAAATATATATATAAGTTTTCATCGGAAAATGTTTAGAGATACAATTTTAAAAGGGTAATTTTTGTCTCTTTTTATTTTTTAATATAAAGGAGGTTGCTTCACACAGAATGAAGAGTCCAATAATAGGTTGCTGCAAGCCAAGCAAATGAAAAGTTTTACAATACGCCAACTCATTGTAATAAAATAATTTAAAAAAATATTTAAAATATATAAATTTAAAGTATAATAATAACAAAGAAGATAAAGAAAAAGTAAACATTTTTTTTAAAAAAATTGTAATAATAATACTATTTGATATTTTGTAATTTATTGTAATTAATATCCATGTAAAAGTAAAATATACAATTACTAATTTTAAAAGATAGGATTTATAGTATATGAAGACAATTTAGTAGATTTAAAGTCAGAATATGATTTGATTTTACGTGTCAACACAATGAATATGTATATGTGCTTATAAATAAGTTGTTTAATTTGGTGATTGTAGATAGTACTCATTTATATAAATGTTATAAATATTTCCTATTAAGAAAATCCAGTAATTAATATGCTCATTATGAAAATGAACAATATTTGTAATCACAAAAAGAAAAATGCTACAGTTAAGAAAATATAACAACAGTTCAGTTTTGGTAAAATAGGACTCCTCAATATAAGATTAAATAACATATTTTATATAATGAAAGCTTCAATTGGATAAATATTGCAATTATCCAGTCAGCAGGAATACATGTCTTAAAAAAGGAATACAGAAAACCCTCCTAACAGTCAAATTCTGACAAAAAAACTAATTTAAGTTACAAAAAGTAACATCCCATATGACAGCCATATACTTCCTATGTGCTTAATAAATAATTACAACTTTATAGCAGTTTATATATTTTCAATATAAAGATTGTAATATTAACTAATTGTTCATTGCAAGATTTTGCAAAGGTTAATTTGTAAAGGAAGTAGTGGACTTAAATCATGAAGAGAATAGCAGCTTCACACTCCCAAATCAAAATGCTTTAGATTGGTCTATATAAGGGGAAAGTTAGGTTAAAGATAAGATGGCCACTCTTATCTTTATAAAAGTTGCTATCTTGTGTCATGGTTTGAGAGATCCCTCTACTGGCAAATAAAGATATTGTTTTACTATTATAAACATTCAAGGTACATATAATATAGATTAAAGCCTGTCTCTAAAGTATTTACAAATATTTATTATAAATTTTATATTTCAATTCAATGAATAATTTTATATATTAAAAATATAATTAGAATTAAAACCTTAGTCTTAAAGAAATGATTTAAATTAATTTCATTTGTAAAATATTTATTGATTTTAATTATTTTAAAGCGAAATAGAAAAATATTTAATTTAAAAGTTGCAATAGTTGATTTGGGTTATTGATCAATGAAATTTATGTAAGTAGTTTTCTGATATCACTTTATCAAGGGTTTTTTAAGAGAAAGATAGAAACAGACAATTGGGGTAGAGACTTAAAAAAAAAATACAAAACAGCATGCTGTTTCAATATTTTTCCCAGTAAAATTTTAAAAAGTTTTAAAAATGTTTAAAGTTTTAAGCAGTAAAATAATATTTAAAATAATATTTAAAAAGCTGTCCAATGATATAATATATTTTATAGCAATTGCTAAAGTCATGGAGTGAGTTCAAACCAGTTTCTTTATGATCTAGCTGCAAGTCTGGATCATTTACTTATAACTATGATGATATCTAAAATAAGTTTAAAAGAAAAACTAATGTTGCTATTCTTATTTGAGCCAACCATGAGAATGAAGAGGCAATTACATTGCTTCAAAGAAAGATATACCTGTGTTCATGTAAGAAAGCATTCATTTAGTTATGGCAAATTAAGTATTCTTATTAGTCATGTATTAAAAATGAGAAACAAGTCAAATCTCTAGAAATAAAATTTTTAAATGTGTAAAAGTATTTTATTAGACATTAAAAATAATGACTTAGTTGAGAGACTAATAAAAATTAATGTTCCATTGGAATTGAACAATTTACATATGATAAATAGCACGAAAAAAAAAATGAAGAAGAAAATGTATTTGATCATGAAAAAAAAAAACGATGAAAGATGAGTTAATATCCCTCATGTTTAAATAGAAAGTGAAATCTTAGTATATTATTATATGAAAAAAAACAGTAAAATGGGAAGGATAATCGAAAAAGTCTTTTTAACTTTTTAATAGTAGATGACAGTCATGAAGATGATACACTATGATACAGAAAGTTAAATGAATTATTCATAAGTATTTAAATCTTATGAGCTTAATAAGTAATAGGAAAAAGGAAGAAATAAGGAAGTAAATTTATTGATGAATTAGTTAAACATATTTTAAAGTTTTGCAATGTGGAAAAATAATGTAGAGATTTATTGAGCAGATTTATTGAGCAGATTTATTAGACTCTTTCATTAGTGTAATTTTCAAAAGTATGATTATGTGCATGTAACTTCAAACTAGTCACGGAAGAAGGGTGCATCCAATTCAGAACTTTTATCCAGTTAGTGTTGTGCTTGTTTGTCAATTTTTTGTTTAAATAGACGTTTGTTTCTAGCAGAAAGAAGGTATGGGAAGCACTGAATTTCCAAGGGGTGGTGAATATTCATTGGGTTACCATGGTAGTATTAAATCAGAAATTGAAATGGGTTTTAAAAAAAAACAAAGAGAAAAAGATTTTAAATTTAAATTTATTATTAATAGTTTTTTTTTGATTGAAAATGAAATATAAATGCTAGATATTTTAGTTAGTTATAACTGAAATAATTTTATATACAATTTGGTATAAAAGGTTAAAAGGTGTTAACATTTTTATTATTCATTCTTGTTTAAAAAAAGTGTGCTTAAAAATATAAAGAGAGTACACATGAGTTATAACATGAAAGAGAGTGTGGAGTATAATATTTTAACTTTATATTTTAGATCGTATATATATATATATTAAAAATTGAGTGTGGCAAAATGTGTTGTAGAGGTAATTCAAATGTATTATCATAAAATATATTTGACAAAGGGGAATAAACTAGTGGTGATAAATAAAATTTTATAGGATTCTATGAAAATAAAATAAACATATCATAAAACGTAATGTTATTTATGAGAGTAAGAAAAGAATGAATGTTAATGTAAAGAAAAAGAATATTAATCATGATCTCATTTTTTATAAAGGGAAAAGGTATCATATTGATAATGATAAAGGTAGACTATTTGTTTTGTAACATGATCTCAAATATGGATAGAAAATATTTAATGGGAAGATTATATTATTAGTCCATAAGTAGTATAATAAGGGATGTTGAAGACACAGTAAGGAAAGATAGTTGAAATTTCTTGATAGGTATAAAATATCCTAAAGAACTGATTGAATAGTGAAATGGGATTAATCTTTGTGATATGCAGATAGATTATTTTAAAGAGATGGGAGGTTTTTCTGCAGACATGATTATAATATATACCATAAATGCATGCTGAATAAGCCAAGGGAAAATTGGGGTAAGATCATTAGGAAAATGATTACTGCCAAAATATGACACCTCATAAATAAAGAAAACCTCTATCCCTTTATTATGATATAGTATTTTTGGGTAAAATCAGTTTCTTTTCTACGAAGTTTTGTAGTAAATCAAAATAGAGTAGACATCAACAGTTGACTAAATATTTTAAGAATTTTATGGTTTGTCTTTCTAAGTTTTGACAGATTAGCCTAAAAGTAGTAAGACCACATACATAATGAATATTTTATATTTAAATAAAATTTGAATAAATTTTTATATGAATCATGATACCCAAGATCAAAGATAAACAGAAAATATAAGTGAGAGATAGAGAATGAATGTATAAAATGAATTATAATATATGAAAAACAATCCTTAATTTCACTGTTCATTTTGAATACATTATAAATATTGTTTTATTATTTTTTTGTAACATTACCACAGCACGAACAATTTTATTGATAAAATTCTAGTGCAATACTTTTATACCAATAATGAATATGAAATATAATTGAAATACTACAATTTTATTAAAATATCTGGAGGTACAAAATATCAGGTAAATATGGAAAGATGACTAAGAAGATAACCACCAGATAACTCGTATATCTCAATCAATTATCACTTTCTGTGTCAAATCTAATTATTACAATCTTGAAATACATTTTCTAAGTTATCCAAAACAAAATATAATTATTCTGTAATTTCATTTTGATATTTACATTTTGACTTTAATTTTTTTTTTTTTTTCAAAAAAATAATTCATAAAGTGTAGGATTCTTTTTCTGTGAACTCCATATGTCTTTGCTTTCTTTCATTTCTGTCACCATAACTAAATTTATATAAAACATTTTCATCACTCAATTGTTTTCAGTTTTAGAATTAATGTTTCTCATGACAATTTTAATATATTATTTGGTCTGATTATAAGTATTATATGCATCCATATAGAAATTCTTTACTTCTTCAACTCATAACAAATTTTATTGAGCATGGCCATGAATTATCTCCTTTTGGTATTTTCTATGCAATTTACACCTAATTTGTCATTGTGCTCCATTATCAATCTCTATAATATTATTCCCCCATCTTTTATTTATAATGAAATGTATTCCATTTCTGCTTCCAGTATTTGTGACTTTTTAGTAAAATACATGTGCAGAATTTAAATCAACTGCATCATCAATTTTTTTTTTAACTTTAAAAATACGTCTCATTTAATATTAGATAGATCTTCTTTTGTTTTATATTTCACACTTTAATTTGATCTGTTGTTATAGATATGTAAATAATATGATCACCAACAAATAGCAGCCATTTTACTACAATCAAAATTAGCATCCTCTGCCTTCAATCACAAATTTCTACATTGGCTGACAAATTTCAATTCACTTGAGAACAAACACTATAATTTAGCTTATTATAATTGCAAATTTTTATAAGAAAAATTAATCATTTACACATATTTATTCTGCTTTGATAGTACTAAAATAATATTTCAGATAAGAATTATCAGGTAACTGAAAAAAATACAAGGAGTTGTGTGATCTTAAACTCACAGGTAAAAATCCAGTAAATTCTCCACACTGGCTAATTCATATTGGTGTAGAGCCCATCTAGCTTTATTTATCATATGAATAAGAACATTGTGCAGAGAATTATCTTACCTACATATCAGTAAAAGTAGTCAATTTAAAATGTTGTCATTTACTTACATTTGCTAAGCAATGACCAGAAAGAGACCTTTATCTCATTCTAATTTATCAAAAATACATAAAGGCATGTATAATAAAACAATCACAAATAAATATGAAATTTAAATTAACCAAGTTATTGGAATTTAAATTTAGATTATGGTATTTGGAGTTTTCATAATAATTAGTTTAATTTAAATTTTGTACTTATTTGGGATTAACTAAATGCACATTAGTCAATGTTAAACAATGTTAAATACATGTTATTAAAGTTAAATAATTAAAAAAAAAATTGGTATCATTTTTTTCCCCTATAGGTAATTGAATAATGAAATAATATGAGGACATTAATTAAATTTCATAAATTTGATAATGGTTTCTAAAATTATATACATATATATTTAAATACAAGTATATTGTCTATACTGAACTCAATGTAATTAGAAAAGAGATGAATTCAGACTTTCAAACTTAATACAACTATCCACTCCATCTTATATAATGAATACAAATGACCAAATACATGTGAAAAAGATAAATGATCTCCACTATATGTATTTTGTGCTGAACCAGCACTCATCAATTGGTCCAGATCATCATCTCCCATATATATATATATGAAAAGAAAGTTACTGTTAACACTAACTGAAATAATTATAGAAAATATACAAACCATTATACAATTACAAATATCCAGTAATGCCCTCTGTTTAAAGATCTATATCTCAATAATAGCAAACCTTAAAATGATACCATTTTAAGGTTTGCTATTATTGAGATATAGATCTTTAAACATAGGACATTATTGAATATTTGTAATTGTATATATATATAATCAGTGCTCAGTTTATATAAGATGGCAAATCTTCAAACATTTATTGACAGGCTTCAATCTTCTTCACCTCCCAACTCTTCCACTATTCATATCATTAAAAATCTGACATTAAAATGCTTAAATCCCTTGTTAATACCAATAATAATGTGAAAAATCAATGTTGCCTTTAATTCAATATGGCCCCTCTCATATAGGACCTTAATATTTCCATTTAATTATGAAAAAAGGAATGGAAATTGATCAACAGATATTCAATGATATAAATGGCCAAGAGTTGAAGAGTGAAGAAAATTGAAGCCTGTCTATTAAAGTTTGAAGATGTGCCATCTTAATATAAATTGAGCACTGATTATATATATATATGTGTGTGTAGGAGATGATGATCTGAACCAACTGATGATGAGTGCTGATTCAGCAAAAGATATATATATTGGAGATTATTGATCTTTTTTTCACATGTATGCAATCATGTGTATCAGTTATAGATGGACATGATAAATGAAGGAAACTTGAAAATCTGAGTTTAAAAATCCTTATATATATATATACATAACCATTAGAAACCAGTCAATACCTTAGATAATCCCAATATAGATAACAATCAAGAATTTCAAACTGTTGTCAAAGCAATCTCCTTTTAGCAATAGAGGTGGAATCCCACCTCCATTACTGGTCTCATATATTTATAAAGACACTAAAGATTGCAACTTGACAACAGAGATTGAAATTATTGATTGGAAGGAGTTTAAATAAACCTTTTTAAACAAGTAAACACAACCTGTTCTGAAGGAAGACTAATAAATAATCAATTATAACATTACAAATTGCAATTATAATTTTCAAATTGCACCCAAAGTATTACTTAAATAATAAGTATAATAATACTCAAGGCTATATATATATATATATATATATATTATAACACTCATGAAGAGTGCTCCACATGAAATTGTTGTTCACAATTATTAAAAGTAAAATTTTCATAAATAACTCAAAAGTTTTAAAATTGATTAATAAACAATAAAATTATTGTAGAATAATTTGTCTGTAAATATCTGAATTAAAATATCTTACTTGAAAAAAAGAAAATAGTCTATAAAAGTTTAAAGAGTAATTGGAAGGGGGAGAAAGTTTGACTTATAACAGTTAATGCTATAACAGTTAAAAATAAATCTTTTCTATGAAATTAAAAATACTCTCTCTTTTCATTTACACTATTAAAGAAAAAAAAGAAAAGAAATCTTAAAATAACTAAAAAAAAATCTCTTCCCATTTATTTAAAATAAATAAAATTGTAAACATAAAGGAATAGTAAAATGTGTGCATGTTAATAAAATGGAATATGAAAGTTAAATATTAAAAAACAAATGAAAGAGTATAATTGGAATTTCCCTCACGGATTGTATATACTCATAAGTTATATAAAAACAGAATTAGCAATGGCTACTAATCAAAATCCCTAAACAACAGATTAACAATGGCTACTAATTCAACAATCCATAAACAATTAATTAATTAAAATCTTACTAAAATTTTAATCAAAAGCAGTGGATGAATTTTCACAATGGATACAGCTGGCTGGTATAAAAACTAATTTTAAAAAATGATCACAGGCCATCACATAAATAGTCAGTTTTTCATTATACAATCAGTTTTACAATCAGTCCTCAATCAGTGTAGTCATATATACAGAGTCAGTATTTTCTAAAGCCTGTTAGCAGTCATTGGAAGCATATGGCCAGATTCCAGCCTCAGTCTGATGGAACATCAGCAACCTTTCCAATAAAAGTAATGCCTGCATACCAATTTGAAACTGCCAGATATCTAACCATCTTAAATAAGAGTATCACAAAATAGCAATCATAGGAACCTTCACAGAAGCCTCAAATTCAACCAGTTGGTAAAAACTCACATGAAGCAGCAAACAGCAAGAATTCAACATCCAAAATCCTATAGGTAATAAATAAATTTTTCTTATTCCATTTCTGATATTAATGTAGCCATTGCAATTTTTAATGCATCCAGAGTCAGAAAAACAAATGAACTCTATAGCATGCATAAAATGAACTATTGATGTGTGTTTTAAATGTCGTGTTTATTTATTGCTTTTTGTTATATTATATTCTATTGCATGATTTATTAAGAGTGTGTGTAGTCATATAAAAAAATCATTGTTTAAGTTAATTAAGAGTTTATAATAATAGTTTCCAAATGATAATAAAAAAACATTTTGTTAAAATAAATTATTTTTAAAACTTAATATCGGTCAATTCTTTTACCATTAATTAAAGCAGTAATGTATTATATTATTCCTTTTGATTGAGCTAGTTGGGATTTCTTTGGTGCAGAATTAGTTTGCCAATCATTCAATGTATGTTAATTATCTTTTTGCTATACATATTGTCATTAGCTTTTGCATTTTGTTCTAAATCTTTTTTTTCCCTGAGTATGTATAATTTTTTCAGAGTTTGATTTGCTTTCTCTCCAGTAATTTAAAAATATTTATTGTGAAAGAGAACTTCGAATTATTGTTTGCATGTAACAAAACAATAATTCATTTAGGGATGCTTGCAAAAGATCTATAAACTGAAATGTAATTTGTTTTAGTTTAAAAGTTACTAGAAATATTATTTGAAAGTATAAAAAAAAAGTTTTACAAACAATCACCTTTGGTAATAATGCAGTACTAAAAGAAATACCACCAGACCGATTTTTAGCAGTTTTGAAAGATTGCAGTAAAAAATAAGTCATAAAAATTATCTTTTTAAAAAAAGAAAAAACATTTTTAGAGAAAAAAAAGAGATCGATTTTTAAAAGAAAATAATTTAAAAATACATAGATTTATCAGAGAATGAAATTCAATGTAACTGTCTTAAGTCTGAAAGCAGATTTAAATAGTTATGGTTTCTGTATTATTCACACCTTCACATTACACACTATGTTTTAAGAACGTGCATATAAAACCCAACTAGCAAGTGAGTGTAAATATCACTTCTAAACAGTGCAGTTTTTCCATGTGTAGCATGGAGAAACAGTGTCACCTAATGGGCTACATTGCTGGTAGTTGCTAAAAGCAGCTGACATTTGCTAGATGAGTTTGTGGCAATCAGAGCCACCTAGGTTCTTGGTAGTTGGTGGTAGCAGATGATGCAAGCTGCCAGCTAGCTTGTGGAAGGTTCCTGTGTGTATGCATGGTAAACAGCACCATCTAGCGGCTGGAAGAAGCATTTCTGCTTTCGAGGCCATTACTCTGTATGTTCTGTGTGCTAACACAGAAAGAGCACCTCTAGCGGCCATCATGTATGTCGGGTTAGACTACCAATATAAATAATTTGAAAAATACTCATTAATTAGGGTCATAACTGCCTATATAAAACAATTAGAATTAAAAATTACTATAAAAATAAATACATAAAATGATAGGGTTATATAAAAATAAGAGAAATTATTAAATTCATTATCAGATCAGAAAAGAAATGATGAGAGTAGAAGATTTGTATTTCAGAGACAAGCAAAATGTAATGAAATTTGATATTATTTTACGTCCAAAATCAAAGATAGATTTATAAGTCATATTCCTATCTCATGCTGCTTTAAACTTTATTAATAAATGCAGGGCCGGCGCTGGGTACTAGGCGCCCGCATGCAAATTTGATTTTGGCGCCCCTGTCAATATGTATGTTTACTAAGGTGACCCGACCGTGTCCCGTGGTGTTTTAAAAAAGTCATGATTTTTAGAAAGAATGCATGATGTAATGCTATTTTTGATATCAAAAATAGCATAAAATTGATTGTTAAATTATATATTATTTCATACAAATGGTTTGTATGAAATAATATATAATTTAACACGGCAAATTTAGATGTTAGAAAAATTTGCAGAAATTTTAAAAATAATGTGTTTGTTAAAAATAGACAGAGTGATTCAAATATATATATATAAATAAATTAAAAAAAAAAAATGTTTGAGATTAAAATATTTAAATGTTTAAAATAATTTTCGAAAAACATTTACATATTTTAATCTCAAATATTTTTTTTTTTTTTTTAAATTTCATATTTATTATTTGCATCACTGTCTGTTTTTAACAAACCCATTATTTTTAAGATTTTTGCTAATTTTTCTAACCTCTAAATTTATGTAAATATTAGCAAATTTAATAATAAATTTACAATTTATAAATGAAATAATTTTAAAAAAAGATAATATTACAAACATACATATTTAATTTATTATTATTAATGTACGCTATATCTATATAAACGCTCCATATAAACCAAATTTTTAATCAGCCCCCCCCCGGTCAATGGTGTCCCGTTTTACCAATGCTAAAATCTGGTCACTTTAATGTATACCACCTACATGTTATAAATATTAGTGTACAAAATCTTTCTAAGGGAAACAAACAAGGCAATGTAAATAAATAATTTTTAATATTAAAAAAAAAGAAAATACAGTTAAAAAAAGTAAATGCATTACAAAACATGTTATAATTATAATAATTTTATACTCCTTGACTTCATATTAATAAACCTTGATATGATTGTATTTATTTCCAGTTCTGTACAAATATCATTTTCAATAGCAATTAATGCCAAATTAACAAGCCGTTTTTGTGACATAGTTGTTCTCAAGTAAGTTTTAATTAATTTTAACTTAGAAAAAGAGCGTTCACCGCTTGCAACACTAACAGGTAATGTTAATAATATTCTTAAAGCTATTGATAAGTTTGGCATAGATAAATTATTAGAAACTATAAAATTAAGTGTTTCGAAAGGGTTTTGAGAATTTAAAAAATCCTTTTGAAAAATATCTCGAAAAGCACATAATTCGTCGAATAAATCTGTAGCATTAATATCTTTACTGTTATCAAATTTCAAAATATTTTCTAAATCTTTGCATTTTGCTTGTAACTCGCTCTTATTAATTTCTGATATTTTATATAGAAAATTGAAATTATTATAACATGCTTCGAGGAGTTCAAAGCGTTCTGTTAAAGAATTAATCGCTACATCTAAAAGTGTAAAAAACATGTTTATTTTAAATTTTTCTTCAGGTATTTGAGGTGTTTCGTCCTGATGCTCGTAATCAAATTGATGAGTTTTTTTCCATTGTCGAACTTCTTTGGCAGTTTTAAATTCTTTCTCTCCATCAACCTCTTCACTAAGTTCATCTGCAATTTTGAGAATGTTTTTGAAATTTGAATCTGATCGATATTCTCGTAAAAATTTATTTAGATTTGCGATCGATTCTAAAGCAAGTGAAGCATTCATATTTACATTTTGGAGCATTTTACTGACAGGATTTATTCTATTTAATATATCATGCCAAATTATTAAAGAACAAATAAATTTGTAATCCTTAAGGTTAGTGCAGAGTGATTGAGCTTCATGTTGAATTTCTCTATTAAAAGATTCGTTGTTCATTATTTCATAGAGTGCATCATAAATTTCACCCAACTGATACCATAGAGGCCGGATTGCATCAATTCTGCTTTCCCATCGTGTTTCTGATGGTTGTTTTAGAGTTAAAGTTTTAATAAATTTTAAAAGGATTGACCACCGTTTATAAGATGATGAAAAAAAATTGTATATTTTTTGAACAATTGCAAAAAAACCAATTGTATCTACATTGACTTTGGCGGCATCGTTTATGATTAAGTTTAAAGAATGAGCAGCACATGGTACGTAAAATGCATGAGGGTTTTTGGTTAAAATCAAATTTTGAAGTCCAGCCTTTTTGCCTTTCATGTTGGCCCCATTATCATACCCTTTAGCACGCATGTCTTCAATGGGAATCTTCCATTTTTCCAGTTGTTCAATTATTGTTGTACATAAACCTCGTCCAGTGGAATCTGTTATATCTATGAAACCTAAAAAGTTTTCTCTAATTTTAACCGTTCCATTATTACAAAAAACGAAGCGAATAATTATGGTCATTTGTTCAGTTTTACTTGCATCTGGTGTACAATCTAAAATAATAGAATAATATTTGGATTTCTTTATCGATAATAAAATTGTTTCCCCTAATTGCTGTACTTAAAATTTCCAATAATTCATTTTGGCTATCTTTGCTCAAATAATGTACTCTATTGTTTTGATCTAGGGCCCTCTCAACATGATTTTCCATAACGGGATCAAACTTCGCAAATAATTCAATTAATTTTAAAAAATTTCCGTTATTTTTTTCGTATAATTTATCAGATGATCCGCGAAATGCTAAATTTTGACTACCAAGGAATTTGATAATTTCAATCAGCCGTTCCAAAACACTCCTCCAATGTTTCTTTTCCATTTCATATAAATTTTGAGATTGACAATCAATAGTAATTTTGTTTTTTAATCTTTTCTCAAGTTCATTCCAATTCAATAAACTTTTCATGTGAGCCATACTAGTTTCATGTCTGTGTAAAGTTGTACTTAAATTTCTCCAATTATTGTATCCTTCTATGAGGCTAGATTCAGTAGATCCAAAAACTTTGCAACAAAAGCAAAACACAGAGTTCAAAATTTCGGAATAAATAAGCCATTTTCGAAAAACTACTTCTCCGTTTTCCATTTTTCTATTATAATATACATCAGAAAATTTACGGCCATGTACATTGTTCGGATATATAATATCCTTCTTTTGAACAGGCCCCATTTCTACTAAAATAACACGTAGTTTGTCATCGATTTTATTCCATTCAGCTGGATCTTCTAAATTTGTACACATTTGATATGATATTGGCACAATGACTTTGTTGTCACTTAACTGTTTCTTACTAAAATCTTGTTCAATATTTTCAACAGTTCCCTGTGATCTAGATGATGTGCACAGTTCTGGTTCTTGTTGAGTATAAGCTATTTCAGAAGCAGTTGATATTTTAAGATATTTATTAAGTGATCCACTTTGTTTTTTAATGTTTGCTATTTTTTCAGCTTGGCGTTTACGATTTTGTGCACCGGATAGTTTTTTCTTAGTTTTTGATTCCATATTACTTTTACTCATGAACACCACTTTAAAATAATTTTCAAATGTAATAAATAAATAAATACGGACTCTAATTTATATATTTACATCATGTATCTTAATACTTAAGATTATATATCGCTAATTTAGATGTCCAACACAAATTACTTCTTGCGCCAAAATACAAAACTCTATACACGGAGGGGAAGAAGTTGTTTAACTTGTTTACCTAAAAAAGGCAGCTAATAAATTGGAAATATTCAGCCATTGACATTAAAAATGGTCAGGTTTTAAAATAACTCAAGTGTCCAGTTTTTTACGCTTGATTGAACATTTTAGTTTTACCATTGGCAAGATTTTCTTTTGTTATCATATATTTTTCTAATTAACACAGGTGGCCTGCCAGGCCTGATTTGCGATTTCAATAGAAAATTTCCTGGGATTATAATTATTGTTTACAAGTTCTTACTAAGATTTTAAAATTTGTAATAAACATCATAAGCAAACGTATGTAATTAATTTGCAAACCTAATTAGTATGCAGAAAAAATAGACTTTTGACAACGATTAAAATATATAAAATAAAAAGTAAACTGAAAATTATATTAAGTTTACTGGAATTATACCTATAATATATATTACATACACGTTCGAATATTTATATCAAATTATTATTTAAATAAAAAATTAGAAAATGTTTTATTTTGCAATATTATAATCGTTTCTTACGATTTCAAAATTATGTACATGATCTAATATATATATATACGCATATACATACATAAGTTCTAATTTATAATACTTTTAGTGTGTGTTTATTTATATATTTGCTAGCAGAAAGTTACTTATAGTTTACTATAAGCAGTACTATATATATATATAAACATTACAATATGAAATTTGTAATATAATAAACTTTATGTTTAGTTTATTGTTCATGATAAATAATAGATTTGATTGTTTTATATTTTTAATATTAAGCAGAGCTTGTGTGCAGGCCTGCTTGTGTGTGTCATTTAATAAGATATAATATGACTTCATATGATTTTCAATAATCTACTCTCAATAATTTTTGTAAATAAACATTTGAGAATAATATTCTTCAAATGTGAGTATTTTTGTTAGTAGAGTTTTAATTTCTCAGGGATGGCGCCTTCTTTTTCAGATGCTAATCTCTCAGTGATGGCGCCTCCTTCTGCCAGCGCCCGCATGCCTAGCATGCGTTGCATGCCCACTTCTGCCGGCCCTGAATAAATGTATATTGCTCTAATTATAGTAAATACATGCAAAAATTATGATTGTTATACATAATAACTGGTAATCATGATGATAAACCATCAAACATCACATGATCACCATCTCTATACTAGCACATAATTTGGTGTAAACAAAGGCAAAACTCCCCATACAGTAGTGCCACCCTGTGCCAAACAGAGTAACCAGGATGCCAGAAGGCTTGTGCATAAAATCCCTATCTAGTGCCTACTCATCCAATATCCCCAGACTAGTTTCTGGCTTGTGGCCATCATCAGTGAGGAGCCTTGGATCTGAGAGCACTGCACCTAGATCTTAGAATCTAATGCAACCCTCCAGCAGCCACCTTTTAACTCCACTTTACTACAAAACTATGAGAATGAAATTGAAAACATTGTTAATATCTTCAATCTAAGCTCAATAGCTTATATAGTCATATGGGTCTGAACTCAATTCAGCACCCATACATTTTGGTGTCTTTGGCTTTTAAACAACCATAGCCACCACTATCCTATTAGGCAGGATTGGTGTTAAACCATCAAACATCACATGATCACCATCTCTATACTAGCACATAATTTGGTGTAAACAAAGGCAAAACTCTCCATACAGTAGTGCCACCCAGTGCCAAACAGAGTAATCAATGGATGCCAGAAGGCTTGTGCATAAAATCCCTATCTCAGATCCAAGGCTCCTCACTGATGATGGCCACAAGCCAGAAACTAGTCTGGGGATATCGGATGGGTAGGCACTAGATAGGGATTTTATGCACAAGCCTTCTGGCATCCATTGATTACTCTGTTTGGCACAGGGTGGCACTACTGTATGGGGAGTTTTGCCTTTGTTTTAATCATGATGATGATGAAGTAGCAACATGAAATAATTGAAATAGTTTTTGAAAAAAAAAATAATGATGATAAATGAAAATCTTGCATTAGAATAGGACGCTAAATGATAAAATTTTATGATATTATGGTTTGATACCAAAATAAGAAAGAAATGATAAATTGATAAGTTTTTGCAAAGAAAATAGTAGGATGATAATTAATGTTTTGTTTAAAGATTACTTACACAAAAATTGGAATTAATTAAACATGCTGTAATGAAACCTCCATAAGTAACTGTAAAATCTTACAAACATTAATGTCCAGTTTTTGTCAAATAAAGTGATCATCTATGCCAGTGTCTATATCTTATATGGAATAACAAAATCAAACATCAATGACATGTGAGAATATAATTAATCAAACTGCAAATATACAACTATAATGCAAAATTGGCATTAAGTGTTTCCTAAGGCAAAACCATTATGGACTCATTTGAGCTTTAACATGTATACAAGATTTTACAAGCTTCTTTATGTAGATTTCATCATATAATTTTAAATTTATCACAATTAATTGAATGAGTATAAATATTATTTGATTATATTTTAAAGTTCTGCTTTGATAAAATAAAATAATCTTAAAATTATGTGATAGTTGTGTATATTTGTAACTTAATTAAATTCATTACTTCAAGTTATTAGTTCTTGCAGAAGTTTCATTTGTGAAAAAATAATGATTTGGATATTAATAGTTATAAACTTTTATATGCTTTTTTATAAAGCTTTAATCATATGAACCTTAATCCATAACTGTTATTTAAAGAATGCAAATACTAATTTGATTAAAAGAAGGAAATATGCATAAACAATCTCAATATACAATTTCAATTCTTTTTTACTTTAATTCAAAACCAATTTAGGATTACGATTAAAGTACATGTGGAACTAATATGAACTTGATTTGGGACTTAGTACTGGTTGAATTGAGATAATTTAATAAATCAAAATGGTAATAAAATATTTTTTAAAAATGCACTTTATAAATTTTGCATTAAAGAAAATGTTCAGACTGGTTGGATAAGAAACTAAAGTAAGCAAAAGCAGGCTTAAAGATTAATTAAAATATAATATTAAAACAATTATTTAGAAAAAGTTTGAAATGTTGCAAATGTGTAAGAGGTTGTAAAAAATAAGACAACAAAATTATTTTTGGTTTAGCAATAAAAATAAATATAAAAAAGAGAAAAATTCTGCAGAAAGTATATATATAGAAAGTTTAATGATGAGTTAAATTATGAGAGAATGTAAAGCACAATAAAATAAAACAGTTTAAATCGAAATATAGAATTATAAAAATAAACTAATATTTGAAAACAAAAAATAAAAAGCATGGAAATTTTTATATGATTTATTTAATAATAATAAACTTTCATGGATATTAATTGAAAAATAATGATATATTGTGAAGATAAAATAGAATGAATAATAATAATGAATAAATTGTAAAAGTGTTAATTCTGAAAATAAGAAAAGCACAGCCAGAGATGAGTCAATTAAAAATAAATGATTTAAGAATTTAAAATCATAATAAAAATAATATTCTTTTATATAAAATTAAAGCTTTTAAATTTCTAAATAACTTCAAACATATATTTATTTCGTAAATTTTGTATTTTGTTTTAATTAAAACTTAAATTAGGTTACCTTCGTTGCAATCTATTTTATCTTAAAATAATTTTCAATTTAGAAAATTATAATTCTCTAAATGCTACAGCTCAATGTCTAAAAAATCGCATGAAAACAATTTTAGAATGAGTTAAATATGAAAAACTTGAGAAAATATATAAAGCTTTACTTCTATTATTTAATACAATTTTTTAGTCTAAACAAGATTTGATTTTCTAACCACTGATAAATAGTTACATCATATTCAAGTGTTATAATTATTTTTATGCATAAGTTTAAATGATAAAAGGATTTATCTCAAACTCATAAAAAAAATTAATAGGAATTATTAGTGTGATATCGTAAGTGACCATAAAATCCATTATCCACTCATTATATCTGAATGCTACTCTGGTACATTTTTCTTTTATTCCAAATTAACAATTCTTCATATATTTATTTTAATTAATTTTTTTTAAAATTTAATATTATTATTGCCAATTAAGTAGACATTATCTTATGGGTAAAAGTATGTCTCCTCATATTATTACTAGGATTCTATTCATTGCCTAATAATCATTAAATGAAAAGAAAAATAATAATTTTTAGTATTATAAAATTTTAATTACAGAATCCTGAGATTTTAATATTACATAAATGAATATGAAAATAAAATGCCAAAGAAATTCATTTGGAGAAGTGATGCGGCACAAATATTAGAAAATGTATTATACTTTCAAAAATTGAATATGGATCTAATCACAGAAATGGGATAGTGATGTATGCTTCCAATATTAAGAACCTCCCTGTAATGTGTAAAAGTGAATTGAGAATTCTCCTATTCTTAAAGTTTGCTAAATGTGGCATATTATATTGCTATTATTATCCTCATGGCTTTTTTTATTGTATCATATAATATTTGGTAACTCTTCTGAGTTATGCCCATAATCCATAGTTTATTGTTGCTATTATTTTGAGCATTATACCTCGATGATTTCGATATCTCGATCGATTTATATATATATGTGTGTGTGTGTTTAAGACACAAGAGATGGTCGTTGAATATCACTATGTAGATGAATGTTTCTTCTTGTTAGATATTTCTTTATATCACTGTTGAATGATTCTCTAAATAGGCTCTATGCTATAAAACACATTTCAACTATATTTGACCAGATTTGAATCCAGATTATAGGCATGTAAAGTATTACGCAATGTCTATACAAATATTACATAGATTTTAAATGTATTCACGTATATCACAAATTAGTCTTTCAGTTTATTTATTATCTCACAAATTCTATTTTTAACTATTTTAGTAGTCTTTTAACTATTTCGGCTGACAATTTGTTTTTTTAATGTCTTCAAAACTTTATCTAATTAAAACTTTCCCTGCACATACATAAATATTATGTCTAAATGCATTATATATATTGTATAATGGTTTTTCAACTTCATTTAAGATTTTACTAAAAATGATGGTCTTTTTTATTTTTTGGAAAATTGGTGTATTTTTTTTTTTTTTGTTAGTTTTTTAAAAGTGTTTACAAGTTTCTTTTTACATCAATGTACTTCTATTTTATTTTTACTAGAAAAAATAAATCTATTCATTGTATAACAAATCCATTCATGGTTGATAGTTTTTTTTTTTTACTACAGTTTTATTTTTCTTTTTTTTCTGTTTATTGGGTGATTTATCACTTCTTTTTTAAAAAAAAAGATATATATAACTTCTTTTAAACGATAGACTGAAACCATTTATTTAAAGAAACTCAGCAATATATATATCATTTCCGTGTCCCATGAGTCTTGCATTATAATAAGAGGAGGCAAAAAAGTCTATTTCTAGCTTTCAGCTACAGTTATATTGTCATAAGTTCATGTCCTCATATGTCTACTGCGTGATGTATGTATTGATTATGATTGCTTAACTTTTCTAATAATTCTATTAATACTATTCTACTACTGCGTCTCAGATTGAATGCATTCTATTAAATTTTATATGAACTTTCTTTGACTTCAATTTTCTATCAATAGAAATATGACGGAGTGTAAAAAATATAAACGAGCACAATAACGCTATAAAGACTAATTTTTAAATATAACATGATATATTAATCAAAAATAATAAACTTCTGAATAAAGTAAATAATAATTTTATCCCTAAAGCAGTCTTGTTTTAATAAATGCAATTAGTTTAATTGATCATTCTATAGTTTGAGAAAATAAATAATTTCTTTCTTGGGTACTTTCTTAACATCTACATAAAAATATTAACAAAGTGATTATTATATTGAATTTTATATGCTCATGTGCTCTTAATGTTCAACATAAAAGATAACTTGATAATAAATTTTATAGTGTCAAGATTTCAGGACAATATGGGAAAATGATTATTATTATTTATTTTTTTTATATGTCGAAGCATTGACCAGGAAACGAACCTGGGTGCAGCTGCTTGGAAGGCAGCTTTGCTAACCACTAGGCCATCAACGCTTGATGGGAAGATGATTATTGAAAGAGTATGAAACCAAAATTAACAATAAAAAACATTTATTTTAACAATAAAGACATTGAACAAATAACAATTTTGGAAATCTACAATCTCACTAAAAAGATGAATTATAACCAAACTGCAATAAAAAAAAAATTTACAGATTAAATAATTATTGACTATTATTAATTTTCTCTGTTTAATGAAAATCTTTTACAGTATTAACTTTACCATAAGAAGTTCTCCATTTTCACAGTTCAATCAGACAATTATTTTGTCTCCACTATGAGTACATTTAAACCTTAAATATGATTAGCCAATACAGTGATGGAATAAATACTGAGGGAGATGTATATCACTTATTGAGGCCCAAAATTACAATTTTAATTTACAAAATAAGTGTTTATCAGTTCTGCACTTCAAAAACAATTTTCAACCTACACTCAGAATATTAAAAAGTGCAAAAAAAAAGAGAAAAAAATGGCATTCCTCAGAAATAACTGCAATATCAGTTGCCATAAAATAAAGCCATGGTGATACACCAAACATGGCAGAATACAAGATACATGATACAATACTTCTGTGATTTAAATATAATTAAGACAATACAAAATAAGCAATGGCATGAACTCAAAGGGAAGCATCTATATTGAAAGCAATAAATATGCTAGGGCTTAATCTCTAAACATGAGAAAAATAAGAATGAATCATCAAATATATAATAAGAACAAAATAATTGCCTTAAATAAAGCATTTTACATTTAAATATGAAATACAAAGAACATAATTCATTAAATATATTATAATAAGAGAGAGAGAGAGATAACTAAATCTTTTCATAAAATTTGTGGTAGCAAAATAAATATTCACAAGAGAGACCAAGCAACAATCTTTTGAGGAAGCTACATTTTTTTTTAAAAACACAATGTACAATTAAATATGTATAATTAAAAACAAAGACAACACTGATGTTACCATCTCACTACATTAATTAACTGATGTGTAAAACCAATAATGAAAAATTATTTAGCAAATCTGGCTTAATAAAAGCATGGCCTAAAATAAGCAATAAATATATGCACCACTTACACCTTATTTAGTATACACATATATATTCAAATGAATAGATAACCTATGACAAAGGACAAATAACAATTTAAGAATATAGTTTTATTACAGGTAAATAGTTTGTGAACTTGTGAATATTATAGCTTACAAATGATTCATAAAATTATATCAGACAAAATACACAAATAAAACAAAATATGATAAATTATAATAGCATAATATTAAACCATCAAATTATAAACAATTTTCCCCTAACAAATAAATAAAAGTCCTTTATCCTGGGTGTTTTACCATTCATCAGGATATAGTCTCTATAATAACTCCCCTGAAAATGCTAATATTTTTCTCCTACTTGTTAAAACAGCAAACATAAATTAATGGTATAGCATTCAAATTTTCTCATAAGCAATAGATTTCTGGTGAACATAAGCACAAAATACGTCAATAGTGATTGATATTTGAATAATATTTTTAAATGA
Source organism: Epiperipatus broadwayi (assembly GCA_028023455.1). Lineage (NCBI taxonomy): Eukaryota > Metazoa > Onychophora > Udeonychophora > Euonychophora > Peripatidae > Epiperipatus > Epiperipatus broadwayi. The sequence continues at coordinate 11,323,978 of JAQFVV010012413.1, forward strand.
AGTACAGATAATAATGATGCATTGATAACATTTTATATAAATTCATTGTTTCTTTTTATCTATTTTGAAAGCCATGTTAAAAATAAAACATGAGCATTTATTCTTTTGACATAACACAAATTTATTGTGGAGCAGATATAATAATAATAATAATAATAATAATAATAATAATAATAATAATAATAATAATAATAATAATAATAATAATAATAATAATAATAATAATAATAATAATAATAATAATAATAATAATAATAATAATAATAATAATAATAATAATAATAATAATAATAATAATAATAATAATAATAATAATAATAATAATAATAATAATAATAATAATAATAATAATAATAATAATAATAATAATAATAATAATAATAATAATAATAATAATAATAATAATAATAATAATAATAATAATAATAATAATAATAATAATAATAATAATAATAATAATAATAATAATAATAATAATAATAATAATAATAATAATAATAATAATAATAATAATAATAATAATAATAATAATAATAATAATAATAATAATAATAATAATAATAATAATAATAATAATAATAATAATAATAATAATAATAATAATAGAGATTTATAATAAAATAGGATAAGTATATGATAAATTTCAATAAGAATTCATAATTCAAAAGTGTCTGTCTATATTTCATTTGTATAGGACATGACTTGTTCCAGTTATTTAGTACAAGTGATAATTTTAGAGTAATAGTAATAATTTTAAATAAATATGCCAAAAAATAAAATATTATTTTTAAAAGTTCATAGTCATGTAATAACTTTTCAGAACAATAGAATAAGTCTGTAATCTTAATTTCACTGAAGTAGGAAATATCTTTCCTGATTTTAGTCTGAGATAGATATAAAATGAAAGTTGTGTTTGTCAGTAATCTCTATCCTGCTACTATGCTAATAAATAAATAAATAAATGTCATTTTAAAATTCAGGTAAGAATTGTATAAAATTGCCATTATCCTTTAGCATGATGCTCTATCTGAAATTAAGTACCCCATTCATGCAAAAAGATGAACAATTTCAAAGAAAGCCATTTTCTGTTTGCAAAATTTTAAAAATAAATGAATTTTTAAAGAATATTCAAATGTATAAAATCTTTTAACCTTAGAGAAGTACTCAATGAAAATTTTTGTAAGTGGCATTAATTTGGGTTAAAACTGCTAATTTTTACATTATTGTAGTGAATTTACAGTCATTTTATCAAGAAAAATGTACTATATAAACATCTCTAGAAATATTTTACAAGTAAAAAATCAATAATATTTAAATTTAAAGCTATAACGATGAAAGAAATGGCCTTTTCAAGGTTTTGGTTGGTTGTTTCTCATTTTCAGCAAAAGGGAACTGTCAACAATTTGACAGTTCTAAGTTTTTTGTTTTGATTTTCAGATGAAAATGTTTTAGAGTATTTTTTACATATTTACTATTTTCATAAAGTATGTGTGAAAATATAATTATTTTAGAATAGTTCAGCTTTTAATTAAAATTATTTACATTTACAGGAAAGATAATTGAAACAGAAATCAATGATGTATACTGAATTTTGTAATAGGTTATAAAATATTCATTTTATGTTTTCAGATATAGATTATTTTTATCAATTATAAATAAAAATTTATTTTTGAAAAAAAAGCTTTCATTTACTTTAACCTAATCTGGAAAATTATTAATTTGCTTTTTAGAAAGTAAATTAAAATGAACACATTATTAAAAGACAAATATATATATTTACTGCTGATTCTGTATTTGACTAATCAAAAGTTTAGAACTTTAATTCACTCAGCCAATAAATATTTTGAACAAAGAAAAGGTTAATAAACTTTTTTATTTTCATCATGCCATATAGTTACTAACAAAAGCATTTTTACACATTTAATAACTGCTTTAAAATACCAATAATAGCATAAAGTCTTTAGCAGTCATAATATTCTGGTATATAAATATTAAATGAATAATACTGTCTAGTATTAATTAGAAAATAAGAATCAATAAAAGTTTTTACATAATAAAGACAAATCATGGAAAATTTCCTTGAAATGTACATTTTATATACCAATAACCTAACAATTATTGTTAAATATTTAGATAAAATTGCCATTATGATTTTTAGCTATGTAAAACTTCTTTTAGAAATTTCAATTTAGAACTTCAGTGCCTGGAGAAAATTGGTTAGCAATACATGTTTAACTTTAAGCAAAATAAAAATTTGTTATAAGCAATTAAACAAAATAAAAAATAATTATTAATCAAATAAATTTTCCTAGTGAAATCATAGAAGTTGAGTAGAAAGTATTAAATAATAACAAGTAAGAAGCAGTAAACACATGTGTGCAAGTCTTTATTTATATTGTTGATCGTGTGACTGATTTTGTTGGATGAAATTGACATTAAAATTCAACCTTCCCTTGACCTTAATTTATTGAAGTTTAAAAATTAACTGGAATTCTGGGAGACATTGGTAAAAATAAACTTATTTACATAACTGTCTACACTTTTAATTTTAAAATGTTACATTTTATGACAATTGTTTATAAAAGTAAAAATTGATCCAATAAAAATAAAACAAAGTATTGTATAATAAATTACATTATTTTTAGATAAAACATTACATTGTATTATTCTTTTTAACACTATTATATAATATTTAATAAAGGTAAAGTTCTCAGAATAAATTCTAAATAAGACTTTTTAAAGTAAATATCTAAGAATAATTTTTAATATTACAAGAAGGAAGTTAAAATTGAATTTTGTTTTTTAAGCACACATATGTTTAAGAATGCTTTCTTTTCTTTAAAATTAATAGCTTTTACTAATAAATAAATTCTTTATCTTCTTTAATTAACTAACTAAAATTTATTTAGTTGACTTAATCTTTATTACAACTAGTGTTAAGAAAAATATATTTTTATTGGCAAACAAGTTAAATAAAATGCATTTTTAAAAGTAAGTCATTTAACTACTAATAATGAGCAATAAAGATTCAAAGTTGGCTTTCAATTTTAACCCTAATAATTATTTTTACACACTAGTAGTTTTATTAAAATAGTTTTGACACTTAATATTTTTCTAACATTAGCTAATTAATATTTAGAGTAACAATATCCTTAATCTAAGCAATTGAAAATTATTTACAACTACATATAAATTTAAAATATTATGATAAGATAATAAAAATAACTTTTAATGTAATTAAAACTTATGAAACAAAATAATTTATCAAAAGCATTAACATTTGAATATCAAACCCTTACAAGTTGTCTTCCTATAAAAATTAACTTATTGATTTTTTTTAAAATACCAAACAATTAGATAGGTGGAAATGGAGATTTAGCTTTACTAATAAATCTAAGGATTACAATATATATATATATAAGTCATATTTTGCAGGTTCATCCGTGTTAAAAATTTTAATATTAATATACTGACATTTCGACTTGGTCACTCTTAATATACTGATGTTTCGACTTGGTCACACAAGCCATCCACTGAGTGATAAAAGATTTATCACTCAGTGGATGGCTTGTGTGACCAAGTCAAAACATCAGTATATTAATATTAAAATTTTTAACATGGATGAACCCGCAAAATGTCTTTTATATATATTACCCATGAAAGACTTCATTTCAATATATATATATGATGCTAACTAAAAGGAGGTCTTTTGTTTATCTTTTAGCCCCTAGAAGAATTGGGCAGAGTAAACTCATACAATTGATTCCATATATCATCATCACTACAACTGTGTGTATTACTATGGTGAATAAAATTGTTTACCACCACACATCATCCTCCCTGATGAGTTTAATCTTGAAACTTACGATCAAGAAAAACCATAATGTTTCTTCTATGTTGAATGATAATTTTTAAATAAAACATCAGTTGAAATTTTTAATACAGAATAAATATGGGTGAGAATGATTTTTATCAGTTTCTATTGTCATAACAGATAAAAAATAAGATTATTGACCTTAAAGCCATAAAGTTGTCAGCCAGATTATATTGGGCAGCTGAAATTGGAAAGTGTTAAGAATCCTCTATTTGCAGAGATAGTCTGCTATTAGGCAATATTTGATTGCAAATTCTATCACATTGGTAAATAATATTCAATTAAAAACGATTACAAATTAGGATACATGTTTATCATGTGACCACAAAAATAGCTAGCATTTTACTTTTTATTCTAAGGTTAAATTGTTACAATTAATTCAATAGAAATTTTTCCTAATTAGCATTAAATATTCAAAGTGATTTCAATATGGTAAAATAAAATTTATATCGTTCAATATTTAATTGTATTTTGCATCAACATCAAAATTTGTTTTTCTATTACTGAAGTAAAATAAAGACCTGACTATATATACTGTAATCAGATTCATTTGGATTAATATATAGGCTTAATAAGGCAATTTTGCGGTCTTTATTGTGCTAAATGACATTCGAAATTTTAAAAAAGTTATTATAAAAAGCAAAAAACAAATATAGTAATAAGATTTATTTTATTTTTGTTTGTTATTTTACTTAAAACACGAATTCAATTTTAATAATTTAACATTTACTATTCTTGTTAGATAGTGAGCTTTCTAGATTAATTGAATTTATTAATGTAATAAATATAATTTCTAGATATTATTACTTAGAGAAAGCTTAAAGCCTTTGTTTTCCTAGTATATCTATAAAGATTGAGTTGTTTTTTTTATTACCATTACGATTATTTATGATTAAAATTTAAAAAATAAATCTTGATAATAGACTATAAATAGAAAATTATATGACTGCAAAAGATTTTTAAAAATATAATATACAAAACAGTCTTTTCTTTTTTATAATCGATAAATAATAAGTTAAAAAAATTAGGCAATTATATAATATAATAAAAGACATTAAAAACAAAAATTAAAAGTAAAAAAGGTTTCAAATTGATTTCATAAATATCTTTTGTAAATATTTTGAAATATTTTTTTTGTTGGTTATCTTGCTAAACAGATTGGCTCTTGTGAACCAAAAGCATATTTGATTATGCTTAATAGATAGAACATATAAAAAATAATGATGCTTTAGTAATTGGAATATTATATGACGAAATTGAAGATTTTATTTAATGATATATATTTAAAACAGGATACATGTAAAAAAATATTTTATGAAGTCAAATTTTTATTGGCTGATCCAATATATGGGATCAATTTATGTTATTCTTCTATGATTTAAGAAAAAAATAAAGTATTTTATCTTTAAAAGTTATTTTGACATAAAAGTATGATTGATTATTATCATTACTATTACTCCTATTATTATAATTATTAAAATTAATATATTATCATTAAAATCAGTCAACACTTAGATAGTCTCAATATAAATAACTATGGACAAACTCAACCTATATGTCAAGGTACCATCATTTTAACAACAAAGATGGAATGCCACATTTATTTATGATCCAATATATTTATATAGATAGGAAAGATTGCAACTTGATCACATATAGTAAAATTTTTGATACAAAGAAATTTAAATAAAACTCCTTAAACAGGTAAATATAACCTATTGTGACTGCAGACTAATAAATAGTCAACTATAACATTACAAACTGCAATTATAATTTTCCAAATTGGGCCCAAAGTATTACTTAAATAATATATATATATTAAATATTGTTGCATATACCTTTAATTGATGTTGATATTAGCATTATAATAATATTTTGTCTGGATTATATCTACCATTGTCTGTTAGCAAATATTATTTGATGGTATTATAGCAATTCACAAAATGCTCTGAAAGAGCTTTGAATAACCTCAAGATGAATAATACAAGATGTCTCTTAAATAAGATGAATGTAACTTTTGAAGTTGATATAGAATTACTAATAACAAGAAAATATATACATGAATAAATCTGAATATATAATTTATATATTTTAATTATAAAAATAGTTGCATTAATAAATAAATAAACTGAAATTGTAAATATATATATATATATATAATCATTAATAAGCAGTCAACACTTAGGCAATCCCAATATCAATTATAATCAACAATTTGCAAACTGTTATAGGCAACTTCCTTTTAACAATAATGATGGAAACCCACCCTTATTAATGATTTAATATATATATAGTAAAATAAGACACAAAATGTGTACTTGCTTTTAAGCTTGTACTAAAATGTTTCCTAGATGAAACTTACCATTAGCTTCTAATGAGCTTTAATTATAAGTGCTGAAAGAGAAAGAATTCAAAATCTCCATTGGAAAATCCTCATCCCCAGACCAATTGTTTTTGAGCTTATGGCCACCTCAGTGAGAAGCTAGGATTTCAGACACTAGATCTAAAATGCCAATTCAAGCATCAGCACTTATTTAATACATTACTATCAATTTGAAAACCTGAATTTTTCAGACATGTAAATGTCTTTAAATCCAGCCTTACAAACCAGATAGCTATATGGGTCTGAACTCAGTTCAGTTTCACCATAGCTAAAGAAATATAACATTGCAAAAGCCTTCAAGGGTACACTTATTCAGGGGTGCCTTGTTTTATTAATTATAAGTGTACCCTTGGAGGCTTTTGCAATGTTATATTGCTTTAGCTATTAATACATCATGAAACTGAACTGAGTTCAGACCCATATAGCTATCTGTTTTGTAAAGCTGGATTTGAAGATATTTATGTGTCTGAAAAATTTAGGTTTTCAAATTAATAGTAATGTATTAAATAAGTGCTGATGCTTGAGTTGGAGTTTTAGATCTAGTGACTGAAATCCTAATTCCTCACTGATGTGAGCCATAAGCTTGAAACCAATTGGTCTGGTGATAAGGCTTTTCTGATAGAGATTTTGAATTCTTTCTCTTTCAGCACTTATAATTAAAGCTTGTTAGGAGCTAGTGGTAAGCTCCATCTAGTGAACATATATATATATATTAGTGATTTAATATATATATTTATAATTTCAGTTAAATAAGAAAAAATTGATATAAGTGATTACCAATGGAAATGATAACAAATGCAGATATATAAAATCATGGTTCACTTTAAAAAAATTAATTTAGGAAAACATCTTGTTAAAGATTTGTTTGTCATATTTGGCCTAAACTGATATTTAAAAAAATTAGATCATGGGGGAAGTTATTCACAAACATTACAAATAACCTTAGTTTTTCACTGTGATTTGAAAATTATAGCCAAGACATTTAATTAAGAAACAATTCAATGCATAGTTAGCATATTATAACATGACTTAGAATTTCAATATAGGAAAGGCCAAGATAGAATATTTTTCAGCTTCAAAACATAGTTATGTTTGATCTTTTAGATAATTTGTTTAAGGCCAGCCCAAATAACCAATCCATTATTTATTCTCTAGGAATTCTTAGTTAGAGACTAAAAAAAAAGTGAGAAGTTGATGAAATGTTCAGATTTCAGCAGAAAGAAAGTCTGGTGATATCTATTTTTTTCATTATCTTGTTGTCTGTTAAAAGACTGTTTACTATTTTCTATAAAAAGAACTGACAAACACATAATTAGCTATACATTAATTTAAGATATCTGAAAATAATTGTGTGAAGATTTAAAGAAATTTATTTGTAGTTATTTTTTTTAAACTTTTTATTAAAAGATAAATGTGGGTAAAATATTGAATATGATTATCATGTTACAAAAAGATAATAAAAGATTAAGTGCATTAATTATAAAACAAGTAAAAAATTAGCAGTTGAAATTTTTTTAAATAGACATTAATAAAAAAGAATTTGTTTACTTGGATAAAAATAGTTATTACTATGAATAAAAGATTTCAATAACCCAACAAAGATTACACCTATGATTGATGAGAATAAGGAACTGATAAAATAAGATTAAAATAATAGAAAATTCACCTGTTTTGTTGATAGAAATTTTTTATCTAGAATGTATTGGTAATCAAACCTCCATACATGCATCATATTATAATAGTCAATTAATGATGTTAAATATAAGCAAATTCAATCAAAGTCACAAGACAAAGTCTTTAAAAAGATAATAATGGCCATATTATCTTTGTTCCTAAATTCAAGTGTTAATAGGATATTTAAAAAATGTAAATAGACTGACTAATCTAATATAATCACACTCTTTCCAAGATGCTTAAGATTGACCTATGTAATTGCATTTAGATATGAAGATAAGATGACCAGTGTTATCTTTTTAAAGTCTTTATCTTGTGACCCAGATTAACAGTTTATTTGTATTTAACATTGCTTATTAAATATCATAGTGTGGTGTATGTGTGGAAGTTTATTTACTCTTTCATTACTATTACAGCTTGACACAGTAAAAATTTCTTGATTATTTACATAGAATGTATTGGTTACATCCTAGATTAAACAAAAAGTACCTATAATAAAATAAAATTTATGTATTTTTGAATATCTTTTTTTTTTACAAAATAAAAAAAATATTTAAAAGAATAGTTTATATTAATCATTAGTTGGAATAAGATTTTACTTAAATGGCTTTAAATAAATTTTCTTAAAAATAAAATTTAATAAAAAATAAAATTTAATAAAAAATAAAAATGAGAATAAATTTAAAAATTTTTTAAATGTTAACTATAGAGATAAATATAATTAAAGAATAAAAATAGCTTTAAAAAAAAAAGAAAAAGTAATGCTTATAATAATATAAAAAAGTAATAAAAATTAAAATGTAACAGAAAAAAATAATAAATAATAAATGTAATTGACTTTAATATGAATAAGTATATAAAATAAAGAAAGAGAAAGATCTTCAATATAGAAATTAATAATATTAATAATAATAAACTTTCTAATAAATTATGTAGTCATTTTAATAATATTTCTGTAGTTAATATTAAAAAAAAATTGGTGTAAATACAAAAGAAAACAAATGCAATGAAAATATACAAGAAATAAATATGTATTTATTTTTCTAGATTGTCATGGAAATAACTATTAGAAGTATAAAATTTTTCATAATTAAAAAAAACAAAAGAACATAGTAATGTGACAAAATTTAGTGGACATAAAAATGAATTAAAATAACTAATCTATTTGACATTATTTGATAGTAAATAAGAGATTAAGTAATGAGAAGTATATTATGGTTTATGTATTTAATATATTTGAAAAAATAAGAGAATAAAAAAATTAAAGCTTTTCAAAAAGAAAATTAGATTCAAACAAATCTACATTGATAAAAAGAAAAAAACAAATAAATACAAAAAAAAATAGAAAATAAGTAAAATTAAGATTCATAAGTCAGAAATAACAAACATATTGCATCTCATTTCTTTTTTTTTATAGTTAGTAAAGTAGTTGATAAATATTTTAAAAAAGAAAAATCAAAAGAATATTATAAAAAATAATTTGAAAAAAGAAAAATATAAGAAAATAAAATAAAATAAAATACAAAACTAGGAACAGGAAAGAAATGAAATATATACTTATACAAGAAGATTATAGTAAGGTAAAATTAAAATAAAAAATATATGAAATAATATAACAATCAATACAAAAAAAAACTTGTCAGATTGAAAGTATGTTAAATTTTTAAGTAGTAAATATGATGAAAAATTAAATAAATAAATAAAAGAACAGAAAAAATGTTAAGATAAAACAGAAATAATATTAATTTGGAAAATATATTTAAAAGTATTATATTTTTTAAATTAATAAAAGGCTTAATAAGATAAGAGTATTAAAATAACTAAGTGAAAAAATATTTCAAAAGAAGGGTTAATGGTAGTTTTTAGAAATTGTGAAAGGAAAAGTTAAAAGAATATGACAATTAATCAGATGAAATTATTTCAAAAATAATTCCTAGATTTTTATTCAACAAATAATTTTTTTTAATGTATTTACAAATTCAGATATATGCATAGGAAAAACAAATATAGTAGAGATTTTGTTTATTATAAAACAATAGAATAATATCAATTACATATAAATTATTTAGTTTCAAAATAACTTTATATGATCAAAATATTAAAGAATAATATTTTAAAGATTAAGAAATATTTTATAGATTGATGTGGCCGATAGTAATAAAATGAAATAAAAGTAGCCAAATCACTGTGGTAATGTGAATCAGATTTATGTTTAGGAAAAGCATTTTTCTATTTTAAAGATGAGAGGTTAAAGATCAAGTAGCACCACGTGAGCTAGAGTGTGAAAAAATAAAGGTGTGATTCTTATGTTGGAGAATAGATCTTTGTGTACACTATCAATGAGGCAAGTGTTTGTTAGGGTGTGCATGTATGTAATATCATTGAGAAGAGTGTGATATATTGTAATGTTCAGAATCGTATGATTAGCCAACAAGATTCAGAGACCTAGAAAAAGTACTTCAAACCCAGTATGTTCGGGATATGGTAGTCGCGGAACAGTACTAAGCTTTAATCTATTTGCCAGTGCTCCAAAATCTCCACTATCCAACCAATGCTCCTGATGCTACTAATGGTTATCGTTTTTCTTCGATCCCGGTGGTCAGGGTAGAAACAAGGACTCTCAATTCAAACCTAGCCTATCGTGCACTAGACTTTATTAATTTAATCTCAGATATTCACTAAATACTATGATATAGCTTAAACTATTATTATTAATATTTCATAGGTTTTGAATACATACATATGATTTAATCAAGTGTGGATATAGATGAGTGGATATGATGAACCAGGAAATGACATGACAACGGTATAGATATATACAATTTATTAATACAATTAGAAAATATAATTAATAACAATCATGTTCGGATCTAATCATGATCTATGTATGGGATTACATTTTTTTTTAAACCAAAAAAACAAAAATTACATTTGATGATCAATAGTGATAATAGCACATAATTTCAATATCCCCAGAATAAATATATGGTTTTACAAGAGGTCACCTGACAATGACAATTAAGGTTGTGAAATATATAAAAATAATAATTACAATAATGAACCTCAGTATTAGATGTATGTGTGTACATTACAATGAAATCATACTGGATTCCATGACAATAACAATGGTGATTCAATACAAAAAAAAAAATTAATTAACTAGAAATGATAGTTACACGCACAGTAAATAATCAGTATTATACTGTGTGCCAGCATAAAACGAAATTTTATATTGAGAGTGATAATATTTTATCAAGAAATATGCCACTATAAAATTAATATGCCAATTTTTGGAGAGCAAACACAATACCTGGTTATATTAAGTTAGAGGCCAAATGAATATATATAACAAATTTATGCGTGTGTTTACATACATAAGGAAAGTAAAGTATATATGTATTTGTCATTACAATATTTTATTGTTAGTCTTCTCAGCAGGAGTTATGGACAAAAGCATAATGTTATTACCCTTTATTATTAATAATTATATGAAAAATATGGCTTATCTATTTCCCACAGAATTAACAACAGGTATGATTAAGAAATCTAATTACAGCGTTCAGTAGCGTCGGGGTTTGAATCCTGTGCTGGCTATATTATTAGCATTGGCAAACGTGGGCCAATCTTCTTTGTCGAGCAGTAATGTATATTCCTATAGTAACACATCCGCATTCAGCTTGGCTTGTGTAGGAAATAATAGAGCGTGGGTTTTGAATCACTATCTTTATAGAGTATACCCATTCATCGGCTCAAGGAAAGGCATGTCTATCTCGTATCGCCAAGATCGGTAAAATATCCGCGTGGCAGACTGCATAGCAATACTCGACATATTTTTATTATTAAAAGCCATATAGGCACAGATCAATGTATTAAGCTACTGATATATTTGCCCATTAAAAGCATTAATTTATATCTGCATAGATGTTTTTCCTAAACCTGTCTTTAATAAGTAATAATGGAGAAATCCGACAACCATATCTTATAGGCTATAAAATGCCCAAGTATTTCAAATATGAATCTAAACTATAAAATGCTAAGGAGGCAAAAAAAAAATACTACTGCTGAGATATTTCTTTCCCCAAATGCATGCCTCACTAAATATACATATAGAGTGAGATGAACTCATATCTTGGCAATAAGTAATATTGCCTATTTTAAATTTTAAAAGAAGAACTAGCATTATTATCATTATTATTTTTACATTTAGATAAACGCATACACCCTTATATATATATATATACCATTCTACCTTCTTTAATTGTCACAAAGAATCTTAATTTAAATCAAATAAAATAATTTGAACACATTTATATTTTTAATTTCTTTACCAAAATACTGTGATTATGCATATACGGGAAGAGGGCGGATTTTTTTATATATTTGATTTCTTTTCTATCTCTTTTTTATTATTAAATAAATGACATTTTTCACTAAGTCAGAATTAGACGGATTTAAGAAATTTAACTTTGACTGATTCTTATTTTATCATTCAAAATGAATCGTTACCCCTTTCCCACTTTAGATTCGGGATAAAACAAACAAATTTTTATATAAATTAGTTTCATAGTGTAATATCATTTATACCCATATTTAACTAAATTGGCACAAAGAATTTAATCAATCAAATATATATTATATTTAAAAGAACATACCGGCATATCTCAAAATAAAATATAGAAAAGCTGCAATTTTAAACTCTCTAATAATCTTTTTGTTCTACTTAGAATTATACATTACATTTTTTTCTGTTGTTTGAACCATTAATAAGTAATGGTTAAAATTTAAATTGACTTGTTAAAACAATAATAAAAATAAACTAAACACTCATATATGTATAACCGTCCTATTGAAACACATTTTCTTAAGATAGTTTTTTTTTTGCAAATTTTATGAATCTAATGAAATTAAATGTTCGCATTTTTTTTTTTTATAGAAGGTATTTTTAAGATATAAATAATTTTTTCTTTTTTAAAGACAGAAAGTTTATACTTGCGATCGATTAGGGTGTCACTTTGCTTGATGCAGATTTTTTTACCGATTCATTCATTGACAGGGTCGGCCTTGGGCTTCACTGGCCTCAAAATAGACTGGCTCCAGGTTGCTTCTCTATTTTTCTTCGATGGATCATTGTGTCACTTTGATTGAGGCAGATGTTTTTTTTTCAGGTTCATTCATTATTAGGATCGATCTTTGGCTCTGTCGAATTCAGGATAGGCTGGCTTCAGGTTGCTTCTCTTTTTCTTTCATAACAGCAGCATGGGATTTGTCTCTCCTTCTCTTCTGTAGATGCATTTTTCTGGAGACTTTCCAGAGAAAGGAAAAGTAGTTTGTACTACTCAAAAGTCATATCGTGGATCTTTTCTCTAACTGCTTGACTTTTAATTAATTAACTGCTTGACTTTTAATTAATTAACTGCTTCTAACTGCTTGACTTTGCATTAATTCTCCAACTGCTTAACTTTGAAGTTAATAATTTGAATCAATTATTCTCCCTGCTTGACTTTGAAGAATTTGAATTGAATTGAATTCCCTGGTTCTTTTTCTTTGCTCTATATACAATATTTTTTTCTAAGCAAGGCTTTGTTTTCTATATATATATTTTTAACACCTATAATATATTTTCCTTGGTTAGAAACGAAAACAGACCGCATGATTGATTTTTCCTTTTTTTTAATTACATCAGTTTAAAGATTTTTAGGATTTACATCAGTTTGAAGATAAGACAACAATTCAACACTCCCATACAACTAACTGAGTTGATCTTTCAGTTTAAAGATAAGAAAAACAATTCAACACTTCCTTGCAACTAGCTAAGTTGATCTTTTACCAAAAATAGGTGACACAATTGAGATAAGATTACACAAAGTTATAAAATCTTACTTGCCTTTTAATTGCCTCAAGGATGAGAAAATGAATTCACACTTACATGCAACTATATTTTTCAGAATATTTATAAAAAAAAAGCAGAGTCATCAAAATGTTATTCGCAAGGAACAAACTGCCTTTAGGATAAAGATATACGACAATGGAAATATATTTTTCTTTCCAAAAATATATACATAAAAAAATGCACTTCAACAGAACAATTTACACATACATAAGTCCACTCATTCGTAAAGTCATACACCTGCACCTGCAAATATCCCCTTTAGCAAACAAGAAAAAATAAAAAAAATGAAAAATTAAATATGAGTTTTAAAATATATATATGTATACTAATTTTACCAACTAACATGAAGCTCTGTGTGTTCATACACACTGAACGCTTCAATATTTGGAAGAGGGTCATTCCAATAGATGTCATGGTTTTGAGGTACATACTATATAAATTACTGCACATACATTATCTCAAGATATAGTTTAGCTGTTACAAAAATACTAACGAAGTATAGAGAAGAGTCATAAATGATAGAGAAAATGAAGATTTTTTATAGATAGAATGCTATTACTATGAAACCCATGAATTTACAAACAACTTTTAAACTAGTCATAGCAGTATGTTAATTAGTAAAATAATAGACTAAAATATATTTATATTTTTGTTATACAAATAATTATATATTGCTTCTCAATTGTGTACAAAATATAAAATCCTAAAGTTTATAATTTCAAACTAAATATTTATTCTCAGAAGAAATATCATTGTAAAATAATAATGGAGTCATTAAATAATGAAATAGTTTTACATCTATTATACTGATATAGCACATTTATGTACAGATTATAAGTTGCAATGAAAATGTCATTTATTAAAAAATTGAATTTTTAGAAAAAACATATCATCTTAGCATGCATTGATTTTCAAATATATGCAAGATATAAAAGCAACAAATTTGAAATTATATATTATTAAATGAAAATTTTAGTCAAATACTGCCTTTTAGAGAAAAAAAAATAATACTTGTCGAGCATTGGTGATCGAGAGGTCAGCACAGCAGCTTTATAAGCCATTGTTCCGGGTTAGCGGATTCACTTCCTGATGTTATTGAAGAACTATATATTTTAAAGAAAAAAGTGATTGTATATTTGTTATGTTATAATATATGATTCTTTTGAGACTATGATCATTTTTTTTTCATGTGTCATAACATTGTCCAGGAAGCGAAGCCGCTAACCCGGGACAACTGCTTGTATACAAAAATAAATAAATATTTTTTACTGGATAAAATTTGAATGTGATCTCAAAATCATACTAGTACAATTTTAGAAATCTTATAAGGCAGCAATTTAAGATATTCAAGAAATTACAAAAAAAAAAAACACATGAAAAAAAAATAACGCCTTTAAAAATATATATTCAGTTCTAACTTTTAAATATATTTGTTTCGAAAATGTATTTATTTAATAGTACTATAATAGGAGAGATTTGAAAAATAATATACTTAAAAAATATATTTTAAGTTTTTAATTGGATTGTCCTTGAATAGTAATTAACTTTGTGTCTGTAGATAGATGTCTTTTCCATTTCTTATCTGCATATTTAGCTTTTTTTTAAAAAATAAATCTTTAAATTATTTTATAAAACCTTGCAATGGTACCATTTAGGAAACCTATTTCGTAAATTCTACCAGTATGTTTTCAATAACATACTTAGGGGAATTGTTCACCTTTTAAGCATTTTTATGGGGGGGGGGGGATGCTTTGTTTTTACTTTGTCAAAATGTTTTTTAAACAATGGCTTCGAAATCTTAATTAATCTGCAACATTAATTAAATGTCTACTTTCTATTCCAATATACTTTTATTGCCGTTTCATATTCTTTTGAGAACATCAACAAATTAAAAAAAAAAATCACAGTGAAAAACTAAGGCTATTTATAATGTTTTTGAATAACTTTCTCCATGATCTCTTTTTTTTTTGTTTAATTTGTTGATGTTATTGAAGAACATATATATTCTAAAGAAAAAAGTGATTGTATATTTGTTATGTTATAATATATGATTCTTTTGAGACTATGATCATTTTTTTTCATGTGTCATAACATCGTCCAGGAAGCGAACCCGCTAACCCGGGACAACTTCTTGTATACAAAAATAAATAAATATTTTTTACTAGATAAAATTTGAATGTGATCTCAAAATCATACTAGTACAATTTTAGAAATCTTATAAGGCAGCAATTTAAGATATTCAAGAAATTAAAAAAAAAAAATCAATATAACCGCAAAAATAATTTCTAAATATTCATAAAACTAACTTAAATAAACAATATATTGAAACTAAGGTTTAAAACATTTAGTCATGTATGACAAATTTATTATTCAAATAATATCAGTTAAATAGGTACATTCAAAATTCATATCAAACTCGCCTGATTTTTTCCCCAAAATTATAACTATTACAAAGGATCAAGCCCCAATAAAACATTTTTTTTAATAATAGTAACTTGTCATTTAATTAATCTATTTGCCACTAAATGCCATTGATATTACTTTATATTAAAAAAATTAAAGTGCAATTTATGTAACTAGTAGATTACTTAACTCTCCCCTACTTCAAAATTAAAATAGAAAATATATTATTAATTATATTAAACAATTTTTATTTTTAAAAAAAACATAAAGATTTTGATATATGCTAATTTTTTTTTAGCATAAGTAATGAATAAATTTTAAATGTTTATCTGAAATTTATATTTTTTAAAAAATAATAAAATAATTATTAACTTCATATATATAATAAATTATTAATAAATACTATAATAATTAAGCTCAAAATATATTTACTTACATGTTTTTGGCAAATATCATTGAAAAAATCAACAAAGTAGATTGAATGTGTCTAGCATAATGTAACACATGAATTTCTGTGTTGTTGTTTTTTTTTTTTTTTTTGGCTTCTTGATTTAATGAAAAATGTAAACAAAATTAAAAATTTATAAAATGAATATATATTTTTCATATCAAATGAAAGTGATACCAGTAATAAATGTTTATGTGCAGAATGTTTTGGAGAAAATAATTTTAATAATTACTCATCTTTATCAAAGTTGCCAAGCAGTAATGGTTACACATTTATTTTAAAATAACAACAATATAAAACACTGATAATGTATTATCTAATACCCATTTGCATTAAGATATAAATGCCAAGAAAAAGGATACAACAATTATTAACGAATTTTCTATTACATTTATAATGCAAAATTTCTTCATAAATAAATGTAAATAAGATATTAAAATTTATTTTTTGTTTAATTTATGTTTTAAAGCAATATTTGCTAAAAAAAATTGCATTATCCTAATAAATTTTATTTAATTAATAATGTTTAAATTTAATTTTTTGTCAATTAGTAATAATTTAAAATAACAATTATGGAAACATTTTTAAATCTTTTCCCCTTTTTGCTATTATTTCAGTTAACATATTTGAGAAATTTTATTGAAATTCAGAATATTTCCAAACTCAAAAATAGATCAAGAAACAATGGGTTTGAAATAACAGTGTTTACTCTGCATTTTCATGCACAGACATTTTAAAGATTATTTATGAAAAAATAATTAGTTTTCTTCAAATTTTAAAAACATATAATACGATTTAAAATTATAATGGTTAAAGTATATGGAGAAGTAAAAAAATCTAATAAAAATATTAGAGAATTGTAAAAGAAAAAGCATTTTTATATTAAGTGAAAAATCAGGGTTGATGCAAGATGATGAGATAAATTATATGCAATTTAGTACTGCAAATAATTATTATCTACTTTTTGATATATATTTAAAATAAATAAAAATATATTATTAAGCTCAAATAGTGAGTCCAATAATGCCTAAATCTCAAAATAATTATTACTATTAATCCTGTGCTTTATTGCTGATACTTTAAAATATAAAAGATTTATATGGTCACACCCATGATGTAAAGTATATAAAATAAACTTCTATTTTAGAATCCAAAAAAGTACTAGTATTTATTAGATAGTTGTCAGATTGTTTAATTATCTAATCACTGGAGAGTAAATAGTTATTTTAGCTATTCTTATTTAGTAAATAAAATGAAGATTAAAAAAATGTTAAAATGATTCCCATGTAGAAGTGGGATATTCATAAAATTTTAAAAATACAATGACAAATTGATAAGATCAATCAATATGTTGTTCATTTTTCTGAATACAATACTTTGGATTATATGCATAATCAATGTGAGAATAGTATTCTATTTATGTTTCTGAACAAGTGCAATGTTGATCACTTTCATTGGGAAGATAAGAGCAGAGAATAGAATATATTGGAGAACCATAATTAGAGATGGTATTGAAGTATTTCAGTTAGAAAAGTTTTCTAGAAAAAGAAAATAAAAGACAGCTTTGCAAAATATCAAATAAATTGAATAATGGTCTAGCATGTTCTATACTTAAACATATTTTGCATTTCACAGATTGTCTTATATAATCATCACAAAACTTATCTTTATTATTATTATTATCATCATCATCATCATTATTATTATTACTATGTTTCAACAATAATCTTTACTAATCCTTTGGATTTTATAGCATTACATAACATTGATTGCAGTCATGTTGTATAGGTTTTTACATGGATTAATTTCAAGCATTACAATAATCAGGTTTCAAGGTATATTTTTTTACAAATGCTGCTACTAGTTTTGATACAGAGATGGATATCAATTTTAATCATTAAAATCTTAAAAATAGTTTAATATAAAACTCAATTTTGTAGATAGATAGATATTATTTAAGTTTATAAAATATGGCATTATATTGAAAGTTATTTACAGTGACTAAATTAATCTTTATTATTATTCTTTTAATTGTTAATCTTTGTAGTACACTAAAGAGATAACTTATAATTTATGTAGCATAAAATCAAGCTATGGCCACTGTCCAAAGAACAAAGTCAATTCAGAGTAGAATTACATATGTTGACATCTGGTATATTGTGATAGATGCAGTGTAAATTTTGTAGTCTGATGGTGAATGGAGTTGAAGGCAGTTGAGTTTTGTTGAGGATAATGAATGGTACCAATGAGTGCTTTTCAATATGGTTATTATTGGATTATGACCCATTATAGATTGTATAGTTGTTTTAGTAGTGACCAGATGGCAGCAAAAATATCTGGGGGTACAATATTGTTTTCCTGGGTCTTGATTTGTTGGAGCTTATTGATGAATATAGCTTGATGTTTTCAGGTGTTGTTGCCAATGGTGAAGATTCAGTGAGTGCAACAGAAGACATTCAAAAGTAAAGGTTCTGCACATGCTGTGGAGGGTGTATATTCTGATAGGATTGACTTAGCTGTTGTATAGATGTAACTAGTTGTCTGTATGTATTAAGCATGAATCTCCTGATTTGGTTGATGGCTTGACACTACAAAAGGGATGTTGTTGAATTTTTTCTGCTGTATTATATAAGGTGCAGAATGGTTTTATATTTCTATATAGGCAGTAATACCAGAAAAAATGTACTGTTGGCAATTAATGCAGATTAGGAAATCAAAAAATTTAGGCTCCAGGAACCAACTTTTGAAGGAGCAGAGTAGCTGGCAGTTATTGAAACCAAGCATGGGAGAAGGGTACTCTTTGTTGGCTTCTGGATGTAGTATAGCACACGTTTGTCAGTATGTGTATTTATTAGTCATGAAGAATGTTTATCGATTGGATGGTAATAGGTTTGATTGGTAAAGTTTGGTGAGAAATGAGGCTAATATAGGGAGAGATCTATCAATAGGATTTTTTTGTAATAGCGACAATAATGCTGGGAACTTTTGAACAAATAATACAATTGAATTTATGACTTCTTGGATATAGAAGTTTGGTTCTGTGGAAGCCCAGACCATTATTAATGGATGGGCAACTAAGTCTCTTAGCTGAGCATAAAACTGTCTTCCTGCCCCATAGTTGCTTATTGCAAAGGGAGGAGATGGCAAAATGAAACAATTTTGAAAATTTAACAATAGGCAAACAATATGTAATCTTAGTCATTATAAGTATATTAAATAGGTGACTTTTATCATAAAGAAAGATATAAGCTTTGGAGAGGGAATTGGTAATCCATGTGACATTTTCTTTAAGCTTATTTTGCAAAATGTTCTTCATCATAAGTGAGCCCATGTAAAATAAGAAGTCTAAGAAAGGGTTGCTTTTCCCTGGAATATTTGAATATGTCATTTGTTGGTGTATATAAACCATGTGGCTGCTTTTCTCATATTAAATCTAAGTTTATAAATGCAGTATATTGATTGAGAGTGCTTTGAGATTTGGTGAAATGGTTACAAGATGACAGGAAGACAGTGACATCATCCATGTGTGCATGGAATGTATTGGTATGTATAATTTGGATACCTGTAAATATCTGTCTTATATACTTTAATAGGGGATTTATGTAGAAAGTGAAGAGCAGTGGACTAAGAGGTGAGCCTTGAGGGATGGATTGCATAAGGGAAAATGATGGTGAACTATTCGCATTAAAAGTGATATTTATCAATCTGCTCTGCAGTAAGTTGATATTATTATAATTATTATTGCCATGAGGGAAACTTGATTAATCATAGAGTTCTTGTGTAATAGACCTATAGTGACATTAACTCCACCAATAATTTTCCTATCTTGCACTCTCATCACACAACATGTACATTGGAACTTAAGCCAATAAACATCACATGCCATTTCTAGACTTCTGACTAAAATTGATAAATTTCTAATTCCAAAATTTTGATTATTTTCTGCTTATTATACTGTATATAAATGTAAAATTTAAGGCTTTAACAAAGTCATTGAAATAGATGTGAGCCTTTTCAGCAAACAAATAAATCAATCTAGAAGAATACTTTCAGAAGAGTGAATGTTTAGGGACTTCTGAAGAGACTGATGATTGTTTTATAATAAGAATTGAAAGTAGAACAGCAGCAACTCTAATAAAAATGATCAATCTAAATATGTAAGAGGACTCAACAATTTATTCAGACTGTTGCAAAGGGTATAAAACTGAGAAACCATAATCTTCTGGTTATGAACATCTTAGTGACAACCATAGGTACAACTATATCAATCCAGAAACTGATGTTCACATTCAGAATATACAAAAACTTTGGGGATGTAGCAAAATAATATATATATATATATATCTGAGGAACAGCACCTTCCTTCATATTTGACAGAATTTATGTGACAGAGACTGCACAAAGAAGATGATGCTTTCTTGAGTATTCTGGATGATATAAAAAAATTCAGTTCACCAGAGTGATTCAATTTTAATAAAAGTTTTCTAATGTTTTTACATTTTCATAAAAGTTTACTATTGTTTTTAACAAAGTAAATTTAGTTAGACACATTTTTTGATCAACATCCTATGTAGGCATTATATTATATAAACACATGATTTAATTCTTTATTTTGTAATTCCTGCCAAACATATGGGTTTTTTTTTATCTGTCCATTTTGTAATTTTCTGCCATAGTTAATAGATGTAGTATTTTTTTTCTTTGCTTTACCAATTATTTTGTAGTTATTATACTTATTATTTTGGATTTGTAAGTATCGTGATTAAAATTTGACAATTAACGCTTCCTGCTGAGGAGGATGCAGTTAAAATGAAGTAGTATTGTTTGATGGCTTTCTGCAAAAAGACACATGATTGTTTTATTGTGACAATTCCTGTTTTATATACATAGTAAGAATGTTTTGATTTTAAGTGAGTGAGAAAATGCAGTAGTCTGTTTTTTTTTGTTAATTTTGCTTTAGCATCCATTTTGATAATTTCCTGACACAATATACATAGTATTTTTTAATTTAAAGTAAAATTTGATAAACTGATGTTTGTGCTTGTGATGGTAAAATTTTGTGCCTTTCTCCAGTGGTAGTGGTGGTGATGGTTGGGGGAAGGATGTTTGCAAGGATAGAATGACATAATAAAATCTCACAACTACCTGTTTTTATTTGTTATCATAATGTGTTTATTTTTGTGAACAAATTTATATTTTTTGTATTGTTTAAAAAATACTTGTTTTAGATTTACATATTAGTCTTATCAAGGATTAATGTTACATATCAGAGCTGCTGTGACATTTCACATAGTATCAGTCTGCTGCTAACTTTGTAACCTTACAAAAATGTCAGTAAAATAATGTGCACACCTGGTTTATTTTTAAAAAAATTATCACTTAAGTTTGTCAGGAGTTCCTGTGTACACGTTATTTGACAAGTTCGGAAGATTTGAAAGTTATTGGTTTGATATGTATGTGAAATGTCACAGCAGGTCTAATACCTAAGTACTTATCATATTTATATCTTGTGGTCGTTTTACATGGAAAATTATTGTATTAATTACAAAGTCATGGTGAAATTTTACTATCACTTTGTTTTAAATATTTACTTTTTGGATTGGCTTAATATATTCTTTGGATTATGATTCATTTTAACAGATTGCGATAATTTTGTCTGTGGTGCTTTTACTGTTTGCAGAATTGATACTGCTTCTTTTATAAATGGAGACATAAGTGTCTACTTATTTTGTATAAAATGGATCTTTGTTAGATATTGCAGAAGTAACTTTGTTCTGGATGGAAACATTTTATTATTAATTTCTTATATATTTTATTAATGTTAATATAATTAGTTATTGTGGCTTATATATATATTTATAAATGTCTTTTTCATTACAAGCCAGCTATTTATAAACTCATCCTGAGGCGTTTGGTGTTTTGAAGAATGTTGTTAATAGGCTTTATTAACTTGGAATTTATGAGTAGTTTTAATAATCAAATTCATTATATTAAAATATTTTGATATGATTATTTATATGCTGGAGGATTTTCATAAAGAACTAAATCTAAATGCACAGATTCTCCTTGTCGTATCTATAATAGATATTATTCGATTATTTGGATTTTAACTATTTTTTAAAAAATAGTATCTTTTGTTCATTTTTAAAAAAATGTTTCAAAAAAGACTAGATTTATGTTAAAAAGATTTGTAAAAAAAATTTTTAATCAAAAAAAGTATTCTCACTGAAAATCAATTAATTTATTAAAACCAATCTAATGGATTATTTTCAATTTGTTTTACTATATTTAGTGACAGGATATTTATTTTTATCCTGGAATATTATTAGACGTACTAAGTCTTGATTTTAATTGAAAATTCTTAATTGATATATATAATGTCTTATTTTTTATATTGTAAAAAATATACAGCTTTTGTTTATCTATAAGATATAAAATTTTGTTTCATAATTTTCGTTTTGTCTAGTTTATATATATATAATATTGATAAAATATATGCATATTATAAATACCATTGACATTTTACTCTTCTTACTTTTTTTTATTTATTATTATCTTATCTGATATGCATTGTTTACATATATTTTTTCATTTGTTAGAATTTTTGGTTTAAGCTATTGCTACTTATATCTTTTGTTTCCTTAATTTGCTTAATATTTTCAATTTATTATGATTCTATTTCTATTTCTTCTCCATTATATCAATCTGTTATTTATAAATGACAAACATCTTTGAAATGTTCTGGGCCTTTGAAATATCATTTGGATTCTTACAATTCTGTTAATAATAAGGGTTGTAATGGGACTGTCTTTGTATATGATTATTGTAAAAGTCCTCTTAACAATGATCCTACTCTTTTTTATTAATCATCTCTTTCAACTTCATCAATTTCTCATTCAGATCATCCCTCTTCAAATTCTATAGTTAATCAG
This sequence comes from Epiperipatus broadwayi, assembly GCA_028023455.1. NCBI lineage: Eukaryota > Metazoa > Onychophora > Udeonychophora > Euonychophora > Peripatidae > Epiperipatus > Epiperipatus broadwayi. The sequence goes on from JAQFVV010012413.1 coordinate 11,347,582, forward strand.
CTTATCCCTGATCAAGATAAAATTACAGACATTTCCTTTTGCCATAGTTGTTTTATTTTGTTTTCCTGATATGTTCTTAGGGATTAAGTATTTTGGTCAACGTCAGAAATATTTTCATCTGCCTTGCATAAAGCTATCTAAATATGATGCTATTATTTTTCAAATAGTTGGTAATGACTTTTTTTAACTGTCAGATTTGTAATAATATAACTTCCAGTACAAAATTTTCAGATATTAATAAAGAGCCTATTAATGAACTTGTAATGGATAGTGACTCAACTCTGTCTTTGTCCAATGATTATAGGTTTAGGTTTTAAACACAATAAAAGTAACTTTGGTTGGAACCTGGATTCTGATAATCACAGTCCAATTACTGATTATGAATCTATTTACTAAAGCAAATTCAGATTTGATAATAATGGCTTCTTGTGATAATACTTCAGATCATGATGCTAAAGAGAATTTTAATGATTATAATAAATTGGATAATATTTCAAAATCGAATACTAGATTATAAGATGCTGTGAAGACAATGCTACAAATAATGATTTTGATCATTCTGATAATTTTTCTATACTATTATAAACTAGAAAAACTGATAATGTTATAAATGTCTCTAATTTTAATGTGCAGGATGAATTGATTTATAATGCTAACTTCAATCTTCCTTATTCTACTGTTATATCCACCAACGTGACTAAATCTTTTTCTTCTGATTTAACCCACATGGATAAATGTCTTAATGATATCATTTTTTGTCCTGAACATTTCACTTTAAAAGTCTTAGAATCTTTTTCTATTTTACAAATTCATACTCTGCTTATTAAGATGTTACAAGCCATCAAATTATTCTTCTAATTCTAAAAAAGGTATTTAATGGTTTCTTGCTTCTGTTAAAATAACTTGTTTTTTTACAGCTGGCCAAATAAGATGGATTTGTTACAATAGAAACTCTAAATAATACATATAAGGAAAAGCATGATTTGTTAATAATATTAGATTATATAATAACAAGTATCTCATTAATCTAAACAATTATATTAATTCGGAGTCTCAATCATTTGTTAAGAAAAATAAAACTGGTTATGGCACTGGATTTAAAGGTGTTAATTCTCAAACAAATAATTGGCAGTTTTTTTTCTTTCCAAATGACACATTAACAAAAAAGATGATTTTATGGATAAATCCAACTTTACCACTATAAGAGAAGCTCTAATGTATCTTATGAATGTTGACCTCCTAGTTCGATTTCACTAATATATTCTTCTTACACCTGTTCTCCTTCTCATCAATTTGCTAATAAGTTAAGTTGCCTAGCAAAGGATATTACTTAATATATATATAATTCTACATGAAATTCAAATAAATTTTAGAATAAAAATTTTAAAGCGGAAATAACTACCTCCGACTGAGTTATGTGACAACAAAAATCAATGAAAAGATAGAATGCTATTCTATCTTTGAGCTCTTTTATTATATAGCTTAGTTTTTGGTGTAGTTTTTAAATTATACAGTAAATTTTGTCTATTGTTTTAATTTATATATAGACTAAATGTTTGGCAATGATCATTAATATATTCAAAAGATGATGAATGAATCTTATTTTTAACATATATAACTGCCAAGTGGAAATAACTATCTCCCAATGAGTTATGTAATATCAACAACCAATGAAAGGATAGGTTGATATCATTTTATCTTCAGGCTCTATTGTTTTATAAGTTTAATTTTTGACTTGGTTTTAAATTGCATGGTGAATTTTGTCCATTGTTTTAATTTATGTAGATATTAAATAATTCACTAAAGCCATCTTAAAAATTATTATCTTTAGTTCCATTGGTGTATTACCTTTTTATTTGTTTGTTCAATTTATTATTTGTCTATGAATAATTGGTTAATGTTGTAGATATGTACATTAAATAAAAAATTGAATCAAATTATTATTTTTGTTGTTATTATCATCATCATCATCATTATGTTATATTTAAACAATATACTTTATTGCATAATAAATGGATTACATAAAATTTTACAATGGTTTTTCCAGGGTTACATTAGCATGACAGGTTTAACAAGTTATGATATCAATTTAAAAAAACAGCATTGTTCAAAAGTGTTTATAAATGATTGGTTACAAACATAAATGATTACAGTACAATTAAAAGGGATAAAATTAAATGGAAATATTTCACAGTGCATAATGATAATCATACAAGAAATATATTAGATTAAAATGTTATTTGGAGTTGATGGGTATTGTGGATTTAATTATGGATGAGACGGAATAAAGTTAATATATTGAGAGTAAAAGTTCATTTATCTTGAATTTGGCTGGGATGGTAGGGAGGCCTTTTTTGAACCTGGCCTATTGTGGTGAGAATACAGAAGAACAAGAATCATGATTAGTACAACATTGGAATGGATGAGATTTTATTATGGTTAAAAATAATATTGAGTGTATGCTCATTCTACAGGGGCAGATACTGACAATGTTGTTTACAGATTGGAGTGCTCTTTAAGGAGTGACCACATGGTCATAAAAATGTCCATAGGAACTATGTTGCAATCTCATGCTTTAACTAAGCTAATTTGTTGGTAAATATGAATGGATGTCTCATGTTATTGCTAAACATGAAAGTGCAACAGATATACCAGAAGGCAAATAGTATAAAGGTAGCTGCATGTGTTCTGTGAATGTGTAATTTTTGGAAGAGCTGTGTTATATGGTATGTGCAGGTGGAAGTCATCAGTATGTGTTTAACATGATTTGTTATGTGGAGTTGAGTTGTCAGTCATTAAAGAGATATTGTTGAGTATCTTTGGTTGCATGGCATAGTACACAGAATAGATAAAAAAATTATAGTCAATGATAACAGAAATCCAGATGTGATGAGAGAAGAAAGATTGAGATAGACTAGAAAATCAAAACACTCTGACTCTATGGATCTGATTTAAACTTTCAGAGAAGATGATGGTTATTGATATTGAGTGGTCTTTGCAAAGGTGTGGGTGAAATAGGTTATATATTTGCCAGTAGGTGTACTTGGAGTTGTTGGAGAAGCTGATTTGATTGACTTTGGTTACTGTTGAGGAAATAAGAGTTGTCTGTGTTGTTATTAATATTATTATTGTCACCATCATCATTATTATTTTTATTATTTAATCTTTAATATTTTTATTTTTGGAATTGAAATGACTATATTCATTTGGAATGGTTGCTGGTGATGGTTATGCAGTTAATCTTGATTTAAAATGTGAAACATCAAAGATAAATAATAAAATATACAGACAAATCGAAAATAAAAAATACTGCATAGAAAAAGTGAACATTGTATATACATATCCAACAAAAATAATAATGAAATGATAACTATATTAGAATGAAGAAAATGACTTGATATTAGCAAAATATATAGATTAAAACATTATAAGGATTAACCAATAAAGTGGAATTATATCAGATTTATAATACATTTAATGTAAGCCCGTTGTAAAATTAAACAGGAATCAGTAACAAGTGAGAAAGATATATTTGGATAATATCAAAGTAAATAAATAAATAAAATGATCATTTGATAGGTTGCAATTTATGATAGCAACAGGATTTTTAAAATATTTTTTTGTAAAATTAAAAAATGTATAAAAGGATAAGGTGATGAATATATTTTAGTATATATAGTTGAGATGTACATGCCAATAATATATTAGTATATGGTTTGCTAAAAATAAGATAGCATGCTAGATACTATCATAAATAGAAAAACAAAATATAGTACTTTTGAGTTTTTCTGGAAAGCATGATGGATGCCCACATTTTTGATAAACTATAGTTTCAGAGACCCCCAAAAACATTTGTAAAAATGCCTGCTATAAAATATAATGTATTTAATATGTATATTTTATTTTTTATTGTTGTTCATTTTTTTTAAAAATCATTGTGGAAAAATTAATTACAATATTTACATGAAATATATAAATAGAATATTTACACTTTCTTCATGTGAGCAATGTGCAATAATATTGTGTTTATTAATGCATTCTTTTCAGGAGGGCAGAATCCCATAGTTTAGGAAATAGGAAGGTACTAAATTTTCATTATGATAACTTACCAAAAAAACTGCTGAGAAAAAAACAACATGCTGAATTGAACCAAAGTACAACAATGCTAAGAGTGTCTCATCACTTCCCATGTTATAATATAAATTTAAACATTGAAATGAAGCTCCTTAATGAAATTTATCAGAACATATTTATTTTCTTAGATTTAATAATTGATTTATTCATTTTGTTTTAATTTAATAACTAACATATCTTTGGAAGACTGTAGGCCCTCGAAACTGTACATTTATCAAAACTGCAGGTTGCAATCTTGGTTTATAGGAAAACTCACAAGTAAACAAAATATTATGAAGGTTAAAAATAAATGATAAAAACTCATGTATTTAGTATTAAAACATCAATATTTTATTTAAAGATGTTGAACAATATAACATCCCCTTTTACAAGATAGCAAAAATGTGTACCAATAAAATTTACATATAATTATGAAAATGTTTACTCTCAAGTAATAATAAAAAAATATTGAAGTTGAATCATCTAATTATTACATGAGCATGTAAGTGACAAAGACAAAATTTGTAGAACAGTATATACAATGAGAACAAATGTAGATAAAACAAATTGTTTGTATCGGAGATAAAATAGTAATGACAAATAAATGTATTCAAAAGTGAACAAAAGTTTTAAATGGTCAATTAATTTGGGTCAGTATGAAAGAATAAATGTGGCACAAGTGAGATTATTGCTTTGGAGTTTATAAAATGTTTGAATGCTGCAAAAAGCAGGGTTAGGCATAATTATGGACTCTTAAGTTTCAAAGCCTTTCACATTACCACTGCTTCAAATCATTCCGTGCATTTATTATCTGAATGTAAACCATAAGACAAATGAAACTGAGAAACTGTACATCATATTGGTATAAGAATTGCTTAAAATGGACGAGCAGCTTTAAAATATTGAAATTCTAGAAAATTATATTAACAGAGCATTGAATAATGGCAAATGATCACTGATGATGATCAGTGTCATGACAAGGTCATAGTATTCTAATGTCCAGTTACTCCACAATCTTTGGCAAAGAAATGAACACACATACAAACAATCAAGAAAAATATATAATAAAAAAATGTCAGTACAATTTTGTTTAGGTTGAGTCAAAACTAAGGAAGAAATTAAGATCAAAATAAGGGGGGGAATGAAAGGAATTTTTAAAGAGAAAAAATGGAAATATTTCAACATTTATAGTAATAACGTTTACTAGATGACGTATTTAGAGAGAAAAGATATTAAACATAATGTGAATGGATATGGAATAGTTTCACAATGGTAAATATTGAATAATTCTGGAACTTTTTTCTTACCTAGTGCAATACACCACATTATAAAATTAAAATCAATAGGATCATGGTACGTGACTTAAGGGTAGAATGCAAAAACTTACTTTGAAGCGATTGCTGCTGTGCTGGTATATTATATATAACTATACTTTGTAATTGGTGCACCAGTAATTATTATGTTAAAGAAATATGAAGTTAACAATATTTATTTATTACATAACATAAAAATTACGTTATTATCTGAGTTAAAATTTATTACATATCAAAAGTATGCCGCTGCTTTATATATAGTTTAATGACGTTTGTAAATCAAAATTGCGATTTACATCAACCAGTGATCAAAAATGGAAAAAATAACTAAATCTTAAAGATATAAAAATACTTTTTACTATATTTGTTCGATATTTAATCGTAAAATTTGTAGTAAAAGTAATAACATTAATTTAGCACAGTTTTTCTATAAATTGAATTATGATATTTTGACGTTTTGAGAGCATTTTGGTTTGACAGTTCAACATTTAATTTACTTCCTTTTTTTTTTTTACATTTAAACATTGTCACATTTCTTTTCAAATTTGTGAATTAACATTTTTTTCTATTTTTAAACTAAGAAGTTTGCATTGTGTAAAAATTAATGTCATATAGAATATCTAAGTTCAGTTTCTAACTGAAATATTATAGCGAGTTGTCAATTAATTTAAATTTGATCTCAAGAATTATTTTCATTTAATATTTATTTATTTATTTTAAAATAAACTATAGTTATGTCTATTCCCGCCTCTGTTCTTTAAGGTTTTTTCTTCAAATCACATTTATATATTAAATGACTTGTGATCATTCCGGTGCTGTTTATAGTAACAATGTCTTAGCATAGGAATGACTGTATGGGTGTATAACATGCACATATTATACAAGCTTGTCTGTTCATGATAATTCTATATAATATGGATTCAAAATGTAAAAAATAATTTATACATTTAGTCATAATATTATAAGAATACCCATCAAAAATGGAAAAAAGTTTAATTCATTATATATTTTTAAATAAATCTTATGATGTAATATAATATAAAATATCTTTATATGACAACAACAATATATATAATAATCATATACATAAAAGTTTTTTTTATCAAATATTATTTTTTTCTCTTTTCAATACACTCGATCTATTTTACAATTACAATTTACATTGTATAACATAATGGCATCTATCAGTTTTATATAAAATTACTATAACCTATTAAAACAATATAATATTTTTAAGATAAAAAAAACCCGTATAAATGTATATTATATAATTTTCCATTTATTTATCATTAGCCAAATATTAGTTAAATTAATTGATGTTTTATATATATTTATACAATCATTTTTATTGTAATTAATATAATTGATTTCATATATCTTCTTTCTATTATGTTCTTTAATATACTTTAAAGGTTTTATATTAATTACACAATCTATTTTATCTCTGTATTTTAAATAGTTTGTGTAAAAAACATAAAACCTTTAAAGTATAGTAAAGAACCTAATAGAAGAAAGATATATGAAACCAATTACATTAATTATAATAAAAATAATTGGATATATATAAAACATCAATTAATTTAACTAATAATTGGCTAATAATAAAGGAATAGAAAATTATATAATATACATTTATACAGATTTTTTGCTGCTTTAAAAAGTATTGTTTTAATAAGTTATAGCTAATTTTATATAAAACAGATAAATATTTATATACATGCAATACAGAATATATAATTGTAAAATAGCTGAAGCATATTAAACAGGGCAAAAATTAATATTTGACAAAAAGAACTTTAATATGTATGATTGTTATTATTATATATATTATTGTTGTTATATAAATATATTTTATATTATATGTATAAATAAATAAAGATACATCAAAAAATTAAGTTGTAATAATTAATTTAATGAAATATAAAAAAACTACAATGTTATAAGTCAACAATGTGATGCAATAACATATATATTTAATTGTACATACAATGTAATGACAAATTACTGTTAATTGTTTATTTATCATAATAAATAATTGTTAATATCTAGTATATAAATATTACATCAATTTCCAGTTTAACCATAAACAACAAAAAGTAACATTGTACAAGGAAAAGAAAAAAAAGTAATAATTTATATCCTAATTTTAGAATTATCTCTTTCTCCTAAAATAATAGTCACTTGGTCATTAAATTAGTATCTTTTATCTCTAAAATTACTTATGATATCTTTTTAAATCATCTTCTCTCAAAACAATTATTGTAACAAAAGAATAATAAATTTCAATTAGATTTTCTTTTTCTCTTCTTGTCCAATTTTAATACTCTTCTAGTGACCAGTTTGCTAACATTTTAAGTTTTTTTTTTTGTTTTAATGGATACATCATTATTCTTCATTATATTTTTTTAAATATTTATAACAAATATAAATTTAATAATAATAAAAAAATTATTAGAAATGATATTTCTACTTTGCAAATATAGTAAACAAAATAATATCCTAAAATCCGTAATCAGAACCATCATTTTTTTTATTTATCCTTGGTACCAGAAATGTATTTGGAATAAAATAAAATATATTTAAACTCCATTTAAATGAATCAGTAATACATATTTTTAAAAATATGTATAAAACCCACTTATAATTTCAAAAAAAAAAAAAAAACCCTGAAAAACATAATAGTTTTGATTTTTTTGTTTTTTACCAATATCAACATCTGTTTGATCTTATTATACTAATTCCCTTGATTTGGATTCTTCTATAAAAAAAACACATACATTCGAATCTTTATCTAAACAATAGTTTTACATTTAATTTTACAAAACAAACATATACATAAACAATGGCAAATTTATTATTTTTTATTTTAATTTTTAAACAAAAAGTAAGTTTACATTTGAGCAAGAACTACATTGAAAACAAAGGTTCTATTTGATACCCTTTAAAAACTCCCTTACTGTCATTTGCTAAGCATTGCATTTTAGTTAGAATTAGTAAATAAATTACATTTTAGTTCAATATTGTTATATCAACAAATGAATATAATATAGCAAAGAATTTCAAAAGATAGCCATAATAAGTCAGTTAAAGATAAAAAATTGTCATACCACAATAAATTTAGATGAGTTTTTGTTTATGAATAGTAGTGTAAAAAATTAACTATTCAGTTTTTTATTTTATTTTACTAATTACTATGTATATTCATAAACACAAATAAATAGAAAAAAATATATAACTTAATTGATTATGGCCATATATGGTCAAATGAAAAAGTAAAATTAATGAAATCATCTTTATAAAAATATATGTTTATCCACTTGGATATTTTAATATTATTAGCATTTTTGTATATAAAATATAAATTTTACTTCTTTATTTTCTTCTCAAATAGTTGTTTAATTAATGACTTCTTTCTTTACATACTTTTTTAGGTGGTATATTAGTGGCAACCACAGTCTTCTGATAGTTATTTAAGTTTATGCTTTTTTCTGGTGAAACAGTAATATTTTTAAATGGAACATTTGTTTAATATTGAATTCAAGAAACATGCTTACCCCCCCCCCCCCAACCTTACTCAAATTTAATGAAATTGTTTACAAAGATGGTTCAGAAGTGTCTTGCATTGGTGGTCAAGAGGTCAGCATGACTGCCTTACAAGCAGTTGCCCAGGTTGCGGGTTCGTGTCCCGGCCGATGCTATGACTCTTGGAAAAAAAAAAGATCGTTCAGAAATGCTTAACTTCAAGAAATTTAATATATTGTTGTACTTGCAATATGGTGTAGTGATAATTATTCTCTTGAATTATAATAATCTTTTGGCCAACATTTATTCTATTTTTGGTAACAGTTAGCATCTGTAAATCAGCAAAGCTAAAAATTTAAGGAAGAAACAATTTCTGAACAAGATGAACTTCTCAGTAAGATTAACATGGTTCAAACTAAATAAAATTTTATAAACCCACTTTAAATAACTAATCACATGAATATCTCAATATCATCACATCATCTTTTATTCATCTGCTTCTCATTTTCTAATATTTTTTTAATTCTCATCATAAGAATTAACTACTTCATTTTTATACATATTCTTTAATTATTAAATATGAAATTTAATACTGTATTAACAAAATCTTTACTTTTGCAATCCTAACCACTAGATTTTATATTTACCATTTAATTTTTTGATTACTGATTGATACATACATTTAACTAAATAAAATTTATATGATTTTTTTTCAATATTTAAATTATTTTGTAATTATATCAATTCATTTTCTGAAGTTTTAAATAGAGTAACTCTATCCTTATATTTGTTTGAAAGTTTGTGATGATAGTATTTTAATTGTAAATATATATTGGACGATTTCCTTCACTTAATATTAATTCTCAAATTTTTATAAAACTCAAACTTTATTTAAATATCTTAAATACATTCAATTTTTAATAATACCACATTTATTAGCAGTCAACACATTTTGAGTGACATTATTCTTCTCTCTCTTTTATGTATGGCTGGCCTGAGCAGTGGAAGAATTTATATAATAGCCTCAGGTTTGATTTCCATACTAGCATTGTTATTTGTCAGACTAATTATCCCCAAAGAAGAGAGGATAATAATACAATTTAAAATATTGTATCAAACATTAGCCTGTACTTTATTACTAAAAGTTGAAACTATTTTAAAATTTTTAATAAAGTTTGCATTATTTTTAAAAAAGAAACATTTGATAGTTAATATTACATAATGGAAACAAACAGTAATCTTATAGCTAATATTCAGTAAGAATGTGAACAAAATTTAATATATAAAAAACCTTTCATTAAAGGCTTATTTTTGACTTTGTTGTGTAATAATTGTAGAGGTTCAAATACATATAAATACAGGTTGATAATTAAAACAGAAAAAAAAAAATCTGATATAATAATTCTCGTAAACAGTGTTTGCCAATATCTATCTCCTGCTGCCTTATAAGGTAAGATTTCATCTTATCAAAGGTTACAACATATAGTTTCTGTTGTAAATTAATTTTTCTAACTTGTTCTCTACTATTATTTTTTTAATTTATTCTCTTTTAAATCTTACTTTCTTTATTCAATTGTGTTGTTACAGGACCAATTTATCATGAACCTTTATGCCATAATTCATTTTGTTTTACTAATTATAATATAGGAATCGTAACCTTTGTATAACCACGTAATCATCCTTTACATAAGTATCAATTTAATTTTTAACATTTTTTGCATCACTTTCTCTACTAATAATATGGATAGAAATGTAAACATATAAAGCATTACTGCATTTCATTATAAAAATGCAATAATGAGTACAAGTTTAGCATATTGGAAGTCATAATCCTATTCTAAACAATAGAATTAAAAGAAGTCATGTTAGAACACATTTTATACAGGATTTCATTTTGACAATAACGTGTGTTTGGCCAAATCTATTTGCAAAGGTAAAAGAAAATAAAAAAAGTTGTATAAAATGATCTAGCTCATACATTTTAGCAAGATAATTATGATAGCCATATATTTTGTTTGGATAGCATAAATAATTGCAGTCTCAATAATAATAAAAATAATGCATTACATAATTTAATGTAGTAGTTTAGTGAGAAGTTTTAAAATTTGAAATCCATAGACCACATTTGCAGTTCTCTGCTTCTACTTATCATGAACTCCTGAGCATTAATCATGTAATTATATATATATAGTAATATATTTTAATGGATGGTTTAGATAGAAATATTTAATATGTAGTGTTATCCTCTTATAATTACTTAATTAGAAAAAAAATATTTAGAACATCCACTAATGAAAGCCATTGGATAATTCCATATATATTGTAAATCTGTGTTATTGCACAGTGTCTTCATTGACTACTGTAGCTTATAAATTTATGCTATTCTAAAAGAAAAAAAGATGAAAACTAATAAAGAAAGAAAGAAAAAAGATGATAGCATTTACTGTGTAAATTATGCTATCTAAATCTCATGTATTAATATTTTATTCTATTTAGATAATTATAAGTATAAAATAGATAATATCTAATAAATTTAAAGTTGTTACAAAGATATAGTTCTAGTATTCAAAGATGTATGTTTTTAGGTTAAAAGCATACTGTTTAATTTATATATATTTCTAGAAAGAAAGAAAACTGGACAAAGTTAATTTTATAATTAAAGTTTTAAAAAATGTTGACAAATAGTCTATGAGTGTTGATATACATTTATTTAATTAATTTCAGAGTAATTAATAATTTGGTTAAGTTCTTTTGTTGGGCAGATTTTAATATATATATGTCTGAGTAAAGCTAATTGATTTATTTAAGTAATATTAAACTGTTTAAAGTATGTAAGTTAGTTATTTAGATAGATTCAATTTACAAATGTACTTTCCTGTATATGTGTGTTTGAGAATAAATGTGCATGTATGTATCTTTAGTTTCTTGGTTTCAATTGACAAGATATTTAATTTTTAATCATTAAATATTTAAAAATAAATATTTAATTGACTCAGACATAAAAAGGTTAAAATCAATCAATAAGCGTTTCTGATAAATTAAAAAAAATATATATATTTTTTTAAAAAAGAATAAAATATGTATTTTCTTATTTTCTTTTTATTAATTGTATTAGTTAATAAAAATGAATTGACTTTTTCTTCAATTTTAGTTCATTAAAGTGTCACGTGAACACAGAATATAGAGCAAAGTTATGTAATTTTGCTAATTAGTACCACATGTTGATTTACATTTTTTAAAATAGAGGTCATGATCTTTTGAGGCATATGTGTTAATTAATAACTGTCAAGAGAGGTATAAAAATGAGAATTGTTAGTATACTGGGGCTACTGACTGACCACTGCTGCTACTGATATTTTCAGGTGTACTAGAATCTTCTCATCTACTTTGAATATCAGTAATAATTGTTTTAATTTTTTTCCCATTATCTACGTGTTAATTTGCTAAAATTTTATATTAGTTAACCTATAATGCAGTACTAGACAATTTGATAAGGTATTCTTTACTTTTTAATGTCAAATTTAGTTAGACTTGTCTAAACCATTAATATTATGCTTCAGAAGAATAATTATTTTATTATGATTCAATTTCATCAATTATACTTTAAAAAAAAAATATAAAAGAAACTAGGTGATGTTTTTTTTTAAATATTATTTTACAAAACCATGCTGGACATTGTATTATCTTGCTTTTCTTTATCATATTTTACTTTCAGAAGAAAGATTAAAAAGTTAATCATAAAAAAAAAGACTTAAAAATTTGATTTTGAAGATAAAGAGTTATAATAATAATGGTTTTCAACTCATGGAAACAATTTTATTATGCTCTATTTAAAAATGATTAAAACATTCACTTTTAATATAATATTCATCCTACCAACTGAATAACATTTGGACAGAAATATTCTTCTCGATAAAGGTAGCTCTCAGCAATTTAAAAAAATTTAATGGATACAGTCCTTGAAGAGATACTGAAGATGTCTTTAAATACAGTAGTGATTAACTTCTAAAATATTGAATTTTTTAGGACTGTATAGGTGTATATAGTTCTAAATTTTAATAATAATTTTTGGTTTCAGTTTATCAAAATATGTTATATAAAATACTGAAAATATAGGGGATTTGAACTCAGACTTTTAAGAATCCTTCAACTATCCACATTATCTTATACTACTGATAAATATGCTGACACACATGTAGAAATGATAAATCATCACCAATATATGTAATTTGTGCTGAACCAGCACTCATCAGTTGGTCCAGATTATCATTTCCCTCACACATTTATAATTCCCTATATTTATAATTAAGCCCAGGTATATTAAGAATTTCTGCATTTCAAATATTTATAAGATACTGAAGTAATTTAGAAAGGAATATAGAGTACTGTTCCCACAATAAAAGTACTTTCAAATATCTTATTCTATACATTTTTCAGTCATATAAAGCTGTTATCAAAAATTAGTTTTTTAAAAAATTGAAAGTAAAAACAGACTTTGTCAAGGGATTTGATTAACCAATTAAAAAAGTTTTGTAACAATGATTGAACAATAAATGCTGCTCAGAAAAACTTGTTCATGTTCATAAGTAACCTTTGGAATTTTAAGGGAAAACAGATGTTAAATAAAAATGTTTACCAATTCCAATTTTGTTTTTAGTTTTTATAAAATGACCAAGTTTTTAATTTGAATTCATTATCAGCAAAATGAAATCATCTTTCTGAATTTTAAATTTGCAGCATGATAATGACTGTGCTGTTTTTGCCAAGGTTTAAAAATTAATTTTCAAAAAAGATTACAAATTTACATGCACTTTGATGGAAGCAAAATCTAAAACTACTATTGGGTCATTTATTCATCATTTATTGATTTGTATATATTCTGATCTTAGAATATCTCAATCACCATAGCTAAAACTTTTACATACAATGCATATCTTTTCATTATATCATCATTAGTCATTCCTTATTGTGTTATCTTTATGAATAGATACTTATAATTCTCATATTTTTTAACAGGCTGTGTTTCTCTAAAATACATAATTTGTTGTTATTATATTTCTTTCCAGCCCCTGATTCTGAGCTAAAACTATTGGATTATCATCATAACATAACATATAAAATGATTTATTACAACATAGAGGAATTTCCATTTTTTCACATCTCTTCTTTTATATTTTAGGTTGCTTGTTCTATATACAGTTTAAATAACAGAAATGATAAATTCTCCTATTTAAAGTAAAGTTATCAGATCTCCTTAAAGAAACATTGTCTTTATCATAAGAATGTATGAAAGTTAAAGAAATCATATGTGAAAGTCTTCAGAAGTAAAAAGAAATAAATTCAAAATATGAAAGTAATATAAAGATGAAATAAAATTATAAAAATGTGAATATAAATTTTATCTAAATCACTTACAATGACATTGTATCAATTGTAAGGATATAATTTCAAACTCTAATCATCTTTAAAAATATAAATATTATTGAAAAGTATGAAAATACTGACTTATAGGAAGCAATAAATAATTTCAAATTATTTGTATATTTAAAAATATTTAAATTTGTACCATTGTTAAATAAACGATGTGAGCAGACTTTAGTAAAAAATAATAATAATAATTTTACATATGAACTAAATAATAGAATTTTCTATTTAAAATGGACCGGGGATAACAATGTTTGTTTTGTTTTTTTTATTTTCACTTATAATTGCATTTAATAGACACATTATATACATATGAGTGTGTATTTTAAGGTTTGTTTATTTTATAATCTTTAATTGATAAAAAAATGTGGATGAATACAATTTTGGCTAATATTTTTTAAAATGTATCAAACTTTTACGGTCTGCCCATCCCTTGTATATATATGTAAATGGATTATGTCCTATACATGAGGGATCAGAGTGACTTATGGTCAACATGGGTAAGATGAGACGGTTGGCACCAATGTAGGCTTTGAGCATTCCATCATCAGATTTTCAATGAAATGGATGGCTGAAGAGTTGTGGATTGGAGTTGTTTGAAGCCTGTCCATTAAAGTATGAAGCTATCTTAATATAAGCTGGGCATTGATTGTATATATGCGTGGAGATGATAATCTGGACCAACTGATGAGTGCTGGTTTAGCAGGAAATACTTATATTGGTGATTGTTTATCTTTTTGATATGTGTGTGAGCAAGTGTTTCAGCAATATGAGATAGCGTGGATAGTTGAGGGTCATGTGAAAGTCTGAGTTCAAACCCCCTATATATTACATATTGGAGTGCATGTATGAAAAAGCCTGTACTGTAAAAAAAAATATATTAAATTGTTTATAATATAAATAGAAATAACATTTTAAAGGTTTAATGAAATTAAAAAAATATTTTGAGTATAAATATTTTGTCACATCTTTTTTTGTAATGTACGAATCTATAACAGATTTAGAGAAAGAATTTTTTTCTTGCTGTTATCCTTTAAATTTATTATAAAATGATTACAAATATTCGATCAAAAAATTAAATGAATATATGAATGAATAATTTATTATAAAAGCCAAAAAATTATGATAATAATATTTAATTTAAAATATGAATAAAAATTAATTAGACAGTGTAAAACATGAAGATTATAATTTAAAATCTATATTTTTAATAAATTAATAACAACAGCACATACGTATTTAATAAATATCCTTTATATATAAATTTGTGTGTCTGTAAATATTGTGTAAATCTGTTTAAGTGTATTCATTTGCTAGCCTGGAATTTATAATTTTCTGATGTGAAAATTATATAATATTCGTTACTGTTTTCATATAGTACTGTTCTCATATAGTTGGTTTTTTTAATGAATATTATGGTTGAATTTTAAATGATGTATTATTATTTTATCCACATTTATATGTTTTATATCATATAACTTATTTTAAAGTAATATAAGGTGCTAATATACTTTTCATTTATTCTGTGCTCTATCTACTTACTGAAGATTAGTATTTATATGAAATTTTATTTATATGATTGAAGTATCACCACCTCCCCAAATTTATGTTTTTTAAAGGGTTCCACAAATACTAATTCTGTTATACAGGATCCAATATTGAGATAAAAATATTTTGCAACAAAACATTAATATTATTTTAGAGCAGACTATCAATAAAGAAATAGTTTTATTCACGAATTCAAATCACACATCAAGAATTACATATTAAATGCAAGTTATAATTTCTGCAATTATCATCAGTAAATAATATAATCATTTATTACCTAGATATAACCTTCAGACAAAAGAGCTATTATAGGTTAATGAGAAAACTTGTTTGTTCTCAGAGATGTAAATTTATAACAATTGATAGTATCTTGGCATCATCAAAGGTTAAAAATTATCTCTGTTTACATGAATATAGTCTTCTCATTTCTATTCTTTATTAGAATAACAAGCCATGGAAATATTTAGTTCAACATATATATATTCAAAATAATATTAAGAATATGCATGATAAAGAAAAGTCTTAAACATTTCTTCTTCATTTACAACATACATATGTAGAAATACATTTAAACATCATGCACAATTTATTCATTATATCTAAATTTGAACACTTTCAGTTTTATATGGTAGTCTGATAGTAATATAATATTCAGCACTAATTGAAAATTGAAATTTACTGTATTCTCAGCAGAAATTTATAGTAAATCTATAATAAGATTATATGTGACATTATAATCAATATAGCTTTTAACACATCCACTCCATTTATATTGTGTTATAGAAGTAAAGCAGAGATTAAACATATTTTTTTAGTTTAACAAAATTAATTGATTGAAATAAATGGACAGAGAACTTAAGTAGAAATTGTATATTTATATATTTTGTAGGTTTAGTGGAACAAGTGGCTTGTTTTATATTTAACATAAAAATGCTTGTAAAAAATATCCATTGGTATTTGACATAAAACTTTTTGTACATTACCAACATGAGCAAATAATAAGAAAAGATGCCAAAAATGCCATTTGAAAGTGATCTTCAGTTGTAGGCATTTAAATAAAAGTATAACACCTAATGGCAGCCTGGCTTTGAAATCAAAGGATTCTTATTATCCCCTATCTTCATATTTCAATTACTATCTTGGGTGATGACTTTATAATCTCTTGGATAATAAGCATTATAACTTAGTTTTGTCTTTTATGTTGTAAATATTTTTTTAAAAAAGATCATTCATACAAAATTTTTTTGACTTCAAAAAAATTCAATTAATTTTTCATTTATGGACTATTTTGAAACTTAGAAGAAAGACTATGATGTTTCTTAATGTTAAACTCAGAAGTTAAAAGTCAGTAAAGTCAACAATCTTGCTGATGCAGTTTGGTGAACATACCATCCATGTTCATTTATTACCTGAATACTCACACAGTAATAATAGTCATAATGGCAAGAAAGTATAGAGGAGCTTTAAGAAATTTGCCCTACTATGCTCTTTTAAGACCTCAAAGAGGAATGGAAATACCTCTTTTCATTTAACCAGTAAAGTTCCATTAATCTAAATCTAAACACCTATAATTAAAAAACTTGTATGCAAATAAAATTTCAAACATAATATTGTAAACCTTTACAGTAAATAAACTAATTTCTTCAAAAAAGAATTTAACAAGAACATTAAAAAACATTTAATAAATAATTAAATACATTAAAAAATAATAGTGGTCAATTATCCTGTTTATTTCTGGCTTAGCAGAGTTTGGGTTTACAATGGGGTGATAAAAGATTTATTACTGCACTCCCAAAAAAATCACAAATACAAAAACACTTTTGTGACTAAGAATTTTAAATTATTGGTGTTTTATCAAAATTTCCAATCACTTAATTAAGATATAAAATAATAACTATCAAACTAAATAACTTCATTACATAGAGGTTCATTAAAAGTTTAAACACCAGAACAACAGTAATATGTCATATCCATTGGACATAAGCTCCCAGTGTCTGTTATTTTACCATTGCACCAAAATTAGGGACTAATTTAATGATGATACCTGCATACATAATTTGAATAATTATGGGCAAAACACAAAATACAACTTACCTCTTATATAAAAAAACAATTAGAATGTGTTTAACTACTTTTCAATGTTTGCAAGCATAATATTATAGATAACTCCACTAAAAGCAATCTCTATAAACCAATAATTTGCTGAAATAGAATATATCTAAAAGCATTGTGACTAAAACCTGGTAAATCTGTTTATGTTTTCAATATTTTGTTTTACATTATTTTAAAGGATAACTAAAAATGATATTGTTAAAAAAAACATATTTGATTGATTTCTTTTTTTTCATCAAATGATGACATTTAATAGACCTCATTTACAAAACTAGTTGTTAATTTAATAGCTGTCTTTGATTTACATTATTTTTAAAATGCATTAATGGCAAAATATTGCAATGTTAGCAAAAGATATTTTGGGTAAGTTAAAACACAGTTTGACTTTTTTTATCATTAGCTAACTTTTCAATTTATAACTTAAGAGAGTTTTAAAAATAACCTATAAGCATTTTGTGTTTTTTAATTATGCTTATTATTTTATTGATGGATATTAATAAATCTTGTGTCACTAATATGCACATTTGTTATTTTTCCTCCTACAAGTCTAACCTCAGTGACTATGTATCAGGTAGTTTCTAATATTCTGGTAGTCTAGTAATTGTTTTAGATCATTATAGGAGTGGGTTGTAAATAATTATGTCCATATTAATTTTAGAAAAAAACAAACAAAGTAGCCAAATACAAAAACCACAGAAAATAAAGAAAAAAGATTAGAGTCAGAATTGTTGTTGATGTAATTAAAACTGAAAACATTTGCCAAACATATATTCTCATTGTCATAGTTTTTGTAATGAGATGACCAAATAATATGAGAGATCAGGATAAACAGAAACAATCTTAATCAAATTGACTGAAAACAGTAAAACAACAAAAAAGGAGCAGATGAAAGAAAAATATATTGTATATTTTTATCAAATATTTATTTTAACTAAAAATCAATAAGCGCATTTATGTCAATAACATGTGGTTTATTACATTTTACATATTTCTCATCAGAATTTGAAATATTTTCTTGTCTTTATTTTTTCATCTCTGCTTAAAACTTCTGTTCTTTGGAGCTTCATATTTCATTTCTTAGTTGTTTAATAATTTCATTACTGTATTTTTTTTAAATGTTTACTTTTCAGAATATCTTTATATTAAAATTGCTTAGTAAATAGTTTCAGAAAAATCAATATATATTGATAATTTAAAATAATATATATCTGATACAATGTAATTAAAAATTTTGAATCATCGATTATTGATGGCTAGACCAAAAGGCATTTAAAAATATTTGTTTTACTTAAAATATCTCGGTTTATTCAAACGTAATCTATTTTATTATGACTATTTTTATTTTGGTTTGCTTATAATTTTAGCCTAGAAACAAGGAAAATGATCATCACTTCTTTATATATTTAGTTTTTAAAAAAAATATGATCTCTTTGCGATATAATGATAAAACATTTACCTGCCAAATATGTATGACTTTATTTCGAATCTGAATTATATTGATTTTTTTTTCAAACTTTAATCAGGTTTTTTAAAGGTTAGATAACTATTCAGTATAGATGATAAAATGTATCTAGATGTTCTTAATCAAAAGAAAGAAAAGCAAATCAAATCCTTACTAGCCCACATTTGACAAACCCAATAATGATGTCTCTTCAGTTCTTTTATAAAGTGAGAGAAATTGGAAAGACGTTTTGCTTTTCAGTGAACTATTTAAAGACCGATTTACATTTATTCACATATTTAATACATATTTTAAAAATCTATTTATTTCTTAATATTCACCTTGATTATTATATTTACATATAAAACTTAGCTATTTAATTTCAAAATAAAAAACGAATGTGTGTGTGAAAGTGTTTTCATAAATAAACTTTGTTGACTTTGCGCTTGGTCGGAAGATGAAAAAAAATTATTTTAATAATGGAAAAATAAGCATTTATTTTTATTCAAATTGGAGTATAAACAAGCATTGTCTTAGAGACATAAACAAACATTATCTCAGAGACATAGTTAAATATTGGATAGTAAATAAGCAAATATTTAGTACCAAAAAAGTTATTTAAAGAAAATATTTTATATATGGTAATCTTTTGATCCATAATCAGAATGGCATATAAAATGTAAATTATAATTCCAAAATTTTTAATTTATAATTAAAATAAAATCTATAAAACTTGGATAGTATTTTAATAAATGAATACCTATAATTTTAAAAAGATAATTCTATCGAGATTAATAATGATTATTATTTATAATCAGTTATATTAATATAAATTTTAATATTTAATATAAAATTTAATATTCTAGCTGTATAATTTAAAAGAATGGTAAATCTAAATAAACATCATTGTATACAAGTTTGATTTTAAATTATTTATAGCCGTGTTTCTTCAAAAGTTAAAAATAGAATTGTATTTAACGAAAGAAAGAACAATTATTGACCAAAAGATAATAATTTAATGTTAAAAATTATCGTCATAATAAAGTAGGTATATTTATTATAAAGTTTATAAGTTAAATTGATTAATCATATCACAAATTCAAAATACAATCTGAAATAAAACTTGGTTTGTAAGTTTTGATTTAAAAATCCATTTTATTTATTAAATATTTTTATATTTCAATATTATTTCAAGTAGAAATACCAGAAACATTTTGGGAAAATCAACCAATCAGATTTCAATAAATGACTCTCTAATGTTACATTTCCCGTTTTTTTAAATAAAAAACTATCAAACGTTTCAAAATATATATATAAAAATTAGATAGTGTGGTTAAATTTTTTTTGGGGGGTTATAAAAATTAAAATATTGAAGTCTTAATTAAATAAACCAAAGATAAAAATTTATATTTACAAAGCTGTCTAAAGAGATGAAGTATTTTAAAACTATGGAGTAAATAAACCAATTTCTTCCTTGTGGTCTAATTTCCAGCCTTGATAATCTACTTATAGTCAAAATGCTAGCTAGAATCAATTTAAGAAAGAAAACAAAAGTTGCTATTTTTGCCAGAATAACTTAGAGAAAGGAAAAACAACACTATAGTTTAAAAGAAAAGACTAACTGCATTAACATGGGAAAACATTCGTTTTATCTATTATAAATTTAAAAAGAGAATGCAATCTAAAATCTTCAAGAGAAAAAAATTTTTTAGCTTAGAAGCTACTTAGTCAAATCCGAAAAATAATTCAGGAGTTAATAATGACAAGTTGAGAAAAAAAAAAAAGAGTAATATATAAGAAATAAATATTAAGCTTCTACTTGAAAAAAAAAAAAAAAACAATAAAGAAATTTGAATTAAGATTTTTCGTAATCAAAGAAAAGTTAAGCTTTTATAAACTTAAAAGAATAAAAAAAAGTCTGTATAACTTTAGATAGGAAATTAATAGTCAAAAAATAAATATATTTGGAGCCCAAGGATTAGATAAACTTATTAAAAATATGTTTACAAACCTTCCAATTATAGTAAATAACCAAAGAAGGACAAATGCTGAAGAAAAGAAAAATTGCCTAAATCTTAATGAAACTTGTTAAAGATGCATCGAAAAAAAAAGATATAATAATAATCATTATAATGTGAAGATTTACTAAGGAGAAGTAGGAAACGTTTCCTCGTGGTATTTTCGTAGAGAGCCATATTACGTGAGTAGAACAAGAAACTAACGGCGTTATGATTTGTACAGTTAATTGTACTTGTATCTTAAGGTTTTGTTTATATTTTCATGTATAGAGCAAGATGAAGTGAAGAAAACAGGCAAAACTCTCCATACAATAGTGCCACTCAGTGCCAGCCAGAGTAATCAATAGATGCCAGAAGGCTTGTGTATAAAATCCCCATCTAGTGCCTACTTATCCAATATCCTCAGGTTAATTTCTGGCCCGTGGCCTTCATTAGTGAGCAGCCTTGGATCTGAGAGCACTGCACCTAAATCTTAAGGATTTAATACAACCCTCCAGCAGCCACCTTTTATCTCTACTTAATTACAAAACTATGAGAATAAAATTTGAAAACACAATAATATTTTCAATATAAAATCAATAGCTTATATAGTCATATGGATCTGAACTCAGTTCAATACCCATACATTTTGGTGTCTTTGGTTCTTCAATAACCATAGCCACCACTATCCTATTAATCAGGATTGGTGTTAAACCAGTAAATGTCACATGATCACTATTTCTTATGCTTGCACATAACTGTTATTAAAACAGTTAAAACTTTCCATACAGCATTGCCACTCAGTGCCATCCAGAGTAATCAATGGATGCCAGAAGGCCTGTGCATAAAATTGCCATCTAGTGCCTACTCATCCAATATCCCCAGACTAGTTTCTGGCTTGTGGACTTCATCAGTGAGGAGTCCGCCTAATAGAATAGTGGTGACAATGGTTATTGAAGAACCAAAGGCACCAAAATGTATGGGTACTGAACTGAGTTCAGATCCATATGACTATATAAGCTACTGAACTTAAATTGAAAATATTATTGCATTTTCAATTTTATTCTCATAGTTTCTAATTAAATAGAGATAAAAGGTGGCTGCTGGAGGGTTACATTAGATCCTAAGATCTAGGTGCAGTGCTCTCAGATCCAAGGCTCCTCTCTGCCAAAGGCCACAAGACAGAAACTAGTCTTGGGGTATTGGGTGAGTAGGCACTAGATGGGATTTTACACACAAACCTTCTGGCATCTATTGATTACTCTGGCTGGCACTGATTGGCATGACAGTACGGAGAGTTTTGCCTGTTTTAATAATAGTTATGTGCAAGCATAAGAAATGGTGATCATGTGATGAAGAAAAGAAAGGAACAAAAACCTACATACAGGGTAACCCTCAGTAATGCTAAAAAAATGGTTTTGAAATGAAGAAAAAAAGTAAAAGGGATTTTAATTTTACATTTATTAGTGATAAAGATTTTATATTTTTTTATAAGAAATACTAATGCTAATGTTTGCATATTAGTGAAAATAAATAAATAAAAAAAGATTTTTATGTTTACAACCTGCTATACAATGTATACTCATGAATTATAATGTGAAAGGGTATGTGTGGGGGAAACCAATATTTAAGTCATATATATATATATTCTGATTGGATTATTAAAAAAAACCACAAACATATTATAGAATATAATATTAATAATCGCAAGAATGAGTGAATGTGATGTAAGACCATATTAGAATCTCATTTATTAATAAAAATAAACATTATCTAGAATATCTGATGATATTAATAAAATAGATTATTTGTTTTGGGACATGATGGTAGATGTATATATATATATATAGGGGAATATTGCATAAAAAGGGTAGATTATAGGAGGGTTCTAGAAATAAATAGAGTATTAAATACTGCCTTCACTGAAGTAAAATATGAGTCTAATTTCTGGAATAGACGATATAGAATAGTGTCCTGAAGAATTGATGAAGGTTAGCTGAGTTAAATCTTTGTTAATGTTCAAATAATTTATAGAGAGAAATAGAAGGATTTTCAATAAAGAAATGATTGTGTATGAATTGTAAGTGCTTATTAGAGAAGCCAGGGTAGAATTGGGATAAGTCCATTAATAAAATGTTTACTTAACAAAATAGCACATCATAACCCTATCCCTCTATTAAGATAGTAGCCAATAAATCAATGACTCATCTTTCTAAAGTTAGGATAAATATTAATCTATTGTGCATTAAAGGTAAAGATGAAATTTTTAAGAATTGCATGGATTTTCTAATTGAGTCTGAACAATCATGTATGAAACAAAGATCATAGATAGTGGAATATTTACTAGAATAAATAACTCTGAATAAAATACTGAGATCTAAAATTATAAGAGAAAAGTGTGTAAGAGATAGAATGAAGAGATGAAATCATTGTCATAACAAAGAATCCTAACCCTATGATTTTTTTTGACATATTATAAATATTGTACTTATTTATATATTTTTATTACATCAATAAAAACATTGTAATATGATTAGAATGTAAAATTTTCTAACTCAATTTAAATGTAAATCAATATGAAGGGATTGAATAATTCATGAATGATATACATAGCAGATTAGTATAAAATCATAGATAGTAATAAAGCAATAACTAATAATTTTAAAAAAGAAATATAAACTAGGCAGAGGGTAATTGTATAAAATGTAAATAAGTTGTCTTTGCATAAATAGTTTGATCTTTGTTAATTTTTTTTTGTTATTGTTAATGAAATATTTAACCTAGTACATGTATTTTTTTATTGTTTATCATTCTTATTGTAAATAAAAGAACATATTAATTTAACTGTGTAATATTAGTCTTATTGTGTCCGAGAGTCATTCCTATCACAAGGTCACATCAAGAAAACACATCATCCACCTACCTATTATATTTTAATTGCAGGCCTTATTTGAGAACTTCTATTCAATACTGCAAAATGGAGAGCATATGATAGGATCAATAGTGCAATAGAAAGTCACATTCTAATTTTATAACTTAAATTGAAATATCTATAAGATAATAAATTGAAATTAGTATAACATTTAAATAGTCAATTACTAATGAATCCATCTGAAAGTCTGTAACTCTGGAGGATTTAGTGATAGTAGGTTAATGCTAAGTAATTGAAGAGAATATTTAAGTAAGTTAGACTTGGTAGATAATAATACTATAATGACACTTGATTTATACTAAAACAATTGTTTTATAGTAATTATTATTGGCATTGGTATGTTTTCCTTAAATTGTTGGATCCCAGTAAAGTCCCTCTAGCAATACAATCATTAAACTACCAATGTCATGGATAGATTGGATTTTAATGCAGAATGTTGATAATTCCTGAGATAATTATAGGATAGCATTAATTGTGTGAAATTAAAATGTTACAAATGTATAATGATAATTTAAGTTATCAGTTAAAGGAAATTTTATACTAGTCATTGTTTGTTGTTTTCCTAATGATCATAATAAGATGGTAGTGAGAGAGTCTTCACAGTAGCAGTGCCATTGTGGAAGTGTATTTTTCTTTATATTTCTCAATATTAAAACCACTCTCTTGTAATCATCCCTAGAATCTATCCTATAAAGTTATGTGAGGAACATTTCAAGCCCCATAAAGAATTGTTTACCCTCTTATAATGATATTGTAAGTTTAATATTGAGCTAGGTATAGAGTAAACGAGTAGGCAAATAAAGATGGCCAGAAGAACAACAAAGAGATGGGAAGGTTACAATATTAATTATTTTAATTAAGATAACTTTAATTTTATAAACAATAACAAAACAATTACACTTAATACAAATGTAATAAACATTTAATGAAATAGTTGGGGATAATAAATAGAGACAAAATTAAAATATTTGAGTTGCTAACAAACACAACATTAATGATAACATTGAAAAAATTAAGAATCTAAAATTGAGGTATGATTAGTATTGATGTTTTCTGTTTATCACTTTTAGACTTCTAAAGATCATGTGTCATCTTTATTTAGTTTGTGGTTTGACAATCTTTTAAGAGGAGTCTGCATGCATTGATTATTTATTATAATAAGGGAATATTTCAAACAGGGCTACCATATGTGAATGTGCAGTTTGTGTGGAGCACAAAAGTGCTTCTCCATAGGGGCACCAAGACAATTAATAAAATTTATATGTAAATAAAATTATTTACATGTTCAAATTATTTCATTGTTAGAAATAAGTCCTGAGTATAAATATTTTTTTTGTTTAAATGTAAGAGCAATACTTCTTTACTTAAACTTATTTGTGACAATTACCCAGGCTTCAAATTTCTAGAGACAAGCTCAAAATATACTACATATATATTATCATTATGCTAAACTGAAAAGATATTTCATTTTGTCATGATAATTAATAAAACTTACATGCAAATTTTTAGATTTTCAAATCAGTTTATTCATAGAAAGATATTATGTTTGTAAATATTTATTATTTAAACATAAGAGAAAAATTTATTTATTTAAATGTATTGTATCCATTGCTCTAGCCTCAAAATATATTTCATATATACTCTATCATTGCACAAAACTGAACAGGCCAATGCCATTTTATCATGATAATTAATACAACTTATATGTAAATGTTTAGATTTCTGAATCATTTTATTGTTAGAAACACATTCTGATTGTAAATATTTAGTATTTAAATATAAAAAGAACATTTCTTTAATTAAACTTATTATGGCAATTGCTTTAGCCTTGAAATATATTCTATTTATACTCTATCATTTCACAAAACCAAACAGGTCAATGCCCTTTTGTCACCATAATTAATAAAATTTATATGTAAATTAAAATGTTTAGGTTTCCTAATCATTTTTATTAAAAAATAAAGTGTATTTTGATAATATTACAGTAATTTTGCATATGATGAAATTATCTTTATCAATAATGTTTTACAAATTTTAAATGTGTTGTTCACTTGGGAATACTGTTAGAGAGTCTGTTTATGAATTGTCATGTCTGGGTTTGATGCTGTGTTGTACTAAAAAAAATTAATAGTGTTATCTTTATACTATATTACCTCTTTACATGTTTTACTAAATAGTTTTTCTATTTTTAATAATATCTTATTTTTAGATGCCATATTATCTTTATACACACTTTTCTAAATAATTGTTCCTGGGATGTGTTTTTACTCATAATTGATTCATAAACCAAACTACAGTCCAAATCTACAGAAAACAAAATGAGTAAAAAACAATTTTTAAAAAGCTATTGCATGCCAAAGTGTTTAATTTTTAACAAATTTCAGCATAACAATATTATTTAATGAAAACTCCTACATGATTGTGCTATTGACACAGTCTTATCCAACATAACCTATAAATAAACAAAATAAAATTTAAGGCATTTTAATTGCTTCTAAAAATGTATTGAATAAACAATCTAAATATGAAAATTTAAAATTTCTTTCCTTAAATGAATCCTGACTAAATCCCTAGGAATTATTAATAAAAGTTAAAAAATATATAATATAGTAGGTAAATTTATTATTAAATAAAAACAAGTGAAAGCATTTTTCTTAATAAAAAACATAAGATAAGTTTTATGCGAATTAAAAAGAATGAACAAATTTTTAATACAAAGAATGTTCTAGCAAGAATGTGCAAATGGAATAAAAAATAGCAAAAGAAATTTTAAAAGAAAATGTTTTAACAAAAATGTTCAAATGGGAGGTAAGAGTTTTATCAATTGTGTTATTTAAAAGTGACCTATTTTGGCAGGTACTAATAAAATATTAAAGTTTTGGGATCAATAAACAATGTAAGTATGAAAAATTAAAATATCTGATTATTTATATAATAATCTATAGTTATTATAGTTGACAACACTACATACAAATTAAATATTGTAAATATTTTATCATTGAAGAGATATAATTTTGATAATAGAAAATGTAAATAAGTTTATGCATGAGAGATTTTCAATGAGTTTTCAAACAAACAAGTTTTAATAAATTACTGACCAGCAAGCAGACAGGATAAAGCTCAAAAGTGAATCATTCAAATAATCATATTCTAGATGTACATAACATTTGGTAAGTAATTTATATATTATTTACTTACTTATATAATATCAGAACTAGCCTGAGAAGGGAAAAATCCCAGTGCAATGGTTTTTTGGTATGTGTGGTGTTGGTGGTTCTTTTAAATATAATTAAATACTTAGATATTTAAAAAAATGTCTTATTACTATTTCAAATTTACTAAATAAATATTTAAATAACTAGATGGATTCGAACTAAGGATTTTCAGTTTATATTCATCCTCTACTCCATCTCAAAAAACCAACATGTGTGTCAGTTGTTTGAGATGGAGTAGAGAACAAATATAGACTAAAAAATCCCTAAGTTCAAATCCCTCCAATTACTTATATAAAAACATTCAGTACGCCAAATGCATAGGTTAATTAAATGAATATTTTTGTTTTAAGGTATTATTTAATTATTGTTTCAAAAAGTTTTTTAAAAAATATTTTATAGAAATAAATAAACAAAATTATATTTTCAATTGTTTTTGCAACAGTGCTGGAAAAAAATGTCTTTTAATTTACAATGGTGGGGGATGGATGCTAAAATTTAACATGCACAAATGTGCTTCTTATGTGGTGAGCCTGATTTCATATGATAGTGAAGCATAAATATAAAAGTGTAATTTATAAAACAAAATATTACAAAAAAAAAGTATTATAAGAAGTAGGTGGAATTTTTATTATACACATTTTTTTTTACATTGTTAGTAATAGGGAGGGTGATTAAAAGAGAAATGTGACATTGGTACAATATCAAACATGTTCATAAAGAAAAGAGCAATGGGAATAAAAGTTAACAGATATTTGTTCCTTTATATATCCCCTAAGAGGGATAAGTTAAGTAAATCACATCTAAAACATTTAAGCAGAATCCTATAAACTAATAATAACAAAGTGATCAAATTAAAATGACCGTGGAGCAAAGAGAATAAACATCATAATGAATGGAAATAAATAAAAGAAAATGTGTCAGGAAAGATAAAGAAATTGAAGTTTATTATAGAAAGCTTATATTTATTTCATTTTAAGTTAGTAGAGAGATTTTAAATAAAAATATATCTATACTAACACTTAAGTAATACAATATTATCCATGCTAGGGTTAAAACCAAGAATTAATGGCTGGTATGTGTTTAATGGTATAATAAAATTCAAGGGAAAATATTTAAATATTTTTAAATTATAAAATTATTTGTATATGTGTTGTTTTACTTTGTAGCACATGTAAAACTATGAAAAAAATAGTTTTTCTTGATACCCTGTCTTTCAGCAATTAATTTAGACTAGTGTAAAATAATTTATGTAAAACTAGAATAATTAAATTTGACTTATTTTTATTGAGACATTATTTTTATTAAAAAATAGAGAAAGCAAAAAAGAAAAAAGCTATTTTTCTCACTATTTTCAAATATTGTCTTTTATTATAAGATAAAAGTGGATAAGTATGATCTCTTAGCCATAATCATAATTAGAATAAAGTTTATTAGGAATGTATAAAAAATGGTTTATAAATTAAAGTTATGAACAAAAGACATAAAATATTTAAAAATATTATAAATTAAGTGCAGAGTTAATTAAAAGTAACAATATATTTATTTCTAAGTAAATTTTAAAAAAACAAGCTTTTAACAAATTAAGAGGAGATTACAACATATTTACTAATAAAATATTAATTATATAGATAATGGGATGCAATTGTTGGTTGTAATCAAAATTCATTCATTTATTCCATCAATTTCATTTGTCCAGTTCAGATCTTTGGTTATCTAAATAATGCATCATAATAAAACTGAAAATCATAAAGATTTAGATATAAATTTTGAAACAATATTTCCCAGAATTTAAAAAGTTAAATCTAATGTCACAGCTGTGGGTATTGTTGATGGTTATCCCTTCTGCTTGAAGGGCCAGTCCATTTCTGTAGTATTAAAGGTATAAAATAATAATTAACAACAAGTTATGTATTTATCATAATAATAAGCTTAGTTAAAGTCAAGAGATATTAAAAAAATGTTAAAACTTATTTAAGTTTTAGATTCCAAAAGATATTAAAGTTATTTTAAAAGTATTTAAAACTAGTAATAATATGGTAAGTTCAGGGAATCCGGTTCAAATGATGTCCAATGTGGGAGCCAAAGTGCCATAAATGACCCAGCATAATTAGAATTTAAAATTATAAAGTCTAAAACTAAAAATTAAATTAAACACTAAATTGCATAGTAATAAAAGTGAAATTAGTGAGCAGTATGAGAAAATTAATACATCAAAGCAAACAAATTATAGTATTGAGAATTAGGATAATTAAAAATATAAAAAAAAAAAAGATATGCAATGTAAATAAAAAGGGGAGAGAAAAAAATGGTCAGAAAGATAAATAAATTTGCCATTGGGGGTTATTTATAGTCAGGTGAAAATTAGTGAGGGCTGAGGGGTTTTTGGAGTTAGTCAAACACTTTGGGTTAAAATATTTAAAAATATATAAACAAAGTAAAGAAAAATTTGTGTTGAGAGTCAGGAATAATTATAAAACTAAATTTAATGCATACTTGAACCAAAACAAAAATGGAGGCTCAAAATAAAGAAGATGACATACTCAGCAAAGAGCAGGAAGTCACAGATAAACTAGAAAAAAGTAGCATAAAAGAGAATAAAATTATCAAATCATTGGGAAAATATTAAAAAAAACAAATAGAATGGTTAATAAAGGAAATGATGTTAGCCCAACTAGAAAATAAAAAAAGAATAGAAAGTATGGAAGTGAATAAATTAGATAAAATTGAAAATAAACAGGAAAGCACAAATAAGTATGTGTAATTAAATAGCTTGAATACAGTAAATATATCAGAACCAGAAAATAAGTCTCACTCAAAAATTAAGCCACAACCAGAAAATATTTCTGATTCAAATGATAACCTTGAACGTGAAAATAAATGTGTGTCAGAAATAAAATATAACAAAAAGGTATCAGAAAAAATACAAGTAGTAAAATTAAAAGATGAGGAAGAAAAGGATAAATTAAAAATTAATAGCATAAATAATGATAGTATAAAATAGAAAAATGCAGATATGTATACACATTTAAAGAATAGTCCTGTTACCATAAAGAAATTTAGAAAAATATGTGATGAAAGGAAAGTGGTTGAGAAAATGGCCCAGTTAGTTAGTGCATTTGACAGAACGAAACCAGATTATGAAGCCAAAGAAAAGGAATTATTGTGAATTACAGGTTGGATAAAAATAATTGGAATAAAAGAAATAAATATAGAGGATTGCATAATCATAGAAAAAAGGATGAGGAATATACTAGCTGTGATCCAGAAACCAATTGCTTGAAAAATGAAGCCAGGCCTAGAAGTAGGTCAAGATTTCCTGGTCCAAGTGGATATGTAAAAAAACCAAAATTACCACCTGACAAAGGTTAGGAGGGTTATTAACTGAATAGATTTTTAGAAGAAAAAAAAGTTTATTGTACATGGATTATGAGAATGAAATGGAATTAAATAAATAGTGGTTTTTTTTTTTTAGAATTAGTAATGAAAAGAAAATAGTGTTAGATAAAAAAAATAAAATAAGAATTTTTTATTGAGAATCAGTACACAATAATGTAAATAAAGAAAAATATAAATGGAATAAAATAATAATTTTTATTATTTAGCATTAATGATTTATAATGGAAATGAAATAAAAGTTAGAGACCAGAAATAAAGTAAAACTGGAATTCTTGAATATCAATATATGTGAGAGAAATAAAAGTAATTAAATTAAATAAAATAAAAATTGTTTTTTTTATTTTTGTTGAGAATCAAGATATGAAAATAAAAGTAGATAAATCAAATAAAGCTTAGAATAAATAGAACGAAATTTATGATAAAAAAATTAAATAAAATGTTATAAAATAATCTCTCAAATAAGTGTAGATTGGTTTGGGTTGATGGTCATAAAAATGAGGGGAAAGTGCAGATAAAGATTGAGGAAGGTATATTGATTGTAGGCTGTTGCTGTGTGAACATAAGACCCATAACAGGCAAAAATGGAGGACATAGTCTGATAGGATGAGGGTCCAGTAGGGGTCTTGGACCCATTTGACACAGTGGGAGGTGTTGTCACAGTCCCTTATCTAAAATAAATGTGTATATAGGAAAGAGAATTACAGAATAAGCTGCAAATCACTTTCACTGTAAGAAAAAAGTCCTAGCATAATTATAATAAATGTTGTTTTAGTATAAATCAAATGGTCAGTAGAGGTATCCTGCCAATCACACATTCACTTAATTTTCTAGGATGCAGAACCAAAGGAGAAAGTCCTGGGCTCATTCAACACACTGGAAGAGAAATTCCTGACACAAACATAAAATTAATGTTATAGTATTGTTTATTGCATAAGTCAGGTATAAGCAGATATGTTCTGTTATTTGCAGCATTCAACTTCTCTGTACACATTGAAAAGATGCATGTTGTCTGGGTTGATCATCATATATGAGATAATTTTTGAGTCAATGTAGATTATAGCCTGTGATATAGAGCAGCATAGGAATGATCACCATCTGTGGTTTGTTGGTCTGTATACAATTCAATACTTATGTTAGACAAAAATGATAAATAAATAAATGAATATGAAAAATCAAACAGTAAAGTAAGAAATAAAATGTCAGAGTTAAAATAAATCAAAATGCTAGTGAGATGTATGTTATAAAACTCACATATATCTGTGTTATATATTTCATAATTTAAAAATATATAATCAAATTTATTTTAAAGAATAGTTAAAGAAATAATTATTTCAGAAGTAATTTTAAAATGCAATTTGTAAAATAAAAAGAGTGTGTTATATTGTTCTTTTAAAATAGAATAAAACTATTTATTGAGAATGGGTAGGGAAAAGAATTAGAAAAAAAAAGTTCACTCCCCATTTTATAAACAAAAAAATAAGTTAAAAGAATAAATATCTAAAAATAAATCTTAGTGAGAAATTTTAAATAAAAAAAGATGAATTAATTAATGTAAGAAAACTTTTTGAATGCCAGCTATGCAAAGAGATAGTTGATTAATATAGAAAAATATATAGAAAAATGTAAAAATCAATTAGATTAAAGAAAAATGTAAAATTAATTAAAAAATAGATTTAATGTATGATAAAAGTTAAAGCTATGACAAGGAAAAAACAATGAGAGAGAAATGATATAAAAGTTGTAACTATATATTGTTATTTATTCTGCTCTTGAGTCTGAAAATCATTCCGGTCTTCATTTCACTATTAATGCATTACATTATTCATTGCTTAATTCATTCAGTTAGCAGAGATTCAGAAATCTAAGTACACTATAGAGCCAGTCATTACTGCTGCAGAAAATCTTATTGCAGAAGCTTCAGAATTAGCAATGTGCACTGCTAGACCACCTTAGATGTGTTCGACTCAGCTTCAAACAAAAATCCTCTACGAAATCAACTGTCCCTGACTGGACTTTTGCTTGAAACTTATGCCAAAATGGTGAATCAATGCTGCTGCAAACTCTCTCTTCCATTGTCAAGCTAAAGAATGGAAATCAAGCCCTGAAACCTTTGATGAAAACCAAAAAGCCAAACAGTTGGAAAATAAGACTCGTGTAAATCCAAATCAAATGAATTGTATTATCTAATATCATGAAAACCTAGGTAAATATATTTTCCATAGTAATTGACTATAAATATTATATTTTTTTAAATGAAATGAACTTTAATGAAGGACTATTATAAAATTTAGTCTGAACTAATTATTTATATTTTTCTATGTAAATTTTCATATTGTTATGTTAATATTAAATATATGTGCATGAATAAATAATATTTGCTTAATTATCATTTGGTCTATTCTCTCTCTCTCTCTCTTGTCACTATGTTACCATTTATTTAAAGATATAAAGGTATATAACAAGCCTGTGTTTCAGTTATTATATGTATTAAGTTAATGTGCTGGACCCCTGATTAAGGGTAGGATGTAGCTTGGGATATTTGAAGTGCTGAATTGGGTGCCTGTCATCTGGGCATGCTGGCTATATAACATATGGATGGGTGGCACCTGTGTTGGATCCTCAAAACAAATAAAATGCTTTGGATGGCAGGTTTTGGTCCCAGCAGTTGAGGTAGGCCATGGTCAAGAAATGTGGTCATATTATGGATCATATAGCCTGAGTCTGGCTGTTGGTATCATCGGTAGTTATGCTATCAATTGTCTTCTCCCTTCTGATTGAAGGGCCAGTACATTCCTGTAGTATTAAAGATATAAAATAATAGTTATCAAGAAGTTATATATTTAGCATGATAATAAGCTTAGTTAAAGTCAAGAGATATTCAAGTAAATGTCAAAATGTATTAAAGTTTTAGATTCCAAAAGATATTAAAATTATTTTAAAAGTATTTAAAACTAGTAATATGGTAAATTCGGGAATTCTGGTTCAATATAATTATTTAATAAAAAGCCATTTTTTTATATTTTGAAAAGATTTAACTATTGATTGCCAAGCATCAGATTATACCACTAACTAATTGTACATATGTATATTATGTTATCCACCTGAAAACAGATTGAAATGACATTATCCAACATAGTACTATCCTCAACTTAATCTGTATCAGTAATGATTATATTTTTTTTCTTATCTTTATCATTTACTTTTTCCCTTTTTTATCTTACTGCACTCAATGCTTTACTCCTACTATGAATAGTTTTATTTCATTTTGCTACTTTTTTCTTTTTACTGTTTACTTTTCATTTTTCCTTTTCATTATTCTATTCTTTTTCTTTATTTGTTATTTTTTCCCCCTATCTTTGACTTTACTTTATTTCTTTATTTGCACTTTTTTTTTTTTTACTTTTCTTTTTTTTTTTAAACTTTACTTTATTTCTTTTTTACTTTTTTTTCTCTTCATTCTTCTCTTTTTCTCTTTTTCTTTTTCCAGATTTTGTTTTCTTTATTTTTTCATTTTTTCTCTGTTTTTCTCTTTTTGATATACCTATCTCTTTCTTGCACAAGAAAACTAAAACATATATTAAAATGTATAAACCCTTTTAATTATATGTTAAAATTTTTATAACTATTATTTTGCAACACTAAAATATACATTTGATCTCACTGATTTAATAAATCAAATTTTTGATTTGTATCTCATTCTAATGTCATTTTTATTTATCCTTTAAATTATTTAATTTTACAAGATGAAATAGATATTGTTTCTTTTTTTAAAAAAAAATCATGATTCTGTGAACATAGAAATTTTCTGCTATCTTAAACCTCAATATTAAATGGATAATTAAATATTTCTTATCTTTAAACAGGACAGCTGCTTCTTCAGCCATTTAAAGTCATGTGACAAAAGATATTTATTATTGTGTTTAATGCACACAGAATATAAATGTTTATATAAAAAGAAAATGTTTGAAATAGATTAGAAATAGCTTAACCTAATACCCAAAGATTTTTTTTATTTATTTATAATACAAAGCAAAAACAGTTATTAAACTATAAACCTCTTTCATAAGCTTAAAAATAAATAACTTTTTTTAAAAAAAAAAGTTTAAAATAGAATTTATATATGTAGTATGAATATTTTTAAAATGTGTAAATAAGAGAAGCAACTCATTTAGTTTGACAAGCAATATAGTAAATTTAAATCACTTCTAATACCATGTGCTCAGAAAAAACATTGAAAGTATTAAATATAGTCAAGCATTATTAGCAGAGAGGTCAGCGCAACAGCCTTGAAAGCAAGCAGTTGGTTGCAGAGGGTTATTGTGGGTTCGCCTCCTGGCCGATGCTATGACATATGAAAAAGAAATATTAAATATAAACTTAATGCATTGTCAGAGTTTAGTTTTGCTGTCTAAGGCAATGATTTTACAATGATGGTCAGCATTGAAATTGCTTTAAGGTTATACTTAATATTTCCAATGTTTTCTCTGAAACCATATTAATATAGTTTATTATTTATTACATTCCAATTAGGAAATTAGCATAATTATTTACAAAAATAGAATCATTAATCAAACAAAAAACACACTGAATTTATTGCATAACTCACCCATTAATGCAATACAGGTAGATCCATGATTATATGTCACTGAGAGACATTTAAAAATATTGCATGATTAATGAATACATTTTGTGCTCAGGATGTAAAAGATGTGTAGATAAATCAATAATCACCTTGATGCAGAGAATAGATTTTGTTAGAAGGGATGTAAATGCAAGATTTTCACTTTAAAATATATAATGTATAAAATTTTATTCATATGCCATTCTCAAACTACTAGAAAAATTATTGAAGAGATTAAAAATCATATTTGGAAAAACTGTCAAAATGCATCAAATTGCTAACAGATAATTGTTTATTTTTTCTGTAGATATATGATCAGAGGCAAAACTCTCCATATAGTAGAATGGTGGTCATGTGATGTTTGATAGTTATATGATCAACAGACATAAACTCAACAAGCATTGATGCCAAGCCTATTTTGAAATATTTTTAACATGTCAAATAATATTATTTTCATAAATTTCTGAAATTACACCTTACATTTATCCAGTTTGATATCAACAATTTAGCAAGATCTTTTATCTAATCTTCATTATAAAATAAATTATCTTAAAGAAAATTATCTTTAAATATGAAAGTTTTTTTTAAAAATTTATGATATAGGTCTTAACTATGATAGAAAATAAAATGTTGAAAGACAATAAATAATATAAAGTTCCACCAATAATAAAAAAAATATTACCTTTTAGTTATAATACTTACTGCATAAGCAGCTAAATCTGCAGAAAACATTGGTATGTTTCAACATGAATAGACATTGCGTGATATAATAAAATATTTCCAAAACATAAACAATGCTTCAAATGAATATTGAGGGAGCCATTTTGCTATTCAGAATGTTTAAAAAGATATTTATTGTAGATGCACTTTTTATGTCTCAACTGATTGCTTTCGTTCTTATAGCAACCAGGAAGTGCAACCGTGAGTACGTTTTCAACTTTTACGATCATCGCGATCGAAGGATGATGATCGATTCTTTTAAAGTTCTAATATGTATGTAGCATTGTGAAATTTATCATATAACAGGCAGATTCACAATATTAATTATTCAAATTAATTGAACATGCCAAATGCAGGTAATTCATGTTTATACAGAGCAAGTTCTCATTATAATGAAAAAATAGAGAATTTTTATATTGATATACAAAATACTTTTTATCAGACCAAATGACATTCATAATTACTGTGGGTGACTTTAATGATAAAATTGATAAACAAGTGAATGCTGAAATTTCTGGGAATAAATTTGATTATGGTAACAGAAATAAGAAATGGCACAGACTTGGAGAGTTCTCTGAAAATGAACAGCTGTATATTATGAATTCTTTCTTTGAAAAACAATGTTAAATAAAAATAAATTAACAGAAAATGTATATTTTTGACTATACTTTTATCAATAGATTGAACCCAGGAAGTGATTGTCAATTAATGTGATGTAAGATAAGTGTTAAATTGAAACTAGAAAAATAAAGTCTAATCTAACCTTTAAACATTCCAATAAATTTAATTTAAATCTTGCATTTTTTAAAAAATATTAACAAAATTTGTAGATGATTCAGATTTAAATAAAATCAGTAGAAAAATAATTATATTCTATTAAGAACTGCAAAATAGTTAGCTGATACAAAAAAGAACTATTTACCAGTACATTTGCTACTAAAACAATTCTCTTATAAATGGCTTATTAAGAAGAATTGGATATCTAGAGATTTAGAAAATGTTATCCAAAATAGTTAATAATGATGTAAAATAATATAATAGTAAATTAACAAATAAAACTTTCAAATGTGTGAAACCACATCTTGGAATTGGAAGAAAAATTGTTTCAATAATTTAAAAAGAGAGAAGATATTATGAAATGTGTGGAAGAAGTATATAGCAATAAAGACAAAGAATACAAAGTATCTCCTACAAGATCTACATTTTCTCATTATCAAGTATTTTAAATAGAGATGTGGCATATGAATAAAATCTAAGAAGAAGACAAAAGCTTCAGGAAGTGATGAAATAATTATTGATATTTTTAAAAAAGAAAAAAAATAGAAAGGTATTGTCAATATTGAAATGATAAAGATGTAGCAGATGATTGGAAAAATGTATTAGTTCTATTGATATTTAAGAAAAGTGACATATTTAAAAAAAATGATATAACTCTTAGTCTTGTACAAATTCTATCAAAATCTTTATCAAGATAATTACAACTCATCTACAATGAACATTAGATTCTAACCAACTAAAAGAATAATATGGACTAGAAAAGATGTGATTACATTGGATTGCATCCAAGTATTGGGAGAAGTTGTGAAAATACCACTAAATATAAATAGCCATTATACTTTACATTTGTAGAGTATGAAAAAGTCATTTGATTCTATAAGCATTATCACAGTGATTAAAGCTCTATTCATCAAAATTATACACCAATAATTAGATGATTTACTGACCAATTGACCTTAAGAACCTATAAAATGGGTTAACTTTATGGGAGTAATTTTTCAATAAAATTTTTATGGATTACAAAGAGAAGTTAAAGAAGTAAAAGCAAATAGAGATTACTTAAATGATTTCAATTTTGCAGATATTTTGCAAATGATATTTCAGAGCTTCCAGGAATTGTTGTAAGAGTTATTAAATAAAAAGTAAAAGTAAAAACAAATGTTAAAATGATTAAAGTAATGTTCAATGTTTTTAGAAGAAGAACATAAAGATTGACAATCATGGATTAGAAAAAGTTAACTGCTACAAATACCATCTCATATTGTTAATATTGATGGAAACATAATCATAGAATTAAATTTATATGAAGTGTTTATGTAGAAATAGCTTTGCATTAAAATAAAATATACCTATGTTTGAAAATAAAAGTTATTAATATCTGCATTTTACTAATTCTTAATTATGGAAATGAGATTTGGACACTTAATAGAAGAACAATACAAATACTTCAGGGCACTCTGTGAAGAGTGGAGATATATATGTTAAAAATAACAAGAAGAAATTGAAAACAAAATACAAAGTTGGTAAAACAAGCACACATCACTACCAGAATTGACAGACTGAAGTAGAACATGCTGGAAATACTGCTGAAAGAGATAATTAAAGTTTTAACATATATTCTAATATATTATAAGATATCTAGAAAAGTGCTGCATGTGAAATGAATATATGAAATAAAATACTTTTTTGATGTGGAAAAGAGAAGCTAGAAATTTATAAAGCAGATTAAACATGAAAAAAACCTTTAATTTACAATTGTTCAATAATGATTGAAACTGATGGAAATGGTCTTCAGTGTATGGATGACTATTATGGATTTATGCATTTCAAATTTTTTTTATATAAAATAAATTAACTTTGATAGTTTTTTTTTTCAAAAACATAACTTCTAAGATGATTAAGATATCTAATTCCCAAATTGAAAAGTGATAATTTTCTCTTCCATTTTACATAACAATGGAAATAAAAACACAAAATTATTCATATGACTAAACTATTGCTGAAATATAAAATTAATTTTTAATTGACTTGAGAGGCATTTATATCATAAAAATGAATTCATTCACAAATGATGATGTTATTAATAATTGTACATTTCATGTTTTCTTCTTTAATTCCACCAGGACTACGTGACAATCAAACTGTAAGAATAAAGTTTTGATATAAAAAATAGTATTGTTAAAGTGTTTAAGAAAGTTGGAAATGGTATGATATGTAAATATAGAAATCAATACATAAGAAAAAAAAGAAATTATATTGTCTGATATATATATAATTGAAATAGTAAAATCATTTAAAAATAATTTATTTTGGCTATGAGAATTAAATTAAAAAATGATCGATGCATAGGCTTCCAATAATAATATAAAAGATCATAAATAAAGGCAGTGGCCTTGAATTCATGAGGCCTTCACAATCCATTTATACTTATATATTATATAATGATAGACAGTGTGGCAAAGGACATTATATATGTTTTATATAACTTTCTTTTTTTTTTTGACTACTGTACCTAAGAGGTTTGCCACAAATTATCAGCCAAAGCCACTCACAAATGAGTATAACCATTCCAACTCCAAAAGAAACAGATAAAAAGACAAAATAAAAAACCATAAATAATATTTTTACTATAAAGATTGATTTTATGATGACTATATAGATTAGTTAGTGTGCAACTTTAACATGGTTAAATATCCTATTTATTTGTTTGTGATACTATCTCTTAATTTATACTACAATAAGCTTCTTTTTTATTAAATACTTGAACATCATTTCTAAATGCAGCTCTTTAATTTATTTTATTTTCTGCCATATCCATAATTTTATTATAGTAGTTTAAACAGATTTACTATTATTATCTGACAGGCTATAAAAATGAACAGTCTTGAAATATATTTAAGAACAGACTTATTTTAAACTGTTTAAAATTCAATTTTTACCTGGAAAAGTAACACTTTTATTAAAGTATCAATAGTTTCTTAAGCAAATTGTTTTTCTTCCAAAACTTATTTAAGTATATGAATTATTTTATTAACATTTGAGAGACTTTTTTAAAAAAAAATATTAACAAAAGTTTTTCTTCTATCTTTAACACTTAAATATGAAATATACAAATTAATAGTAGACTGATGTGACTTTTTGAATAAATTAATAAAACAAATTAGTAAAATAATTGGTTTCTAAAGAGTTCAACGGAAGTTTAAAAACAGAAAGTTTGAAAAACAAAAGTGGTAGACTTGGGCCACAATCTATGGACTTGAGTTCTGAAGTATGCCATCCTACTACTGCTTTAAAATAGATAGTAGTATATCGATGAATGCTGCAAATAACAAGTATGAGACTAGAGATTATATGGTTTATTTTTTTTTTGAGTAAAAAAGAGAGAAAATTAGCCCGTATGAATGCATTAGTCAAATACTTATTTATTTCAATTATTAAATATTTATTTTGAGAAAAAAATTTTGCAATAAAGAAAAATGTCAATGCCAGTTGATTATACACAAGTTAAATTTGAAGTCAACTGTGAAATTACAAAGTCAGTTATCATAAGTTACTTCACCTATAGAATGTCATCTGCAGCTTATTCAGATCTTTCAAAGTAATAAAATGGAGTTTCAACTGTTTTAGTGCATTGATTATTTAAATTTTCTTCAAACAAAATAATTTATTATTACTTTGTTGAACCCATCATATATTTGTTTTCATAATCGATTATAATAACATATAAAAATAAAATAATATATATTCTAATAATTTTACGCAACTTTTAAATGAATAAATTATGCAGGGCTGAAATAATGATAATACTTTATAAGAAACGTATTTTCCTGAAGGTTTGTGATGATGATGTTCTAGTTGTATTTTTATATTGGATTATTTCCATCATCTAATATCAGTAATGCATGTCTTTAAAAAAATTTAACTTTTATTGAAATATTCCAAATACATTCAACTGTTAGTAATAGCACATCAAACAGTTAGTATATGCACAATGTTTCAAGAGGTATTATTCTCCCCACTTCTTAAAGTATTGCTGGCTTAACCAGTGACAGTACTAGCATGGGATTCAAACCTGGACCCTTAGATTCTTGAGTATTGAATTTTATGCATTACCTTAAGATTCAATACTCAAGAATCTAAGGGTCAAGACTCGAATCCCATGCTAGTACTGTCACTGATCAGGTCAGAAACACCTGAAGAAGAGGGGAGAATAACATCTCTCAAAATGTTGTGCATATACTAACCTGTTTGATGTGTTATTACTAACAGTTGAATGGATTTGGAATATGTAAATAAAAGTTAGATTTTTCTAAAGACATTCAATACACATATTAGATGATGGAAATAGTCCAATATAAAAATACAATTTTATAGAAAATGTTTTACCTTTTTTAATTATTAATGATTGATTTATTAAACATATATCAATATAATTGTATAAACAAGCAGATGTTCTTTATAAAATTATTAAAATATTTCTATTTTGATCTGACTTGTGAATTATTATAGTAATATGTCCATAGATATAGCATCACTATGTCCATAGATATAGCATCTTTTGATTACACATAATCACCTGAATGGATAATTTTTCAAAACTATCAACATTATTGCTTCATACTTATTTGTAAGATAGTTTAGAAAATGTAATGAAGCATTTGCTTTAAAATTCTTGATTCCTATGAAGATAACAAATCTAAAAAGTGATATTAATAAAAGTGAAAGGTCATAGGGTATTAAAATAAGTAGAAAATGTTTCTACTTTTAACATTGAAATATGTGCTATGTTTGAAAAAAGTTGTGATTCTAGTGTGGTCATGTATTTCACCCTTATTAATATCATTTGATACGTATGCCATATCTACATAAACCAAAAATAATAATGTAAATGTCATTTTAAACTTGTTAGACTGTCTAATAAATAAAATCAGATCAGTAATATTTATAGCTCTAGAAAAGGTTATTTTCAAAGTTTATATATACTATAAATAATAAAGGAGTGTCAATTATTACAATTTTTATTTTTAATTTAAAATTTTAATTAGTATCTGTTCTCAATGCATGCTATTCCATTGTATCCTGAATAATTAAGCTTTTGATAGCAATATTCTTTCTTGTAAAGCAATAAAATTATCTTCCATATATTAGTACTATTATATTAATATGTAAAGACAATATCTTTTCTGTGAAGCATTAAAATTATCTTCCAGACATAAGTACTAATATATTAATAATTAAAGGCCTGTTACCTCATTCTCATTTACAAAACAAAAATATCAGTAATACATGATATTCTTATTTTGACAAAATTAATCAAATTCTAAAAGTTTATCTTATGATGAAATTATTTTCCAAGTCCCTGCTGTCGCTAATTCAAATTAGATTATGAATTTTTCCTGGAGGCTTAAACTAAAATTTGCTGCACCATATCATTAGATAGTTATTAGAAATTAGGTGAAGGATCCTTAACAAGTATTTGTCATACAAGAACACAACAATTAGTTAAATGACACTTAAACTTCTCATTTATAATGTAAATATTTTGTGATAGAATAGTAAAAGTTAAAACTTCATATAAGTTAAGCAGTATAATATGTTATTTGTAGTAAGCTAAAAAATATTAAAGAAATAGAATTCATTTCTGCTAAATTAGTTTTTGAAAATAGTTTTATATATATATTTAAGTCCATTTTTAGTTTGAGGAAGTTACACCACAAATCAAACCTTACCTCATAAACGTACAGAAAACAAAAAAGATCTATCAGAATCACTTCGTTTAAACTTTCAAAGGATAGAAACATAATGAAAATGAGCGTTAATAATGACTTAAGCTAATTGTACTCAAG
Organism: Epiperipatus broadwayi; assembly: GCA_028023455.1. Taxonomy (NCBI): domain Eukaryota; kingdom Metazoa; phylum Onychophora; class Udeonychophora; order Euonychophora; family Peripatidae; genus Epiperipatus; species Epiperipatus broadwayi. Next base: position 11,390,559 of record JAQFVV010012413.1, read on the forward strand.
ATTCATGAAAAAAGGTAGTAATTATTATTGAAGTCCCCTAAAAATATGGTAACATTGAGAAATCAGAAGACTTTCTTCACTTTCCAATATAGTTTACTGATAATAAATTATGAATTTTAATTTTAAAAAAGTTCTCCAATTTTTTCTGGTATTATTATTATAATGGTCCGAATGAATAGGAGTCAACGTATCTGCACTACAAGGGTACCATCTAGGCCAATTGAACCTAGAAAATTTATATAGTAGGCAGATACGTAAGTTAAGATTCATACTTTATATGCTTTATTCAGACCATCAGCCCATGACACTAGCTCAGTGGAACAGCAGAGATTTATAAAATAATTCTTATCTAAAAATATTTCCATATTTAAAAAGAATAAAATAAGCCACTGCCAACATTTATTAACGCACATAGAAATTTTGAATTATTTTAACATTACTTTTACTTTATAATTTAACTTGATCTTAGAATTTAATTTACATTTTAACTTTTATAAGTTCACACAGATGAGTTGAATATTTTATTAAAGTGTCGAGTATGAATAACCTACATAGATTGCATTTGAAAATAAAAATATTTTATCCCTGATTTAATCTTAGGCCAAAAGTTCACAGCCAAACCAACGTCAATCTATCTGATATATCGATGTATTCAATGTAGCATGAATACGACAGCACCAAAATAACATATTGTCAGGAATATACATCTTAACAGCATGGTTAATAGATGACATTGACTCTCAAACAAATAGGAATGCTACATCTATTGGCAAAAAGAGCAATAAAAAAACTCCATAGGAAGGGATTGCAGTCCTTTTTGCCGACTTATGATCCCATTCCATAGGCAAAAAGGGGGTGTGCGGTGTAATATGTGATCCTGCACATAGCAAACCTCAAACTGCATCTACTAATTGCACCAATATATCCAATCCATTGACCCAATTTAACTACAAAACAAATAACCTAAGATTACCCTCCCTTAAACTAACATAACTTTGCGAATCTATGCAGCCATTCATGCCCAACTTAAGCTTAATTTAATGAAAAACAAAAATCATAAAACTTAAAAGAACAAAAAAAATAAATGGAAATGATTTTAAATTAAAAAAAAAAACCATCAAATAACATTATTAATATTAATTTACGTTGGTCAGATAGGATTCTATTTGTATTATTTACTGAAAGGTTTAGAATTTAGAGTTCTTATTGTTTTCAAATTAATATTCATTAGAGTTCATAAAGTTCTTACAGTTTTAGAAATGTTCATTAGTTATATAGTTTTTACTGTCTTAGAAAAGTTCATCCCTTACAGTTGCTTGCCATTTGGAATCCAGCGTTAAATCCCCCGATGATCCTGTGGTCCTCAATATAGGAAAAGCAATGTTTCATTTCTTTTTTTTATAACAACTGAAGGAATTAAAAGTGCATCTTTTAATCCCTTCACCTCCAACTCTCCGACTTAACACATCTCCGTCTTCTCTTAAATTTTCTTCACTCACTAAAAAAATTATTTCCAAACATTTTCTTTTATATGTAAACTTTCAGATCCAATGGGCATTACATCATTGATGGTGATGGTCTTTTCACTGAGGTCCGATTCCCCGATGGACTTCTTTCATTGGCCATTCTGTTCCTATTGTTTTTCCTCTTCTATCTGACCTTTGCTTTGCATTTTGAAATGCCCAAGGGCTAGTTCACTTGGATTAATTAAATAATCATTTCCATTTTTTAATAACACTAATTAATTTTTTTGTACAAACTTATATATATTTTTATCTTTAAATCTTTACTGAAAATTTAGTCTTAAAATACTTTTTCTTTTTCTTTAATAAAGTTTTCGTTTATTAATTTTTTTCATCTGTGCGATTTTATATATATACGAATTTAAGATAGAATTTTAACTTTCAATTTTTAATTCTTAAAAAAAGTTTTTAAATGCGAACTTTTCAATGTCTCAATTTTTAAAAATAAATAATGTAATGGCGTATGTGTCCATTACATATTTCGATCAAGATTCATGAAAAAAGATAGTAATTATTATTGAAGTTCCCTAAAAATATGATAACATTGAGAAATCAGAAGACTTTCTTCACTTTCCAATATAGTTTACTAATAATAAATTATGAATTTGAAATTTAAAAAAGTTCTCCAATTTTTTCTGGTATTATTATATTTTGATCTTTCATAATTATTATACAAACATCTTTGCATTAACTGGAGAATATAATCCATTATAATGTAATAAATGAAATAGGCAATTTTATAATGTTGATTAAGAGAAAATACAGAAATCAAAGTCTTATCATTTCTAGATATATATAAAATTACTTCATTAATTGTAAAATTGCATAATATTAGAATTGTGATTTTATTTTATACTTGATATGGCATTTGTTTGACTAATATAGATTGCCTTAAAATTTTTACTTTTCAATTGAATGTAGCTAAAACTTATTTTCTACACAATACTGAATAGCTGAATTAGTTGGATATAAGTTTGTACATTAAACATTTTGTCTAAAGATATGTTGACACAAATGGACAACAGTAAATTATCATCAATAATGTTTTTTTCCCCTTTCTTCTTTAATAATTCTATTATAACACTGAAAGCTAGCGTTGGGAGCTGAGAGGTCAGTGCAGCCACCTTGCAAGCTTGCAGATGGTTGTCGCAGGTTTGCTTCCCAACCGATGCTTTGACATATGAACAAAAAAAAGATATATGTTTGATATTTTCTGGTTACATAACACAAATTCTGATCTTGATTAGATAATCCTAGGTTACTTAAAATAATCTTGGAGTTCTGCTCAGGTTTAAACTCTTACCAATGATCAGATAATTGCAAAGCATTTATAAGTAAACAGAGATTCATTTATATGTTCTAATGATATATAAAGCATATAAATTTACAATTTTCATAGCCATTTTCATTAAGCAAATAGAGTATTTTTCTATTTTATAACATATATTTTTTATAAATATGTAAATGTACAAAATAACTTGTAATTCCTTTATTTTTTAAAATAAAGACTTGAATTCTATTATAAACAAACAAAAAAAAAGGTTGATATTATATTTTATACTTCAGTCTTGCAGATATAAAATTAAGTAAGTTACGATGATTTTTCAATCATTTCAATCATCACAAAAATAATTAGATAAGACATTCCATTATAAATCACTGTCATTTGTTATTTTGATAACGTCAGTTATTAGATGTCCTTAATTTTACACTCAAATAATAAAAATGATTATTAAATTCACTTTCAAAGAATAATGTCTATTTAAGATGTTCTTAAACAGCCAAAAAGTGAGATGATGTTGAAATACTCCATGTGTGTATATTAAAATAACATATTAATATTTAACTGAGGTTTAAAGTTTATATCTAGCTTAGGAATAATTTTTAGATTAATAAATGATTATTGATTTGAAGTGAATGATGTCAAAATTGTGAGTGCAGAGTGTTTGATCCTTGTAGATCAAAGTGCAACCAAGCCTATTTATAGCTTCTAATCTATGATGATCGGATTTTTTAAAAATAAAGAACATCCATAATTAATTGATGTGAGTTGGATGCCTTATCTATTAAAACAATAATTATTCCCTACTTGTTCAAGGGAGTACTGTTTTTCAAATTAGTGTATTTCTTTCTATATGCATAACTTGATTTTCAAATATAGACTATATTAAACTTGGGTGTTTTCAATTTATAATAAGGCCTAGAGTACTTTTTAGATAGCTGATGCATAATAGTATTGATAATCATATAATAATAATTAGTAAGTGGATATTTAGTTATTATTTCTAAAGATTAAACATCTAATTTAATCTGGGTGTGACCGATGAATGTTGACATTCTAATTGCTAAATCTTGATATAATATGGTCTTTTCTCTGAAAATTTCATACTTTTGTAATTCTGATCTCATGATATATGTACATCTTTAACCACAAAATAAATTTATCTCAATCACAATTAACAAAATTAAATACTCAAGTAATTTGAATAATGGATATCCCTTAAATATCTCTAATATATTTTGAATGAATAAAGTTGTTCCAACAGTTTCTTTCTTTGTAAAATACCTGCACGATTTAGCATATTTGGTAGAGTGTCTGACTTGAGAATGGGATAACCCAAGATTGATCTGCTGCTTGCAGTTCTGGTGCTCAAACTTCTTATGAACTCCCAATCAATAAGCCATATATTGTTTCTTTTTTTCTTTATGAAATCACAAAATAATGTCTTTTTATTTTTAATTTTATTGTACTATTGCCTCATATTCAAGTCTCTTATTCTATGGCTTTTGAAAAAATCTTTATGAAAGCCATATACATATCACTAAAAAAAAATATAAACAATGAGGATTGCCAATTCCTCAACAAGCTTTGTATTAAATCCTTAGCCAGAGAAAGCATTTAAAATATCTCTGTCAGGAAACCCCCCCACCCAAACCCCTGACCATAGTTTCTTGCTTTGGCACTCCTCAGAGAAGTGCCAGGGTAGGTTCAGACACTAGATCTAAAAATACCAACCCAAAGCCAGCATTTAACTAAAAGTTATCTATTGAGTGGAAAATCTAGTGTCTGAACCTACCCTGGCACCTCTCTGATGAGTGCCAAAGCACAAAACCATGGTCAGAGGTTTGGGGTGGGGGGTTCCTGACAGAGATATTTTAAATGCTTTCTCTGGCTAAGCATTTAATACAAAGCTTGCTGAGGAATTGGCAATCCTCATTGTTTATAACTTACAAGCTTAAGAGAATAGGGTCATGTGATCTATGACTCTTATTTTGACTATTTAAAAAAATTATAGTAAAAACTGTTGGAAATTATTAAACCTTTTTATTAATCTTTAAGAAATTGCAAAAAAAAAAAAAAATTATTTAAATTTTTCATAATCATATTCTAATAAATTTTTTAAATAATTAAGTTTTACAGGAATATTTCATTTTAACTTTATAGTATTAAACTGGAGTTGTGTTTCTTTTCATAACACACATCCAAAGCTTAGGAGGAATATTTTTCATTTTTATTTAAATTTGTTCTACTATCTAATAAATGATTTTTCTCATTATACCCAACTTTATGTTGGTGAGAATAATGATTAAAACTATATCATATTGTCTATATAACTTTATGGAAAATAAAATGAATATAGTATATTACATGTGCTATGAATCTATTTAGATACACGGAAACTTAAGTAAAAAGATATCAATTATGATATTTGGTATTAATTAATATATAAACCTGTAATAAAATAACCGGGATATGAATAAAAGTTTTTAAAAAGTGGTGTATAAGAGCTACAAAAAAGCACATAGATAACATAAAATAAAAATTAAAAAAGGATTATTCCAATATATATAATATAGTGATTTATATATCTGTAATATTGTGGAAGGAACTATTCTTCGCGTGCTAAAATTGACATATACTTTACTCCGTCAATAACTGTTATTTTAAAGTGGGAAAAATCGCATGTCAATTCTAGAGCAAGTATGAATAATAGTTCTTTCCACAATATAATATATATAAAATAATATACGGTTTTACCCCAAAAATAATTTATTTACATTATACAACCGTGAAACATTAAATATGATGAATATGTATACATAAAAACCTTAAAAGGTAAAGATTTAAATTAGAACAGCTGAGAGAATTATTAAAAAAAATTTGCTAAAAAAAATTGAAGAGAAGAAAGTTCAAAATTGGACTATGAAGATGGAAAAAATTAAGGGTATCAGGCAGACTTTGTACTAAAAGAAAAAGAAAGGCAGTCAAAGGATAATATGTTAAAAATATGAATGAGTGTTAGATAATGCTTGAAAATAAGAGAGAAATAATAATTAAAGTTTGAAGAGATAAAAAAAATTCATTTATAAAAGTAAGTAATGGTTGGGTGGGAAGGGGGGAATATGCAAGCTATATAAAATAGCAATACTAATAGTAAAAGTAATATTTGGTAAAAGTAAATATTTCTTACTATTTTACAGATGGAGGCAAACGTGGATAATTATTAACTTGTGTGGTGTTGATTGTAATATAAAAATTATTCACATAAATATAGAGAATTATTTTGAATAAAAATTAATAATATTATAAGAAATGCAAAAAGTAATAAAAGGTACAAAAGTTGACATATTTATCAGACAGTATAGATTCTGTAATAAAGAAAAGTGAAGTAATTGTAACAGAATGATAGCTTGTATTTCTCAGCATTATTTTTTGATAGATGTGATTTAGATGGAATAAAAAAAGGAGATGGAAAACAAACACATTTTAACATATAACAGCTTTATTTTTTGTCTATTAATTTGTTTTTGTAGAAAATGATAAGCATAAATAATTTTTTTAAAATATAAAAAAGAGGGAGAAAATAGATTTGATAAAATAAGTCGGTGATAGAAGAAATCAAAAATGGTTAATGTTAAAGAGGTAAGATGTAAATATTAATCAAATACGCTTATTTAAAATAATCAGCAAAAAAAAATAGCTCTCAGCAGTCTAACCATTAATATGACACAAAAGCATCAAAAGTATTATTTCATGTGATAAATAATATTAAAATGTTATTTTTAAACTTTATATGAGTATTTTTTCATATTAATATTTAGAATGGCAGACTATAGAAATGTAATTATATATGGGGGGTGGGGTATTCAATTCAGAATAAGACAAATTTTTCAGTATATGTAATAATTTTCTACGTTAAGCCTTCTTCATATTTTTTTAAATTTTATTTATGTTAATTTTTAAGTAAGCATGTTTTATTTACATTTGTATACCCGGTATAATATTAGTATTTTATAATTAAACTCTGTATGACATTTTTTTTACATCAATATATATATATATAAGTTGCATGGTTATTAAAATTATTTTCAAATATCTTTTTTTAATTAATTTCCAGCTCATCTTTTTTTTAAAAGTTTGGAAAACAGGTTGATTGAACAGATAACAAATTTATTACATGTTTAAATAAAAAATTGTATTTTCTCGTATATAAATTAATTTAGATTTAAATTTTTTATATTATAACTAGAATTATGTATAATTTTGCATGTGTATATTAGTATTCTTGGTAAATTTGATTATTTTCCTTTTTTTTTTTAAGTGTCATAGCATCGGCCGGGACGCGAACCCGCAACCCGGGCAACTGCCTGCTAATGCGAGGCAGTCGTGCTGACCTCTCGACCACCAATGCAAGACAATTATTTTCCTTTTGTCAATTATTTGTTTGGTAAAGTGCATTTTTGATTTGGGCACCATACTCATAGCTGTGTGATTGTGTTTTATTTGTGGCAGTATCTCAATTTATTTCAATGTTTAATATTCTAAATATGTAAATGTACTCATTTATCTATTTCCAGCAGTAAGATAATTGAAAATTATTCCTCTTTTGTTATTAATGCTGTTAGGATTTGCTATATATCATGCTTCTTATACTTTCCAATTTCTGACATTGTGTTCTAAGCACACCCGATTAACATTTTATGGATCAAAGTTATGTCCATGTTCTTTTTCATGACGTAATGTTTGCAAACCAAAATACAACATCAGCTTCTGAACATTAGCTAGTCTCAACAGAGTAATCACCAAAGCCAAAGACAAACTCCAAAAAAAGGAAATCTCATAAATAGGCTATATGATTTAGTACATGGCCCAGGGTGAAAATCTTAGATCATCATTACCACAAAAATATAATTGTATAAGTATATATACAAATACACTAAATAAAATCCTATATATATATATATGTGTGTGTGTTATTATTCAGCTATGATTATGATGTTAGGAAGACAAAGTGCACTTCACCAAACAAATAATAAAGAAATAATTAACCTTTCTAGGCATACTAACATATAAATGCAATATTATTACAGATAAATAATGAAGCAAAAATAAAAATTAGAATTATATACAAGGAGGGAACATTTTTCTCTCTGATTTGACTTTAATAAGTGATTAAAAGCAGAAGCAAATGTTTATAAGAAAGTAAAACACCTAAATACAAAAACATTTCTAAAATCAATGTTACCTGCAACAGACTATTTTTGCAAAAATTGTATCAGTGGATGCATTATAAGTTAATGTCTAAAATATGTTATAAAAATGGAATGTTGTCATGTTCAAATAATCCATCAAACTATTTCTAATCAAGTAACAGTCAGTCCTAAAAGAACCATAATTTAGTCACTAAGTACTCTTTGATCTTAATGACTTATTTAAGTTAATGACTGTTTATGGCACTTTTGAACAATGTTTGGGTAGATAAACTTTTTTTAATCAGATAATAGCTTTTATGCTTCTGAGTCTCCACTATCCTGGATAATTACATATGCTGCTAAAAGATATGTAAGTCATTTCTAGCAATATAATCTACATAAAAAAAATTATGGAAATCTTACACGCATATTAACAAGTAACTGTATGTTAAAATTTCACATAGAAATTTTAATCCTCTATTTATAGTTATCACAGAAATTACTTAATATTTGAGTGGAGAATCAATATATATATATATTGATCGTTCAAACCAAAAAAATTACTACAAAGACATAGGCAGCAAGATTATTGGATGGACTTATAGCCCTAAATAAAACCTCACAGGTATTAGATTCTAAATATGTTACGCATTATTAATGTTATTCATTATTCTAACATCTAGTGAATCTATCCAATGAATATGTAAAGAAACTCATAAACAAATTTATTTTAATCTATTGACTTATATATACTGATTTGATATCAGTCTTTCTAAATATTAATCTGCTGCTTAAAAGTAATAATGAAGTTTCCTAGATATTAATTAAAAGATATAAAAGAAAACAGCTTTTATAGTATTAATCTAAAAAATTAACTTAATTAATTCTCTGATATAATTTCACATTTATCCCATATTAACAAACTTGTATATTGGTGTTCTTAGTTCATACATTAACTTTCCTATTTTATTATAATCCAAGTTTGCTTTTTTTTATTTAGTCCATACTTTTAGAATTATTTATTTTGAATGTATGATTGAGGCTTTTGATTTTTGACTGGAGGTGCCTAAAATAAATACCATTTTCTTTTAATAATCTAGCTATTTCTTCTTCTATTTATCAGTCTATAATGCTCTAGGTTCTCTTCCAACTCTCATTCATTATGTATTTTTGTTTATCCAAACATTTTCCTACAAATTACTTTCTCTAGTTTTTTTTAGCTATTCCATCTTTTCAATTCCTTTTTAGATAGGCTCTTTTTTTTATTTCTTAATAGTATGTTATTTAATATTATTTTAATAATCATTCCTAGGACATCTTATGGTAATGTTTATAACATTTCAATTGTATTGTCCTGATGTCATTTATTACATTGTTTTCAATATTCACTATTTTTTCAATTATTTTGTACAGATTTTTGACATTAATCCATTTGTGTAGAAATATTTTTTCCTTCTCTCTTTTTACCCATGATAAAATAGATATCTCTACATACACACCCATACATATAGAGCAATCATTTAGTGCACAAATTAGCATCATCATTTGCAACTCAAATATAAGATATTTATTTACCTGAAACTATTCTATTATATTTACTAACCCAATATTTGAGGCCCATTATGATCAAAGTATATCACAATAAATAATAATTGATTACAATCAATAGCGATATTTGGTGTTAGCGAATTTAGAGAAAAAGTAGTTTTAGAAAATTGAAAATACATTCAGCAAATGAATATATTGAAATAGGACAGAAATTGGAGATACCAAGACTGATAATTAATGGGTGAAAGAGTAAGTAATAAGACAGAAATTGAAATTTATCAAGGCCTATAATTAACATATAACAAAAGAAGAAATCTGAACACAAATTGGAAGATAATAAAGGCTGATAATCAAGCAGTATTGAAGTTCATAAAAATAAAAGTCCAACAAAATAATATGGACTGAAAAAGTAATGAAGAAAAAATAAAAAATAAAATGGAAAAAGGAAAAAAATCATGAATGTTTAAAAGTATATAAAAACTGTTATAGAAATGAATCAAAATCAAAAATATCAAAAATGTTGCAAGATATTACAAATCAATAGTGCTAATAAAAAGAGAGTTTATAAAATAGTCCCTACACAATAAAAAAAAATCTACTTGTATTATTTTCTCTTGTATAAAATCTATTTTATAAAAGAATAATTCAGAAATAATAGGACAAATAGAAGAGATTAAAAAAAAATATATTAGAATTGGATGAACAGATAAATAACTTCATCAAAACAAATATTCTGATAATTTTTATGAAACAAATTTTAAAGGAATCTAAGAAATCTGAAATGAAGAAAAGGCTTAACTCAAGGAAGAAGTTTATAAAATGCTTCACATAATACTTAAAAAATATATGTGGGTTTATTCTTTTATAAATAAGCTCAATGAAATAAATAAAATAATATTAGTTTAGTTTATATTTACCAAAAAAAAAAAAAATTTTAAGTAGCCCACAATTAGTAAAATCTATTGTTTATAACATAGTAATTGTAACTTCATTAAATTGTGAACGTTTTATCAAACAGTATTATATAATTTTTGGAATTAAAATAAACAATGTAGAATACTATTTCTAGCCTTCCAATAAAAATACAGATATGGAAATGGTGTAATGGTTATTAATATTAATAATCATTAGGTTAGGTATTTTTTGGGGAAAAGAAATAATAAAAATGATATCGTACAACATTTTAAATAATAAGAATCAATTCATAATAGAATCTGATACAGAATTACTATGGTTTTGAAAATAGCTTTTGTCACTCTGAGCATAAGTCCAATACAAAAAAAAATTATACAGCATTAGTAACTCTCAGGTATATACTATCAATATTTCAAAGTTCTTATAAGAAGAAAATATATAGAAATATCAGCAACATAAAAAATGTTGAAAACATCCAAGCCAATGTTTATAAAAAAATAATTAATTCATATTGGGCTTTAATAGGAAATTTTTCAGCATAAAATTTTTCACTATAAGTAGTGGTAATAAAAAGCTAAAATTTAACATTTGGTCAGAAATATTATAAACTTAATTTATGTAATAGACAGGGACCATTTTTCTCAGAGATAATATTGTCGTTGAAATAGGAGTATTATTTAAAGGGATGTCTATTAAATCTTTGGTGGATAATAAAAGTCACATTTTCATTATCTCCAAAAAAATATTTGCTCGTGTACTGAAAAATAATAAATATTATTTCTAGTATAGTATGAAAAAAGGATTCTGCTAATGTTAGCAAATAATCATAAACCAAAATTAGGAACAAAGCAACTTTGGGACTAAATATCAGACAGATTGTATAATAATAAAACATGTATCCATGACTTGATAATAGGATAGTATTTTATGTATAGATTTCTATCATAAATTATTAAAACAATGAAATCACATGCTAAGAATGTGGGATAAATTTTCAATCCGATAATTTGTATTTAAAAAAAAAACTCTAAATAACAAATATTCAACATAATTTGTCTGAAATGTTGTAACATATATATAAATTAAATAATCAATTTAAATAAATAGTAAAATATAATTATCATTAGTTGTTTATTTCAGTCTTTAGATTGATTATTTAATTTCAATAAAACTCATATGTAGAATAAAAACATGAGTACAGAGAAAGTTGTTAGTCCTGCTGAAATTTTGGAAAAAATTAAAAAATTTTTGAATATAAATTTCAAAAGGATATCCTACATATCAGAAATATTTTTTACAATTAAGGAAATCTTTTCAACTAGATTAGGAATTATACATTGTTGTGTTCATTGCATCATTCTAAATAAACTTTTTCAGATTAATTTATTTCTAATTTCTTATCAATATAAAATAAGATATATAAAATGATAAAGTGTAAGTTGGGTGATACATATCTAAATAAAAAAAAAGATATCATTTCATTAACAAATGAAAATAATATAATTATTTATAAGTTGTAGAATTAGTTATACTTTCCAATAAAATGTTATGACTAGAAGAGATTTAATAAATAACTAAATAGATCACAATACAACTTTTAGTAATATACCAGTAACATATTTACATCTCATTAGATCCCTTTTATGCATTTTATAAAAAGAGAAATGTCAATTTATGTAAATCTTCAATACAACCATAATATGTATTAATTATTTATTGTAATGAAGAAATTAACGACTGTACAATGATAATAGTATATTGGTGAAAAATGTTAAATGCAATGTTTGATAAAGAAAAAAGTCAGCTGGATGTTTCAAGAGATTTAATCTAATAACCACACAGTTCATGACAGCAATAATCTAGAATTTAGTGAAATGTCAAAAGTTATACTCATTTTCTGCATCATATATAACTGCTCTGAGGTACTGAAGTCAAATAGAATTACAAATTTAAAAGCTAAGATTTATTAAATCAATTTTCAGCTAATAGAAGATAGTTTAGTTAATCAAATGTAATTGTTCCATTAGTTTTTCAATGTAAATTTTGTATAGCATTGTTCTAAAAATAACTTGTCTATATGATAAATAAATGAACAACCAAAAAACAAAACTTTTCAAAATCATTGCCCAGGGATTCATGTAAAATTTGAGCTGCAGCAGTGAGAGAGTAAGTTCAAAATCCATAGACTGTGAACTCCAGGGTATGCTATTTTATTATTGCATCAAAGTAGTTTTACATTATATAATATTGACCAAACACTTTTTCATAAATGAATTGCCAGAAAATATATATTGTTTAATGGAATTTGTAAACAATCAAATTTTACTATTTCTACAATGTTGCTCCAATTATCAGAACTCATTTTAAAGTTTAAAAGTAATTATAAGAATAAGATGCTAAAATTACCTTTCAAATAGAAATATTATCAATATCAAATTTACAATAGTAGCAGTAAATCATCTGTAGATCCATCCACTCTAAGCCTGAAAAATCAATGATCATTAGATAATACTATAATAATCATATTCCCTGAATAGTTTTTAGCTATAATAACAGACATTGGTGTAGAATAGTTTGATTTGCAATAATAGCAGACATTTTTTACTTATGTTTTGCTGATTTAATAATCTGAGATCCTAAACACTAACAGGTTTTGAATCCAAGCCAAACTTGCTTAGACAGTTACATAGATTTAACACTATTTCAGTAATTGGTGATGGTCAATACTCATAAAGTATTCTAGAATTGTGCTTATGGTATTATTATTTGATATCTAATAGCTTTCAAATTTACAATAGATGACGCTGAACAGAATAAATTGTTGCGCTTATTTCAGATGATAATACAAATAATCTAAATAACATGTACTGCATTTTTTAGAAATACCAAACATACAAAAAGTATGATCATATATATATTCTTTGCTGTTATTTATTCTTCTACTTTTTATCAAACTAAATGTAGTTATTTACTAATGAAAGCTAATGGAATGTTGTTTATTACAGAATTAAAAAAAAAGTCTCACACTTTAGAATTTTTTTTATATAAATGTGAAACTTTTATTTCAAGATAGGTTTTTATTCAGAAAAATAGCTTGTAATTTAGAAATGTTTTTATACAGAAACCAAATATTCTACTTTAATAGTGGTATCACTTTACCAAAATAGACAAATATGACTTATAAGTAAAGTTTTAAAACCATAGTTAACTGTAAACAATTTATATATTTATACACGCATAAAACAACCTTATCTAAAGAGTTTTCTCAAAATTTATGCATAATAAAGAGGATAACTGAATTTTTCCACTAATAAATAGTTGTGCTATATGAAGTTGAGATGAGAGATGTGCTGATAAAATACAAACATCCTAGGAAAATATACATATGCAGTGTAATGACTGATCATCTATCCAAAAGGTGTTAATAGTAGATAGAATCCGGGTCCTACCCAACATCCAAAACATCTATTAATTATGATAAGAATTTTTAAAAAATGACACTTTTGGTCCATTAATATTAGTTTAGCTGTAAAAAAAGTGATTGTTTGTGTACACAACATACAAAGTTTCAAACATCTCTTCATTATTCTAAAATCTTTTCCAAATTCGATTTACTAGGTAAATAGTAATCAGATAGAACCATGTATGATGAATAAAACAATATACAGAATTTTGTTTTAATTTCAATACACTTCTTAATTTTAAAGTGAGTGAGAATATATTTTATATTTTTACATTAACAAATTAAATCAATTTATTTATACTTATTGCTTTCACTTTTTATTACTTTTCTCTGGTGTCTCCTAATATCACCATTGAAATAAACTACTAGGTACCTAATTAGTGCTTAATGCTCAAAAATAAAAAAACAAAAAAAAGATTATATTATTTCTTACACCTTAAAGATCCTTTCACCATTATATAAAATATTTATATCCAAACTTATAATCTGTTGATTGTTTATGCAACCAAATATTAAATTTAAATTATTTAAATTTCCAAGTTTAGATTTTTGATACCTTGAAAAGGAGAATAATATTAAATCTGAATATTGACAACTTTCATTTTGCTTTTTTAACAAAAACTATAACTAATAAATTTTCAAAGAACATTTAGGGAAGTTAAAATTTCAGAAAAATTGATCTATCTTGATTCTTATATGAAATGGCTTAATTTATTTTGGTCAAGTGAAAGTATAATATATTGTAAATGAGTGTAAAAAGTTTACATTTTTGTCCTTCCACAGTATATGTTATTTTTTACTTATTAGTGTTACATTTTGAGAAATTAAATAAAACATTATAATTATTTGTTTTTGTTAAAGATGACAAGCAGTGTATTATTGTCCTAACTATACTGCTACAGATATTAAAACCAGCAAAACTCTTCATACAGTATTGCCACTCAGTGCATGCCAGAGTAATCAATGGATGCCAAAAGGCTTGTACATAAAATCCCCATCTAGTGCTTACTCATTCAATATCCCCAGATTAGTTTCTGGCTTGTGATTAGTGAGGGGGCACTAAATGGGGATTTTATGCACAAGCCTTCTGGCATCCATTGATTACTCTAGTTTTCACTGACTGACAATACTGTATGGAGAGTTTGGCCTGTTTTAATAACAGTTATAAGCAAGCATAAAAAATGGTGATCATATGATGTTTATACTGCCACAGATTGGAAGATAAAATAGAAATAACAATTTTAGAATTGATTATTATTTCTCTATTATATTAATATCAGATAAAAGAATGTGATGTTTATATAAAATATCACTGATATTACTAAATTTATATTAATTAAAGAAGCAGACATAAAATCTTTAACAATTTTTTTAGTCAATGATTTCTCTGATTTTTATTTACAATAAGATCTTTGGTACTCTGTGAAAAACTGTAGGTTAGTTAACAATTAAAACTATTTACAAATTTGTTAATACTTTTTACATAATCACCAGGCTTTTTATTTTTATCATTTAGTTATAAAAGTTTCCTTATTTTTTACTGGTTTTAAAATGCAAATAGTTTTTATCAATAAGTTTTACATACAAATCATGATAATTATTAAACTCACTCTACTGATAAGGTCAAAGCTGGAATCCAATGAAATAATTTTTGAGATTTGAAATGTGCATGAGGTATTTGATACAGTAATAGAATGCAGACTCTACATTTTCAAGTTCATGAATCAATTCAACTTCTGCCCCTTTCAGTGCTCAAATTTCTTATAAACTTCCAAAAACTAAAACTATTGAATTATTTAAGTTTACAATGAACAGCTAATATTATTAATGCTTGAATAAAAAATATTTACTTTTCGCTCATAATATATAAATTTTCTCTCATATGTATAAGTTTTTTTATTCATTTTATTCCCATTTCTTTATTATATTTATTTTTATGGCTAATGTTAGTGTAGAAATTACTCAACACAACACTTTTCACTATATATCTGTTTGAATTATTGTTACCAATTAAATGTAAAGCAAATAATAATTCAAATATTTATTTTATATTATAATGTACAATTATTAAAGTATATAGAATCATCAGCTTTGAGAAAGCAATAATTTTAACTAAGAACTTTTTCCTTGGATGGATTCTTCCATTAAAATATTTAATCAATAATGAATTATTGTCAAACAAAAATTTATTCAGCAAATGAGTAGTTATAAATTTATTTAAATGCACGTTGATTATGTAAATAATATTTACTAAGGATCACATGATCACATTTCCTATACTAGCACATTAATTGTTGATAAACAGAGCAAAACTCTCCATACAGTATTGCCACCTGTGCTAAACAGAGTAATCAATGGATGCCAGAAGGCTTGTGCATAAAATCCCTATCTAATGCCTACTCATCCAATATCCCCAGACTAGTTTCTGGCTTGTGGCCTTCGTCAGTGAGGAGCTTTGGATCTGAGAGCACTGCATCTAGATCTTAGGATCTAATGCAACCCCATAGCAAACACCTTTTATCTCTACTTAACTACTAAACTATGAGAATGAAATTGAAAACACAAAAAAATATTTTCAATCTAAGCTCAATAGCTTAAATAGTCATATAGGTCTGAACTCAGTTCAGCACCCATACATTTTGGTGTCTTTGGCTCTTTTACAACCATAGACACCACTATCCTATTAGGCAGGATTGGTGTTAAACCATTAAGCATCACATGATCACATTTCCTATACTAGCACATTAATTGTTGATAAACAGAGCAAAACTCTCCATACAGTATTGCCACCTGTGCTAAACAGAGTAATCAATGGATGCCAGAAGGCTTGTGCATAGATCTAGATGCAGTGCTCTCAGATCCAAAGCTCCTCACTGACGAAGGCCACAAGCCAGAAACTAGTCTGGGGATATTGGATGAGTAGGCATTAGATAGGGATTTTATGCACAAGCCTTCTGGCATCCATTGATTACTCTGTTTAGCACAGGTGGCAATACTGTATGGAGAGTTTTGCTCTGTTTATCAACAATTATGTGCTAGTATAGGAAATGTGATCATGTGATGCTTAATGGTTTAACACCAATCCTGCCTAATAGGATAGTGGTGTCTATGGTTGTAAAAGAGCCAAAGACACCAAAATGTATAGGTGCTGAACTGAGTTCAGACCCATATGACTATTTAAGCTATTGAGCTTAGATTGAAAATATTTTTGTGTTTTCAATTTCATTCTCATAGTTTAGTAGTTAAGTAGAGATAAAAGGTGGTTGCTAGAGGGTTGCATTAGATCCTAAGATCTAGATGCAGTGCTCTCAGATCCAAAGCTCCTCACTGATGAAGGCCACAAGCCAGAAACTAGTCTGGGGATATTGGATGAGTAGGCATTAGATAGGGATTTTATGCACAAGCCTTCTGGCATCCATTGATTACTCTGTTTAGCAAAGGTGGCAATACTGTATGGAGAGTTTTGCTCTGTTTATCAACAATTAATGTGCTAGTATAGGAAATGTGATCATGTGATGCTTAATGGTTTAACACCAATCCTGCCTAATAGGATAGTGGTGTCTATGGTTGTAAAAGAGCCAAAGACACCAAAATGTATGGGTGCTGAACTGAGTTCAGACCCATATGACTATTTAAGCTATTGAGCTTAGATAGAAAATATTTTTTGTGTTTTCAATTTCATTCTCATAGTTTAGTAGTTAAGTAGAGATAAAAGGTGGTTGCTAGAGGGTTGCATTAGATCCTAAGATCTAGATGCAGTGCTCTCAGATCCAAAGCTCCTCACTGACGAAGGCCACAAGCCAGAAACTAGTCTGGGGATATTGGATGAGTAGGCATTAGATAGGGATTTTATGCACAAGCCTTCTGGCATCCATTGATTACTCTGTTTAGCACAGGTGGCAATACTGTATGGAGAGTTTTGCTCTGTTTATCAACAATTAATGTGCTAGTATAGGAAATGTGATCATGTGATGCTTAATGGTTTAACACCAATCCTGCCTATAGGATAGTGGTGTCTATGGTTGTAAAAGAGCCAAAGACACCAAAATGTATGGGTGCTGAACTGAGTTCAGACCCATATGACTATTTAAGCTATTGAGCTTAGATTGAAAATATTTTTTGTGTTTTCAATTTCATTTTCATAGTTTAGTAGTTAAGTAGAGATAAAAGGTGGTTGCTAGAGGGTTGCATTAGATCCTAAGATCTAGATGCAGTGCTTTCAGATCCAAAGCTCCTCACTGATGAAGGCCACAAGCCAGAAACTAGTCTGGGGATATTGGATGAGTAGGCATTAGATAGGGATTTTATGCACAAGCCTTCTGGCATCCATTGATTACTCTGTTTAGCACAGGTGGCAATACTGTATGGAGAGTTTTGCTCTGTTTATCAATATTTACTAAGGCTGTAACCTCAAGAAAGTGTGTAAAAATGCGATAGTAGGGACCTCTACAGGTCTTAACCGCAAGCTTACATTGTGGTTAAGATCTGTAGAGGTCCCTACTATCACATTATTATGTGAATATTTTTGAGGGTACCGCCTTAATAAATATTACTCAGCAAATGAGTGTATATTTACTTTATAATGGGATACTTAAATATGTATTTTATGCCTTTGCAAAAATCTATTGGAGAGTTAAATCTATCAGATATCTTTCTGATCTGTGGAATTATAAAATATTGTATTTTCAATATGTAAAATTCATAGAAGATTGTGTTATTATTTAATGTTTAAAATATTATAATTAGTATTATCTTTATTGAAACATAAAAGTAATCAAATTGAAATAGTTGTCTAAATAAAATCTAGGCATTGAACCAGTAATGTTAGTAAAGCATAAAGTAGTTAGAGTAATAATTAACAGTATTTCATATTTTTATAAATATATGTATATGAACTGTTCAAACTTTCTTTAGTTCACAACCACTTAAGACCTATACATAGAACGCTTTCGTGAAATTCTGTAAAAATTTAATATTGATATAACTGCTTTTAGTGAAACACATCATCAAGATGAATATAATTTGACTATATAAAAAGAAGGATATAAGTTTCTTAGGAAAAAAACATAACATCAAATTAAAGGTAACAATATTACATGATTTTTTCTGCGAAATTTAACTTCATATTTTCTATTCTTCAAGTTAATAAAGTATCAATAAAAGACAAATGAGATTTTAAAAAAATTGCATAATGATTTATTTGCTTATTTTATCAATACTATTTGAAATTAAAAAAAACCCTTTTTATTGTGTACCAAATAAGAGATTAAACATTCCTGATGATATATCTGGTGAAAATTTTAATGTGAGGTTAAGACTTCCTTAAAATTGGGTGAAAGTTGCTTAACAAATATATGAATCCATAAAGTTTTGATATCAGATCTTAATTACAATTCTATTGCTTTAATTTATAAAAATAAAAATAATAAAATATATAGAAAGTTACCATGAAATGTTTGCTGTCTTCTACAGAAAAGGGAGCTTTATGAATTAGGTTACATCAAGTCATAAATAAGTGTAATTATGATGATTTTTATTAAATTAGTCATATTTGGAAAAAAGTTCTGAAAAAATCCATATATTGATGTCTATATAAATATTTAAAAACTGTTGAATATTCATTGCCAATGAAGAATTTGAAATGAATATTAAGCTTAATACATATAATTTTAGTTTAAATCAATTTCACATACGTAGTATATATATATGTCATATTATTATTACTATTTGCGGGATATTCCGTGTAGTGAAAAAGCTAAATGCTGACGTTTCAGTACAATATCAAGTACTTTCCTCAGAGCGTCCTCTTTCTCAAATCATAAGAATGCATGTGAGATTTAAAATCATTTTTATCGTTTTCTTTCTCCTCATATTTAAATTCTATTGGTTGAGAAGTTTTAAAATTTATTTTCTCTTACAATAGTTTCTTCCAAATGTTGTTAATATTCTTTAACTCACACCTTTCATTTATGCTCTTGGGCCTTTTAAAAATCTCTATAGCTTCTCTTAGCAATCTCTGGTCATATTGTTCAATTTTTGCTAAAATATTTGTTTTTTCAAAATTGATATCATGATTTGTTAATTTAATATGAGAATAAATAGCTGATGAATTGGATTTTTCTCTCACTTCCAGAATGTGTTCTTCCTTTCTAATATTTATTCTACGATTAGTCTGTCCTATATATGTATATGGACAGACCCTACATGGAATTTCATACACACCATGACACTCCAAAGCAATTTTATCTTTAGGAAGAGGAAATATTTCACTAATTTTTTTATAAGTAGTGTAAATTGTGTGAATATTATTATTCTTTAAAATGTTACAAATTAATATATGGCAAAATTGTCTTAATTTTTGATGTATCAAAATCTTTTTTCTTTTGATATGTATAAGCCCTATTAATAATTTTGTAATTAAAACCATTATGAAGAAGCATTTTATTAGTAGCAAAAAGGTCCCGGTAAAAGTGGCTATCATCAGAAAGTCTCTTTGTTCTATCCAATAATGTCTTTGCCACTGAAAATAGTTGTGCAGGATGGTGATGAGAGGGAAAATGCAGATATCTCCCAGTGTGTGTTGGTTTTTTATATATACAATGGGATAAAGAACCATCTTCCCTTCTTTCAATCAAAACATCTAAAAAAGGTAATTGATTATTATTTTCTATTTCCATGGTAAATTTAATATTGTTGTGAAGAGAGTTTAAAAAATTAAAAAAGTCATCAAGAGCATGCTTACCATGAGGCCAAATAACAAAGGTATCATCAACATACCTCAGCCATATAGATGGTTTTTTAACTGCTAAAGTCAAAATTTTATTTTCCAAATCCTCCATAAAAATAGAAGCTAATGCTGGAGAAATTGGTGAACCCATAGCTAGACCTGATGTTTGTTTATACATCTGCTCATCAAAAACAAAAAATGTATTCGATAAGCAGTGTTCAATCAAAACCACAGCAAAATTAGGCAACTGAATATTTTTTTAAAACTTGAATCGCTTCATTTATAGGTACACTAGTAAAAAGTGAAACAATGTCAAAACTTACCAAAATATCATTCTTAGTCAATTTAATATCCCGATAAGCTCAAGAAAATGATTAGCATCTTTAACATATGATGACATCGTTGTTAAATGCGGCTGTAAAAAAGAAGTCAAAAAACGAGCTAGTGTCTGTGTAGGTGAACCAACTGCACTTACAATCGGTCTCAATGGAATATCTGGCTTGTGAACTTTTGGTAAACCATATAATTTTGGATAAAAAGAAGATTTTTCCCTTGGAGTAAGCTGTATCTTTGTTTCTAAATCTAGATATTATTTAAAAAATAATAATATTCACACAATTTACACTACTTATAAAAAAAATTAGTGAAATATTTCCTCTTCCTAAAGATAAAATTGCTTTGGAGAGTCATGGTGTGTATGAAATTCCATTTAGGGTCTGTCCACATACATATATAGGATAGACTAATCGTAGAATAAATATTAGAAAGGAAGAACACATTCTGGCAGTGAGAGAAAAATCCAATTCATCAGCTATTTATTCTCATATTAAATTAACAAATCATGATATCAATTTTGAAAAAACAAATATTTTAGCAAAAATTGAACAATATGACCAGAGATTGCTAAGAGAAGCTATAGAGATTTTTAAAAGGCCCAAGAGCATAAATGAAAGGTGTGAGTTAAAGAATATTAACAACATTTGGAAGAAACTATTGTAAGAGAAAATAAATTTTAAAACTTCTCAACCAATAGAATTTAAATATGAGGAGAAAGAAAACGATAAAAATGATTTTAAATCTCACATGCATTCTTATGATTTGAGAAAGAGGACGCTCTGAGGAAGGTACTTGACATTGTACTGAAACGTCAGCATTTAGCTTTTTCACTACATGGAATATCCCGCAAATAGTAATAATAATATGACATCTTTTATCCATGAAAACATTAGAATTAATATATATATATATATATACCACTAGATATTTCTGCAGTAAGTTAATATGTATATTTTATATATATATAAAACAAGACATAAATTTCATAACTTGCTTTTAAGCTTGCATTTAAATGATCACTAGCTTGATTAGAGCTATTGGTAAGCTCCATCTAGTGCTCATTTAAATGAAAGCTTAAAAACAAGTTACAAAATTTATGACTTGTTTTATTCATTATTATAAGTGTACCTTTGAAGGCTTTTGTGATGCTATATTGCAGAGGCTATTACTATATGGTGAAACTGAGCTGAATTCAGACCCATATAGCTACCTGGTTTGTAAAGCTGGATTTGAAGATATTTACGTGTCTGAAAAGTTCAGGCTTTCAAATTGATAGAAATGTGTTTTATAAGTGCTGACTTTTGAATTAGTATTTTAGATCTAGTTTTTGGTGTTCCAGCATTCCACTGAGGTGAACCATAAGCTCGAAAACAATAGATCTGGGAATAGGGACTTTCTGATAGAGATTTTGAATTGTTTCTTTTTCGGCACTTATAAAATAAAGCTTGATTAGAGCTATTGGTAAGCTCCATCTAGTGACCACAGACACACACACACATATATATATAATATTTAGTACTGGTACATTATTATATACTATAATAAATCAGTAACTAATTTGTTCTTCTGTTCAAAATTATTTGACTTTTTTTTTTATTTGAAAATTTAAAATATATATAACAAAACTACAGTAGAAACTAAATTTTTCATTTTAACATATATAAAAAAACATTAAATTTTTAAAAACAGCTTTTAAATTTGATTCAAAAGAGTAAACTCCATTCCCCAATCTTCTATATTAAGAAATTAACATCATCTATCTAAAGTATTATTGTATCCTATCACTTTGGCAGAGATTTAAAACCATACAAATTTTCAACAAATTATATTGAACTTAAATTTATCAAACCTCAATTTTAAAATGTTATGATGGCTATAAATTGAAAGTATAAAACATTTTTATATCACTCTCTCAAAAGGCTTAATTAAAAATATTAAAGTTCTAAGAATAATTTTTAAATATATCAAAATATTCAATATTTTCCTGCCCTCGGTTACATACCTAAGAAACTAGGTCAATTACCTACAAGATTAGTATCCCATATGGATTTCTCTGCTACTTCTTAATTATATGCCAAATTTGGAACAATTGTACTGAATTTAAATCTATAAAACCTCAATTTGAAAATGTTATTATGACTATAAATTGAAAGCACAAAAAATCTATATCATTGTCTTAAAAGACTTGCTTAAAACATATTAATGTTCTAAGAACAATTTTTAAATTTGATATCAAATATTTAATATTTTCCCATTCTCTCTTTTATATCTAAGAAATTAGGTGACCTGCCTAAAAGATTAATATCCTGTACAGATTTTGCTGGTATTTCTTACATATGTACTGAGTTTGAAACAATTCTATACTTCAATTTTAAAATTTTATTTGAACTTAAAAGTGATTCAAAAGTTTACAAACAAACATCAACAAACAAACAGATTTTCCAACTAAAGAAAAGCATTTAAAATGAGTCAATTTATAAGAAAATATAATGTTAAATAGATTGTTTATCTAATAAACTATTTGTGTATTCATATATTTATATATATCTTATAGCTCTAAAGAATATTGCTGATCAATTAAAGCTATCAGGTTATAAGAATTAATAAAATAAGCATTATAATAGTAATAAAGAAAAATGGGCTTGTTTAATTTTTTAAATTTACCAATGCCTATAGAAGGGTATAAGTTGATAATTATTGTTCTTATTGTTTCATGATGGCAATGCTCATTATTAGATGTCATTATGTTTTTCAATAAACATATTATACATCTTTGTTATATTAGTGATATTGTTCACTATATATTAATAAATTTTATAATAAATAATTACTAAGTTATTTTTTTATACTTATCTTATATTTTTGAATTGATATTTTTTATATACTTGCACAGATGTTATGGCTATATATGCTAAAAGATTAAATTTCCAGTGTCTGCCAAATAAAATGATAAGCAAGTTAACCAACTTGCTAATATATTATACTTACAAAATAGTGATCATCAATAGACCAATTTTGACATTAAATATGATGGTACATTTAAATAAATTTGGTGGAATAAATGAATAACAATTTTCCTACAGTCCATCCTGCAACTAGCATGCATTAGAACTTGACATTAATATCTCTTTATCAAAATTAGACTATTTTTCCTTTAAAAAATATTAATGTGAACTTCAGAAGTATTATGGGGGATAATCCATACCATAAATACATAAGTAAATGTTATATACTCTCAAAATGAATACATATTGTTGGCAACCATGAATTACCTCACATGCCAGTATACCTTCTACAGAGCAACTTTTCCTTCATCTAGAAATCAATAATATTACTTCAACTTAACATTGATAATATATCAGAAACAAAAATATAGATCCTCTACAAGTAAACTGTTCAGCATAACACAAAAAATAATTCTGTATTGACAATAATTTATGGTAAATTGCATTCTAAACATACAAGTTTATTTTTGTTTCAATTTATCTTGTGAATCAACAAACTTCTATTGGAGATAATTCAAATAATATTGCAATCATCGACCAGATAGAAGATTTTTATGAATGTAATGTTAACAACTTCCTTCCATTTAATATAAATTAGCCATATCTTTGTTCCTTGACCATTTCTCAGTGTAGTCTTTGGGATTATGTAAATAAAAACCAAACAGATTATCAACTTGTAGAATGATGGAAGTAAACAACAATATTTATTTTATGATACTATGCAAGAAATTTCATTCCATTCAGGCATATGGAGAATAAAAATAACTCCAGATTTAGTGTTTGTCTGATGATGAAATTTTAGTAGTAATTATTAAATATTTTTAGAAAAATTCAAATTTAATTTCAACTTTCCAAATACATTTAACTATTAGTAATAGAATGCAGGTTGATATATAATACAATATTGCAAGTGGTATAATTCTCCCCTCTTTTTTGGATTTTCCTGGCCTGAACAGTGGAAATACTAAAATGAGAATTCAATCTGGACATTTAGATTCATGAAATATTGAATTTAATATAGCAATCTAACAAAATGAACTATTCCTCCAAAGGCAACAGTCAGTAGAAATTCCATATATTTATCTATTAAGATTATTCTGATTTCCACTCTTTTTAAAAATAACTACAGTGGAGTAATCAAAAAGACTCTCATAGATAAGTGTATAAAATGTTTACAGCTGTTGAATTTTAGCAGAATAGCTCCTGGATCTTGAAATAAATATAGAAAATGAAGAAGATTCCTAAATAGATATGTGTATAAAATTTCTACTGGCAGTTGCCTCTGATTGAGTAGTTGAATTGGTTAGAGTGTTACCTTCAATTCAATATCTCTGAATCTAAATGTTCACGTTTGATTACAATACCAGTACTGTCATTGATCAGACCAGAAAATCTAAAGAAGGGACAATAATAACTGCTATTATGTATATGAAAAGTTTAAATAAAATTGGAATTTTTCTAAAGACATTCAGTATTTTATATTAAAAGAGAGAAAAAGCCCAATATATAATTATTTGCTAAACTACTGATATTAATTCAATTTTCCATATCTAACATTAACCAAATCTAATCATTCTTAAAATATGCATTTCTATAGTTGAAAGCTATTTTCTTGTGAGATGAAATTTGGGAAAAGCTAACTGGTCACTATGTACTGGGACATCTTGATCAAATTAGAATTTCTCCATTTTTCTTTTGCTATGATAATGGCCAAAAAATCCATCTTTTGTGTACATATCAAGCAATCCATTCTATGTTGGAATAAAATAGGAATGCTCTTTAGAATAGTAATTTCTGACAAACGTTCTAAATCACTAGATGATGCCAGAAAAGTGGAGAGGGAACATAATGAAACAATCTTTGCAAGATCTAATAAGGCATAAACACTTTACAAAAGTTTGGTGGATGTAAAAATGTCTACAAAAGAGTTACTGCTATTATTGCTAATCAGTGGTCAGTTTTAAATATCAGATATCTAACCCAAATCAATAAAGCAGAATTGCAAGCATCTCTTTCACATCATTCCTATAATAAATAAAACATTATCTTTGATTGTCCCAAATCAGAAACAACCTTAAGAGCAGATAACATAGTTTCAAACACTTTAAAAGATTTAGAACTTAAAAGCCAAAGCAAAAAGCAGACTTATTCAATAACTTTTTTCATACAAAAAATATCCAAACATTTGATATAGAAATAACAACAATATTGGCATCAGCATGGGATTTGGGCATTCTATCACCAGATTTTCAATGGTATGGATATCTGAAGAGTTGGAGATTGAAGTAGATTGAAGCCTGTCCATTAAAGTATAAAGATTTGCTATCTTAATATAAACTGAGCACTAATTATATATATATATGTGTGTGTGTGGGAGATGATAATCTGGGCCAACTGACTAGTGCTGGTTCAGTATGAAATACGTATATTGGTGATTTTTTATCTTTTCTACATGTGTGTGGTAATGTGTATTGGTAGTTATGAAATAGTGTGGATAGTTGAAGGTTGCTTGAAAGTCTGAGTTCAAATCCTCTATATTAATGATTATACAAAATAAATCTTTAAATTATCCAATGATTGACTTATAAATTTGGATTACTTATAATAAAACATCTCTATGTAGTTCATTTTCTATTTTAAGACATATAAATCCATCTTGGATGATTTTCTCAATAACCACTCATATGGCTGATAGACCTTGAGTATTAAAAAACTTTTACAACTAAATGACATAATAGAAAACAAAAATATTTTTGGGACTTAAATTTTTCAAAATTTTTAAACAAAATAGTAAAATATTACAATATGTAAATTTAGAAAAAATATTAATTTCATGGCATATAGAAAATGGACATATAGAATTATTAAAATGATTTGTTATAACTATTTTTTAAATGTTTTAAATATTTATGACTTATTTTATATATTGTTTTTATATTATTTTATATATACTAAATATTGTAAAATATCTTTCATATGTCACAAGTGAGGATTCATAAAGTTGAAATAAAATAAAATAATAATAATAATAATAATAATAATAATAATAATAATAATAATAATATGATGATGATGATGATGATTTAAAAATAATCATTTTGAAGACTCAAAACGATTACACAAGTTACATGTGAAATACATAATGTTTGGATGCATGGCAAAATTTTACTCTCCATTTGTTGCACATTCAAAGTTTTTTTGAAATCAGTGGGTGAGGTGATCTTGTGAGGTTCTTTGAATCTACAGAGGATAATGATGAATGATGATGATGATGATGATGATAACGACGATGACGATGACGATTATTATTATTATTATTATTATTTTCAAAAGGACTTTATTGAATATAACAAGAAAAGGTTACATTTATAACTATTTTACCACATGCAGATGAATTGAAGTTAGTATAAATAAGTTGAAAATTGTAATTGGGGGGGACAAAGAATATGCATGTGGTTTACAAATTTGAGTTTACATTATTTTCTTTAAAATATATACATCCAATTAGTTTTGTGCACTTGTAAAGTGCTTAGTTCTGTTTTTTATTAGTCCTTTTTCTTTTTTCTTTTTTTTTCTCTATAATTTTGAGCACTGTTGTAATATTGACCAAGTGGCTGTGTACATCTTTCGGGATACAATTTTTTCATCCCTTAAGCAAAGCTGTTCCATTTTGTTCCAGAATGTGTTTGGATGTCTCCTTGGATTATTGTTGTACATGAAGGAGCATCTTGTACACCATAGTGAAAACAATATAAAAGTACTTGCTCAAATATGTGGGTAGCTACCCTTAATAAATGATTGTAAAAGGGTTTGAATGTCACAATTTCTTTGTTTGTACAATGATGGTATGGATGAATGAATATTATCAAATACAGGGCAGGTAAAAAGAAAATGTTCTTGTGTCTCAGTTTCTCTATGACACAACCAGCATATGTCTTCTGTATTTATGTAAAGCCTTCTATATCTACAAAAGTGTAATGTTGGCAATGCTTCAAGATTTAATTTGAGTAAAAAATCACATAATAGTTGGGTTCTAATGACCAGAATTTAAATTTTCGGGTTAGTTGTCTATTATTAATATTTAAAATTGGTCTTTTATCATTTAGGGAAGAGAAAAGTATCTGGTATACATCCCAATATTTAAATTTATCTTGAGGTGGTGAAAAAATAATGTTTGGAATGTTAAGAATTAGTGTAAGCAAGGTTTTCCAATATCCATTGGTTGGTGGTGGTTTATCTGTTGGGGTAATCTTGAAGAACATTTTCATGTATGGAAATAAATAAGCACATGCAGAAATGAGATTTAATGTCTTTTGAATGTTAAAAATATGTATTGAATGTAATCCTAAACCATTTTGTATTAGAGGAGCTTGAATACGTTTTAGTGAAACCGAAACAATCTTTTTTCCCCACAGCAACTTTCTACATAATGAGTTTATTTTACTAGTAAAAGATTTAGTGTATAGTATTATTGGAGAATAGTATGTGATTCGAGTCATAATTAATAGATTAAACAGGGATACTTTTGAATACAGCGAAAGGTAAGATTTTGAAAGTGAATCAATTATATTTTCTATTTTATTTTTAATTTTGTCTTGTATTTGTCAACACATTTCTAGATTGCTCAAATAGAAGAGGAATCCCAGAAAAGAGCTGGGTTTTCCTTTAAAATGTTGTGTGTGAAATTGTCCTGTATATATTGACCACACAGAAGATTTATCCATGTTAAACTCCAGCTTGTATTTATTAGTGTATGAATTAAGAATTTTCAATAGAGTTGGGATCTGTTTTTTAGAAGTTAAAAATATCGAGACATCATCCATGTAGGCAATACATGAGATGTTTGCTTTTAG
This sequence comes from Epiperipatus broadwayi, assembly GCA_028023455.1. Classification (NCBI taxonomy): domain Eukaryota; kingdom Metazoa; phylum Onychophora; class Udeonychophora; order Euonychophora; family Peripatidae; genus Epiperipatus; species Epiperipatus broadwayi. Next base: position 11,419,403 of record JAQFVV010012413.1, read on the forward strand.
ACCAGGTATGTATATGCCTGATAATTCTTTTTCTATCATATTCAGTAAGGGATTGATATAGAAAGTAAAAAAAGAGCACTTAGTGGTGAACCTTGTGGAATTGAACAGTAAGGTACAAAAGAGGGGGAATTCTTACCATTAAGTGTAATATGTATTTCTCGACTTAATAGAAGATTGGTGATTAATTGGTGATTAATTATAATGCTTCAACAAGAAGTTCAATTGGAATCATATCAAATGCTGATTTTATATCCAGTTGGATTACAACTGGACTATATTTTTTATTATTTCTGACAGAATCAATAACTGTTTTGAATAGAAAGGCTGCTTGCATTGTAGATGAGCCTTTCTTAGCAAACTGCATTTTAGATAGTATAGGTATAATATAGAGTTCTATTTTGTCTTTAATGATTGACTCCAGCAGTTTGATACCCAGAGAGCTCATTGATATGAGCATTAGATTGTTTAGTGTGGCTATTTTTTCATGTGTTTTGATAAATGGTACTAGTAAAATAGGGTATAATCCATGTATATGATGGATCTTTTTTGTTAGAAAGTTTGCTAGATTACACAGATACTGAGCAGTAAAATTTTCTAAATGCTTGAATACAAAGCAAGGTATACCATGCATTCCCTGGGTGACTGGAGTTTGGGGTTGATGCTAATTTTTGAATAAAGTCTTTGGGAGTAAATACTATATCTTCTTCTGGCTCACCGAGAAAAAATGGCACAGGGCTGAATTTTTTCTTCTTTTGAAGTTTGGATTTGAAATGTGTGTAGAGAAGTAGCAACATGTTGTAACCAGAAATTATATCTTCTTGTATTTTAATTGCAGTTGGTATGCGAGTTGATGGCTTTTGTTCCAGTGCCCAGCGAATATAGCATCTGGACCATGTGTGTGTCTGTGTCAAAAAGAGTTTTCTTTTTTTAATTGCCAGCTATTCTTTAAGTTCTTCAGAGACCGATTTATAAAGTTTCTTCAGGACAATCACATTTGAACAGCCTTGTTTATTTGTAGCACTGTTTGTGATTCTTTTGTGTGTTTCATCTACAAGAGCTAGAAGCCTTGAAGGGGCTGGGTTAGCCCTTGTTATGACATCAATTGTATATGAAATAATGTTAACAAAGTTAATCCATGTTTGCAGGGGATCCATTTCAATGTCTCGAAGTTTGAAGAGGCATATATATATTTCTGAGAATAAATATTCTGGGGTTCGACATGGAAGAAGCACTCTAATTGTGTTTCCAATAGATGTTATTGATCTGTATATAAAATCATTCTTTAGTGAAACAATAATTGCAGAATGATCTGATAATGATGAGTTTTTTATTGTTAGGCTGATCATGTGATGTAACACTGGTGAGTAGAAGACCAGGTCAATTAATGATGAAAACCTGCCATTATTAAATGTTACTGAATTCTGTGGGAGATAGCCTTCTCCACTCATGAGTGGTATGGCTAGTAAGTGCAACCATTTTGTGACAAACTCATTGTATGACATGTTGAAATCACCAAGTAAAATTAATGGATGTGATGAGGATGCTATTTTGGAATTTATAATTTGAATGATTTTATTAATTACTGTGTGATTTGGAGGTAAATAAACAAATGCTACATTCAATGTAACTGTTTTATTATATAATGTTATAATTAATATGTGTGCATCTATATATATTATTTTGAATGAATAGAAGGGCAGGTTTTTATTACTACTACTCCTGTTCCTGCTGAGGGTGAAAATGATGCTTGGGAGAATGCTGAGTATCCTTGATTATTAAGATAGTTAGATGGATTAATCTGAGATTTATTATAAATTTTTGTTTCAAGTAGTCCTAGCAAAATGAGGTTGTATAATTTCAAGCCATTTTATTAATTGATAGCTTTTTTTCCGGTGAGTTTAATCCACGGATGTTTAATGACGCTATTTTTATATTCATTATAGTTTCATTCAATAAAAACAGAACACACCTGATGTAGTAATTAGATTATAATTTTATATAGTTTAGATAACTTGCACAAATTATGACAAAGAATTTTTATGTCTGGAGGTTCTACTTCCTCCCTCCTGTGATAATTTTTGCACATTTGCTTTTTTATTGGTGCTAAGGTCTTCATCTGAAGTGTATTCAAACTCAGTATCCATTGAACTCATATTTGCTTTTCTTATTTTTTTTATGATCTAATGACTGGGGCATATCATCTTCACTAAGATCAATAGGCACTGCTGCATTTTTTCTGCTTCATTTGCTTCGCGGTCTGCCTGGTTTTCGGTTGGCAGTGTCATTTATTTACGGGTCTGTAGGTGGCAGGCAAGGCACTAGATAGTCTATAATATCTTGCGATGTTTTGTTAAGGGGTGTTTTTGATTGTTTGTGATTTTGGCAATCACTTTTTAATATTTCTTGTTGAGCTGGGCTATTTTCTTGTAACACTGGTTTATCCTCGTCATTCCATGATTGATTTTCGGATAAAGTTGATTCACTTTCATCATTTACTGATTGCTCTCTGGTGATGTTTAGATAGTCTGTTACACCGTCATTAATTGGATTATTTTGATAGCAAATTGTAGTTGATTCACTTATCAGTTGAGGAGTGAAATCTGTGTTATTTACTGGTGCATTTCCACATTGATGACTTGAGGTTGCTCTCATATCACAGTGTTTACATTTAAGTTTTGGGCATGCATTTATAATATGCCCTCATTGTTTGCAGTGAAAACATTGCATTTAAGTCCATTAATTATTAAGAATAGCATCACATCGTGATCGGTTATAAGAGTGGGAATATCATTTGGATTTACATTTTGATTTAATTTAACTTTAAAATGATAACTGTTTCCATAGATCGGTATCGGAGTTCCTTTTAAATATATAGGTTGAAAGGCAACAACAACTCCGAATGGTTGCATTAATTTATTGAGGTCATTTATTGTATAGTTAAATATGTATTTTTGATTGTTCTGGTAATAAATTTTTCTCTATATTGGTTAACTTTTACTAAAGCATATTTCCCTAACATTTTAATTGTTTTATCAAATTTGTTTTTTTGTTCTTCGCTATAGAATTCAATAGCAAGATAGCGAGGATTTGGATGATCTGCAATGTGCAATATAGAATCCCATAAATTATTTGTGCTTAATTGTTCGTATAGCAAATCCTTAGAAAATCTATACAGCGAACAATTTATATCTGTAATTGCAAGGATAACAGACCGGTCAGTAAAGAAACATTTAAATGACATAAATAGGTCATGTGGGATGGTTGTATTAAAGCGTTGAGAAATTTTTATTAGACTTTCATTAGTCCAGATCTCTTCTTCTATTACGTTAACTGGTAATGGATCAGATTCTGAAATCACATCTAGTTTCATTAGATCATTCATTGTTGATCGACGAAATCTTGAAACTGGAGTTTGATTTTTTTCCATGTTCTGAGGAAAATCTTTTTTAATGGATGCTTTGATTGCATCAGCATAAGAAATGCTTGCTGCGTTCAAAGAGATCGCCATATTGGAGTAAAAAAAAACCCGCTTGCACTCAAATTCCTTGTCGGAGGAGTTTTCTTAAGTTTAAAAAACTATATATACTGAATATTGGGTTGCTTAGAGTCAATACGGTTTATTTTAAATAAAAAATTTTTTAGTTTTATTATTACTAAAAATATATAATATAGCCTACCGATATCTACGATCACCAAACCAGCTGGCGCATGCGCACTTTCTCTATTATTATTATTATTATTATTATTACTTTTTTCTTTTTTTTCCTTTCTATTCCCCTTTCTTTTTTACCTCTACATAATTAAATTTTTTTTTTTATTATTATTATTATTATTATTATTATTATTATTATTATTATTATTATTATTATTATTATTTTTTTTTTTTTTGCAGACGAGAAAAGATTAATAGAATTGAAGAGCTGGACAATGAAAAGAATGGAATGGAGAAAAAGGATGAATTTGTGATGTGACTATTTATTATTTATTATTAGTGTAACTAAATTTTTGTTTATCAATCAAATATTTAAAGATTGTCTGAGTTGGCTATACAACAATTACCTGGAAAAAAATATAAACTTCTTAGAAAATTTCAATTATCAGGAAATATTTTTAAGATCCACTTAGATTCAAACTTTACGAACAAGAATAAAAATATAATTATTGTGGTTAGTTGCCCATGAAACACATGATTATTTTATTGATCAAAGTAATCTGTGAATTGATCCAAAAATTTTAGCTCTTAAGCCGGACAATCTATCATTGAGCTAAACTGCACGGGTTTATATCATGAACATGATAGAGAAACGTTTTAAGCATTAGATTGTGAGATATTTTAATTGCAGCAAAAATTTATAAACTTGATGATTTAAAATATGTAAAGTGGATTTGTGTGTATGTATATATTAATATGTAATATTTTATAATTCTAAAAAAAAGGGCAATATAGCTTATAAAGTATAAATTATTTTACAAATTGTAATAATGCATTGTGTAATACGCTACCAACAGAGAATCACTACATAACAATAGGCATACATATATATATAAAAGAGAAAATGTATTCCATTTTGCAATTATATATATATAGTTTTATCAATAAGTTTGTGCTTTCTTTTTTTTCATTATATTTAAAAATAACAAAACTGCTCTATAAAACTTATCTACGGAACTTTTTTTCTTATCTTTTTCGAAAGTGACATATTTCTAACCCTCACAGTATTTAATTTTCTAATTCCAGCTTTCTTTAGACTTTAATTCCTTTTTGATAAAGCTTCTCTTATGCTACTGATATTTTTCTTATTCAAATTAGATTTTCGGATATGACAATAAAGTAATCCACTTAAAAAAAAAATCAGGTTGCTTTAACTTATTTAATTATACTTATTGGCGTGTGCTTGTCTTTCTTAATATATATATATATAGTAAAAGCACATAAATTGTCTATCAGATTCAAAGTAAAAACAAAAAATGCATTAATGTTAAAATTATATTATTTATACATTCAAATATCACGAAAAAACATATTATTACATCGACAGAAAAAGTCTACAAAATGGAAAAAAATTGTGAAAATAGATGAAATTACATTAAATTTAGTTACTTTGAAGTACGTCGTAAATAAAAATGCAGAAAAACTGACGGAATAACATAGGACACAATACGTCTATAAAATCTAGTAAAAGTTGTTTCAACATTATTACTACATCAAGTTGAGTTACAATTTATGATAATACAGATAATTATCACAGTGTTAATGACCAGATAAAATCATACCCTATACCCAATTACATTAACAGAAACACAGGCTTATTATATGCCTGTATCAATATATGTAATATATAGGGTATATGAGCACAGACTTTCACACCACTCACCACTCTATCTCATATCACTGATACACTTTTGTGTGATATATTTAATTTTATAAAATATTAGGAATATCTATTTTTTTTAAATAAAATGTTTAGGACAGCTATCTATATTTTAATTTATACATGTTTAGGACCTCTCTCCATATTATATCCTGCATGAATGATAAATATATGGGAGGCATTGATATTATTTTGATGATAAATTAAAATCTTCATTAACAATTTAAAAAAAAATCTTGCTAGTGATTTGTTTTAAGTAAAAGATATTATTACGGCAGCAATAACTATCTAAGCAAATGCTATATATGAGTTTTCTGGGGAGGAGGGTATCCATGGATTCTCATTTCAATTTTACCCTATGGCAACTATCCACCAGCTCGGATAATGAAACTATCGTTTTTTACCATACAATCATCTCATAAATAAGTTTCATTCATCAGATGGGTTTGAGGTTTCATATATCTGAATACCAATGTCCATGTTAGCAGCCTGATATTTCTCCTATTATCAACACAATCTTTGGAATATGAATATTGCTGCAGTCACTGTATAGTAACTTAAATTAATTATAACAATAGTTTATATTTTAGTATTAAACTAAACGAAGAAAAACTATATATTTAAGAGCCAAAAAATTAACTATTTTTTATACTATAAATCTATCAATTTTGGTGGGATTGACTAATAAAATTAAAATATTCAATACATTTGATAAAGTCAGATCTTTTTGTCTTTACTCAAAATTCATTCCAATCTCAGAAAATAGTCAAGGTGTAGTTTATTCCTAATATACAAAAATGCTAACAAATGATTAAGATTAAAAACTATCATCCACATAATGTTTTGAATATGGAAGTCATACAGATTCCTTATTTATGCAAAAGCATCCAAACTAATGTCATATACAGAAATGATATTGAATTGTCTATGTCTGCAATAAATTTTCTATCATCAACAAGAAGTATGCATGCTCCATTACAGAATTTTGATTTACTCTCAGAGGATGATGAATTGGTATAATCAAAGCAAGATCACTATCAAAAGCTCAAATAAGCTAGAATTGTAAGAATAAATATATAATTATAATGAGTTCATGCATGAAATAGATTTTAAAAGCCTTGGTGATAATATTAAATCATGGTGTTTAAGATGGAGAAGTTCACTGCATTAAGATAAGAAAAGCGTAACTTTAAAATGTGTTATTCCTAATATGATATTATTGTAAAAGAATGGAATAAAGTCCATGAAATAGTTAACAACTTGAGTTGTAAGTTTACTTTTATAGATTCTTAATTACAGACATTAAATTTAATCATACGATCAATCATTATTTTATAGAAAAAATTTCATTTAGGGGAGCTATGAAAATAGAAGTTAAACCTGGTTAATAAAGAAAAAATCTCTAGCATCATTAACATGGTGACTAACATGCTTTGAATTTTATGAGACATTACTGTTTAACTAATTTTATTCAGAGTAGAGTATACATGAGAATTTATTTGCATTAGTTTATGGAAATTATTGTCTGCTGCAGACTTTATTAATTATATTATTATGAATGATTTAATTCTTATCTAATACATAATTGTTGCTTTCTAAGTAATTCATAGTATTTAAAATCAACTATAGGGATTTAACTTTTTAATGTATATTTATTTGAAAATTTTGAGCATTATTTTAAATAGGCCATATTTTTTTATTACCAGACTAGTTGAAATACAAGTATTACTTTTTCCTCAGACCATTTTATTATAATCTTCTCAAAATGGGTGATGTTCCAATATCACTTTGAAACAAATGATTTACAACATACATCATGATTTCACATTTATCCATGCTAAACATAATCTTTAATGAATGAATTCATAAATACAAATAATAATATCCAACATTATTGATAAATAAAAAATAAAATGATAGGATTTAATATGAATTCTGGTTATTAGAGATTTAATAATCAAAAGAATAAAAAAAATTAATCTTACAACCACTTGTTATAAATATGTGTTTTAACAAAAAATTAATTTGTTCATCACAGTGAAATGTTTGGACCTGGTCCAACTGTCAGGCAATTCCACATATATTAATCATTAATTTAAATAAATAAAAAAATACATTTTCTATATTTTTAAACCAAAGTTTTCCAATCAGCATGCATCTTGAAAAATATTTACAGTTTAGAAAATAAGATATATGAACAAATAGAGAAACTCAAAACCCACCATAACTTTAGTCTTTTCAAGGTAGTCATTATCAACTCTTGAAGTATTTTAATTAATCAGATTTTAAGAGTTATTACAATAATGTTTCTATAGGAGCAAGTTAGCAATTATTTCAAAATATAAGATGTGTCTACTATAAAAATATCCATGCCATTACACTTACTGCAAAAATTAATCTTCTGTTAAAATGTATTGTATTACTTATGCATATGGTGATACAGATAAAGTCTACACCATGTTTAATACCATTTATTGTGAAACAATTTTAAAATACATGAAATTTACTTCTGCATGTAGTATAAGGGTTTTATTATTTTTAATAAAACTTTTAAATTGTGAGTGATAATTATTTGTATTTAATTCTTATTCTTTTGATGTCAGCATAAATACACTAATAAAGTAATCAATGGATGCCAGAAGGCTTGTGCATAAAATCCTCATCTAATGCCTACTCATCCAATATCCCCAGACTAGTTTCTGGTTTGTGGCCTTCATCAGTGAGGAGCTTTGGATCTGAGAGCACTGCATCTAGATCTTAGGATCTAATGCAACCCTCTAGCAACCACCTTTTATCTCTACTTAACAACAAAACTATGAGAATGAAATTGAGGTGGCAATACTGTATGGAGAGTTTTGCTCTGTTTATCAACAATTAATGTGCTAGTATAGGAAATGTGATCATGTGATGCTTAATGGTTTAACACCAATCCTGCCTAATAGGATAGTGGTGGCTATGGTTGTAAAAGAGCCAAAGACACCAAAATGTATGGGTGCTGAACTGAGTTCAGAACCATATGACTATATAAGCTATTGAGCTTAGATTGAAAATATTTTGTGTGTTTTCAATTTCATTCTCATAGTTTTGTAATTAAGTAGAGATAAAAGGTGTTTGCTAGAGGGTTGCATTAGATCCTAAGATCTAGCTGCAGTGCTCTCAGATCCAAAGCTCCTCACTGACGAAGGCCACAAGCCAGAAACTAGTCTGGGGATATTGGATGAGTAGGCATTAGATGGGTATTTTATGCACAAGCCTTCTGGCATCCATTGATTACTCTGTTTAGCACAGGTGGCAATACTGTATGGAGAGTTTTGCTCTGTTTATCAACAATTAATGTGCTAGTATAGGAAATGTGATCATGTGATGCTTAATGGTTTAACATAAATACACTACTTATGGGTGAATTAAAAGATGAATAAATCAACACATGAATTTTGTCAAACTATCCTGAAATAATAAAAAAAATTATGTAAAGACAATAATTAAATAAGAGTCAGTGCAATTCTAAAACATGGATGACATTAATTCAGCATGATAAGCAAAATGTGTCATTTACACTTAACATAAGAATTCATTTATATAGATTTTAAAAATAGTACAAAAGTCTTTTAAATGACTCACTGCAGGACAAAGATCTCACCAGAAATTTCTCAGGAAGAAATATGAATAAAATGCATGACTTAAAATGTAAGCTAATTTTCATATTGTAAAATTTGAACATTTTCTAGCATTGTTTTATCTTCTTGCTAATGTAGCTAGATACCTACTACCATACAATATGAAATAACTATCTAAGTGCTATGTGTCAACCGATTAAAAATAGTTTTAAACTATTAAAAAGATTAAATTTACTAAAGTGTATTCAACCTAAATTTGAATCAGCTTCTTAGGCATAACAAGCACAAGATCAATTATTGTATAATATAGTTCTTGTATCCATAAAAATGTTAATTTGGATAGTTAACACTCATTATTTACAACAGAAGAACACTCAAGAGTTACACCCAGAAATATATGGTGCCATGTTTATCACTTAACTACCAGCTAAAATATAACATTTCTCAAGGTATATTTATAAACAAAACCTATTTGATTAATCTACAGATGAAACAGGAAATTATCATTACACGACTTTTTATTAAAATGCACACATCATTATTTTATAAATATTATTATATATTGAATTTTAATTTCACATCAATGATAAAAAAGTTACCTTGGCAACAGTTTGAAATTGTTGATTGCTATTAATATTGGCATTGTCTAAATGTTGACTGATTTTTAATGATTACTTACAAACCCATTTAGTTTTGAACATTAGTATCCTTATATATATATACACACGTAAAATTTTAAATGTGTATAATCCTAAGATCTGTGTATACAGATAATGAATAAAATTGTTTTACACTGAAAATGTTTTTAAAAATCAGTAATATGTACAATAAAACAGTGAATATAAACAAACATGTTGAATGCAATTAACAAATTAAATTATGTTTTTGAGTATGTAAAAGACCTAATATTGTATGTCCATTTGTTCAGAAAGTAGGGCGATAGTCAGATGTTAATGTCTAAGTATAAAGATTTTCTTTTACATTATCCAGCTGAAAATCAATCTCCAAAGTCTTTTGCTATTGATTCCTCTACTTCATCCCTTATTTCAAATTATATTGGACATTACAAAACTTATATATATTTAAATATTCTTAAAACTTTCACTATACCATACATACATTTTGAAATATATGAATGATGGGAGTTCCAATTGAAGAGTAGTGTTCAATTTCAAAATAATCTTGAGTGTCATTTATCTTTTTTCAGATGTCTGGATTTCTAAGAATGTGTAATAAAGTGAAAATTTTAAATATATCTCAGATTATTTTGCATGAAAAAAAGGATAAATTTGAATTATTCTATGACTTTATGTTTAATTAAAAAACAGATATATTATCTTTAATTGAGACTTAAAGTTTATATCTGCATTAGGATAATGTTTAATTTAATCAATGATTGATAATAATCATCAATGTATTTATATGAAATGATTATTGATTAAGATGTGAATACAGAGAGTTTTCCAGTGGTAAATAGAAATGTAGTAGCTATTTTCTGGCACTGTTGTTATAATTAATCAAACTGCCTTCTAACCAGAGTATTTGATAATTCATGCAATAAGAACATGAACATATTCTATTTCATTCTACATTATTATACAGATGGTCATATTGAACATCTCTAGTTATAAGAGTGAAATATTAAATCAATCAAGATATATAATGTGTATGATTTTAAGCCAAGTTTGTGAATGTTAAAACCTCTGTCCAAAGGCAGTTTAAGAGTAATTAGGCAAAATAATATTATACTCCAATAATAAAACTTGGTTATTTCAAACTACAAGCCATATTATAAAGTAATGGAAACCTTAGTTATTAAATTATAATTATACAATAAAAGGAATAAATAATTGTATAATATCTATTTTATAAAAATTTTGCACTTGGTGGGAAGCAAAGCTAAGAAAAGCTCTAAAAATTTCAATGACTTTCCATCACTATGTTATTATTTTATATAACTACACTGATCCAATATTTTAATTTGTTTTTGTTTTAACTAATGTACATTCTTTTTACTTTTGACATTACAATATCATATCACTTCATGATATTTGTTCATTTTATTATAAACAAAGTATTTTTTTATCAATTAATATAACTAACTAAATGGTTTTATATTTCTCATTAAAGTATATTTTATTAAAAGTCTCCTTTAATTCTTAAGAATTGTTTTCAGCAGGCCACGTAAAATATGCATATAGTTATCATACAATGAATGAAATGAAATGAGCTGACCTTTTACAATTCAATAATATTTTGCAATAAATAATTATGATGTCTTATTGTATTCTAACATATTATTATAGAGGCTTATTGTGACAGGGCCATTTTATTTTGGACATTATAGTTCCAGTAATTAAAGAATCATTTCATTTATTACATATATTAGACAGGGCAATTGTCTATTGTTACATATATATATATTTACACACATATAAAACTTATTTAAATATTCCTATACAAAATAAAGATCTCTCCAAAATCTCTTAATAATGGAGTAGTGAAGAAAGTAAATTACTAGAATAGTGAATTATAGATTTCTGGTTTTATTTTCAGCCAAAAAATTAATTAAATACTCATTTACTAACAGTTTTATACTGTATAGACTTACTAGGTAGTTAACTTATTTGGAAATAGTCAAATAGTCGATAAAATGGAGTTTTATCATGCTTTTAATTTTATATTTGACATATAATATGCTCATCTATACCCATTAAAGGTTTAAATATTGTTTAAGAATTAACTTAAATATTATTACTGTGATAAAATTATAAAGAATGATTGGAAAACTCTTTTATATATATATTGTAACGATATATAAATATGTCGTTACATTAATTTAAAATAAAATCTTAAAGTTCGCAAATAAAAATAAAATCTATTAAAAAAAAACTAAACGCTAAAATTAAAATGTTTGTTAAAGGTATATATTTGCACAGATTCAAAACTTTAAAAATATTTTTTTAAAAAAAACAAATAAATACGTATTTGAACTTACTTTTTTATATAAAAAAGTACAAGACTTAAAGATAAAATATTTTTGTAGATGGAAATGATTGTTTATTAATTATCCAAAAGCTGTGTAATTAAAAAGTCAGATCAAAGTTAGATAAGAGAATAAAGAGAAATTACCTTGACCAATGGAAGCACCAAGCCTCAGCCTGGACCCGAATGAAAAGGATGGATTAGTGACATTTTGTTGGTTGAATCTGTGCGGATACTATAAAAGGAGAAATACAGTTTTTCTGACAGTTTTTCCAGCTTGTTTTTGAGGGTCGTGATAGGATGCACATATCACACTCTCTCTCTATTTTAAAAATGAACTGACTGTGATACCAAAATGAACCAGCTAATGCTACCTCCAAAATATCAGACCGGCCTTCCCTGAAAGTCTTCGTGGAATTTCCAACAGGAACATGGATTCTGCTGTGAGCTATATGAACTAAACAATTTTTAAAATCATAAAAAAAAAAGAATAATTAAGAACTTTCATCCGGGTTTGATAAATTAATAAACAAGCCAACTTAAATATTAAAATGTACTCTTATCTGACTTTTGTAAGTTTTTAGATCAAATTAATAATGTTTAATTTTATATGTTTTCCAATTGATAAACATCATTTCCATTTTTTTTCTTATTGTATAAATTATTTATTGTTTAAATTTTAAATGAGGAAATTTAAGGTTGGGTATAGATGTTGCATAGATTCATTAATGGTTGATTATGTTGTGGTTTTCACAGTTGATTAGAATATATAGGTCAACGATGTCACTGCAGCATCTTACGATGAATGCTAATGGGATTTGTGTATTCCCTATGCAATTGACGTTATCGATGATTTTGTATTTGATCAGTTGTGTTTATTGTGAAATGTTTTTAACCATGGAATCTGTGCAGCCGAATTATACTCAACATTATAAAACAAATTGTATAAAGGAATCTGTGCGAACGTATCTAAATATTAAATTTAAGTCAGGCATGAATGGCTATATAGTTTTGTAAAGTTATATTAAGGGAGGGTAATCTTAGGTTATTTGTTTCGTAGTTGAATTGGCTCAATGGATTGGATATATTTGTGTAATTAGTAGATGTAGTATGAGATCCGCTATGGGCAGGATTGCATATATATGCCACACCTTCTGTTTGCCTATGGATGGGTTTGTAAGATGGCAAAGGACCACAATCCATTCCTATGGAGTTTTATGTTTATTGTTCTACTCGCCAACAGATGTAGAATTCCTGTTGGTGGAGAGACAATGTCTTCTCTAACTCTACTTACTGTTCAGATGTACATTCCTGACAGTATAGTATTTTGTGTTGTCGTATTTTCATGCTACATTGAATACATAAATGTATCAGATGGATTGACGTCGGTTTGACTGCAAACTTTTGGGCCTAAGGTTAAATAAGGGATAGAATATTTTATTTTCAAATGCAGATCCATGTAGTCTATTCATACTCGACAATCTTAAAATAAATATAAATTCATCTGTAGATGATTTAAAATTTTAAAATAATAAGTTAAATTAACAGAATATTAAAATCTAAAAAAATAATTAATGTTGTTCCTCAAAATTTAAAAATCATTCAAAATTATATATGTGCTTAAATAAATATTTTTATGTGTTAATTTCTGGCAGTAGCTTTTATTTATTTATATTTAAAGATATAAATTAAGATATAGATTATTATCTCTGCGTCTCCACTGAGCTAGTGACTTGGGCTAACGATCTAAATATTAAATAAAGTGGAATCTTATCAGTGCATATCTGCCTACTTTATAAATTTTTCTAGGCTCAAATGCCTAGATGGCGCCCTGGTAGTTGCAGATACAATTGACTGCTGTCTCCACCTTCATTTGGTTCGTTATAATATATATATATATTATCTTAGTTTCACTACTAAAATAGGCCAGCTTTTCTTACACAGTTTTGCAAGAATAATCATATTAATGCAATTTTAAAAGATTATAAAATGATGTATTTGACATTAATCCCAACCTTAACATTAGATGGATTACATGAAATCTGTCTGATAGAATAAAACATAACATATTTCATATAGCCTATAAAATGTTTCTCAGTATCAGATGTGCCCAATACAGACACTATTAGAAAGGATGCAAATTTGCAACTTCTGTATAACCCATACAATATAAACAAGATCAATTACCCAAACTGCCATTACTACAAACTTTAAAAAAATTATAGAAAGTGATATAACATTGCAGCAATATTTCAAACAATTTTCTCAAGACATTTGCAAAATATTACCATAATATTTGATAAAAGAAATTATAAATATGCTTGTAAATTTTCCATTTCACCCCATATGCTTTAGTCCCATGACTAAGGATATTTAAAATAGATAAATGAGCCCTAATATGCCTTTCATGCTAAATCAGCATTTTTTAATTAGCATGACTCAACTTCTCATATGTCCTTATGGTTCTTTATTCAATATTTATTAATATCAGAATTATTATAATTTAATTTAAACATGCTAATTTTTTCACATTCATAATTATGGTAACATTCTCCCCATATAAATATTTTAATGACTATTGTGAATCATTTATTAAACTAGAAATTATTATATCATTTTAATGCAGATATTTATTTTATACTTTAATTAAAATTAATATATCTATTATTATCAAACACACATAAGTAATTGATTCAATGCCATTTTTTTATGGTTTATGAGGAATATTTCACATATAATTTTCAATTTCACAACATATACTTTAAGGTAAATGATTCCCAAGATGCATTTTATGTCAAATAAACACTCTTTACTTAAATTATAAATACCTAGAATGAAGAGTTCTCTCTCTGATTCTATCTATCTATCTATCTATCTACCTACCTACCTACCTACCTACCTACCTACCTACCTCCCTCCCTCCCTCCCTCTCTCCTTCTTATCTATCTATCTATCTATCTATCTATCTATCTATCTATCTATCTATCTATCTATCTATCTATCTATCTATCTATCTATCTATCTATCTATCTATCTATCTATCTATCTATCTATCTATCTATCTATCTATCTATCTATCTATCTATCTATCTATCTATCTATCTATCTATCTATCTATCTATCTATCTATCTATCTATCTATCTATCTATCCATCTATCCATCTATCTATCTATCCATCTATCTATCTATCTATCTATCTATCTATCTATCTATCCATCTATCCATCTATCTATCTATCTATCTATCTATCTATCTATCTATCTATCTATCTATCTATCTATCTATCTATCTATCTATCTATCTATGTTTAAATAAATCAATAGAATATAGACAGATTGTTGTGAACAACAATAGTAAATTTAAATAGTAAAAGAATTTCATTTACTACTAAATGTAATGTTGCCTTCATGACAGATTTTTGATATTCTATTAATACATTTAAGCATAAGAGCTATCCATATGATTTATATAAGATAACCAATTAACGTTTAACATTTATGATTTTAATATGTATATAGAAATATTTCAGAGAATTCGGAATATATTTTACTAAGATAAATTCCAAACAAATTATAAAAAGTCATTTTTTAATAAATTTGCAAATATGTTTACCATTTCATATATCTATGCTAACATCAAACAAAATGGATTAGCATTGTCATATATTTTCAAGTTTATTTAAAAATGGTTCTTTGGAATCTATTTGATTGTCCCGTGAAGTATTTATATTCCTAAACATTACATATTTGATCAACAGTAAAATTATTTACATGTGATTAAAAGTATTAGTATGTAGAGAGATTCTGTAATTAATATAAATATTGTAATTTTTTATAGAATTTTAAATCTATGTAAGACACTTTAAATATAAGTTTAACTTTTTGATTAATATCATTAATTAATTATATTTATATATATATTTCGACTCATTTTTCAAATAGAAATCTGTAATTCTACATTAATATTTGGAGTATTTATCTTTAGTTTTATATCTTTTATTTTATTTGATGTATCTTGTATTATTTCTAAAGCTCTTGAAACATTATTTTAAAAACAAACACATCACCTGCGAATTCTAGAGAATTTAAATGACCTTTACATTTAATTTTATTTTTAATTTTCTATTTTAAGCCAAAAAAGTTTCAGTGCAAAATTACTGTGAAAAGGTTTGATGTAAAAGATTAAACAAATCTTAGATGAAAAAATGTAGGTTCAGCTGAAAATTGCTTTAAAAAGAGCAAAAAGGAAAATGTATTGTATTAAGCAATAAAAAACGTAGACACACTGACTCATATATAAATGTATTACATTCTTATCAGTAGATATTCCAATAGTTATTGCAACTGCTATAGATAAATATTTTATCTTATATCTTAAGTATGGAATTTATTATCATAATTTGGCTAGGAACCAGAGCTGAAAAATAGTGATTCCATTATAAAAGATGCCCATCTGTGAAAATAGAAAGATTGTCATGTTTATGAACTTAAAATGAATGTTTATGAAGATATACTAAGTCAGAAATAGTTTTGATAAATATATTTTCTAGTGTTTATTTATTCACATAATATATGTTTTCTTAACAGAAACGTAATAAAAAAAATTGCATACTTTAAAAAAAAAATATAAAGAGATGATATATGAATAACAAGAAGAGAGACAAAAATCAACTATTCATTAGAAATGAAACAGGTTTTAATAATATCATTAAGAAAATTAAAAAACAGTGCGCAAGACAATTTCCTAAAATAAATATCAATGGATACAGAAGCTTATTCCCAAAAGATTTAAAATATCTAGGAAAAGATTACAAGTAAGATGCATAAATGAGATAAATAAGTTTTTTAGTAAAAGATGGATAAAACAACTATTTGATTAAACATATAAAATAAACTTGGAGAGTTTCATTAAGCTTTAAATTAACAGTAAATAAAAAATATTGAAAATTATATATATATAATTGTTTGTATTTATTGAATTTGTAGTCATTATTGGGTTTAGAAATTCGTTGAGAAATAAAATTTGAAACAGAAAAATATTTAAGTTTTAGTAATTCTCCTTATTCCTCTGCTATGCTATATTCATATTTGCATATATTATTCCCCAAATATATATATAAAAGTGTATTTTTCATATCTCTGATAAGTACTAATGAAATATTAGATAATTAAACTGCATCCAATGTAATCAATATTTTCCATTTTAATATGCAAAAAACATGAAATGTCACATTCAGGGGATAAAAAGGTCCATAGATGGAAACTGTATACATGTTTATATGCATGTATTATATTTAGATAAATGATTGTTATACTTTGGGATGTATAAGTCAACATATCAACAGATATCTACCACAGATATTATTAAAGCAATAGCTGTGCTTAATGTCTGCTGACATGTTAACTCAGAAATCACAATCAAGAGCTTCTTGTGTCTTGTGATCATTTCCAAAAAAGGCAAATAATATTTTTTTAAAAAATAATAAAATATAAAACAATTTAAGAAAAATCATTTGAAAAAATAATAGACTATTTGTTTTAAACAGTCAATATATGAATATATTTTATTTTACTTCACCAGAATTGTTATTAAATATAGTGTTAAATAATGCACTTTGCAGATGGAGAGTATGTCAAATATGAATAAATTTAAAAATGATTAGAATGACTACATTTTTTTTTAGATTTGAACATGGTATTAACTGGGTCACAATTCTACATATAGATATCTGTGAATACTGTATAAAAGATCATAGAAATTGTGATTTTGATTTTATTTATTCTGTAATATAGTGTTTTATTCATTAGTGATTTTATTTAGTCTACAGTAATGCCTAGTGTATATCTGCTAGTGAAATGTAATGCTAAAAATATCAACACAATAAGATATAGCATTTTGTTTAAAAATTAGAAGCCACCAATGATAAAACCAGGAACCATATTAATGCACTTATTTGAATTTTTAAAAAAGTGTTTAATTTATGTAGAAATTTGCAAATGATAATATGAATATAATCATGTCTACAATATTTTGAGAATAATTATTTTGAGTGAGCTTGAAGGTTTTTTTTAGCTTCACAATAGATTTATATTATTTATTTTTTGAAATTACAAAATTTCAAATAGAAACACATACATTGTTTTTTTAATTTTGTAAAATACCCAAATTATGATAGTAGAGGATATCTAATTTTGTTGTTATATATACATGGATGTGATATAATATTTTTAATGGATATTTTACATGGAAATATTTTAATGTGTGGAGTTATCCATTTATAATTAGACAATTAGAAAGCACTCAACTGAGAACAGGAACTATCCTCATTTTAGTGCAAATAGCCTGTCAGTTTTTACTCAAAATTTTGGCTTGAGGGCAGTTGGTTTTTATAAGCTTCTGTTCTCAGTTGAGTGCTTACTTATTGACTAATTATAAATGGATAACTCCATACATTAAAATATTTTTCAATATATATATAGTTTTTTTGGGTTAAACCATGTGTTATTTTTGATTACTTTGCAATGTTCTGATGGAACAGCATCTGACATTGTCAAGGTGACCTTGACAATGGTGGATGCATATAACCATAAAAACATTAAATATAAAATATATGCACATGCAATATCAGTTCAAAAACCTATATGTAATATACAATATAGATTAAATAGAATTCAATTTACAAAAAAAAACTCACTTATAGAAAATTTATGCTTTGATCATCTTCAATAACTCATGTTAAAATATGGTTTTACTTAAGATAGTAAAAATATTTAAACTAACTGTAGCTAAAAATTGGAAACTAAATTATATTTACCATATATTAAAGTAATTACAGATTTAATAAAGCTGTTAAGCACATAATTAAATCATAGCTATTAAATCTGTAATGCTAAAAAATATAAACTTATTGTAAAAGCAAGTAAATTAGAATATGTTATGTTAATAATTAAAAAATCAGATTCCCAAAGGAATTTATAACAAATTTGCAGCTAACATCATTTTTTATTTGCCCAATAGATTAGCAGTGAATATGAGTAAAAGGGCATTGTTTGAAAATTGTGTTTTAAAATGATTTTTTGGAAGGATTTCATTTGTAAATTGTTGAAGTAACATAGTCAGATGTAATTGGTCAGTTAATAAGTTGTATATACTACACATAGAGATATAAATATTTAATAAAAGTGGTTTAATATTGTAATAAAAATGTATAAAATCAAGTTTATAATTTATGCCAGAAAATCACTATCAATTAAGAGTTTAGCAATTATTATTAGATTTTCCACAATATATATTTCACTTTAAAACTCTATCTCCTCACATGCTACAGATCATAATAACAACAATTCAGAAACATGATAGATATAGAGTGCAAAAAGTAAATACAATATTTGAAATAAGATGTTTGCTATATTTTATCATGCAATGCATTATATACACTATTGAAATGCACTATATATATATTAGAAAACTGTTTTTTTTTTTAAAAAGAAAATTTATATACTAGAAATGATTATATTTTAAATGATTATAATATGAAATATTTAAATATTCTACATGGTCATTAAAACATTTAATAAATAAATGATTATCATATTATACAATAAATTATAAAATAAAGATTATTATTTATAATACACAAATTATGGATTAAGAATTTAACAATAATCATTTTCTTAGATACAATATATATATCTTCATAAATATTAAACTCTAGAATGAAAAAATATCTATTGTTACAGAGAAATGTATATCATATTATGTCTGATAATATAGCAATCTTTTAATAAGTACTGATTTGTTGACAAAAAAATATTGGTTTTATTTTATATTATACCTGATGAATGTGTGCTTATTCATTTATTTCATATTTGTATTCCCACAAAAGTTCAAAAAGTACATATTGTAATCGATTAAAATATATTTTAAGATATTTAAAAAATGAGAATTAATTTTCTACATTTTTATTTAATTAGAACATTTCAAAATATGTATGTTCGAATATTGATCACACTCTTTTTAAAATATTGTGTGGTTAATTTATTTGAAAAGTTTCTGTGCTAGACTACAGAGCACTTATCTCTAGTCCCAAACAAAGTATGCATCATATCAAAGCTGATGAATATTTGATGATATTTAGTATATTTAACTTACAATTGGAAAGCTAACAATAACATAAATTCTTAAAGGACCAATGGGTTAGGAGAAAATATTTTATAATAGCTAAGCCATGTTCTCAATTGGTTAGGAGAAAATATGTTATAATAGCTAAGCCATGTTCTCAAAGTCATGATTAATTATGTGAATATTTGGGTTAACTTTGCCTTTAAATAGTTAATTGAAGGACAGGTAATCTTAATTTATATTCCAATCTACAAATTGGTCTATTTGGGGATTTTGTACAATAAATAAATTAACTGACTTTGACTTATATAAATAAATTGTAAAAGAAATTAATTAATCGTTATGTATGAAAATATACACTACCAATTGATTAACAGAACTCTGTTCAAATTTATTTACATATAATTCACTCTTTTAGTTATCATTGTCTAAACTAGCATCTATGAATTGTATGAATCTTAAAAAAATGAATTCAATTTTCGTCTGCTTTGTAGGCTGTGAGATTAATATAACCTGCATTACAAAGTTCATTTCTCTAAATATTACATATTTTATTGCCACAAAATTTGATTGTTATATATATATATATGTGCGTGTGCGCGCGCGTGTGTGTGTATATATATGTGTGTGTAATCTTGTAATTAAATATTAATAAATATAGTAACATAAATATATATATAAAGTACAACTTTAAAAACTTTTATCCACCAAGAAGCACCTAACTTCGTTGTCTTAGTCAGCTAACACTTTCAAACACATCTTCAAAGTCTAACCTTCCCACAATTCATTGATTTTTACATTTGCTGCCTATCTGTATATTAAATCATACTTACATTTATACATTAACATAGCTTCCTTTATTTTTCTTTTATTATTGTTTTTTTCAATTTCTAATATTTTAACATTATTATAACCCAAATTAAACCATATATACATAATCTATTATGATCATAAAAAAATTGATGTTGAAATATTATCATTAACTGTATTTATTAATATTTAATTACAAGATTATGTATATAACTTTGAAGAAATATAAATATCTAATAAAAATATCATTACATATATATATAAATAAAATATCCACTAATTACTTCTATGGATTGAGAGGCTGCATATATTAATTAATTATCATTATATTTATTATTTTTATTGTTATATGTATATATTTTGCAATTAGATAGTCATTCCTTTGTAGTCCTGGTCAATATCCAACACCAGAAGACATAACTAGACTTATCCTCTAGAACAGTGGTCTTCAACCTTTGGTCTGCGAACTGGTGATGGGCTGCAGAAGTTTTTTATCGGTCCACTGGTAGACTGGCAGGAAAGTTTGTAATAATAAAATAATAAAAGTTAAAATTTTTAATCAATATAAACAATTTTTATTTATTTTTTCATCTTATTTTTGCCCTAATTAAAAAAAAAGAAACAGAATGAAAAAAAAAATATAATTAATTTGTTTTTCTAGTTATCACAGATGTTTATGGGGGGGGGGGGTAGAATTAAATTTTTTATTACTTTTCTAAAAAAATTCAAAATTAAAAAAAAAAGTTTTTTTTATTATACAAACTCCATATATATATATATAACTTCATTTTTTATATTTAACATTGTTGTTTTGATCAGTTATAACAATTATGCTCATCTAAGACTATGCAGTAAGAAAATTTATCTATAGACTTCTGCCAGTATGCGAAACCTTATCCTTATTTTTGTAGGTCTGCAAAACCTTATCCTTATTTTTACCGGTCTGCAGGTGTGAAAAGTTTGAAAACTACTGCTCTAGAATGTTTTTTCTGAGGTCATTATGTTAGAGTTTTATTGGTGAAGATTTTAAACTATTGACCTTCCACAATAGCATATCATTACTAACAGATACACTAATGCCTTTAATTCCTGGAGAGCAGAGATTCTTTAAAATCAACATTTAATAAGAGCAGACAACAGGAACAAACACAAAAGACTGATCTAATAAATAAACAAAACAAATTTATTAACAATTCAGTTATAATACATATACTTAAATCACTATTTTATGTTGGAATATTTTTCATTTGCCATCAGATAGCCTTTAAATATTAACAACAAAACCTTATACTATTAATTCAGTACTATTCCTGAAAACTATTACCTAATAATAATAGTGTTTATCTGATTTTTTAATTATTAAAACTGTGCTATCTATATCAAGTTGTGTGTATTTATACATTTTGCTATTCAAAGAAAAGGTAATAATAAAACAGATTAAATTAAATTTAAATATTCACAACAAGGAGACAATTACAACCTGAGTCTTCTATAATATGTATTTGATTCTATGCCACATTAAAAATACAAGAACACAAGTAACCTCTGACAACATGGAGTACAATATCAATCAACATCTCATGAGTAAAAATCAAAACTCACCCACAATAGAAATATGTTCATAGAGAAATATGTCTCTAAAATGGTGGAGTACAAACCTGAAAAATCCATGAGTGATTACACATAATGTCAAAAATGCAAGTATTAAAATTATATGTTCACAGAGATGTGAACAAAAATATATAGAATTCAAATGCAGTGAATAAAAATATCTATAGGATCTCTAAGTAATGCACATATATATAATCTAATCTTTAATTGTAAATGCATATGCAATATGAATAAATGGCAAACTCTTTAAAAGTCCAGAGTGAAATAAAATCAGTCTACTAAACTACACACACATATATATAAACACACATATTTCCTTATTTTATCAATACATTATTTAAATGATTTTAGATCGCTTGAGAGAGAGATTTTGTAAGAACTAAATCTTGATTCTTTAAAACTATCTTTGTTATTTAAAACTCTTCAGAAATATTCATGAAAATAAATTTTAACAATAACTCAATACCCTTTAACTTTCTCCCCAATTAATGTAAATAACACATATACTATTCTTAAATATTCAGTGGCATACCATGATATATATGGGAAATATTCTTAAAACTTAATTAAATGTTATACATATAAGTACTACAAGTAAGTTAACATTGAAAGATTAATAAAATGGATATAGAAAATTGCATAAATTAAATAATAAATTGATATATATATATATAAATAAATCATTTAAACACAAGCTTAGAAGCAAGTTACGAAATGTATGACTTGTTTTATTAATTATTATAAGTGTACTTCAGAAGGCTTTTGTGATGCTACATTGCAGAGGCTTTTTTTTTTTTACTATAGGGTGAAACTGAGCTGATTTCAGAATCATATAGCTATCTGGTTTGAAAAGCTGGATTTGAAGACATTTATGTGTCTGAAAAGTGCAGACTTTCAAATTGATAGAAACGTGTTTTATAAGTGCTGACTTTTGAGTTAGTATTTTAGTTCTAGTTTCTAGAGTTCCAGCCCTCCACTGAGGTGAGCCATAAGCTCGAAACCACTTGGTCTGGAGATAGGGACTTAACGATAGAGATTTTGAATTCTTCCTCTTTCTGCACTTATAAAAATAAAACTTGTTTAGAGATATTGGTAAGCTCCATCTAGTGATCATTTAAATGCAAGCTTAAAAGTAAGTTACAAAATTTATGACTTGTTTGATTAATTATTATAAGTGTACCTTTGAAGGCTTTTGTGATACTAATTACAGAGGCTTTTACTATATGGTAAAACTGATCTAAATTCAGACCCATACAGCTATTTGGTTTGAAAAGCTGGATTTGAAGACATTTATATGTCTGAAAAGTTCAGACTTTCAAATTCATAGAAATGTGTTTTATAAGTGCTGACTTTTGAGTTAGTATTTTAGATCTAGTTTACTGAGGTGAGTCATAAGCTTGAAACCAATTGGTCTGGAGGTAGGGACTTAACGATAGTGATTTTAAATTCTTTCTCTTTTGGCACTAATAAAAATAAAGCTTGTTTAGAACTATTGGTAAGCTCCATCTAGTCATTATATATATATATATATATATACTGGCTAGTATATATATATATATATATATATTACTGGCTTACAATAATTAGATTGTTTTTAAGTTCATTAAATCATTACTGGTCATAAACTAAGTAAAATTGTTACCCTAAGTCCATATATATCCAAAAAGAGATTGTTTCCATATAACATACACTTTATCTTTGGACATGATGATGAAGACCTATGTTTTAGTTCACTAGTAAAATATACTGTTGATGGTTTTCTAAATGTTTAGTCATAATCAGAGTTTCATGTTTAAGGTTAGAGTTTATATTAAGTCTGATTTAACTTTTATTGTTGAGAAATGTGTCTATTGTAGCAGCAATGATATAGACATGTGGCTGGTTAGCACAAGCTTAGAGTTAGTTTAGTCGCTAAAAGTGGGCATCCTGGTTGCAGAATCCATGCTTGTTAAAAAGTTTTCAATAGTTTTAGCAATGTGTGGCGATTGCTTCAAATGGTTGGAGAGATTTCTTGAAATCCATGGTAACAACTAAGATAATACTGTCAATAGAAAGCAGAGGGAGCAAAAGACAAAATTTATTTCCGAGTTCTTTTTTTAAAACATAATTGTTTTCTTATCAGGGTAAGACAGTAATTATTTTTAATTAAAAGCCATGTTTATAAAAAATCCATTAAGTAAAATACATATTGAATGTCATTAAAGCCAATTTACTTTAATCTCTAAAAATATTTTGAATTAAAATTTTAAAATATTTGCCAAACGCTGAACAAAAACATGATCTTGAAGATTACTTTTAAGGAATTTATTTTAAGACTATGTTAAACTATTTTATATCAAAATCGTTCTTAATTATTCTTATGTTTTAGTTATAATTAATTAAGTTTCTTTTAAAA
This sequence comes from Epiperipatus broadwayi, assembly GCA_028023455.1. Taxonomy (NCBI): domain Eukaryota; kingdom Metazoa; phylum Onychophora; class Udeonychophora; order Euonychophora; family Peripatidae; genus Epiperipatus; species Epiperipatus broadwayi. The sequence goes on from JAQFVV010012413.1 coordinate 11,444,315, forward strand.
TAAATTCTTTTTTCACTATATATGTGGGATTCGAACTCAGATTTCCACACGACCCACAACTTTTAGTGACATCTTATATTGCTGACCCATCTAATCACACACATGTTGAAAAGATAAATAATCACCAATATAAGATGGCACTGAGAGTTATGGGTCGTGTAAAAGTCTGAGTTCGAATCCCGCATATATTACATATATAAATGCAGGCGTAAGCCTGTACAATGTATTAATTTATATAAATAGAGCATAAAGAATCTGCCCACCCCTTGCATATATATGTATAAATGGATTATTCTTCTGTACTTGAGGGGTCAGAATGACTAAACGTCAACATGGGTAGGATGACAACTATGGCACTAACATGGGCTTTGAACATTCCAACATCAGATTTTCAATGAAATGGAAGGCTGAAGAGTTGTGGGTTGGCATAGATTGAAGCCTGGCCATTAAAGTATGAAGATTGGCTATTTTAATAAAAAACTGAGTATTGATTGTATATATATATATGGAGATGGTAATCTGGACCAACTGATGAGTGCTGGTTTAGCACGAAATACGAGTATTGGTGATTATTTATCTTTTCAACATGTGTGTGATCAGGTGGGTCAGCAATATAAGATGGCACTGAGAGTTGTGGGTCGTGTAAAAGTCTGAAATGTCGTGTGAAAGTCTGAGTTCGAATCCCACATATATTACATATATAAATGCAGGTGTAAACCTGTACAATGTATTTCTTCACTATAGAAAATTATTTAATTTTTTGAGTATAATATAACTTTTTAAACAAATTTATTTAACTCAAATGAATGTTTTTAAAACTAAATCAAAAATAAACTTTAATTTTTGAACACCCATATCTTTTCTTATGCGTGTGTATGCTCAAAATATATAAAAACCTAAGTTTAATTATAAAATCTTAATCTAGTTTATAAAATCTGAATCTACTTCATGATTGCCAATAATTTCTATTTTCTTAAATGTAAATTGATATAGGCAATCTACCTTAATATATATTACAGTAATTACAAATTGTTATCATTATTATTGTTATTATATGAACCATTTGCCTAAATTCTTAATTATAAAAATTTTGCTAATATAATAATTAAAAAGAAAAAATAAGTTTATAGAAACAAAAATTACTTTAATTTTCTTTGCTTAGACACATGTTCAGTCACATATCAATATCTTATAAATAAAAATCATTTTTCTTTTAAATTTTTTAAAATAATTATATTAACTGTAATTTATCAAACTTTTAGATGCTTTTAAATGCCATTAGGAAAATGAAATAGTAATACTAATATTTGTCATTATGAAGAAATATACTTTTTTATTAATTTATTATCAGGCTAAGCTTTTGATAACATTTGATTTAATAAATATTTGCAGAAAGCCTAACTCTATATAGCTTTCTATATTTTTATTTAATGTTTTATCTATCAATGTAATGCATAATTTGTGGCAAGTGATAAAATGGATATGTTAATATAATAAAACATAAGAATAAACCCACAACTATCATAATCTGTACTCATTTATTATCTTCTCATTCATTACAATGCAAGAGAAAAAGAGATTGAATGAGTGCAAGTAATGATAGTTGTTGGTTCTCTCTGTTTTATTATGTTCACTTATTGATCTTACTAATTGTTTATACCAATATAAGAACCCATATAAACATACAAAAGACTTTATAAACAATGTGAATTTCACAAGAGATTAAAGCTTGGATTTTTTGTAAAATATTGCAAATTTTTATTTAATTAATGGTAAAAATTTATTTAATATTATATAGTGCTTTAGAATGCAATTGATTTTGTAAATGCTCCTTTGATGTAAAGAACAAAAGCTGTAATTATAGATGTCTTATCATAATACTATTTTAAATACGGTAAGTGTTGGTCAAACCATTTGATATCAATATATTATGAATATATATATATATATATTTTAGAAAAATATTTGATCAAAATAATAAAAGACTTTCTAATATTTATTGGTGATTATGGCTTTTAAAAACAGAGAATGTTCAATTATCACATATTTTTGAAGAAAAACTATCAAAACATAAAGAAAACCATTTGAAAGCTTATTAAAATAAAATAATAGATTGTGTTTTAGCTAAAAATGTTATAAAGAAAATCAATTAAATAAACAGCATCAAATTAATTATACATTGTTATCCAATTTTTTTGTGCCAAATTTTTAAATTTTGTATTGGATAAAATAAACAATAGCTACATTTTTATAATTTTAGGTTATTTTGTGTTAACGGTTCTCTAACAATGAACTCACCAGCAGTTGGAATCCAGCCAAATTGTTATATTAGTAATACCACATATCCCTATACATGAAAAGTTTTATTTAATACATTTATATATATTTCTATATAAACATACATATATATATATTGGTCTGGGGATACGAATATTTTAGATAAAGATTTTAAATATTTTTCTTTTACCACACTTATCAATAAGAGCTAGTTTGAGCTATTGATACAATCCCTATATTACATATTTGTTAATGCAAGCTTATAAAAGCAATGTCATGCAATATATGACTTGCTTTATTGATTGTGATTATATATATATACCTTTTATCACCCAGTGGATGACTTGTGTGATCATATCAATATTTAAATTTTTTAACATGGATGAACCCACAAAATATGTCTTTTATATATATGTAATATTCAAATCAATATATATATATATTAAAATACAATGAAATTCACATAAATTATAGATATTTTATTAGAAGTCCTTCCGACTATACATTTTGTAGTTTTTATCAACTATATAGCATTGAATAATCAAAACGTGACATCCTTTCATAACTGATCTATGGATATTGTGAAAGAATGTCTCATTTGATTATTCAATGTTATATAGTTGATAAAGACTACAATATGTATAGTCAAAAGTACTTCTAATAAAATAACTATAATTTATGTGAATTTTACTGTATTTTAATATATATATATATTGATTTGAATAGTACATATATTTTGGAAAGAATACAGACATCAAATTTAATATATATATATATATATATATATATATATATATATATATATATATATTGTTGCCTTCCAAAAAGTTATTTATTCAATGACCATCAATACTAGTGATCACAGAGACCTATCTCAACTTCAAGTAATTAATTAATAACCAATAATATATTAAAATAATATTGTTTTAATGATATAAAATCTTATCTAACTGTATAATATAACTAAAATCCTATGGTATTTAAACAATCTTGAGACTTAGGGTTAGTTATAAAAGCAATGAGAATAGAGCATTGGATTGATACAAAGTATTTTTCCAATGGCATTGAATATTGCAAAATATATTACATTATGATATATTATTAACTATTTCAAAAACCTTACAACAAATCAATGACTAACTTTACTAATAACAATTTGTCTGTTATTATATTGGAATAATGTTTACCTTACTTAATAATCAATAGCACACATAAGTAATATCTCATCATTTTAATAATTTTAAAATCAATTTTACATTTTAATGCAAAACACTCATAAATTCTCACGGTTTACTATTTATATATAATTGAAATAAGAGGGTTTTATTAAGATTCTACTACTTATAATATTATTATAACAATAACAATAAAACAATCATATTACAAGCTTAATAGTTTTAATTATATTATAACCATTAATTATTCATAAAATTAAATAAAAACTCATAGAATTACAATTAACTTGATTACCCTTACTATTGAACTTTCTATAATAATAATAATAATAATAATAAGATGCTCCTTCATGTACAACAATAATCCAAGAAGACATCCAAACACATTCTGGAACAAAATGGAACAGCTCCACTTAAGGGATGAAAAAATTGTATCCCAAAAGATGTACACAGCCACTTGGTCAATATTACAACAGTGCTCAAAATTATAGGAAAAAAAAAAAGACTAATAAAAAACAGAACTAAGAGCTTTACAAGTGCACAAAACTAATTGGATGTATATATTTTAAAGAAAATAATGTAAACTCAAATTTGTAAACCACATGCATATCCTTTGTCTTTGTTAACCCCCCTCCCCCCAATTACAATTTTCAACTTATTTATACTGACTTCAATTCATCTGCATGTGGTAAAATAGTTATAAATGTAACCTTTTCTTGTTATATTCAATAAAGTCCTTTTGAAAGATAATAATAATAATAATAATAATAATAATAATAATAATAATAATAATAATAATAATAATAATAATAATAATAATAATAATAATAATAACAACAACAACAACAATAATACTGAATAATTCTTTTATTGGAAATTTTATCAGGCAATCTATAATTTCTAATTATAATATTAAATTTAAAACCATATACATTTATTTTTAAATAACATTTTATTGATTTAAACGATTTAATCACATTAGTTTATATTTTATCAACTTCTTTTAAATGTAACAATTATAATTTTCCAAAAAGACAAAATAAATTCAATAATTGTTAAAAATAAAATTGTAACAGCATTAAGACTTTTCTCACACATAATTTAAAATAATACTATTGACTTTAAATATAAGTGATTTTAACCTATAATTATAAAATCATATTACTAGTCAGTGTATTATTGATGTATACAAGTTATAGTATTTAATAATAAATGTGTGATTAATCCTTTACAACTCAATTCCCCATGAAATATATTAATACTTAAGAAATATTTATTTGCAAATATATACATTTATTGCTTAATTATTTTGACAATTTTAGTGAAACTACTTGTCTTTGTAGAGAACGTTTCAAATCAAAAGGTTATAATATATATAATTATTAAAATAACACACAAGCAATAAACTCATAAACTATATTTGAACTTTTGCCAATAAAAATCTTTATTTTAACACACACACATAATATATATATATACATTTATTTAAATGAAGAAGAGTTTTTTTTATTATCATTTTTTAATAAAAGCAAATTAGCAAGTTGTCATTTACCACTAGTATTTATAAAATACTTAGCATGATATTAAATGAACATTCTTAAAAAAATATATAATTTGATTTGTTTAGTTGCCTAAAATATACATTAAAAAATTACTATTGTTACTTAAAATATATTATTTGGAAGAATAATATATGAAAATTAAAATCTTTAAAACATTTTCACTTTTTATCGCTGTTTGTAAACAATACATAGACAAACATAAATATACATATTATATTTAATATTTTCAAGATTATATGATATAAATAAAGTAGTTTTTGGATTAAACAGTATGTTATTTTTGCTTAATTTCCAATGTTTTGATCAAATAGTATCTGCCATTACACGGCTTAACTCAAAAACTACTTTATATATATATATTACCACTGTCTACATCTTATTAAAATAACACCCAAATAAAAAATATGATGAAAGAAAATGACTGCCTTATTGTTAAATAATTTTGTGCATTTTATACTATGATTATGTTAAATTGTAAAACAATTATAAATTATAAGTTTGGTGAATAATTTTTTACTCAAAGTTTTTATTTTTATTTCTCTTTCAAGATAATTTTATTTGACCTATAAGTGATTACAAAAAAAATAAAAATAAAAAGATATCAAGAATTAACTAGACGAGGTTACAGGGTGATATATACAAAGAAGAAATGATCCAAAAGTCAGTAGATAACAAAATGAATGTTAGTGAAGAACTTAGTGTGTGGATGCAAGGTGAATATTATTCATCTCGTCTATAACAAAATACCTTTGTTAGTAAACCCTGTTTTGGCAAGTTATGGTTGGAGGGTTTTATTAAATCGTAATAGTTATTTTCATATAAATTATTTAAGGGCTGGTTGGAGAGATACTGTTTAGACCAGTTGTGAATTCCCAGGTTAATATGGCCAGATATGGATCAGCTTATTTTTGAAAAATCACCTTGCATCTGGTCAACCAGATGGCAAAGTTTATGTAAGTGGCAAGCCTGATTTCAGTGAAAATGCCTCTATTTAAAACCCCTTGAAGAGATGTTAGATCTGGACCATTATTATCAATGTGTTTCTGGAAGTTTTGTCTTAGTCCTTGCCAGACTGGACAAAGGCGAAGGATATGGTCCATATCTTCTGGGCTGGAAAGACAGAGACAACATATGGAATCTATGCAGAAGCCTCTTCTATTAAGAAATATAGCAGTGGAGAGGCTACCAAGATTAATTTTGAAAAGGAAGTCTGGGTGTTTAGGTGCTAGTTCCAATCTACGGGCTAGTTTGCACAGTTTGTTTATGTCGATGGGGTGGTAAGTGTGTGCCTTCTGAGTATTTGAGTTGGATAGGTTGAAGGCTTCCCAATAGGTTATTTTGAATTGAACATGGTCGCGGAAGGTACTATGTGCGTAAAAATGTATGAGATCTGTGTTTGAAGCCAGATGGGAGTAAACCTCTGAGCAGGCGGTTTATCAGTGGGAAGCACTTGCTCTTTGGGAAGTGGACATTGGAAGGTCCTACAATCAGAATAAAGTTTATGGACCATATTGTAAGTTCTCTGTATTGCAAATACCTTTATTGAATGCAGTCCCAGTCCATTCATGTCTCTTGCCTTTTGAAGGGTGCACAGACTGACAAATGATCTGTGCCCACCTCTACAGAGTCGCAGACAGTGGGATTCTACTTTTTTAATGAGAGCTTCTGTTGGTTTAAAACCCGCAAGATAATATATAATCTTGGGAAGTATGAGGGAGTTTAAGAGTGAAACCAAATGTGTTTATATATATTCTTGAGAGACATATTATGGTGATGTCTATTTTGTTTAGTAATCTTCATTGTATTTCCATCCTCATTGCTGTAGGGGATAGTGACATATTGAATCCCAAGAAAGGCTGAGGCATAGCTTGTAATGAACCTGTTATCCTGTTAGCTGTTTTGATATTCCAAATTGCTGATTTGTTCCTGTTAATGGTAAGTCCGTGCATCTGAGCATAGTGCTGTAATAAGCTTTCAAGAATGTTAATTTCTTCATGTGATTTAAGAAACACCACTACATCATCTATGTAGGAGATGTGGGAGATGTTTCATTAAGAAGAGGGATGGAGATCCCAGGGAGTGCATTCTCAATGCTCAAAAGCAAGGGATTTATATAGATCATGAAGAGGAGAGCACTTAATGGAGAGCCCTGGGGAATGGAGATGCAGGGTTTGAACCCAGGGGCAATTCTCACATTTAGAGAAAAAATCTCTCAATTTGCTAGGAGATTCTTTATGATCTGAATGTATGCCAAAGGAACCTGAAGAACCTCTAGTTCACCCAGTCAAAAGCCCTGGCGAAGTCTAGTTGGACTGTGACTGGCCGGGATTGTTTTGTTCTATGGATATGATCAATGAGGAGTCGAAATCGGCTTACAGCATCACCAGTCAATGAACCCCTCTTAGCATATTGATGCCTGGAAAGTTTTGATATGATTTTCTCTTGAAGTTTATAATGCTTTTGATAATTTTGATTAGGAGAGAAACCATGGATATTGGCCTAATGTTATTTAAGTCTACAGGTAGATCTTTCTTTTTTATGAAAGGTACCACTGATATAGGATAGATCCCTGGAAGATGTAGGCTATCAGTGGCTAAGAGATCAATGATTCCCCTTGTAACATGTATGGTAAATTTTTCCAAGTGTATCAGAAGAAATCTAGGAATTCCATGCATGCCGGGATGGGTGTGTTCAGGCAGGCTTTTAATTTTTGGAGATGATATCAGCTTCAGTAATGCTGTGAGAGTTATTTGAGTCTTTCAAAAATTTGTGTCATCTGGTAACAGTTCCAATGGGCTGCAGTTTGGTGGAATAATAATTCCTAATTTTGTTAAGCATATTCTGATGCCAGAGTAAGTAATACCATCAAGGCACAAAGAGGAGGGTGTATGATTTCTTTTTCCTGACCCGAGGGCCCATCTGATATAACCTGGAGTCCAGCAATCTTGTTGGTCCAGATAATTGCGTGCTCGCTTAATACGAATATATTCCACAAGAGTCATTTTTGTTTGTTTATAAGAATGTTTTAGGAGTAGGATTTCTGGGATGTTGTATTCTGTAACTTGGATGCTTTTCAGCTCAGATGTAATCTGATCAAGTTCTGAGAGTAATCATAATGGCCCTTTCTGGTATCTATTGTATTGGTTAATAAACTTTTATATTGTGGTTATGAATGTATTCCATCCTTGTAATGCTGGTAGATTCAATATCTTCTGTTATTGAAAGGTGATGTATACATCTGAGATTAATTGGGGGGAGCACATTGTGATTGTTGAGTAATCTCATCGTCCGGGGGAGGTTGGTTGATGTATGAAGTTGTGGTTGCAATTTGATGGTAGCTTGAACAGCGAGATGATCTGAAAAGGCAATAGGCCAGAGCTGGGTATCTATGAACGAGTTCATTTCAGGAGAGTAGAATATGAGGTCTATGAGCAAGTGAGTACTTCTGGTATAGAAAGAGAAGGCTCCTTCATGAAAGAGTGCCTTCTCACTGTGTATATTTTTTCTCAAAATGGTCAAAAGTGTGGTTGAAATCACCAAGCCAGATAACTGGGCTAGGGTTCAATCTAATTGCTATGTTTATATTATGTATAACTTTGTGTACTATTTGTTCATCTTTAACCAGATACACATTGATAAGAGTGAACAGAAAACCCTGGATTTGTATAGTAGCAATAATGCAATTGGTATCTATGTACAGGATTTTGAAGAAGTCAATAATTGAATTTTTATTGATAATAAGAGCAACCTCAGCAGTAGCTGAGATGGAGACAGAGTATATAAAGTAACCAAAGCTTTCAATTGTTTTTATTATCATGGGGTCTGTGTGAAGGTGGAGCTTGGTTTCTGATAAGCAAAGTATAGCTGGTTTTTTTGGAGTTTGAACCAATGTGAGATAGCAAACGCTCTGTCTTTGGAGGTAAGCCCCCTGATGTTGAGTGACATTATTGTGAATGACATTTTGAAGTAGGTTGCTTGGTTTCTTGTTCATTAGCTAGAAGACTTGCAGTGAGCTGGTTATCTTTTTGCATTAGGCAGACTTCAGGATCAGTTGATGGGATCCATAATGTTAAATCTTGGGGAGCTATTTGCTCAGAGGTATTAGCTTCAGGTTGGGTATGATATGAGTTTGATGTACTGTCATTATCTGATTTTAGGGATTCATCTTTCCATTTTTTATGGTTGGGACTGGCCTTGCACTGTATGTCATCAGAGGTTGATGTGGTCTCATTTGAATCAATATGTCCACTATTGTTATTGTTGTGAACAAAGGTGGTGGATTGTGTGTTTCTATTCTGGCACTTTTTCCTTTTAAATGGTGTGGTGAAGGGTTTAGGGACATGGTCAGGCCCAGACTCTGTGAGGCTTGCAGTTTCTTCTTGCCTAGTTTCAGCATCCTTTTCTTCTTGCTCAAAGTCAGAACAAGTGTCTGTTGAAGAGAAGTAAGTTTTTCTTGTCTTGTTTTGACATGTTTGGTGACTTCCCAGTGGGTTGGTTTCTTGGCATTGGTTTTGATCTTTTATGTTGTTTTGATGAGAATCATTTGTTGAATGATTATATGTTTTCAGCTTGATAGAAGTCTCATGCTCTAAATTTATATCTCGATTATGTTCTATTTCAGGTTTTGTTTGTTGCATGTTTTCCTGTTCTTGTATATGCTCTTGTACCACAAGAGGTGCAGTGGTTGGAGGGGCAGTTGCACAGCAGGTGTCCCATCTTCCTGCATTCGAAACATTGCAATTCTACTCCCCAGAATGAGATGAAAAGAGGCACTCTTCCAATACGGATTGTGGGGGGGGGATATCTAATGGCACTATTCCTTTTTTTAATGTAATTCGAAAGAGTGCTATGTTTTGCGGAACTTCTTCTTGTATTCCAGAGACCCTAAGATATTTAAAAGAAGTGATTTGCCCATAAGGCATTAGAAGGCTTTGTAAGTCAGAAATGTTGAATCCCAGACCACAATTTTTTACCCTGCCACTTATTGAAGTGTCACAGACTATGTTTGAATTGATGATAATTAGGTATCTGTTATCAAGTATCCTATGTTTATTTTTAAAAGCTTGTTTTGCAATGATGTTTGTAAATTGGAGGATTAGATAGCATGGGTTGGGGTGATATGATATTCTTTGAATAACTTTCCAGAGATCTTGGGCTTTTAGCAGGTCGAAGAGTTTACTGGTTGGAAATCAGAATAATCTTAGTAAGTGGTCTGTAGTGGACAGAATGAGCGAGGCTTCATCACTGAAGATAGCAAAAGATTTTAATAATCCTTGTGGCATGGCTTCATTGAATTTGGTAACTGTTTCAGTATAAAGCTGATAATTATTGAGTTGGTCATGAAAACTGTTTGATGGTTCATGTATAAACATTCCTGTGTCTGATGCCTCATCCAACTCCACCATCAACTCAATCAATTGTTGTGTGGCATCATTATTGTCTTGCAGATTATTTGAATTGTGTTTTATGTTTCCTGTTACTGATTTGTCATTATTATTGGATTTTACAATGTTTGCATAAGTGTTGGCTGTCATATTATCTTTTTGTGTATAATCTGGTTTAGTTATATATCTTTGTGATTGCCTAAATTGTTCATTTGTTGTTTTATCGGAATCATGATTATCATCTTGATGTCTGAAATATCCATTGTTTTGCTTTATTTCAGAGGAAGAGCTGATGTCTGTGGACTCTTCACTATTAGTGTCATCTGGGTTTTTTGTTTTGTTTTCAGGCACAAGCGTTGATGTGAAATTGGATTCATAATTTTTTCCCTTGTTCATGGAAAGATTATTTTGCTTGATGGAACTCTTCATGGTATTGTATTCTATAACATTCGCATGATTGACGTTAACTGATCGTGTTGTTCTAATTTGACTTGCTTTTTGCGTATTTTTGCCGCTGCAGATTTTAGGTTTGGCTAAAGATTTTTTATGTTTTTCATTTAGAGTTGATTTAACTATGTGGTGAGGAGTTAATTCTCCATCAGAAGGGTCTTGTAAAGGGTTTCCTTCTGTTTTAAGTGTTTTCTCTTTGGTATCCTTGTCGTTTTCCCTTCATGTTTGTTTGCCAAGTTTTAATGTTTTATTGTTCAATGCGCTGGTGTTTATTTTAGAAACACAGCATTTTGCTTTTGATAAATTATCTGATTTGTTTTGTTATTGGGAAATTTAAATGTCTATATATATTTTTTCCCTGACTATCGACTATAGATTTTTGAAGTAATTCACCCCCCTCTTCCATGTTAGTTGTTGAAGGCTTGGAGCCTTGTAGGCCAGCCATGAAGTTAGGAGATGACGTTATTCAACTCAATCAAGGTGGGATCTAAATCAAGCTTAATGTAATCGTAATTTTTTTAAAAAACAAATGTAAAAGTGCAAATTAATAAAATTAGTACTTACAGTCTATTTAAAAGCATTTTGAGATGAAATCCCAGATTAAAAGTGTTTATTTCTCAAAGGTGATATGATTTAAGCAACGTCTGGTCCATTGCAATTAATATTTCTGTAATAGTTTTTATTTTTATTTAGCAAAAAATTTGTAAATTTGTAAAAAATGATAATGTGTTCACTTGAAACATTTGGTTTTAACAGTGGTTTCATAGAAGATTTATTAAATTTTCGTAAATATTTTAGATATTATATTGCACACATTTTCATAAATCTTATAATATCATAGAATAGACTAAGTACTCATAATTATGACTTGAATTCAAATTGAGAATAGCCAATGCAAATAATCTCCAATATTGAACAGTAAATATGTTTGTAGCTTTTTGGATAAGAGTTAAAAATAGGAATAGTAAAATGATGAAATTATTATTATTTGGAAAGTAGAAAAACTGGTGACTAATGCCTTTTATTGTCTGAGTGGCTGTTGGAAATGCCTTTTTACTGCCATAGTAATTACAAAAGCTCTACATACTAATAGTAAAACCTTCAAATTTAACAGATTTTCAAATTATTTTTAAATTATCAATGATGAATGATATTTAGGAATGTCACACATCAGACAATAATATCAAACCAAAGTATTATTAATATACCTCATCACCAAACCAACTGCTTAACAACTTAAAGACTAAATACCTATGTAAACAGCTCACCAAATCATCTACAAAATCCAATGCAATTAACCTATGTGTAAGCTTGTGTGATATTGGTAAATTGAGAGCCAATCTTTCAATGAGACTAGCTTATCAATAAATACCTATACAACAGAACATGTAACAGTGTTCAATATTCTTCAATATTTATGGACCATTAGAACACACCTCACTATAAATTTGACTTATCAATAGATGAATTTATATGCACTGAAAGAAATGACAGAAAGTGAAAGATTAAAGAAGCTGGGTCAATAGAAATGACACAAGCATGAATATCTAAAAAAAAAAAAACTTATTTAAATGAATTTAAATATTTCTGAATGTCAAATAAATGCTGTTAAATATTAAAAGAATTATCAAGTGCACTTAAAATCTTGAAACCCTAAATAAGTAATAATGTTATGTTTACGATATTTTACATTTCAAAAGCATGCTAAGCATTAATAAAAACTAAATTTAAATTATAAAGGCTACCTCTTCTATATAAATTCCAAGAACACTTATTCAAATATTGCTGGTTTTCTAGTTATCAAAATAGATAAATAGGTAGGTCCTCTATTCTAAAGGTCCTGCCAATTGCTATAAAAAAGTCACTTAAGTCTCAATTGCAATTACTACAGTTTTTAGTAATGGACTGTAGGTATAATTTGATCTTTTATGTAGATTACACAGATCAAATATAAAATGCTTTATTTTTTTACAATGATTTCTATTTTTTCTCCAGTTTATGGTTGTGACAGAGTAAAAATATCGAAGATAGCAAATAACAGTGGTTCTAAGTCTAATAGCATCCCACAATGATAATTTAATTGCATTAACTTCTTTTTAGCAGTATTCCTGGTGTAATAAAAGTGAAATAACTAACAATAATTGTCTAGGGCTGTATTATATTCTCACTACTTTAATAAACATCATTTTAATATCCTTATAATCAAAGCCAATTAATATTTAAAAACTTTATCTTTCATTTCAGGCCAGCATGTTTCAAAAAAATTTAAGTTTGTTCAGACAAATCTCAAGTATCTGAAAAATAACCATAACTTTTTAATCATAAGTCATATGTATAAAAATGCACTATCCACTTCAGCTTGGTTTAATGTGCACACACACACACACACATATATATATATATATATATTTGTAATAGGATATGATATTGTAAGGTGACAGCAGAACATAAACTATCAAATTTAAAAAGAAGTATTATACATAAACTATCAAATTTAAAAAGAAGTATTATATTTAAGATAAAGTATTATTAAAGTAAGGATCATGAGATCTATCAGCCAATCACTTCTTAGTACAACTAAAAGTATATTTATAAATCCACCAGCATTAAATTAATTATAAGTAATACTTAAAATATCCATTCATCATCATAAATGATCTATCAAAATGAATCAACAGTCAATCTGGTGACTGGATTTGAAATGGGTCCTATGTAGACCAGACTAACAATTGAGCATTTACCAGCTTTGCAATTATTTAAACCATAGTTTGAATGCACAAACTTGTGTTTTAATCCATAAGAATACGACCAAAAATAATGCTGGAATACTAAAACATACTGGTCACCATCAATGCTTAGCACAATTAATGTATTGTCCAACTAAAAAACATAATTTCTAATAGACACCAAACTAAATAAAATGTAATACATGGACTTTGAAGAATATTTTCTTTGAGTCAATTCAGGAATTATCATCATTGGATGCCCATACACTAAATATATTCCCACTCATACATTCAGCCATTACACTTGAATCTAGCTCAGAGAACATGAGCTCTATAACTGTTATTGTGACCAAGAGATGATGTAATATAATTGTTTAACAATTGAGTTCAAGTTTATTAACAATAATAAAAAAATGACCTTAAGGTCTTTAGAATATGATTATACATATAAATTAACCTTCTGATTTTGATTAACATATAATAATTTACATAAATGTCATTTACAAAATTTAAGTTATTACATAGATTTACATATACTGGATTTACTCAAAACCAGACAGCAGACAAACATATGGCTTAATATAAAATAAACATATTTGAATTGACATTTATACTTAAAAATGATTAAAATTTACATATGTAATATAATTGATAAGCATTGATTTATATATGCAAACATGCATGTGTGTGTAATTTTTGAACATATTTGACTTATTACAAAATAAACATTTTTAATTGTCACTTTCAAATGACACAAAACACATGGGTTTACATATATGTCCCAATAGGTTTACTCAAAACACATATATACATCATCTCATATCGGTGTGGTATAATCTATTATTTAATATAAAATATTGTCATAACTTTATAAATGAAATTCAGTTTTATACACATTTAATAACATATTTAACATGTACATACATGCATCTTTAATTGCAGGCACACACTATCATCTCTATATTATATATTTCATTTTGTCAAAATAAAGTTATTAAAAATTATTTTCACAATTAACTCTATTTGAAAATCCTATAAATTGCATTCATTATTTTATAGTAAGTTCCACTCTTTATTGATTAGTTTTTTTTTTATATATAAAAAAATATAAAGTCAATTTTTATTTGACAGGTAATTGTTGTTTGATTAATTAGATAAATGTTTTAAAAATAATATTCTTGCATCTTTTAATCCAAGCAAAAATTATTTGCATTTTAAGTTATATATTTTAAATGTCATTGTTAAAGGAATTATTAAAAGCAATTTACATATAAATTGTCTGGTATTGCTCCTTTCTTTTAGATATATGTCTCAAACAAATTATTTATTTGTTTTTACTTTAAGATATTAAGTTATAAATATAAAAGTCATTTTAATAGTTTTAAAGTAACTCATCAGCTATATATATATTTATCTGTGCTTTTCTGCCATTAGATACATCAGCATACATATAATTACTTTTTTTAGCAACTTATGGTAATTGTTGTTCTAGAGTTGGGTCCACTTAGATTAGGATTTGGTAAGCTTCAAGCTAGCAAGCTATTTTAGTCTTATTTGTTCAGGCTAATGATTCAGAAGTGACCCACCTTTATGTAAATCAAAACCCCTGTGAAAGGAAATAGTAACAATTTCTCGAACTACTGTCCTGCCTTCAATTATTTCATGCTCATTCTCTAACAATATAAAACCATCTTCTGCAGTACTATAACTACAGCAAAACTTCTAGCCAATTTCTTCTCAAAAATATAAACCAGACTCTTGCAGCTGGCTAAAATATTTTGCTACAGCTACTAAATATTGCAGCTAACTACTTCATAAAATACTTTAGCCAAACTTAAATAATATGTTTATCCAAACCCTTTGTAGTCTTGGATTGCTGAGGTGACAACAACACTAATTTAAAAACTGTGTTTTTATTGTCTCGATTGGTAACAATTTTAATCCCTCCAAAAGCATTTTTAATTAAAAAGCTTGAAAATCTTATCACAGATTTTTAAAAATAGATAATGTAAACGTATACAAGTATTAATTAAAAGATTTCAAAAATACCATGCTTGCTTTTAAATTCAAAATCAGAATACAATATTAATTTATCTAGACCTTTTAAATGTTTTAATTTATAATAAAATTCTGTTTTAAATTCAAAGTTATTTAATTCTTTTACTAGGATTATTTTATTATTTTATTCTAGGAAATGTAAAAAAAATATCTTGTTTATTTCTACTTTTCCTTACTTTATATATATATATATACATACACAAACCATTATACAATTACAAATATCCAGTAACATCCTCTAATGTATTTATATATACCATTTTGACCTGGCTATTTTGAAATACGAACTCTAATGTATTTATATATTAGCTCACAGGGGGCAGTACTGGATTTCTTAATCATGTGGGATGATTTAATTGCTTAATATTTGTATATTTATTTCAGTATAGCATTATGCACTGGATTATTATTATATATATATATGTATTCTAACCTCAAACTATGTTTAGCTCCACTACACATCATGCCACAATCTGACCTGGTCTTGTGCATCCTCACTTCAGAATAGTATATGATATAAAATAAAATGGGTTCTAGCTCAGTTAATAATTAATAAATAAAATATTCAGCATTAAAATTAAAATGTTTCACTAGCTCAAATTTAAAATACGAATAAGGTTCAGTTTATAAAAATAAATAAATATTTAATATTTTCATGAGACTTGAAGTGAAAATACAGGTGACAAGATAGATTACATTGAGCCAATATCCCACAGGATACTATCTCAATGGCTTAAGAACACTATTCCCTTCCCCTTATTACTATTTCAAATAACAAACTCATAGTATTCTTATGACTTTAATAACTTCTACTCACTAAGATTAAACTAATAATTAAATGTTAATCTCCTATTTGTAATAATCTAGCTCAAATAAAATCTCAGGTTCATAAAGTTTATTCTAAGTTAATAAAAAATAGTGTAGTAAAATATGAGATGGGAATTTTATGTCATAATCTACTACTAAATTCATAATAATAAATAATAATAATATTCTTCATTGTTTAACTAATTCTGTATATCTTTTCTTTTCGTTATATTTTATTTTCATAATAAAATAAAATAATATAATCTTTTATCTTCATGTAATGATATAATAAATATGTGGTAGCATATGATAATCTGATAAACAAAGGATGTGTGGTAACTGATAGCATATAATTCAGTATACTATTGTGATAACTGATTTATGACCAATAAAACAATGTAAAATTATAATTATTTAATTAAAAGAATACCAATAAAATATTTAAATTCTTAAATAATTTTCTATTTATCTTTTTGTGCAAAATTATATATTTGTTTCAATTGTTATGAATATATAGTGATTTCATGCAGTGAAGTGGAGAAATAAACAATTCAGACACAAAAATTTTGAAAACAAATTTTAACAAAGTTTATTAATAAAAACAAATAAATAAACAATTTATGTACACTATTTACAGTGGATATCCTTATTTTATTCTTACATTTTTATCTACCAGGTTATAAAAAATAATTTATAGGTTAGTTATATCTTTATTTAGACTTAAGACAAAATAAAATGTTACCATTTGGTTTCTCGTTATGGCTAACTTATTGCAAATATATTTACTTATTTTATTATCAAAATATTTCATCCTTAATATTATTAAACTATCTTATTTTTAAAACATTCATAGGAAAACATTCTACAGAAAAACAGAATTAACTTTATAATGAGTATGGATTTCTCAAAATATTAAAAAATTTCATCTTGCAAACTCAAAGATGTTACATAAAATATTCATCCAAAATTCAGTACTAAATTTTAGTGTTTTATCATACGATGTTTACTAATCATAATATATTCTTATTAGCCTTACTTTAGTATGATATAAGTGTAATAATCAATATATTCCTGTTACTCAATAAACATACATAAAATATTCATCCAAAATTCAGTACTAAATTTTAGTGTTTTATCACACGATGTTTACTAATCATAATATATTCTTATTAGCCTTACTTTAGTATGATATAAGTGTAATAATCAATATATTCCTGTTACTCAATAAACAAAAAATATACTATGCATATTCCCTACATTTATTGTATATTATTGTATTTTAAAAATATGCAATACTTATTTTTCTCTTAAAAAAATAATAATAAAGCATTTAAAAATAATTAACATTTCAAAGAAAAACATCTTGTTTAGATACTCTATTCCAAAATTTATATTTCATTTCCGAAATAAATTCAAAAATATATTCTATGATTCTTTCCCTTCCTTAGGATATATTGGACCTTCAATTTTAAGTTATAAAATTCTGTTCCTTATAAGCAAATAAACCAATCTTATACAAAACGATAGCATAACCTAAGTTCTAAATTATTTATCATTTCTTTTGAAAATATCTTACTGAAACGATGAAGTTACATGAAATAAAGATAGAAAAACAGATGTATAGGATTTAAGGAAGAAAGCTAGAGTATCACTCATAATATAACTAAAAAATCATGGCACAGTGCATTACAAGAAAGAGGTATGACCTTTACCTGTCTAATAACCTTTAATACATGAACAATGTTAAAGCTATTTCTTCAGCTTTATTAGAACATCAAATATTTAAAGAAATATAAACCAATGTCCAATAAAATGTGTACCAGTCATAGGGCTTTGTTAACTATGCTGATATCCACATAAAGACTAAATATTATTTCTATTCCTTATCATATCCTATTTCTTAAAAACATCATCTTGGTTTCCTGTTCACTAAGTACTTCCAAGCCACTATCTCAACATTATTTCTCAAGATTTTCCACATCTTACATCGATAAATAATTATCTGCATTTACAAAATAATAAATAAAATTCATTGATAGTTTTAAAACAATGTAGCTGTTCCATAAGAAAAGTCTGTCCACTTCATCATTCTGTATGCTTAATCATATATAATCTAATCAGACAATATTTGAATATCCTAACATGAAAATTTTAAAAGAATCACATAATTATTTTTTATTATGTTGGATTATATCACTAATATAAAAAAACATCATTGTATGCATATCTTCAAATCAATCCTATCTCATAATGTTTTTTTAAAATGTATGAAATGCGTTACATATAATTAAAACTTTTACACTTCATTCTTATGATTCATATATGATCTAAAGAAAACAAAAATATACATTATAAATTATTAATAGTCATTATTATTACCAAAATAACCTTTATCTGGTCATCATATTCAGTAGGCTTCTTCATCCACTAGATACCGATCATTGCAAACATAAAGAAATATACATTCATACACTTTATTTTAAAATATATTCTTATCTAAATTATTAGATTATTCCATTATAAAATTTATATATCATCAACAAATTAATGTTTTATGTTTTCCTAATCTTATATAAAAAAAATTTAGATTTAAACTAGATTAATAAAATAAAAGGAATCAAAACTATAATTATATCTTTTCTTGACAATAGTTCCTGATAAGTCCGAAATGTTTATTATTTTCTCTAGAGTTTTAAAATGTTCTCCTCCAAGTGTGTTAAAGTTTAAAAATAAAAATAAATATTAATCCATTTAGTAAAATTTATAGAAAATAATCCTTGGTTTTAGTATTTAGGACGATAATTATTAAATCATAATATTAATTAATCCCGTGAAATTTCTTCAATATTCTCTGCCAGCGTATCTGATGCATCACTCCATCTAGCTTAACTTTAAAAATATTTGGTAAACTTTTTTTTTACAATATTTCCATGGATTCATTTTTAATCAACTATTATGCGTTCATTCTTCTACGTAGGTTTCTATTCTTGATAAAGCACTTCAAAAAACAAATACTTCTAAAGATGCATTTTTAATATTTCTGAGACTAGAAATTTTTTTAATATTATAATTCCTTAACAAAATCTTCTCTATGAGCTCTTTTTAATTCTTGTAAAATATATTCTTTTTTAAAAAAATGTTTCCTTCAAAAAGGACTAAACATTCTATTTCTTTCATTATTATATTTTATGATAAGATATAAGTATCTTATTCTTTTTAAACTGGATAAGCTTATAAATAATGTGTCACAAATTTTTTAGATGGCAAATAACTTTCCATTTAAGCTTCCAGCATAATGTCTGTATTATTTTTTGTACCAGAACAGTTCTCCGGTGAAGCATTAATAAAGCTGTATCAAAATATTCCAAAAACATTTTTATATTATTAGAATTTATATGCATTTTATTCTACAGTATATCCATCTTTTCATTGCGAAATTTAGGTCAAATTTCAGATAAAAAATCCTGGTAAGTACTTTAAAAAACTAGCAAATCATTTTCACGAAGTTCCCAAATATATTATTTTTTTAAACTCTCTTTTGCAAAATACTTTTAAATATATCAATTAGTTTTTTTTTTTTTTTTTTTGCAAATAAAACTATAAGAAAGTATTAAAATTGACTAAAATAAAAATTTTGAAAATACTATCTCTTTGATAGCTGCTAATATACCTTTCTCTGGTTTCAATACATTATTAATCTCCTCTGATACCCCTGTGCAATTCATATTTATAGTCTGTAAGAATACCTCATTTGATTGGCTGATTCTTACTTTTAGCTTGAGAACAAATTTACATATTTTCAATTTTTTTACAGAATTGAATCTTTAAAATAAAAATTTATGATGTAATAACTCAAAATATTATTTAAAATATTACTTTTAAATCAATTATTACTTTATCAAAATTATTTAAACATTTAAAATAACTTTTAAAATAATTTTTAATAACCTATTCCATTCTTAATATTCAATTTATCTAGTTTTATTTAAACAAAATATTTAATTTTTTTATTAACTGTATTCATCTTTATTACATTATTTAAAACATTACATACGATAGTTAACTTAATATTTATTATTATTTGCGTTTATGATAGGCAATAATTTTATCCAATTCTATAATATAACTTATAAAATATTTTAAACTTTGTTACTTTAAATACAAACAAGCATGTGTGTGAAAGTATGTAGTAAACAAGTCACATGATTAATAAAATTTAAGACAGACGATTTTTCAATCTATTTCTCTGTGTGAATTTATAAAATCGCTACACTTATTATATTACATAATATAATTATAAAATTTGGAAGAACAATTTAGAAAATATAGAACTAAATACAATTTTCACCATCATAAAGTTTATTTTTAAAATATATGATTTTTATTAGATTATTAAATATGACTTTATAAATTTAAAATATAACATTTATTAAATTATAAGTTTTAAACTATTAAAATCGAACTTTTTAAATATACTTTTAATTATTTATAGCTGTGTTATTTAATATGGGCAGCTTTTGCAAACCATATGCAACAATATTTAAAGCTTTACATAACTATTTTTAAATGATTCGTTATAATTTTATATACTACGTATTTGCTTTAGCCTCAAATTGTACTTTATAATATAATTAACTTAATACAATTACCATATTAAAAGAACATATTCTAAAATTTAAAATTTTTAGTAATTGACCAAGATGGACTATTACTGACCTATAGAAAAGGGCACAATATATATGTGTGTATGTGTTTGGGTATGTGTGTGCACACAATTACATTGCTGTGTGTCATGTAACCTAACCAGTTACAATATATATATATATGCTTATGAAGTTTTATAACAGAAAATCATTATTAGATCACATATAATTACACAACACATGCATATTCTAGATATTGTGACCAATTTGTGGTAAAAGATATTTTAAATAATTCTTTTGATAGATGATTATTTTACCTGATATATAAATTGTTTTCACTCCGATCTTCATTTATTTCTATACTGCTTATTTTGAGCCTATTACAAGTTGATATATTCTAATTATTGAATATATATAAAAATTAATTTTGTGGCATAAGAATGAAACAACCCAAAAAGCCTTCATTAACAAAATGTATTAAGTAAATAGTTTAATTGTTATGTAGAATAAAGAAATTAAAAAAAAAAATACATACCTTAACATAATTACTCAACAACATACAGATAGTGTTCCGTGCGTATCCAACAACAATTTCTGAAAAAAAAAGGTTAGCTTATTATAGTCAGTCATATTGGTAATTTAGAAATTAATGTTAAAAACAATTATAAAGTTCACCCCAAATATAAAAAATTTTTGCTCTCTTTTATAGTTATAAATTAAAGTTAAAACATAAATAACTGAAAAGATTTATTTGTTTATTTATATCAAAGAAAATGAAAATAAAACCTAATAAAAAGTGGGGAATATCAGTAATATATAGGATAAAATAAATACAAATATTTAGAACTTTTAGTTAAGAATTTGAAATTTTGTCACAAAGAACTGATTTACTTTTATTTCAAACAAATAGGAAAAACAAGGTGATAAGGACATGACAATAATATGTTTGATAAATAAATGCTCTTTTTTTTTTTTAGAAAAAAAATTATTGACACAAGCATCAGAACTGAAGTATGCTATATCCCTTGAAAGACTTTTATCCTAGTCCTTCTAACTAAACTAATTGCATTAGGAATATAGAGAATATATAAAATCTGCATCAATTATGATTATTATCACCATCATCAACCATTAGAAATTCATTGCAGGATGAAGGTATCTCCAAGTTCAATCCATCTTCTCTGATCTTTAGCTTCTCTTCTCCATATCACCCCTGCATACTTTTTATTTCATTCATCCATCTCAGATGTAGTCTCTCTCTGGGTGTTTTACAATATTTTGGAATCCAGTTTAAAATTTTAATTGTCCATCTACTATCATCTCTTCTACTAATATGTCCATCCCAACTCCACTTAAGTCTTAATTCTTTCAATGAAGTCAGTAACACCTGTTTGTTCTTTTACCATATATTGTGTTTTCAATCTCTCCTTGTTACTCCCAACATGCATCTCTCCATACTTTTTTGAGTGGCCTGAAGTCTCTGTATTTCTCTTCTATTAAGTATACAAGTCTCAGAGCCATAAGTAAGAACTGGTAAAACACATTTATTAAAAATCTTCCTTTTCAAACACATAGGCATATTTCCTATTATCAAATTATTTCTACCAAAAGCACTCTATCCAAGTTTAATTCTGTGATTAATTTCATCCATTATGATTCCATATGTATTAATAATCTGACCAAAGTATTTGTAGCTGTTAATTTCTTCTAACTTATCATAATCAATCTTTATTTTCATATTTTGAGAAAATCCATTAAACATTACTTTATTCTTTTTAACATTTATCTTTAGTCCTACTTTCCTACGATAACTCCTGCAATGTTTCCTGCAGCTTTAAAGCATTATTTTCAAAAACAACTACATCATCTGCAAAATCTAAATGACTTAAATAATCTCCATTTACTTGTACTCCTTTAGCTTCCCATTTTAATTCACAAAATACTTCTAAAGTTTTGTAGATATGGAGTCACCCTATCTTACACCCTTCTCAATATTGATTTTCCTAGATAACTATACATTTTTACTTTATGATATACTGGAAAATAAATTACAAAGTGGTAGCTATAATCATAAGAACAGGTACCGAAACAGAAATATTATTCATTGTGAGTTATACTGCAACTAAACATGCCATTTAAACATCATGGATATTTAGAAAATAAAAACAGTCCTCAACAATAAAAAAAAATTCAGAATTCAAGAAGAATTTTAAAGTGGTGAATTCTGTATAAATATGACTCACCTTTTATTGTTTTGCAACAAAAATTTGTTAATAAATTGATAAACTATTTATCTTTACATCCATTTTTTCATTGAGAAGATATTCTCATATGCAAAAAAAAACATTAACAGAAGCACTGCATTATTATTTTAACTACTTTTTATTTTTATTTTGGTTAAACAGTTTGACTTCAAATTTATCGTATGGAAAGATTTATTTGAAGGTGCTCAAATGGCATTACTTATCTGGTTGATTCTCCAGGTGCCATATTGAATTTTAAAAAAAATTGACCTGAGACACAATTTTCATAATAACTTCAGTTTTAATAATGTTAGAGTAAAAAACTTTACATTTGATAGAAACTAGAAAAACTAAAGAAAACAAGTCTAAGACAAATAGTGATGACCATTTTAAAAAAAAATTCAACATCTGTCATAATTATTATTTTATTGTTTGTTCATAATTTAAATTCATTTTTGATATGTATTTATAAATAATGTAACATTTTGGATAAATTATGAGTTCTCATTATTTTTGTAGAATATATAATTTAGAAATATGTCTGTTTTTAAATGCTTAAAAAGAATGGTATAAATATAATTCATTTTAATATTTAAACTTTCTTGATAACTTTTCAAACATTGTGCAAAAAAAAATTAAAAGCCTAATTAATTTTCCTAGTGGCAGTAATAACCCTTAATATATTTCTAATATTATTTAAATTATAAAAAAAAATTGATATTTATAATCTTTATTTTTGACTTCCTGCTATAAATCAAATTATCCTACCTTTTATTCAATTCATGACTATAAATTTATCATTTTGGAAAACAACATTTACACATATTGGCTGAAATTATTATTTTTATATTTAATCACAAAATAACACTTCATCTATGAATACAAATAGAATGATGGAATTTATCAATTCATTCCTTGAAATCAATTACAACAAGATGCATTTTTGAAAACATATCTTAAAAATAATAATTTATAATAATGCATATTTGTTCAATTTTGAAGATAAATTATTTTAACATGCCTAGATCATATTCTTTTGTAAAAATAAGCAAAAAAATCTGTATATGAAGCAAGCATAATATTCATTGTAAATGTATCAATAATGAATTTCAAGTGACATTTTTATTAAAAATGCATCTGGTGCCTATACAAAAATATGAATATACAAAAATATAAATATTTAAATATTAAAAAGATGAATTGTGAAATTCAAAATATAATTTCTTTTATCTACTATATATCTATATAACAGATATAAGTAACAGAAGTAGGGAATGAAATGCATTAGATTCAGGATTATTTTTAATTCTTATTTTATTAGTAATTTTATAGTTTTTATTAAAACATTAGTTTGGAGTTATTTTAATTTTTAATTTATAAGTAATTTTATAGTTTTTGTTAAAATATATAAATGTAACTTCTATAGTTTTTTTTTAAATTTTCTTTAAATTAAATCATTCTTCTAGAATCATTAAGTAGATACTGGAAGTGATAATTTTATGTAACATATTATATCAAGGTTATTTTAAATTCTTATTTTGTAAATAATTTTATACTTTTTGTTAAATATATAAATATAACTTATAGAATATTTTTTTAATTCTTTAAATTAATTGTTCTTTTATAGTTTACTTACTGAGATTGAAAATTGGTAAAAAAAACAATATATTTGAATCTTTCAGCATTTTCTTTTTATTTTGAAAAAATAATTTGAAAGCATTGATAATATATTCTTGCTTATTGCATTCTGTCAATCTTTCTTTTCTTTGTCAATAAACTATCTGCTTTCAGAAATGGAATTTAGAAATATATGTTTACCTTAAGAAGTTTTGCAAAAATCATAGGTGGTGATTTTATGTAATGCATCAAATCAGGTTTACTTTAAATCCTATATGTATGTGATGGTATCATTCTGTTCTAATTATCCAAATTTACTGTAATACTGTTGAAATTTTAAAAAACCCTTTATATATATATATATATATATATATATATATATATATATATAAGTGTTATAAATAAATATTTTTCCATGAGCTCCACCAAAAGAGTTGGTTGAGCAAAGTAAAACCCAGGAGTTAGGCATTAAAGGCTGCAAAGGAATATGCTCCTCTCATTAATGATATGAGTCTCTGTTATTTTATGGCTTTTGATCTAATAAATGTCAATATAGAAAACTTGAAGTATCCAAGCTGTGTCATAATCTTTTAAGTCTATTAATTATATTTTTTCATTATATACTAAAATTTATATTGATGGTCTGCATTATTTTATTATCTTCATTATCTTATTTCTACTTTATCTTATTTCTTTATAGTGTTATGTTTATATTTCTAGTGTGTTATTACTAAAACCTAAACTAAATGGCAGTGATAGATGATAATATTCATATCAACAGTAAAATCATTTTAAACAGCATGAAATCAAAAGCTAAATTTTAAAATTATTGATTTTATAAATTGTTAAATAAACAAAATAAATATAGTGAAAAATGATGGGTTTTTGAAGTCTGATATTATTCAAAATTCTATTTACAGAAAGATAAAAAATATTTCCATTTATATTTTATTGTTAGGTGTAATTAGATTAGAACCATTGTAATAATTAATTACCAGTGTTATCTTAAATATTGATATTGTATGCATAAGTGAATTAAATGAAATTGGGTTGAGAGTTTTTTAAATCTACCAATAATGGTCCTACTTTTTTGTAGATATCAAATTTTTATATCATTTTTATATAACACAATTAATTGTCAATAAAAAATATTTTTAATTGTAATCAGTAAATGTAAATATAAAAAGTTTGATTTAGGAAGTAAGGTCTAAAGAAAAAACTCAAGTTATTATTACCCTGTGTTAAAAGAAGAATCTTCAGAAACTTTTAACTTGGAACATTGTCACTTTAAGAATAAAAATTAATTGAAATATTTTGATAGATCTTTAAGAAGCACATATTCTAACATGCTGCTGCTTTTGTTAAGTCAAAAGATAATAACATAATTACTGCAACTACAGATTATTTTACCAAATTAATTATATGAAAGTGAGAATTAGAACCCTGTTAATATATATTTATAGCAGAAAAGCAATAGAAAAAAATCATTTAAGAATGATCTGTAAGATTTAAAATATACTTATCAAAATTATAAACCCCTTGCATAATGTTCTTCAATTTACTGGATGCAATTATAAAGAATCCATTATTTTAATATCTCATATTTATTGCATTAAACATGTGAAATAAGTGGACAAATAAGACTTTTTAAGACACTGCTTTATACATGTTTTCATGGGAAAGATAGAACAATTTTTATTACCAAGATTATCTCAAGGATATTCTAAAATTATGTAATATTAATCATTTTCATTAGTAAGATTTGGATGATATAATACATTGGGAATCTACAATTAAGTATAGTGATAAAGTATTTCAACAGAAAAGTTTTCTATAAAGAACTTAAAAGACAACAGACAACATCATAAAATATTAATTAGACAGAATAGTAGGGTATTGTTTTTCTATGGACATATTTATGATTGCTAGGTTGGTTTATATAGTTATTCCAAAACTACTACTATTATTATTACTGTTACTACTAAAATCATGATGATGATGATGATTCAAAGATAAACTTTATTAAGATATTAAAAAGTGTTACATAAATTACAGGAGAAAATCATGAGGTCGTAGATATAAGTTGATACATGATATTACATATGCAATAAGAGTTTCTAATTTTACATGTGATAGGGGAAAACATGACATAGTAATTGAAAAAAGAATGATCATTATATAACAAGATACATGTCTCAAATTAGATTTGTGTAGAATTTTTAAATGGGATCTTAAAAAAAATACATGGAAGCACATGATATTATAAAGAAAAACATATATGAAGTATGGGGTTGGAGTTGGTATTCAATTAATATATGATTGTATATAAATTGAACATATCTGATGATAAGGATTATAGCTTTTATGGTTGTCTTATTGTTCATTTGTTACATAAGTTTCATGTAAAAATATGAGTATTTAGATTCAATTTGATACATAGGGTTACAATGCTTATGATAAAAAAAGTGATTTACAATAATTGGAAAATTAATAATTGTTGCATAACAAGATACATATTTCAAATTAGATTTACATAAATTTTACAAAGCATTATGAGATAAATACATGAAAGGACAAATATATGAAAGCACATGCTGATATTTGTTAAAGAATTAGGGAGGGTGATTGAAATTAGTGTTCCATTAGTATATGGTTATACATAAATAATGTTTATTAGTTAGCAAGCACTATAAATGTCAGTACTAAGTCTTATTGTAAATGTGTTAGGCATTTAAAGTTCATTTGAGATAAGTTAGTGGAGTGATTATGTAAACTTTTTTGGATCAATGGGTTGATGAGGTAGGTATACTGTGTTACTTTCAAGTGACACAGCATTTATTCCAGAGATTACCCTGGTGTGATGTTCAAGCTATTACTTCATGAATGGTAGACACTTGAGCTTATTAAGATTTTAGAGAATGAGGTTCAAGTGATATAGAAAGCAGTTGTAATCTGTGGCTCATATAATGATGGACTTGTAGAGGAAATGTATTAAACAATGCAAAATATCCCCTGTGGCATGGTAATAATAAGTTTTGACAAATTGTTGTCAGCATGTCAGGCATCCATAACATATGGAGGGAAGGGATTACAATCTTGTGTTTTACATCTAGGTTTTAAATGTTATTTGTATTGGTTGTTTGAAACTTCAAATTGGCTTATTCATTTATGGACTTGAAATATCTTTGCTATTGCTGACATGGAGATTCTTGAGGATTCTGGAATATATTCTTTATGAGCTAAAGCTGTCAATATGGTAGAATAGATTTTGGTGCCAACATATCATATGGTTCTATGGAGCCATTTTAATTGGTTTCAACAATTTAAAAAATGTCATTTTTTAAGAACAAGCTTTTGTAAATTTAAAATTATCTAATTGGTTCAATATATGTTAAATGTACTTCAAATATTGCAAATTTTGAGTGGTCCTTTGAGGATTTGGAGCCCAAAATTTTTCCTGTTGTATAGTTAACAAAATATTTTTTTTCATTACACATGTGGATTTTTTTTTATAACTAGAGTGTTATCTAATTAGATCAAGTTCCATCTTTGTGATGACTTGAAATTTATATTTAAAAAGACTAATATTATGCAAATTCTGGGGATTTGAAACAGGAGCTCCAGGAATGAACATGATGACAGGACTAAGATTAACTGTGGAACTTTATTATTATTATTATTATTATTATTATTATTATTATTATTATTATTATTATTATTATTATTATTATTATTATTATTATTATTATTATTATTATTATTATTATTATTATTATTATTATTATTATTATTATTATTATTATTATTATTATTATTATTATTATTATTATTATTATTATTATTATTATTATTATTATTATTATTATTATTATTATTATTATTATTATTATTATTATTATTATTATTTGTTTTCCTTTTTAGCTTTTTTTTCTTTTGAAATTAGAATGGTCAGTCTCATTTGTTAGTAATGCTGCTCTGATGATGGTGGTGATATAAACATTTAATAGACTTTCAAAACGGTTTAACCCAAATTATTATTTATATTAAGTTATATTATTCCAAAAGACTTAGATAATATCATTTAAAAATTATGTTACTTTATATAATTAGGGATGTTTTGGGGGTAAAAAGATGTATTAACTATAAAAACATATCTAGAAGAAGATTATGGAACATCAGAAATTACTTAACTGTAAAACTTTTGATGAGATTGAAATATTAACTATAATCTTTCAATGTCTTAGTTACAGTTTATAGAATATTGTTATAATATTAGAAATAAATTTACAAATCAATTTGAAATTCTAGATATGAGTGATAAAGAAACAAATGAGCTGTAAATGGCAGCAAATAAAATTAATTATAATACTTTATTCTTAAAAATTTTGAATAGGTTGGGACAACTAGTGAAATCACTACAGGAATCAGTAGTTGCAATAATAATTACAAAGGAAAGGAAAAACTGTGATATTGAAAGAAAACAAGCTTTTAAAAGTAAGCTATAGAAGTTTTTAACGTAAGTCAGTTTGATTTTTAAAAGAAGACACATAAATAGTAAAAATCAAATAATTGTACAATAAATTTATATGTAAACTGTTACAAAAACAGCATCAATCATAATTTTGATTAAGTATTTATATAGAGAGCAGTCATTATTAAATGAAGGATCAGAGAGTTTTGAGATCATTGCCAATAGATATGGTTATTGAAAGGAATAGGATTACATTATATTTGTTCAGTAAGCTGAAAAAAAGCAATGATATTAAAAACTATGCTATGTGATTTATAAAATTACTTCTGGATCTACAATTTGAAAAAAAAAAAGCTGTATATAATTTGGCTAATAAAAAGCTAAGATACAATTAAAGTAATATCAAAACATTTATTACATCTTTTAACAATACTATTATAACAGTATAAGAGTTCACCAATTTGTTGGGATATAGATATGCAGGTTTTATCTGTAACAGCCAAACAAGTTGGAGAAATATTATGCCTAATTCTGTTATAAACCTAATGCCACTAGTTACAATAGATTGTTTTATGAAAGGAGTAATACTATTTGCTACCAGCAATTTTCTATTTGAAGGTGTGCCTGACTAAGGTCTGCAATATTAAGCAACATATATTACTATCAAGTTAATTCCAGATGGTGACTTTCTGTTCTAAAGATGATCCAATATCACTTATCTGTCTTTCAAATAGATGTCAGCTTTATAACCAACCGTATACAATTAGATTTATTGATCTGATTATTTCGTTGACTTGTTTTTCTATTGGCTATTTATTTATGTTATTGTCACTTCATTCGTCAGTGACATTCTATTCTAATGGGTGCTTTATTGTTTGAATTAAATCCATTATTGAGGATAATCTTAAGACAAATCCATAATAATATCACTTTATATTTCTAAACCAAAAAAGGAAAACTTGACAAAGTGTAAACATTATTATAAAATATATTTTTATCACATGCTTACAAGATTATACTAAAATATATATTTAAAATGTACATTGAATAAAACTATTAAGTAAAGAAAATAATTTTAGGAAAATAAAAATATTCATTCTCATGGTTGGACACTAGTTTTAAAAAAAAGCTTAATAATAATAAACAAAAATCTGTAAGTGGTTTATTAATTACAACAAAACTATGATTCACATCACTAAGTTAAATTGTGGAGTACTTTTAGAAAAAATGATTTATTATAACATTTCATTGTTGTTATGAATATTGTTTATAATAAGATTAGAGACTGTAATTAAACAAAAAATGTCAAAATAAATCAGTCTTATAAAGGAAAATTTAATAAAGTATTAAGTTATCATTCTATCTACTTTCAGCTAAAAATAGTAAAGTTCTCAAACTAATATTATAATCCTATATGATTTTCTATTTTATTTATCATTACTAGTATAGCAATAGGCAGTATTTAATAAAGCAAAAATTATGATAACAGAAATAGTAGTGACTATGACTTGGACACTTAAAAAAAGAGCAATACAGAGACTTCAGACCACTCAAAGAAGTATGGAGATATGCATGTTAGGAGTAATAAGAAGAGATCGGAAATGCAATATATGGGTAAGAGAACAAACAGATGTTACTGACTTCATTGAAAAAATTAAAAGACTAAGTGAAGTTGGGGTGGACATATTTCTAGAAGAGATGATAATAGATGGACAATTGAAATATTAAACTGGATTCCAAGAGATTGTAAAAGACACAGAAAGAGACCACTTGTGAGATGGATGGATGAAATAAGAAACTGTGTAGTGATGATGTGGAGAAGGGAAGCAAAGATCAGAGAAGATAAAGTGAACTTGGAGAGACCTTTATCCTGCAATGGATTGATAATGGTTGATGATGATTTAAATGATGATATGTATGCATTGTCAGTTTTCTTTCTTAGATTAGTCATTTATTTAACGGATTCTCCTTTACTTAACAATTCGGTAAATTTGTATTGAGGAAAGATATTTCAAGTGTTGAGACTATTTTCACACACAAAAAAGTAAGAATGAATTGTTCACATTATAGCATTTTTTATGATTTTATTTATAGATATGGAGAATCACTGAAGAAAAATATATAAAAAAATATTTATGTATTTAAAATTTTACTTGAAGTACGAATGATAAGGTTGAAACTTTTAATATCGAAGAGGGATAGGAAAATAAATGTATACACTAATAAGGTCACAAAAAGTAATGCATATTTTCGCAACTCAAAAAAGTATTTAGATAATTAAATCTCGTAGAGAAATATCAATTGTACAAATACCACAATGAAATGCATTTGATTAATTACCCCCAGTTAATTTTAAATTGATAGCACCTATTAATAATAAAGAGCTTTATTATTTTGTAATGTGACCCTTACTAAAATTTTTAGCTCCAACTTGATCATATCTAGACGCCTTACATATCCGAACATCAGGAAAAATAATAATTAATAATATATTAAAAATAAGTAACAATATCGTGATTGTAGCTTAATATATTCACAATCTATTATTACTTTCATTAAATATATTTTGTAGTTTCCGTTTTTTTAAAGTAGTTTAAATTTTTATTCGACTCAAGATTCTGTTTTCATATAATTAAGGCAGCTTATAATTTTTTTTTATTCTTTTAGAATTGTATTCAATTTAGGTATTATTCATTGTTCTCTATTCTTATAAGTTGTAAACGGTGAAAGCTTTTTTTTTTTTAAAGAAAAAACCGGTTATATATTTATTTCCTTTTCGTAAAATATAATAGAGCATTAAATTGCAGGTTTTTTTACCTTTCTTCTGAAATTCCTATCTTAAAGAAATTTTTCACTATTATTTTTTATTGTTATTATGTCTACTAATAGTTCAAATATCTGATTAATTCTAAAGAAAGTAACGTATTATTTACAATTTCTACAAACAGTTTACTTAGAAGTTTTATTTTATTATATAAAGTAGTTATTATACATATATTGAAAATATAATGTTTAAATACATATATATTATCTATACTAAACTTTATGTAATTAGAAGGAAATGAACTCAGACTTTCATGCTCCCTACAGCTATTTAATCCACCTTTTATAACCGATAAACATGACTACATAGTGTGAAAAAAAGGTAAATGATCTCCAATAAACATGTTTCGTGCTGAACCAGCACTCATAGTTGGTGCAGATCACCACCTCCCACACATATGTACAATCAGTGCTCAGTTGATATTAAGATAGCAAATCCTCAAACTTTAATGGACAAGGAGAGGAGTGAAATTTGTCCATTAGAGATTAAGAATTTGCTATATTAATATCAACTGAGCACTGATTCTAGTATTAGAGTCTCCCATGAGAATTTTAAAATAAAATTTGTACATCCATATAAAAATCCTCTCTTCCTTCATCACAATGAGACTTGGGACATAAATTGAAGTGTCTACATTTCATATCTACTATCAAGTTAAATAACTAATCTTGCCACCCTGACTGATATCTTCATCATTCTCTATAATGTTGTTCTTCCACTTATTATAAAATCCTATTCCATTTTTATGCTTCCAAAGTTTGTGCCTTTGTAGTATGGTATATGTCCACTTTTAAAATCAATTGCATCTTCACATCTACTTTTCCAAAGTTCAATAATTTTTCATTTAATATTAGAAAGCTTCTTTTAATTCTTGCAATGTTCCTTCACTTGAAAATGATCTGTAGTTATAAGTACCTAAATTGTCATCAAATGACAGCTTTGGTCCACATCAGAAGACAATACCCTTCACTTTTGGCTGCAAACCACTGCCTTGGTTCACAACTTTACAGCTTCCTGGAAATAAAGATCTAACTTAGTTTTAACTGTCATGATTGTAAATATATAACTTCATTCACACACACTTTCATTTTGTCTTTAAGAAAACTCAGGTAATATTTTAGATTAAAAGCTATCAAGCAACTGAAAAGAAAGACCATGGTATTTCTTGATTTTAAACTCAGAAATGAAAAGCTAATAAACTTACTGTGCTGGATGATGCATATTGATGAGTATCCCATTCATATTCATATATGGACATTAGGAATTTGTCCTATTGATTTACTTTAAAGACATCAAAAGGGAATAAAAGTGCCTCCTTTCACAAACTTTTTTACCAAATAATTCAATGTACTACATATAAAAAAAAAGTATAAATTTCATTAAGCTATTAATCCATTAAAATCTTTCACCTGATCAATTCGTTTAAAAACAAGGTAATGTGACTTCACTGTAAATCGCTTAGTTTTTGTACTATGTGTACAGTTCTGATGTCATTTTTTAGAAGAAAAAAGTTCTGTAAGATGCTGCCCTCTTTTGAATCATTTTACAAGTAAAAAATCAATAAAAATGACCATATATGTCAAACAAAACCAAAGCACCACCTTCTCACCACCTTTTCTTGAATCTTATTGGCTGTTTAAATTTTAACAACAAAGAAAATGGCTGCCAAAAAGTAAAGAGTTACGATCGTTGTTTGTTTTATTTGAAAATGATAAACGAATGTTTAGATAATTTTAACAGTATTTTTTGATGAATTATAAACAATTTTGATAAAACAGTGCTAAAAATAAAATTATTTCAGAAAAATAGTTAAGATTTTAGCAAGAATTATTTATGTATTGCAAAGTGGGAAGTAGAAATCATAACGTGGAATTGATGATTGACTTTTCTTTGATGTTTCTTTTCATTTCAACCGTAATTGAATATTTTTTAAATCAAAATTTATTTTTGAACAAATTTTCATTCACTTTCATAATCTGACAAATTATTAATATACTTTTTACAAACGAAACTAGAGTGAAAATATTAATAAACGGTGCATATATTTTAACAATTGACTTTGTTAATTGACACTTCAGTTTGTGAATTGGCCAATTAAAAGCTTTGACTTTTACCTCATGCAGCCAATAATATAATCAGTGGTGAAAGGGTTAAGTCTTTCAAAATTAAATGATATTTTAAATATATAAGGTCATATGTTATATGTCTCTACTTTCATAACAGCTATGCTAAGCTAAAACATCATTTCTTTATTTGTAATACAATAGCAGTTGTATGTGTAGATAAAAAAAAATTATTATTTGTTTATTTCTAAAGAAAATGTTATTAATTTCATCTAAGAATTTTATCCATAAGGTAGAATTATCTTAATTTTTGAATGAATGTTTTTATTGTATTTGAATAAATTTTATTAATAAAATAACTATCGTCAAAAAGCATGTATTAATAATAAAATATTCTAGTGGGCCTAATTAAAGAATTTGGAAAGTTGTGTAGGTTTTTCCACATATTACATAAACAGTAAATCATGGTTTATTTCTTTCATATTAATATATCCAAAAATAAAAGTTATATTGTTGGCTTTTATTCTATGGCAAAAATGATACTAAAGTAAATGGAAAATGACCGCTGACTTATATTAACCATATAGAATGCTATTTAATGAATAAATTAAATATTGTAAAGAATAATTTTAATCTAAATCTTTATGAATCCAAAACATACAAATCTGATTTTTTTTCAAGAGTGTTATTAATCCATCTATTCAAATATTGATTTAACTTTGTATTTCATTTAAATTAAAACAAATATTAATGACATTAACTATTATTTTAAGTGTAACAAATTTTTGCAATTATCCAAAAGTAATCTTTTCATAATATTGTTTCACTTTTTTTAATTTTCCAGTAAATAAAGCCAATGAAGCTTTCAAAACATATTTAGATCCTTGGTTTTATTGTATGTATAATTGAATATTGCTTATGGAATACATTTTTGTGTGCAATGATCAGAGTATAAAATCAAATTTATTATAAAATCACCAATTTTTCCATATTAAATTTTTTGCTTTTCTTGAAAACTTTGAGACTTTAATAGTAAATTCAATAACCAACAACCATTTCTATGCATGTGGAATGTTGTTACCATGGTCATTGTTTGACTTCAGGTTATGACTCTTTTTAATAACATTCTTAAGTTCATAAACATTTTCCATATGATCAAGTACATTATAAAACAAAAATTTTCAACCTATTTTCATTTCTAGCTTCAGTATTACACAAAATATGAACACCCCTTTACAGATAAGATATTTTTTCTATATGTTTGTAAATAAATATTAATTTTTCATTGATGGTCTTATAAGTGGAAGAAACTAGGAAGTAGAAGATTAATAACATTTTATCATCCTTGGGTTATTTTTCACTTCTTGAAGACATATAAAAAAATGGACTATAGCAACTAAATATTTGAAATTAACTTTATATACTTTTATTGAATTATTTATATCATTAAATATATGAACAATTTTTTTTCAATAATTTTTTTTAACAGTTAAATATATACACAATTCTTTTGTCACTATACTAAGGTTTATTTTATGTTGACTCAATCCATCTAACACTTCTTCAGAATTAAAATATATATGATATGTGTGTGCGTGAATATATAAAAAATAGCTTATTTAATACAAAACAAACATTATATCCAATTAAATTGAATCCTTTTTATATCCTGTTGAATTAGATTGCTTATCACAATTTATAATTAAGAATACTGAGTTCGAGTCAGATTTTATAAATTAAATTTAGATTTTATCATTAAAATTAAGACTCTATTATTATAGGTACACACATGCATAGGTAAAGATGTGTGTGTTCCAAAATAAAAGTTTGTTTATTTGATTCGTTTTAAAAACAAACTAAATCTATTTTCCTTTCATTAAAGAAACTTGTTTAAAAGTTATACCGATTTTGTAAATGTTTGTATAAGATGTAATAAAATTGTTAATATATAAAAATTAAAAGAATATAGGGAAATCCTTAATACTGACTACAGAAAAGTAGTCCAAAGTAGGAAATATGAAGATAATGTATTTTTGAATGGATTCATGCGAATAACGTACTTTCAAAAAATAAAATTAGTCAAGCGTTGGTGGCCGAGTGGTTAGCCCAACCACCTTACAAGCAGTTGTTCCGGGTTCGCTTCCCGGCCGATGCTTTGATACATGAAAAAAAAAAAAAAATGAAGTGTTTAAAAAGAAAAAGGAGGCCACTATTTTTATTGGATTTTATATATGAGATATCATTTTTGGAACCATACTTTTTAAAGCCAAACAAGGAGTTTTATTGTTATTTATTTTATTAACAATAATGAAGATGTTTTAAATGTAAATTTTTAGGAAAAATTATTTTAAGCAATGCTGAATTAATAAAATTTTGATATTGATTAAATAAACATTTTTTTTTTTTATATATTCATGCACACTTATATACATTTAATTTTGAAAAGGAGACCGCTGACCAATCAAAACTATTAAATTGATTAAGTAAAAAATAAAATAAGCATTGTTATTGTAATGAAAGAAAGATGAGTTTATTTAATTGTTTTACAATTTTATCAGTGCATAAAAATATATGGTGAAAAACAGAATATAATAAATACTTCTTTTTTTTTTTTAATTATTTTTTCAAAATAGTAAGATTTTTAATCTTTTCTATTTAGGTTTCTCTAAATTTATGTCTCTAAAACTTGTAATCTTTTATACTTTTTTAAAAAAA
This sequence comes from Epiperipatus broadwayi, assembly GCA_028023455.1. NCBI lineage: Eukaryota > Metazoa > Onychophora > Udeonychophora > Euonychophora > Peripatidae > Epiperipatus > Epiperipatus broadwayi. The sequence goes on from JAQFVV010012413.1 coordinate 11,481,330, forward strand.
ATTCTTAAGCCTTTCATCTTTACAACCCTAAGAAAATATTAACAAATTCACTTACATGAGATTTTTACTATCTAGATAACAATTCCCATCTAGGTAGTAAAAATCTCATGTAAATCTGGACTGGTTTGATTAGTTTCAATGTGCTAACTAAAAGGATTAAAATATAAGATCAATATGACATCTTTCCCCAACATTTTGTTTGAATAATATCATGGACCTGTAGTGGAAGTTTACACATTGCACATTTTTAAAAGTTTTATAATTAAGTTATTTAGCAGATTCAATTTTTTTTAAATTTAACATTTATTTGTGACTTTTATTCGCTAACTTAAAGTATTGATTCTTTCTATCTTTTTTTTTTTCTTAGCTACAATTATCAACTTTTTCATTAAGATTGAATGAGAACCAGGTGTAAATGACCATGTACTAATGGCTGGCAGATCATTACAAGCATTTGAAGTATTTCACTCAATAATATCTATCAAAGAAGGTAAAAACACGTTTTGAATTTCAGTATTTGTTACAGATCTAATCACATTTTGAAACTAAACAAAACACTATCTGAATGCAAGAAAGCAGATTTTTTTTTTTTTTTTCAAAATGATCTCTCTCTGTATATATATTTTAAGATAAAGAGACATATTTCATTTTTATATATTATGCACTTATAAAAATATGTGTATTCTATAATTAATTAAATGCATATATATGCATGTTTTTTATTTATAATATTTTTTGATATACTGTTTACATGCACTTATATTTATTTATATATTGAAAATATCTGCTTGCATACGATAATGATGGTTAAATTAAATAATTGAAGTATATACAATAATAAGCTTGTTATATAATAATATGCTTAAAATTGAGATATCAAATTTTATTTTAAATTTATAAAATGATATATATATATTGTATATTAAAATAAAATGTGCTAAATATTTGTAACTGACTTTTTATAAGATTAATCATAAAAAATAATTTATTCATTTACTTCTGTCTATATAAATGCTTTTGTCCAAGCAGTCACTAATTTTAAACTCTAAAAGTAATTATCCCAGATTTTTTTTTTTAATTTGTTAAACTTCATGTTAAGTGAAATTTAATTAAAATGCTTATATATTTGTAATTAGAAAACGTCTGGCTATTTTTTAATTTTCTTTGGTTTTTTTCTCACACTTATAAAATTATATAAATAAGAGTGCAAGTCAATGTAAAATTACTTAATAATTGAAGTAGCAAGTTTTTACTTGAGTCATAAGTAGTTTACGGATAAGTCTTGCAGCTGATAAGCATATTTATTAGTATTTTACACATTTTAAAATGAAGATTGATTAGAAAAATCTTTGGGAATCAGTTGTATATATATTAACTTTTTCTCTTTACCCTCAATAAGAATTAGTCATATCTAAAAAATTGATCTAAAGCTACAAAACATTTCTATAAATGATCCCAATTAACATATTCCCTGCAGAACCAGCACTCATCAGTTGGGCACATACAATCAGTGCTCAGTTTATATTAAGATAGCAATTCTAATGGGCACACTTCATTTGTTTCACCCTTCCAACAATTCAACCACACAGTTCATTAAAAAAACAATGGAATTGTTGGAAGGGTGAGAAGATTGAAGCCTGCTCATTAAAGTTTAAGGAATTGCTATCTTAATATAAGTCGAGTATATATGTGTGGGAGATTGATTTAACCCAATTGATGAGATTGGTTCTGCATTAAATACATATATTGGGGATCATTTATATTTATATTGGTCATGTGTATTAGTTGTTTGAGATGAAGTAGAGAATCAATATAAACTAAAAATCCTAAGTTCAATTCCCTCTATTTACTATATTATACATTCAGAATAATTAATGAATAGGTTAATTAGTATACAAATATTTACTGTAGACTGTAGCATACTAAGAACAAAAAATTATTAGTGGAAACAAGTTAAAACAAGTAAAAGAAGCTCATATACTTAAATACAAAAACAAGCAAAAGAAACTCATATACTTAAATACCTTCTTGAACATGAGTTAATGTATATATATACTTAATGATGGTTTTTAAAAAAAAATCCCAGATAAAGTATACAATTTTTGCTTTTTAATTATTTGTTCATTAAAATAATATTGTTCTTTTGATTCTTATTTAATCAAATATCTTATTCTTTAGAGAGAAATATTTGTGTCAGATTATTGTTCCCAGTATTAGCTAAATTAAATTCAGAAAATTTCTAATATAAGAGTTTAGCTAATCATATCAAGTCAATGGCTGGATTAAAGTTCATTAGTGTAAGGATATTTTGAACATCAGTTTTGTTTTTAATTTAATATTTGCATAAAATGTTTTTGTTTGTGACAATAAACATATAATGTACTAATTATTATTATTATTTTATTAAATAATTTCCTATATTTTGTTCAACTTTATAGAATTTTTTTTATTCTTCAAAATATTAATTATATTCTTATTCATAGTGATCAGATAGTTCTGTATTTGAAACTTAGATACAGAATTTGCAATATATATCTGCAGCGCACATCTATTTGTTTATACAATGTAAAAAACAAGCAGAATTATGTACAATTATGCTGTTTTAATAAAACAAAGTATATTGTTTCTATGTAGGAAACATAAAATGGTAATAATAAGTATAAAGAGTAATTATGTATTAGCCCTAATCATATCATGAGGTATAAATAAAGTACTTGCCAATCCTGAATTTGACAATACAATTAAAAGATTAATAGTATGAGTTGTTTGATTTAACAATTTTTGTATTCAGCTCATTTATTCTTTACTATATAAATTGATCACCAAAGGTTTTATTATTATCATCATTTCATACCATTTACATTTTCAGGAAATTTTCATTATAAAAACTGATAGATCACACTATTTTGTTACTATATATATATATTGGTTAATTCCTTAACTCTCCTCAACTACCATTAAATTCAAAAAACATAAGAGAAAACAAATGACATCAAATCAAATGCTCTCTCTCTCTCTCTCTATATATATATATAGGGAGAGAGAGACGGTGAAAAAAGAGAGAAAATATAAACTCATCTAACATTAATTATTCGGTACTTTAACCCGACATGCTATGTCGCTACCAGGTGAAGCTGTGGTACCATCAACAACCGGTCAGAAACCTGCAAGTGATAAAAATTTTTTTCAAAAAGTGCCAGAAAATCGACAACTAAAAAAGCCCGAGGCTACACATATCAAAATGCTGAAAATTGGCAAGTAAAAAATAAATTTATATCAAAAAGTGCCTGAAAATCATCAACTAAAAAAGCCCGAGGGTACACATATCAAAATGCTATAAATCGACAAGTAAAAAATAAATTTATATCAAAAAGTGCATGAAAATTGTCAACTAAAAAAGCCCAAGGCTACACATATCAAAATGCTATAAATCAGCAAGTAAAAAATAAATTTATATCAAAAAGTGCATGAAAATCGTCAACTAAAAAAGCCCAAGGCTACACATATCAAAATGCTATAAATCGGCAAGTAAAAAATAAATTTATATCAAAAAGTGCATGAAAATCATCAACTAAAAAGCCCAAGGCTACATATATCAAAATGCTATAAATCGGCAAGTAAAAAATAAATTTATATCAAAAAGTGCATGAAAATCATCAACTAAAAAGCCCAAGGCTACATATATCAAAATGCTATAAATTGACAAGTAAAAAATAAATAAATGCCTGACGCTGTATATATTCAAGAAATATTGCGAAAGTCCAAATTTTTAAAAAAAAAACAATCAAAAAGCTATAAAATTTAAAATTAAAATATATATATATAGCTGAAAATGAAAAGCAATATACAAGAAACCATTAACAATGGTGAAAGGTGGGAAATGCAATATACAAGAAACCATTAACAATGGTGGAAGGTGGGAAATGAAAAAACAGAATTTCATCAAATTATTTATTAAGCTTCCAATTTGCATTTATATGCAATGCATTCAAAAGCAATTATTTGGTCTCTGCTTTAAAATTATGGCATTATTATTTAAATTCGTCAAGCAATACATAAAAAATAATTATCAACATAAAATATACCCCTACCACACAAAATAACTGAAATTCACAATTTACGTCTTAGGTGTAATACTTAAAAAATAAACGATTATAAACATTATCAAATCATTTAAATTCATCAATATTTAATAAAAAAAAGCAATATACAAAAAATAATTACCAATGTCTTTCCAGAAATTTCAATGATTGCACTTTTTTTGGTTGAAGAAAAGCTATGACATCACATTTTGAAGATACAAAGCTGACGTGTAATAGAAAAATTATTTGCAGCATAACATTTTGAAGATACAAAGCTTTCTTGAAATAGAAAGATTATTTGCAGCATAAAAATCCATTAGCTATCAAATAATAAAAGGAATTAAATATCCATTATCTTTTACAACTTTTTTTAAAATTTTGCTTCCTAAGGTTAAACTTATTAACATTCCCAAATGAATGAAAAATGGCGGTGCTCACTGTAAATCAAATCTATTTTTAAAATTACCATTTAACATACTCGTAAAACTTAGAAACTGATAAATAGCAATAGATAAAAAATAATTGCCAATGGCTTTCCAGAAATTTCAATGATTGCACTGTTTTCGTTTCAAGAAATTATTTTTCAAGCTGGTCCAGAAAAGCTATGACATCACATTTTGAAGATACAAAGATGATGTATAATAGAAAAATTATTGGCAGCATAACATTTTGAAGATACAAAGCTTTCGTAAAATAGTTTTAGGAAGATCCCAAATTTTGATCATTTTGAATAGTAAATACCATAAAAAATTATGAAAAAGATGCTACTTCAATTTCAGTGGCTAATATTTTGGGGTTTTTGAAGTGTTTCCCAAAAGTTTGTGCATGTTTACCATTGTATTCATCTGCATAAGAAAATAATTCACATTAACTCAGTCAAAAAATAAAAATAATCCCAACAACTTGTATTTCTAGCAGTATGAAAAAATTAACACATAATAAAACTAAGCAGGTATTTCAAAAGACTAATTCACTTACATTTTGGATTAAATTTGTCAGCTATGGAAATTATATTTTTCTGCACAATGTCTATTATGTCATATTTCATTAATGAGTAGAAACTGTGATCCAATATATTACGGTGCCATTATATTTCTTTTTTTAAATTTTTAATTGCCATATGTGTATAGATTTCATTCAGTATTTTCCTAAGAATCTCATATAACATGTGTATATGATGAAATGTTTAGGCAACTATTTATGAGTTTCTAACTTTTACGAGTACGTTAAATGGTAATTTTCAAAATAGATTTGATTTACAGTGAGCAGCGCCATTTTTCATTCACTTGGGAATGTTAATAAGTTAAACCTTAGAAAGCAAAATTTAAAAAAAAAGTTGTAAAAGATAATGGATATTTAATTTGTTTTATTATTTGATAGCTAATGGATTTTTATGCTGCAAATAATCTTTCTATTTCACAAAAGCTTTGTATCTTCAAAATGTTATGCTGCCAATAATTTTTCTATTACATGTCATCTTTGTATCTTCAAAATGTGATGTCATAGCTTTTCTGGACCAGCTTGAAAAATAATTTCTTGAAATGAAAACAGTGCAATCATTGAAATTTCTAGAAAGCCATTGGCAATTATTTTTTGACTATTGCTATTTATCAGTTTCTAAGTTTTACAGGTATGTTAAATGGTAATTTTAAAAATAGATTTGATTTACAGTGAGCACCGCCATTTTTCATTCATTTGGGAATGTTAATAAGTTTAACTTTAGAAAGCAAAATTTAAAAAAAAAGTTGTAAAAGATAATGGATATTTAATTTGTTTTATTATTTGATAGCTAATGGATTTTTATGCTGCAAATAATCTTTCTATTTCACAAAAGCTTTGTATCTTCAAAATGTTATGCTGCAAATAATTTTTCTATTACACGTCAGCTTTGTATCTTCAAAATATAATGTCATAGCTTTTCTTGAACCGAAAAAAGTACAATCATTGAAATTTCTGGAAAGACATTGGTAATTATTTTTTGTATATTGCTTTTTTTTATTAAATATTGATGAATTTAAATGATTTGATAATGTTTATAATCGTTTATTTTTTAAGTATTACACCTAAGACGTAAATTGTGAATTTCAGTTATTTTGTGTGGTAGGGGTATATTTTACGTTGATAATTATTTTTTATGTATTGCTTGACAAATTTAAATGATAATGCCATAATTTTAAAGCAGAGACCAAATAATTGCTTTTGAATGCATTGCAGATAAATGCAAATTGGAAGCTTAATAAATAATTTGATGAAATTTTGTTTTTGCATTTCCTGCCTTCCACCATTGTTAATGGTTTCTTGTATATTGCTTTTCATTTTCAGCTATATATATATATATTTTTTAATTTTAAATTTTATAGCATTTTGATTGTTTTTTTTTTTAAAAATTTGGACTTTCGCAATATTTCTTGAATATATACAGCGTCAGGCATTTATTTATTTTTTACTTGTCAATTTTCATGCACTTTTTGATATAAATTTATTTTTTACTTGCCGATTTATAGCATTTTGATATGTGTAGCCTTGGGCTTTTTTAGTTAACGATTTTCATGCACTTTTTGATATAAATTTATTTTTTACTTGCCAATTTATAGCATTTTGATATGTGTAGCCTTGGGCTTTTTTAGTTGACGATTTTCATGCACTTTTTGATATAAATTTATTTTTTACTTGCCGATTTATAGCATTTTGATATGTGTAGCCTTGGGCTTTTTTAGTTGACGATTTTCATGCACTTTTTGATATAAATTTATTTTTTACTTGCTGATTTTCAGCATTTTGATATGTGTAACCTCGGGCTTTTTTAGTTGTCGATTTTCAGGCACTTTTTGAAAAAAAAATTTATCACTTGCAGGTTTCTGACCAGTTGTTGATGGTACCACAGTGCCACCTGGTGGTGACATAGCACATTGGGTTAAAGTACCAGTAGCTCTGTTGGAATAATTACAATTAGATGGGTTTGTTTTAGTATAAGATGCTTCAATATAAAATTAACTTTACCACATACACACATATATAATAACACTTAGGTCATGTGTGTGTAAATACAGATTTAAAAACTAGATAAAAGATTTTGTAAATGAGATTTTACTTAGGTCAAAAAATAAAATTATATTTTTCTATATTAAAACTTTCTCTTAAATATGTTCTTTAAATAATGTGCTTAAATATTTAAACTTGAAAAAAATATTGTTTTATTTTCTTATTTGTATATTTTATGATAAACCAATCATATGAATTAAAATTTAAAAAATGGGTTTAAAAATTGTATTAATAGATAAAGCAGATTATCAAATTGATTAATTAATGAGTTTGGAAAACAAAGGTTTTACAGAGAAAAATGTGTTTCTCAAATTAACTTTTACAGTTAATGTTTGTAAAGCAGTAGGAAACCATTAAAACTATATTCTACAGAAAATCATATTTTGACAGTTTATATCTTTAATAGAATTATTTATTTGTTTTTTAATTTACAAATTAATTTTAAAAAAGTTTTACATGCTCCATACAGTTGTTATTAACAGATGGAGCTTACTTAAATACTAAAAATTTGATTTGGGAAAAGATAAGTGGGATTTAGATATAAAGGCTATGGAGTTGACAAATATTATGTTGTGGAAGTGGGATGGAACAGGATAGAAAAGAATATGGGAAAAACTTAGGGCAGGGAATGGAAAGAGAAGATAAAGTAACTAACAGGTTTCTCTGGGCATAGTGACTGAGAGATTCATGACTCTATATAAGGAGAAGTCACAGCAAATAAACATCACATGCATTCATGGTTTTAAATTATTTATTTTTAATAGGGACTGTTTTCTTTTAACTGACATCTTTGAAACATTTTGTAGATATTTTTATACATTTTGATAAAAATGTGTAAGCAAACAATTTTAAACTTGAATTATAATTATTATTTATTAATAAATTATTAAATTCAATATTTTTTAAGTTTATATTATGATAAAAAACATAAGTATTTAAAAGTTTTTTATTAGATGACAATGCTTTATTTTTTCTTTTTAATTTTGAAAGACATGATTACAAATAAATATTATATAATACACTTTCTTTAAGAAATGTACTAAAAACATAATTCTGGATGTCTACTTTTAAATGAATTTATAGAATTCTCTTATTTAAGAGTTCATATTTTGATCTATCCCTTGGTTAAAAAGTTAAATTACAAAGAGAATAAATTAAATTAGTTCAATATTTCTTTTAAATTAACATCAAAGTGTTTCAGAATAACAAGCTAGAACGAGAGGACAGTCAAGCCAATTAATCCTATTTTCTTAATGTTCAATTAAACCAAAACCATGAAAGACTTGAGGAAATTTAAAATTTGCATTCAATTTTATCCTCATACTTTTGCTGAGAATTTACCAGTCTACATTGATTAAAAAAAAAAAAACTTTTTTAATTATTTGTGATGAAAAATTAGAAAAATTGGGCCAGAAAATAATTAAGGCAAATTTAAATTAATGACTTAGAAAAGACCATAGCATCTGGAATATAAATACATTCATGGACTTTATGAAAATATATTTTCCAGTTTATTCAGATAAATATTGTCATAGCAATATATGTAGTCATAAGTTCATCAAAATCTGTTACTCTAATATTTAAATAAAGGGTTATTAATTTTTGTTAATTACATTAAAATTTTATTGTATTCTTTTTGTTACACATATTTATTTTTAATTGCTTATGTGTATTTTACATAGATACTTGTGCAGATGGAATCAATAATGTTTTTAAATAAAACGTCTTTGTTATCTATCCCAGAGGCATTTAATCAGAGAAATTTCAGAAAATATACTGTAATCATATTTTTAATTGCATTTGTACAGTCATTTATTGAAATATTTTAAAAATTTATAAATTCACATAGTTTAAAAAGATTTATTTTTAATTTGAAAACTCAAAAGAGGCCAGCATAATCAAATAATAGCAAAATAAAAAGTCGATCTTTTTCTTTTTAATTTATTTCCTTGTAATTGGTGCCCATACTCTTTGGGAGATTATTTCAAGACTGTTTGAAATAATTAAAACGCTACATTTTGTGAAGTTTCATGATTGGTTGGTTTTACTTAGCACTTTTGTGGTAATTTTTGCAAATGAACAATATACAATATATAACTGTTATGTTATGTGCATATTTTATTTTTTTAAATATCATGTAATAACTTCTAGTGTAATGCTAATAAAAAAAATCACAATATTCTGAGCATCCTACATTATGAAAATTATAGCTAATACTTCATTGTATACATCATATTAAGAGAATTTGAGATATTTTAAAAATTAGAAATCAATTTTAATATTATAAAGTAGAATTTGATAGATTTATCAGGGATTAATATACATATATTTTTCATGTGTCATAGCATCAGCCAGGAAGTGAACCTGCTGACCTGGGACAACTGCTTGTAAGGCAGCTCTGCTGATCTCTTGATCACCAATGCTTGACAGAGATTAATATATTTTATTCACATTTTCAAAAAAATTGCTATTAAAAACGATTTGGTTTATTTTATAAGTGATTATGCTCTTACATCTGTCCAATGACAAAAGTATATCTTTTGTTGTCATTACAATCTCATTATTTCAATATTTCCAAAAGTTCAAATATTATTTTTTAGAATATTTTTTTTATTTGTTAATATATATTATTACCCAATCAAGTTCAATTTATTGACTTCTATTATAGAATAACAGTTTAATATTAAAATCAAAAAATTGAAAGCTTATAGAAAGCCTCACCAGGAAGAACGATTAAATATGGTGACATATTTTTTTAATTTATTCTAATATGTATGTAAATAGAAAAAACTATGCAAATATTCTCAAATAAAAGTCATTTTATTTTTGATTATTTAAATTATTGTCATTTTTTTCTTCACTAGGAGGAAGCAAAAAAGTAACTAAATAAAAAAAATGTATAAAAAGATAGATCATTACTAAAGAGAAGATAATAGGAGAGATTAGAAAGAACAAAATAATATGAATAAGACATATATAAAAAATAAGCTACAAAATGTTAAAATAATAAGTGATAAAAATCATCAAAACATTGTGAAATAATAAGTGGAAATTTTAAAAAAGTTCAGAAAGCTTCGGGAAAATAATCAAAACATTATAAACCCAAAAACTGATGAGAACATTATGGAAAATCCTACAATGGATAATTAAACAGTAATAACTACAAAAAATGTACAAAAAAACAATGCAAATATAATTACAATATGTTTGCTGTACATAGTGTTGAAGATTGGTAATTAGATGCATTGAAAGACATAAATTTCTATAGTACTGCAAGGAAAACAACTAAGTTTATCTATCCAAGAGATCATAAATGAATCTAAATTTGTAATTCTTTTGAATCCTCCAAATAAAATAACTAAACCTACTTTAAATATAATAAGTATTGTTGCAGATAATTTATAAAAAGCAATATCTAAACATTTCCATGATATTTTATCTATTAATGATATTCAAAAAAAAAGTGGAATAAAATAATTGAATATTATATAAATAGTATAAATATTGATGTTGAATATGGTCTAACATAATTTAAAAGTCATGGCTAAAAGGATTTTGAATGTCACATTGGTGAATAAGTACAAAATTGATCAAAAAACTGTCAAAAATTTGACATGTTGTATAGAGATTGTGGAAGAATTTAAAATAAAGGAAAAACCTGATAACATGTCAGAAGATAAATGAAAGAGACTAAAATCTGTATAGAAAAGAAAATGTAGAATGAAATTTATATAGAAAATTCATTCCACACTACTGTTAAACCTTGTTCCCATTGATATTTGTCCATATATTGTACACCATTTTTATGTTTTGTTAGCCACCATTATGTAAAAGATTTTCTTCAATGTCTGAAAGTTCACTCGAGAAATTATAAGATGAATTACTTATGAAGACTGCTTACTAATATGACCTTTGGAAAATATTTGTACTAACCAAACTTCAATACAAAATATCAGTCCAATGTTACCACATAGAAACAACTGCTAAGTTTTAATCAACATATTTAGTGATGGTTTCCATTGATATTACAAAATAAATTCAAGTCTATGGAATTATTTTCAAGATAGAGTTAAATTAAAATTCACGAGATCAAAAAGCATTCAAAATATGCACAGTATGGAGACAATCATTGTTTTTTTATTTCCTGAATGCTAAGTAAAAAGATGTACGTTTGAATATTTTTTTCTTTTTAGAAAAATGATTGTTAATAATTATTTTAAGGCTAATTGAAACATTGTAATAATTAATAATGAAACGTATGGGAATTAAAATATGAATGAAAATTCAATATAGTAAATTATAAAGATTTAAATAAGAATTTCCGGTCTTAAACATACTTATTTAAATTGAAGCCAAGCATTATGTTTGAAATAAAATTGCGAAATCATAAAAGAAATCGTGACCTAAATTAGAGTAAAAAAAAAAATTATAGCATGAATTAAAATACAAGGAAAGGATAAATTTCATTTGAAATAATTAAGAAATGTGATAAATTTATAAACTAATTAAAATAAAAATTTATGCCAATCAGATCACAAACGTGAAAAACATTATGTGTGTGCATATAAATTTTGATCTAACATTAAAATATGCAATTCGATAATTAATAACTTATTTAAAGGGCGCAGTATTGCAACCAATAATTTAATACTATTCTCAATTAAGAATTATTATTAATGAATATATTTTATTTAATTTTGATTTTCATAATTAATGATTAAATTTAATAAAATATGCAAGATATTGAATTGATTTGGTACGCCCGACATTCACACGTCGATTTGCTGATTAATCATTTAAATTTATGTGTGGTCAGCATTTCTCATGAATTACAGTTTTCAGAGATTTGAAATGATAATAATTAGTGTTTCTGAATGATATCAAAATATAATAGGACAAGTAATGTAAGTGTGTAATGAGCTGTATTACATACATTTGTTAATATAGCATTTTAAAAAGTCCAGGCAGCATGTAATATTTGTTTTTAAATTCAAGGATATAAAGATTAAGATTACAGAGAAGAAAATTTGGTAAAAATAACTATTTATGAGTCTAGATTTAACAAATGTAATGTAGTAAATAAGATATGTCTTCAAAGTGAATTTAAGCAAGTCATATCATAAATAATTAAAATGTCAAAATTATTAAAAACATGACATGCATGTCAATGTGTATTGAGTTAATTATATGCAAATTAAGATTTGATATAAATTTTAGGTTATTATTTTTTCTTGGCAATATCTTATTATAAGTATTAAAATGATAGTAATCAAAGAGATAGTAATCAATCATTGATTAGCTGACATTATAATGATCTATCTGATGGTAGTAGAAAAAACATAAAAAATGGATAGTAAAACAAACTCAGAGCAATAAAATAATTTATATTTTTCATATATATATAACTGGATATTTTCCATTATATGCAGTATGATGGTTTTATACTTATCCTGCCAATAGGATAATGGTGTCTGTGGTTTTTAAAAAGCCAAAGACATGGTTTATGAAGAGATTACATTGGGGATAAAAAGAAAGGATTGAAAATGAATTACTTAGTTGAGAAAGCAAACATATATTATTAACATAATTGAAAGAATTAAAAAACTAAAATGAAGCTCTACTGGGCATATCACAAGAAAAGATGATAATAAATGGAAAGTTAAAATTTTAAATTGGATTCCATGAGATTAGAAAAAAAAATCTAGAAGGAGGCCATGTCTGAGTTTAATAAATGAAATAAAAAAATTTGTTGATGTCTTGTTCAGGAGAAATGCTGTGAATCAGACAATCTAATTAAACTTGGAAAGACCTTTATTTTGCAATAAATTGATCATAGTAGTAAATGATGATGATGATATATTAAATAAAATTCTAATATTAGCTCTACAATGTTCAATTTATATTATTGCATAGCTGTAAATTATATGCAAGATAGAAGCTACTGTGTAAGCTGGTCATAGATTTTAATTATTTATTTATATATTAGTATATAAAAAATTGAAGAGTTAATTAAGTTTATATATATATTATCCACATGAACTAAAATGCTGCTCTGGCACAAATGCTGAAATCAAAAGTTACACAACAAGCACTATAATAGCTATGGATTTTTGAAACACCAGCGTATGAGTTCTCTTATAGACAATATAATAATTAATTAATTAATTCTAATTACTAAAAATATAAGATTCTTATATTAAATTAAATCTTATTTCATATTTTATTTTTACCTTATTTAAAACATAAGTTCTTTTAAAAATTTAAAATCTCAATCTTAGGTTTTCAAATGTCTTTATCTGAGGGTTCAAATTCAAAATATACTTGGAACAAGAAAAATGCTAACAGTAATATAATTCTAACTCTTAAAATGTGATAACTCTTATTCAAGCTATACATTAAACATTATATATATATATATATATATATATAAGTTTTATCCTTATCATTAGTATTTTAAGAAAGCAGAAATGTAACTCCACAATAATATAGTATTCAAATACTTAAATAATATATAGCTAGCAAATTGAAACATTTTAAAATATATTAATGTTATTGAAGTATAACTATTTCATTTCTACTAACTATAAAACATATGTTTTTATATCTTCTGGTGCAACTTTTAATAAGCTGGAGCATCAAATAATGCAGAAGGTAGTAAGAGTATATTTTATGCTACCAACTATATGCATTTGAAAAAACAACAAATAATATAGTATTTATCTTCTGGTAATGCAGGTGAAAATAAACAATAAGCAAAATAAACGAATAAACTTGAAAACAATAAATTCTAATATGCAGTTAAAATAAGCAATAAGTAAAGCAGATAAATAAATTTTAAGTGATCATTGAAAGGTCCAATTATAAAATAATTAATAATGAAAACTTTATTAAAATAGATTTTCTGAGTAACAAATGTAATGATGCAGTAAAGTTATAATGGCAACTAAACAGAAATGTATTCAATTAATAGCAAAAAATATTTATTTACAGCATATAATAATTTTTATACAATAGAATATTAATTTATAATTTGCATTATTTGTTTTAAATAATTTATATCTTATACCCACAAATATTAATAAATTTTACACAATGAATATACACCTTTTATAAAACATTCCTAAAAATTTATAGCAAAGTAATTAACATTATTCAAAAGTTCTCCCATATAATTAAGTCTTTATTTCACACATTATGCCTATAGAACAATAACAATACATCTATATGCCTATATCCAGGCCACTAATATTTTGTATATTGTTATGACCAAAACTGGACTGAAAAATCAGTGTGGAGATAGATACTTTATTATAAGTTTTAAAAAGATTGTGACAAATATTATGCAATATAAATAATACACATATATAATACTAATAATACCTATCTTGGGGAGAGAAAATAAATACAATCAACACCAATGATATATTTTTAAGTTTAAAATTGTACTTGAGCTAGTAATGAATTATAAATTAAAATCGTACTGGAGATAATAATGAATTATTAGATAAACGTGCCTTTAGATATTTGCAATATACTAAAATACACTTTAACATTGAAATTCTATGGCAAAGTGGATAATGAAAATATGAATAAATAAAATACAAATGGGTACCTGGTAACTATATGCAGACAGTGCTGATAAATAAACAAGCCACAATCTCACTTATGGAGGTGGGCTAAATACATACAATAGACAATATAATATCCATCTAAAATTGCCTAAAAAAATAAAACTAATAGTATAAATTATGGAGCTGATAATAATAAGAAATAATTAAATAATTATATATCTTGCATGCACGTACAGAAGGCATACAATGCATGCATTTGGTATAATACTGTGGGTATACTGGCAAAACTGTCATAGATACACAATGATAACATTCAATTTTGAACCTATTTAAAATTCTCACTCACATAACTGACAATCATAATACATTTGTTTATAAATACTTATATCAAATATAAAAAAGGCTGTTATACATCGGGTAATAATCCTTTATTTTAGTTTATACAATAATCCAGGGAACTCCAGAATAATAATGAAAATTAACTAATAGAATAAATATTTAACTGTATATTTTATCAAATTTTTTTCTAGGACACCATCATTATAAATAATATAAATAATATTAATAAAAGTAATATAATACATAATTTATAGCTACAAATATATATATATGATAAATATTATACCCTTCTTCAGATTAGAGATAAAAGTTCTTTTCTCCTTTTTGTTATCTTCTTAAAATGATATGGCAATATATAATAGACTTCCATTAAAGCGGAGAAAGCACATATACAAAGATTTATAACAGAGATTTTCTTTTTTGATACAATTTTCACTATTAAATTTAACAAATTTAAAGATGAGAAGAGTTGATAGTAGATATTTAAATAATATAAGTTTCCTTTATAACATATTTTTAATCATAATATGAGTTGGAGGAGAAATGAACAGAAAGAGAATATTAATTAACAACTTATGGTATTATGACATAAGTTTAAACATTCCCTTTTTGCTTTTAAATGTAAAACAACATATTTAAAGCAATTTAGAAAACTATTCTACTGAATAGGTAAATGAACTTGGAACGGATAATTATGTTAATTCAACATGTGCTTATTTATCTTAGTATGACAATATCTGAATAAAATATTTTCGTCAAGATATTTAAAATGTTGAATTTTATGACTTTGTTTTTTATTATCATTTTATAATACAAGTCTAAATAATTGTCACTCCATTTTTAATAAACTAAATAATTTGATGGTAGTTCATCATTTTTATGCTTTAATTTGGCATAAATATAATAACTTGCTTAGCAATTAAAATTAGTCTTAATAACTAATTACAAGAGCAATTAAATTGTCGAAGATAATTATTATAGCAAAATTTTGAATTCAGCTAATGCTTAGTATAAGAATAAGATAACGTAATTCCCTCATATGTGACTTCTTTTGAAAATTGCTACAATTTCTACCATGGAAATGATAAAAAATAAAATTTAACTTTTTTAAACTGATTCAAAAAATTACATAAAAAGAATAAGTTAAGCAAAACTAATCAATTAAAAAAGATAGTGAAGTGAAAAAGAATAAGATTATTTTTATAATAATATGTGTGTTTCTTTTATACCTACACATACATCAATATTTTTACTGCTTTCTTGTAATGTAATATTGTTAAACCAACTGATCCTAGATAGTCTCTGCACATGACATCTGTATTAATAATTACAATACAAGTGAACTTTATTAATTGAATTTAATGATTAAATAAATGATTTATTTAATCAAATTAAACTTATTAACTTATATATATTACACTTTTACTCAAAATATACTCTCTATAAAAGTTTATAATATTGCATGTACTCATTTTTTATTATTAAAATATAACTTTTAATAATATTTTGAACTTTCCAATTTTTCCCATGCATGCCCAAATATTCATACACATTCTGTATACTAAATATAACCAAATATAAACAAATGTGGCTAAATTAGTTAATAATATTATTTAAGTAAAAACTTATTTAAATCAAAATCTATCCACTTATTTAGGTTTAAATTTAATATCTCTAAATTTTAACTTTAAACACTCTTATTTAATTAAATTAACATTTAATAAATCATTAATTTAAAACCATTTATTTAAAAAAAAACTAACAAACAAAAATCCTAACAGAGTTAAATAACCAATTTTATACAGCATAAAATAACTCTCCATTGCATTTCTTTGAAAAATAGCAAGTTTTAAATTAACTTTTATTGAGATTCAAACTATTAATTTTAGTCTTTTAAACAAATATTATATAATCTAACTATTTTTAAATAACTAAGAGTTAAATAGGTTAACTAAATTATTTTAATCCATAATATTGAAATATTTAGCTTAAGTCTTTATTATAATAATACTAATATAGAAATTTGTTTATTATAATCTATAAAAAAATTAAAGCATTACAACATATATCTAACCCAGGTTGGATATATATATATATATGAAAACTAAAAAATATATAAAGACAAAATTGATAGTTCAATCAGTAAGATTTTAATCTTGCAAGAAGTAAAGACAATCAGAATATAAGGATTTGATGATAAAATTAAGAAGTGTTCCAAGCAAATGTCTAATTTAAAATAATGTCATAAGATCTGCATGACATTATGATTATAACAACTGCAAAAGATATTGGTATAAAAAGAGTGCAGAAACTTCAATTAGATGCCACAGGGGACAGTTGCCTAACTCTTCATGAACTTTTCAAGGTAATACAAAACAATAGTTTACATAGCTTTCTCTCACAAACTTTGAAATGTGATCAATGATTACCAACATCATTCTATGCCCAATATACATATTAATAAAATATTAAAACAGATCAATTAACCAAAGATGGAGAGGGAAAGAGCAAAACATAAGAAAAATAATTATTCTAAAGAAAATTGGTACTTATGCTTTAGACCTGTTATGTTCTGCCTATAAACTTTTAATCCTGCAATTATGACAAATAAACCCTGTGATCTCATCAAATAATGTGAACAATAGAACTTGTGACAAATTTAAGTGATAAATTTGTACACAAAAATAATATCAACACACTACAATACTAAATAAAAGCAGGTAGTTGTGAGATTTTGTTTCATTGTGGCAATTATGATACTAAATAAAAACAGATAGTTGTTACTTTTTAAAATGGCACTTTGTGACAGTAAAACCATACCTTCCTCCCTCCCAATGCACAAGGTACAGCATTCTGCTATCGCAATAACAGCCAGTAATTCCTAAATTTTATTTCAAATTAAAAAATGCTATGAATATTAACTCTGGCATAAAATTACAAAACAGACACAAAAAAAGATGATCCTTTCATTTGCATTCTAGATGATATTTAAAAAATAAGTACAGCTTGTTGATTCTCTTTTAATAAAAGTTTACACTTTTTTTTCTGTAAAGCATTGGAAACTGAAGAAATATGATTTGCTGGCTTTACAAAGATGATGGCACTTTCATTTGCATTCTGGACTATATTAAAAAAATCAGTCCATCTCATTGATTCCCATTTTATTAAAAGATTAATATATTTTATGTTTTGATAAACATTTATTAATGTAGTTAGACATTTCTTGATCAAGATCCTATGCAGCTGTTACATCCTATAAACATGTGCTTTAACTCTCCATTTTTTAAAAATCTGATGTAGACATAAGTTTTTTTTTTTTTTTGATCTGTCCATATTTTTCTGACATGTTAGTAGACATAGTATTTTTTTTATTTGCTTTACTGTCCATTTTGTAGTCAATATATCTACTATTTTTGTAGTTAATATCCTTGTTTAAGAGATAGAATGGATGTGATAATTTTTTTTAATTTTGCTTATATAGTATTATTTTGGGGCAATTTTACTTTAGCATATGCTTTGTAATTTGATGTCAGAGTGTATATATTTATAGTATTTTTTTTAATTTTAAAAAAAAAAATGGGAATTGCTAGCCATGTGTGTGATGGCAGAATGCTGTACCTTATGTTGTGGGGGGGTGGGGTGGCTTTGACAGTGCAGAGTTTTTATTTTTCTGTACAAATTTATATTTTTCATGTAGTTAACAATGTACCTTTTCAGATTTAGTCTCATGCAATTAGTGTTATGTATTAGTGCTGCTACGCCTTTTTACAGACATATCAGTCTGCTGATAACTTTTTAAAGATTGTGAGAATGTCATGAAATAATGTGGAAAATGTCATGAAATAATGTGTACACGTCGTCCGTTTTGATGAATTTTTCACTTAAGTTTATCAGAAATTTCTTGATGACATCACAACATTAGAAGTTATCAGTGGCGATACGGATGTGAAAACGCATAGCAGGACTAATATATAAGTACTGAAAATTGAAACATCGTTAATATTTCAGTATAATATGGAAGATACATATAATCAACTGCTGAAATAAATTACATCTTGCTACGTTATTTCATTTTTCTTAAATTCTTTGCTTTAAATAGGCTATTAAAAGCTGATAATAAGCAATGTATGTGTGTATATATGTCTTTCACGAAAAAAAAAAAAACTAATATATTTTCGTAGATATTTTTTAAATAAGTATTTACTATTAGTATGTTATATAAATATGCCTAAGTCAATTTATTGATAAATATTTTGCTGATAGTAAATCATCTTTTTAATAGCAGAATTTAATTTGATTTAATAGTAACTAAATTATATTATAATCTATTCTTTTTTTTTTTCTATCTTTGCCGTTCTCTTATAAAAAAAATTAAAAAATAAATAAAACCTAGAAGTGAATGAAATCGAATCTAAAGTGTACAATTTATCAGTTGTTGTATATATTTTCAATATAAAAATTTAGATTACATAAAATTTAATTTTATATATGTCATTATCACTATTTATTGGGAAATAAATATATTATTCGGCGGTAAATCAAAATTGTAGACTTTATCTAGTGATTATTCGGAATTAGATTTAATATAAAATAAATACTATCAATAGCTAGCTGCACACATTATACCTTGGTTTAACCCTTACATGGACATATTTAAAAAAACCTCAGATTATAATCAAGTTGAGATTTTTTTTATCTCTAACTGGTTCATAGCCAATCTTGTTAATCACCTAATATTGTTTATAAATGAGTTTGTATTTATTTTTAGCTAGAATGTAGAACAAAAGATGCAATACCATAAAAAAATCCTGATCACTCAACGAACTGCCAAGCATGGCAAGTAGTGCCTTCAACTTCACTGTTTTTTATGAGAGCTTCTGGAAAGGCCTTTGCTCTACAGTGTAAAATTAAAGCAGTCTTACCTATATGTAAAGTTGTAAGTAGCTCCTTTTTTGTGTGAAAACTCATAATATGTTTTTCTCTTGCTGTTCACTCTTATTTGAAAGTTATACTAATGCAATCATTCTCATTCCTGTTTTTAATATCGAATCTTTGTGCAAGTTATTTATTGATATTCTTTATTCTTTAACCGTATCTTTTTGCAGCTGATTTACTAATTCTGACATTCTATTGTAACATAGTGACAAATGGCCGAATCTCATGATAAGATTTAACTTTACTTCAAACACTCAGAGTAATTGTTACTGAGTCATTAAACTGCAACTTCTTTTTATCAGTAAGTATTTTAAACTTAATGAACAATCACTGCACGCAGTAAGATATTTAATTAGGACTGCAACAGAATTACTTCTTTTCTAAAAAGACATCTTTACTTTTTAATGTTGGTAGAAGTGCTATAAAACAATTTAAACCTATATAGAGAGTAATTACTTTAATTTTCCCTACCATATTACTAGGAAAAGTAGAGATAATATTAACTTTACTTTGCAACCTGCCTGGAATGCTAACTATCAAGTTCTTTTTTTCAAGACTTAAAACTGAATAAAAATTAAATCAATTAATATACTCGTAGTTTACTTCATCAATATACTTCAATGTTACTCTGATAATAAAAATGAGTTCTAGATTTAGTTTGATTTAAAAATAAGACTTATTTTCTTCATTAAATATTTTTAAAAATATAATTTAAAAGGACAAAAATTTATATTTTTAAATATAAAAAAAGAATAGCCTGAAGAAAAATAATTTTAAGATAACATTCTAAAACTTTACATTGCTTAATGGTAGCACTAAAGTAATTTTTATAAATCTTATATATCAGAAAATTAAAAAAAAAAGTACAAAATTTTAGATTGCAACATATAGGCAAATGTATCACTGATCCTCATCCCAACAAAACCAAAATGTACTGAAGAACACCAACAGGTTGGCACCATAATAACTTCGGATTTTTATACTTCAGATTATGAGTCATCTTATGGACAAAACATATTATAACACAAATATGTGCAATAAACATCTCAGGATCTTATTGAATCTAAATCTCAGGTTGTTATTCAAATCTAAATCTTAGATTCTTATCTTGTTCTCAGGTGGTTCTCTTATCTAAATATAGGGTTCTTATTTTATCCACATCTCATGATTTTATTCATACTTGATACAATAAATAATTTTTTTGCTTAATACTTAAATACCATTAAATAAAATAACAGTGTAGATTCTTATACAGAAGATATTCTTCTGATATTTTTATAATCTTATATTTTATTTTAAAATAAATGCAAAAGTGAAAATAGAAAATATTCAAGTATCTATATACTTCAAGTAACACTTGGCTAGCAATAAAAACACTGTCAAAATATTTAAAGCTCTTCTCTTATGAATATTCATCTTCATTTAACTTATGGGTAAATGTTATTAAAATATCTTGATGTATAATCTTGTAGCAAGCAAATTAAGAATAATGCAATTGGCAGAAAGGGTACTTTTATGCCACACAGTACATCATTAAGTATACTTGGAATAAAGGCAAAATAACATAATATTTCATTTAAATAATGCAGGTATATAAAAAAAATAATGAGTTGAACTTTTGAAATGTACTCTTCTGTACAACAATGTTTAATATAACTTCATTAATTAGATTTTCTAGGTGACTTGGTGTGATGATGATAACAAAAATATAAATGTATTTAATGATTAAGAAAATATTGATTTATAATATACTATAATAAATTAATACAATAAGAAGTAGATATAGCATCACAATCATTTACATAACCTGAATTAAAGTTTATCCTTTATGTAAATCCTTGAAAAATAACAATAATTAAATTTACGCCACATTTAAGAAGTTCTCACATATTATTTGAAAGCATGCCCAATCAGCAATTATGCAAACAGAATGGCAAATGTCTGACTTCATAGGCCACTAAAAAGTAATAATTAAATTATAATATTAGCAATATTTGAAATTAGTGCATGAGTGTAATCCTTATGATATTGTTAACATAGTTGGATTTTAAACAAAATTTTTTTTATAGGTTTTATCTGTTTATGCACATAAGAGGTGATATAATAAAAAAACTGAATACTCTCAATGAATTAATATAACTAAATTGACACCCAGCAACACAATCTGGAAGTGCCAAAGGAACTGCAATCTCAACTCTGGAGAGGCTTAATAAAAATTCAACTGCAATGAAAACCATCAGCTTAATTGGTGCAAATGATACCTGACCATGTGCAAAATATCAATAAATAAATGAACATGGCATGGATTATCAATCATATTTGGAAATTTAACCTACACACATTCTCATATGCACATAACATAATTTGTATTTGTTAATAATATTTGGCTAATGAAATACACAAACCAATATAATGATAGTTGGAAACAGTATCATACATTAAGAATTTAAAACTATTTTCATTCACACACTGATTTCAAATAATGCATTCATCTACATATTAAGCATATGACAACTATTTTATCCTGTGTGTCACATTAATACACTTTAATAATACTGGAATACTGGAATATAAATTCTGAGAACTAATAGTAAATTAATAATAATAAAATAATAATAGTAATATCATTTTTTAAAAATACACTTCACTTATATTACTCCAATTAAATAAGCTTGAGTCTTTTAAGATCTTTCATTTAAATAACAGGAAAATAACTCTCTTAACTTATGAGTCTGATCATTCTTTGTAAAAATAGAATGAAATATTGCATGGTTTTATTAGCACATATGTAGTAAATAAATAAGAACAGGAATTTCTTGAAATATTGTCCACATTTTTAATTTGTGAAATGAAGATGAGCAGAGAGCAGAACAAATGATACAGGCAAACTTTTCAATAAGCAGGTAAGAGTGATATTCCCACGATAAAAGTTTATTCAATAATTTAACAAGATTAATAAATAAAGCAAATTCAAATTATTTCTTTTCTGCAGAATAATAAAATATATTTTAAATAGATGAAAAAGTGAACTACTACAATTCCAATATAGTGTTTTGTTTATAATTAGATAAAACACAACTATATAAAGTTTTCTTTAAGGTAAGAAAATAAATTAATTTGTTATAATGAGAAATTGTATAAAAAGATATACATTTCTTCTCTTTTGATAAATTTTATGTCAGATTATTATGCTATATTTTGTACTTTCAAATGTAATGAGGAATAGAGATCAGTACTTTTCAATAGATAATAAAAACAAAGTAATTTAAATAATTGTCCATGTGCTTGATGGCTTTATTTCTTTGTTTTCCAGTTTCGAGAGCATTCACAAGAATACTACAAGAAGATTTTCAGAATAGAAAAAAATACTTTTGTATTGTTTATTAAAAAAATCATGATTATTTTTGTTCAATAATTGTATAATAATTATTAACCCATAATGTCTATAACCAGTGTGTAATCTTGCAAGAAATTTTCAATTGCTCTAATTTTAAAGAATATTTTAATTGAAAGTATATCCATCTCATTATCTTTCTAAATGTCCTAAAAATTAAATTAATTTGAGATTTTGTTTGCATAATGTTTTATGTCATCTCTGAAAGATTTAGTGATATCTTATACCACTTGTAGCCTAAATGTTGTACATATTTTTGTCATCATTTATGGGATTTGTCTAATTTTTATATAACTATTGTAAATAATGCTTACAATAATAAAAAATAAATATATTTATTATAAAAACAGATTCTTTTCCTCAAAGGAAACCCCCAAATAAGCCCAGGTAGAAGTTCCATTTTTGTGATTTATTGTTACATTTTTTCTAATTTTTTATAGAAATTATAATATTTTTATAAGTAATGATTATAATAAATATAATCAAATTTATTTCATTATAGTAACTTTTTGTAAAAAAGCAGTCAATTGATGCCTGCTAGAAGCCATTTTAAACAAAAGTAATTTTATTAGTTCATTTTTTTGTAATTTTATAGTCACATTTTTGCAATTTTTTATATAGATGTTATAATACTTTTGTAAATAATACTTATACTTAAACAAAGTAATATTTGAACCTATAATTATATCATAAAATAATACTTTTCTCAGGAGCTGGTATCAGATACTGGTTGTAGTGTTCACATTATAAAGCTATATTTTAGTTATTATAAGTCATAATACAAAAGTATACCTGATTACACTTTTATATTATACATACATGTTTTACTTTTAAAATAAAAGTTAACAAATTCTAGCATAATGGCAACAAAGAAAATCACATCCAATAGAATGACCATGTCTTGTAAAACTGATCACTAATTCCTTTTATCTACCATGTTGTGATATTTTAAGAATTTTTAAACATTATAAATGCAATTTTAATTTTTAAAGTAAAATTTTACACATTTATCAGAGTTTAACATTTATTCATTTCCATTTTTAAAATTACTTTTTGCCATTCAAGATTTCATTAATTTTTATGGAGTCATTTGCTATGCTGCTTTCCAGTTACAGAGTTGAATGACAAATAGTTCTTTATTTTTTTTTATAAACTCTGTTTATTTTTTCAATGTTTGCAAAGTTCAAATATCATATTTTAAAATGTTATATTTCTAATAAGTCAAGTCCAAGTTATTGATTTCTATTATGAAATTAAAATTTAATATTAAAATCAAATGTTGAACATTGACAAAAATTGTTGCTATGGTAACAATAGAAAATATGAATCTTTAGATGGATAACACATTATTTATTTAAACATAATTGTTATTTGAGATTATTCAAATTATCAGCCTATCATACTCTTAAACTGATATATATATATATATATTCAGCATGAAATACATATATTGGAGATCATTTATCTTTTTCACATGTATGTGGTCATGTGTATCAGT
The DNA here is from genome assembly GCA_028023455.1 of Epiperipatus broadwayi. NCBI lineage: Eukaryota > Metazoa > Onychophora > Udeonychophora > Euonychophora > Peripatidae > Epiperipatus > Epiperipatus broadwayi. Next base: position 11,506,191 of record JAQFVV010012413.1, read on the forward strand.
TCTATAAGGGGGAGTGGATGACTGAAGGGATCTTAAAAGTCTGGGTTCAAATCTCCTCTAATTACATCTAGCTTAAAGTATAAATATTATATATATGCTTGTAATTTAAATAAATAAAATTGTTTATATAATATAGATTATGAAGAATGTGTTTATAAATTCTACTATAACTGATTGGCATATTAACTTAGTAATCATCTTTTTTATGAGGTTTTGATATATTTTTGTGTTGTGCCATTATAGTTTATATCATAGAGTGTATTGTTGGTTTGAACTTTAAGGTTGCAATGAATGATAATTGGAAATTCTGTAATTTATTTATTTCCTATCATATATATATTATAACGATCGGGGAGTTTATCGGACTTAACGTAATCTGCACTACAGGGCGTCACTAGGCATTTGAACCTAGAAAATTTATATAGTAGGCAGATATGTAAGTAAAAAAAATATTTTATTCTGGTTGATTCCAATCATTAGCCCATTGTCACTAGCTCAGTGGAGACATAGAGATAATAATATATATCTTTAATTTATATCTTAAATATAAAAAAATAAAAGCCACTGCCAGTAATTAACATACAAACAATATTTATTTGCGCACATATATAATCATTTTAAATTTGAGGAATAACATTTATTATTTAGATTTTAATGTTAATTTTTAATTTAAATTATTATTTTAAGATTGTCAAGTATGAATGAATTTAATATTTTTTTATTAAGATCATTGAGTATGAATAGACTACATAGATCTGCATTTGAAAAGAAAATTTTCTTTCCCTTATTTAACCTTAGGCCAAAAGTTTGCAGTCAAACCAGCGTCAATCCATCTGATACATTGATGTATTCAATGCAGCATGAATACAACAGCACAAAATACTATACTGTCAGGAATGTACATCTGAACAGTAAGTAGAGTTAGAGAAGACATTGTCTCTCAACCAAACAGGAATGCTACATCTGCTGGCGAGAAGAACAATAAACAAAAAACTCCATAGGAATGGACCGTGTCTTCCATATTACTATCCAATTCCAATAGGCAAACAGGGGTTGTGTGGCATATACTGCGATTCTGCACATAGCGAACCTCATACTACATCTACTAATTACACCAATACATCCAATCCATTGACCTAATTTAACTATAAAACAAATAACCTAAGATTACCCTCCCCTAGTTAATTAATATAACTTTACAAATCTATATAACCATTCATGCCCGACTTAAATTTAACATTTATATATGTTCGCACAGATGAATTTTATAAAATTTGTTTTATAATGTTGGTATAGATCGGCTGCATAGATTCCATGGTTAAAAACATTTCAAAATAAACATAACCGATCAAAATACAAAGTCATTGATAATGTCAATTGCAGAGGGAATACAAGAAACCCAATGGCATTCATCATAAGATGCCGCATTAACATCGATGACTTATATATTCTAATCGAATATGAAAACCACAACATAATTAACCGCTAACGAATCCATGCAATGTCCATACCCAACTTAAATTTATGCATTTAAATAATTTATACAAATAAATATTAATAGAAATAAAAAAAAATGGAAATGATTTTTTTTTTTTTAGCAAACTCAAATATATATAATTTAAACATTAATTATCAATTTGCAAATAAGAGTTCATTTTAAAATTTAGATTAGCTGAATCTTTAAAAAAAATTGACGAAAGTTATTAATTACTTTTTTTTTTGTTAATTTGTAAAGTTCATAACTCTAGAAGAGTCCAGGTTCCTGTTTTTAATTCCCGTGGTGTCTCCATTGGAAGACCGATCTGATGTTCTGGAGGTGACCTTAGCTGGTTTCATTTCAGAATTACAGTCACTTCATTTTTTTTTTAAAAAGAGAGTGATATGTGCGTCCTATCACATGTCTCAAACACAAAAAAAGCTGCAACTCCTTAATTTCAATATTTTTCCTTTTATATCATCCACACAGATTCAACGAACAAATGTCACTAATCCATCATTTTCCTTAGGGTTTGAGCTGAGGCTTGATGCTTCCATTGGTCAAGCTAATTTTTTTATTTTCTTATCTATCTTTCATCAGACTTTTTAATTATACAAGAGCCCCAAGGGCTGGCTTGCTTTTCAATTAATTTATAAAACAATCATTTCCATTTACAAAAATATTTTTATCTTTAAATCTTGTACTTTTTTATAACAAAGTACGTTCAAATACTTTTATTTAGTAAAAAAAAATATTTTTAAAGTTTTGCATCTGTGCGAATATATACGTTTAACAACTCTTTAATTTTTTTTTAGCTTTTAGATTTTTAATAAATTTATTTTTATTTGTGAACTTAGTTTTTATTTTAAATTAATGTAACGGCATATTTATATATCGTTACAATATATATTATACAAAATTTTTAATTCCATTCTACTAATCATTCTTGAAACATGTGAATAAAGATCTCTGAAGAAGATGAATGATTCTAAAGATTCATTTATCTCAAGTCACAATCTGTTACATATTTCTTCACAATTTGTTCAGTATTCATCTATACCAAATTATTACATTTTGATTTAAGTATATCAAACTTTCTATGCTTAGAACATTGTCACCAACTAATTCAGATAAAAATATTAATGATTATTACTAATCAGTCATTAAATTAGAGATTATTTCTAGTCCAGATATAAAATGTAAATCCCAATTAAAGAATGCGTGCTTTTAATTAAATGTAAACAGAGTGAGAATTAGAAGAATATCTAAATAAAATATTACATGTGGAAGAAGAGATTTGAAGTTAAGTTTATTCATTGTGCATTGTTCAATATATATATATATATTAATCTCTAAATATTGTGCATTGTTCAATATATATATATATATTAATCTCTAAATAAGGTTTAAAGTTTTATTTGGGCTAGAAAAATCTCTACTTCAGTAAATGATTATTAATAACCATTAATGCATTTGTCTAAAATGGTTATCCTCAAAGTTGAGAGTACAAAAAGTTTGACACTTGTTTAAGGTAGTGTTTTATCTTTATATAATAATAAAAAAATTGCATTTAAAAGAGGTTTTTTTTGAATGCAAAAAAACATTTACAGTCTACTATTATCATTGGTCACTGCCTATTAACAATTTATGAATCTTCTATAATAAAGTATATAATAGACATTTCCACATATTTAAAAATATTTCAACTATAAAATCTGTTAAAAAAATTAATAATTTTCAACATTTTGCAACAAAATTCTATTATAATAAGGAAAGTAGGGAAAGTTGTGAGACTTTAACTTAAACTTGTATATATTTTATGTTAATAGCAAAAAGATTGCATTTAAAAGAGACTACCCTTTTGAATGCAATAAGCTTTTACAATTTATTATTTTTATTGGCCACTGTCTTCTAAGATAGAACTGTGATTTTTCTATAATAAAATATATTTCCATGTATTTATATACATATTATTGTGATTTACAAATGTCAATATATATGAAATAACATTTGGAAGAAGCTATTGGAAGAGAAAATAAATTTTAAAACTTCTCAACCAATAGAATTTAAATATGAGGAGAAAGAAAACGATAAAAATGAATTTAAATCTCACACCCATTTTTATGATTTGAGAAAGAGGATGCTCTGAGGAAGGTACTTAATATTGGACTGAAACATCAGCATTTAGCTTTTTCACTACACGGAAAATCCCACAAATGTGATGATAATATTTATAATATAATCAAAATACACCTTTATATAACTATTTATTATAAATCTCCAGGTATCAATTTAAAGTAATTATTTAAAAGATTATTTCTTATTTTGATTACATTATAAATATTACTATTATATTAAAATTTCAGCTTTCCTATTAATTTTTTGCTACATCATATTTTATCAATAAATGTGCAGATTAAGAAATCTTCAAGGCTAAGGAAGTAAGGGTTAAACATAATTTTATAAATAACATATAATTTTACATTTTGTTCACTTTTAGAAGATGTAAACAACTGGATAGGAAGAGATTAACAAATGTAATCCTTATACTTTAATGATTGCTCTATATAATAATTCAGACATATGTAGGAAAAAGAAACAATGCATCTGTTGAATTAATGAATTTTTTTAATCTTTGTGATAAATGTAATTATTAAAGTTAAATTTTATATGTTAAGATTTATGTTGTCAACAAGCTGAAATTTAAGCCTGGAGCAAATAAGAGATTAATTTAAATTTATGTTATAATCCTGTTTTTACTATAACATATTTTACAATTTTTAATAAAATAATTACCATATTTATATATATTCATTAAATATTTGTTGTATAGAATGTTTTAATTTTAATAACTTGAGAGATAAACAATTTAATATATAAATAATTATAAATATATATAAAAGTACTTTCCTGGTTCTAAAAATCCATGGATTCAATAACAAAAACGCAATCCTTTTAATATTCTGATATAGTACAAATATAACTATACTTTTTATTATTACTGCTTTCAAATATTACAACTACAGCTGGCAATCATATTCCTTCAAAGTTATTAAATCTGTTACATTTTGATTTATTAGTGATGTACACTGAAATATTTTTTATGATTTTCTAAAGTATTTTAGAAATTAATATTCATGGTAAAATAAAAAAAAGTATTGTTACAACCAAGAGACATATATAATTGCAATAAAATTATTTAAAGATGGCAATCATATAATAATATTTCCAATATCTACTTTTTAATTTGTCTTGGTTTCATTACCATACATACAAACACAAATGCGCCCACTAGTTGATAAATGGTTTTTCTTATCAAAATAAAAATAAACTATGAAAAAATAATTTTCAAATGCTTTCTTCTGAAGGTGATATAAATAGTAATTATTGATTTAAAAATGCCACTTTTAATTAAACAAAACAAATGGGTAGTTTATTCTACAGGAGTTGTTAAGAAATTTTAATAAAGAAAATGACAGATATGGAGTAATAATGCATGGGCATTGAGCTCCACAATACATGACTCTACCATTATTCCAAACCAAACAGAAAACTTTTACTTTACCCATTGCAGTCAAATCTATAATGAAATTTTCACTTTTATAAAAGAGTTCTTAAGATCTAAAATTAATGGACAAATAAATTTTAGATCTTTTTGTAACCCATTTCAGAAAATATATGTATCCATTTTTTAAATTAATTCAATAGTTTTATAATTCAATTCCATATCTTTTAATATTAAACAAAGTGAAAAAAGTTAACTGAAGATCTTTAAATTCTAGATGATTCTCCCTGATTCAAAAATTATAAGGTAGATTCTAAAAATTGCTAAGTTAAATGGCATCATATGTCAAATGCTTGTCATTGGTTTATGTTCAAACTCAGGTCATTAAATTATGCAATATATTAAGATGGTTTTTATATTGGATCTTTTAATATAAAAAGATTTTCAAATATAGATGAACACATGAAATAGTCATTAAATATCCCACTGCATGACAAAGGCTTTTCCCTTGCAAATATAAAGATATTGAAATTTGTATTAGTTATCAGGTTTGCCAATTGTTGACTTGTTAAAGTTAGTGAATTTCACTATATTTGTAATTAAAAATATAAATATACTCTTTTACTGATCAACATTAGTTTATTAACTGGATTGTTTGTGATTTGCCTTTCTAGAAGAAAAAAAATTTAAAATTCATCCAGCCTGTGCATAAACTCCATTTCTTGGCCATGCAGTTCCTTAATAAATATAGTAAAATTTAAAATCAACTACAATCCATTCTCTCCAAAGTTTTCATGAAAAGCAGTTTTAAAAAAAATTCATGGCTCAACTGACATGACGAGATGTACCATTTGAGCAATTTACCATTTTTATTTTATTCTATTATTAAAGATAGCTAAATAGATTCTTATTGACCAACTTTGTATGATTATGTGGTCTGTCTCATGGGTCATTTCCCTGAAAAAATTCAAACTTTATTAATTTTGAATAAAAAATCAAATTTATCCGGCCTGGATTCAAACTTAGTTCATAAAGCACGGCAGGTAGATATGTTTTCATTGCATTGTAAAACCCATATCATTAGATATATATAACCTTTAGAAACCAGTCAACACTTAAACAATCCCAATATAGATAACAATCAAAACTTTCAAACTGCTGTTAAGGCAACCTCCTTTTAGCAACAGAGATGCAATCCCACCTCTATTAATGGTTTCATATATTTGTATAGACCCTAAAGATATAGATATAACAACACTCATTGTACGTATTAAAGTAGGTGTAGTTTTCTGCATACATAATAATATCCTGAATTTATAGTTTTAAATATAATTTTTCAGATGATTATCTTTATAAAAATAAGTTGCTACGCATTGTTGCAGTTTTTAGATAATTATTTAAAAACACGACGATGGCAAATCACTGCCTACTTTATCCTAAGAGAGAAACAGATAAGAGAAATGGGGGGAGGGGCTTATAATCATTAAAAAGCAAAACTTTTATTTTCCATTTCAAACTCCTAATTAATAATCATTTATGATATTATTAATATAAGTCAAAATATTAATTTAATATTAATGTAACTTATAACAAATGAATGCACTTTTAAAACGTATTTGTTAATATATTGTAATTAAGTAGTGTTTGTAAAGAATTTAGAGCAGAGATTATCAATCTTTTACAGAAATGTAATAATTTATTCACGTATGAGTTTACAATTTTTGTATAAAATACAAAATGTTAGAGATAAATAATATTTAGTTTTTTCATAATGTAATAGTGCATTATAGACAAACTTGAATGTTTAAATATTATTTACTTTGATGAGATTTTTTTTCTTTCATGTGTCAAAGCATCGGCCGGGAAGCGAACCCGGGACAACTGCTTGTAAGGCAGCTGTGCTGACCACTCGGCCACCATCGCTTGACTATTTTAATGAGATTTTGAGCCCGTTTTGCAAATGAAAGCAACAGTCTAGTTTTCACATTGGAATCAGTCTATCGTAACTTCATTATGTTTTTTTCAGAATTTTATGATGAAAATAATTTTTGAAAAAAGGCAAAAATGAAGTACAAGCAATTACAAAATGAATGTTGAAAATTATTATAAACTCATCCTGGATTCGAAAACTCACAATTATATTCTTACAGAATAAATAGATGCTGGAACAAAATTCTTTTTTTAATTATATTCATTGCATTATAATTTTTATTATAATTTTCTACTGAGTACTAATAAAAATTATTTTTTTAAAATATAGTATTATTCTGCAAAAAGTGTCTCAAATTTTTATTTGTATCATTAAAAGTGTAAAGTCCTACATTTAATCCTACAGGTTTGATTCATGTCCATAAATTGACTGTCCCTTATTTAGGAGACTAGTCATTGAGTTTTAGCTCTTATTTGATGATTATTGCACTAAATTGCAAAATAAAATAAAAATGTGCATTATAAAAAAAAAAACACCTTGTGGTTATTACATTAGTAAAAGAACTAGAAAAATAAAATAAGATAAACTTTTCAATTTAAAAAAATGTATGCAACAAATTTGGATCTTAAAAAATATTTTCACAGGTATAAGATTTAGTTGTTGTTTTTTTAGTCTATCCATGTGTCTGGACTAATAAAAGTTGAAATTTTGATGACATCACAATTATATTTATCAAGAAAGCAATGAGTTTAACATTTTTTATATATGTAAGTAAACAGGAAAACATTATTTCACTGTAATCATTAGGCATTAGTGTATTCTGTTTAGATGGAAGCTCATAATGATCCATCACAATTACTAAACCTAAAAATTAAAGTCTGAATTATTGAAAAAAGTTAAGAAAAATGGGGGGTGAGTATTATAACACTTTCCTAAATGTGTAGACAGGTTTTGCCAGGATAATACAGTGTAATAATCAGATTTTCTTTTTATTATTAAATAAACTCATTTTACTTTATAGAATAGAATAATAACGTGAAAGGCCAAAACCTTTGTCAGATGCACCTTAAAAATGCTTATATGACAGCCAATCAGATGTAATAATGACTGCACAGGGAATGCTCAAGTCAAAACACTTATGAGAAAAAGATAGTTCTACCTTCCCCTCTACTTAAATATATATTTAAATAAGCCAGCCTCAAGCATTTTGACTTAAGAGCATGAAGCTCTAAACACCTTCACATTTAATTCACTAAATATTATATATAAATAAATAACATGAAATCTTTCGATTTATTATGAAGTAATTTTCAAATCCAATGAATTGATAGTAAAAAATATGAATACGTTAATTTATTAAGTGCAAGCAGATAATATAATAATAACGATGTAATGGTCAGGTTTGTACATTTGCTCAACAGACTGAAAGTCCGAGCCAGAGAACCAAAAGCTGACGAAGTCAGGATAGTAATATCCTACGTCTGATCATACCTCAACTCTCTTATCCATGCTTCCAAGCCAACCCATTGCGAATGACATGCCTGAGGTTACACTCGATATTTCTTTATTCACGTTCCAGCAATAGCAAAGCAGTAAAACATGTGACATCCCCTCCCCCATTACATATTATATAACTTAACTAGTGATTCACAAAGTAATGAGCAAAAATAGAGACTGAGATAAATTTATATTTCATAAATTTAATGTAACACTTCATAAGTTATAAAGCAAATAAATTTGGTACAGATAGCTCACACACAGGTGAGTGAATATTCAGGGTTACAAATAATATAATAAAGCAAATTATATAAGGCTCACACACAGGTGAGTAAATACTCAGGGTTACAAATAATATAATAAAGCCAATTATACAGTGCTCACATGCAGGTGAGTGGCCTTTGGAGTTACAAAATATTTAATTAGTTTATGACTTTACAGAATTGACAATATGCTTATACCATTTTTTATGTCATAACCCATGCTATGATCTATATAGTAGAAATCAGTAATAGTTAGAGTGATGAATTTATTGGTAACTGATGGGAATTATATTATTATTTTTACTAAGTTAAATATAACTTATAACGATATTCGTGTGATATTATATGTAATTGCTATACAGATAATTGCATTAATTCAGATTCCAAATCAGATCAAAGCCGATGTTAATTCTATGGGAGGTTGAACTGATGTTGGGCAGTCGAACATCAGATTCTAGGGTGTTACAAACTATAGTATCAGAATATATGCATCTTGAATGTGTTCTTAATTGAGGTTCATTACCTAGTAATCGGTTCCCCAGACCGAGCTACTTGCTATAATATGAAAAGTCTCTTGTATTCAAGTGAACAGAACAGTGACTTAATGAGCCCTTGGAACACTTTGGTTTCTTCAAATAGATAAATGTCACTATTGCCTAAACTTTCGAGGCATGACTTGATGTGAAAATGATCCTGATGTAAGCCATTATAGGTATAGCATGAAGTTATGCATATTTATGCTAACTAGCAACACATTCACCACACTAATTTACTATTTCATAAAATTAATTACGCCAAATCTTACCTTCTATCAGTGACACTACCACTGGTCAGTTCATAAATAGTGTTACTTAGTCATACTACAAAGGCAATAATAAGAATCTGATTTAAGGATATCTGTACAGCTTAATCTCTAATTAAGGAGAATTACCACAAATTAAGGATTTACTAAGATTTAAAATATTACTTATATGCTGTATAACTCACGACCAATATTAAGTAAATATTGATTTTCAAATAACTTAAGCAAAGATTGCTTTTTAAAATAAACTTACGCAAATACTCATTTTAAATAGCTTATGCAAAATATACACTTTAAATAACTTACGCAAAATATGTGTTTTTAATAAGTTATTTTGTGCATTACAAGTAACTGATTCACTCTAGCGTAAATAATAGTTTGATTTCAGAAGGGAGTTTTGCCTATATTTCTTTATAGTACAATATTCTAGCATAATGGAAAGGTGCTTACTCACTCCTCTGATAATTATTTAAACCCACAAAACTCCATTCTGAAGAATATAAAATTAATAAACACAAAATTAAAAACTAAAGATAGATGGCATAAGAACAAATGCAGAAAACGATCAATAAATTATAATTTAGAAATGAAGAATTTGTTTGAATGGTTTTATAGAACCTAAATATTTACGATTACTTAAAATATTTATGAGCAAGCAAGAATTTTGAGAGTACCCTAAGCTTTAAAGTAAATTTAATATAAACAATTTAGTTTACCATTTAAATAATATAAGTAAATACAAGATTTGATTAGTTAGCTAGCTTTTAATTTAGAATGGGTTTAGTAATGAAATTAACGTATTCTGCAGAATGATTTACTATTAATACTTGGTCATAAGTCTTTCAAGGCATTCTTTACTGTGCATCTTTTCTCTTTTAAATCAGGCTGTGGCTTTTCTAGGTTTATGTCTGGATGCAGTTTTGTAAATTACTTCAGTGGCAGCTTTCCTCCATCACTTCGGTCAGGAACTCTCTAATATTTCAGGTGTAGCTTCTCCATCACTGGGATTGGGCTGAGATTAATGTTTTCTTCCATTTTGTAGCAGTGGTCTGGGGAAAATAGATGGTTGTCTATTGTCCCTCTAGCCAATAGTTCTCATTTTAACAGCTTTGGTAATGGCTTAGTAGAATTCATCTTGGCCAAAGTAATGCAGGAACAGCTTTTTATTTATTTTTGGCACTGGTCTTTCAGAAAATATGTATCAGCAGCAACAAAAACTTTCGATGGCTACTGTAGGCCTTTTTTATATTCTATTTTTGACAGTACGTTTCTCCCCTTTTTACTTTCACAACTTCACTTGTTTACTAGTTTTGAACTTTGCCTTGAACCAAATTTCCACTTAGTAAAATTTTCATCACAGCTAAATCTGGAGTTAAAAACTCTATTCCCTTGGGTTTCCCAATTTCATTTAATATGAATTTATGCCTGACTGGATTTTCTAATTGTTTTTGACTATAATTTTAAATGAGGTCAATTTTCAGCTAAAAGGTTATTTTTAGATGAAATGTTAAAACTCGTAAACAAATTACAGTTTGTGTAATTTTAAACAAACAATAGAACTTGAAAATGATTTAAAATGAATATTAAAACTTAAATGAATAATTTTATAAATTTAAACTTATTATTTTGTTATATACATAAATTCTAACTACACACTACTGTGTTTACTTCAGTTTTAACAAACATAAAGGAATATGCACGCATATAAATATTTATGAATGTATTTTGGTACTTATGGATAATTCAACTGATGATGTATTTGACTTGCCGATTTCCCTTCCAGTAGACATCGACGTTTTTTGCATGACAACTTTGTCATGGCAACCAAGTAACTGGTGTGATTAATCCATCAGAGAGTCAATTTTTTTTTTTTACTTGTGAGATTTAAAATTCGAAGAGAGGTTTGGGAAATTTTTTGATTTTTCTGTCTATTGTGATTTTGCTATCCACAGCATCACAGTGACTTTTTTGAGCTCTTCTACTTTGAGATATTTGTGTTATTTGCGTTTATGATGGCTGAAGCTACAACAACCTTATTTAATTTACCGAGTATGGAGGAAGAAGCAATCATCTTCTTACAAGACTGCGGACTTCTCCCCAAAAGGAAATTGTGTCAAAATGGTCATGAAATGAAAAAGTATGTTCACAATTCGGGACCCAATTCAGTGAAACAATGGTGATGCAACTTGAAAGATTGTCTATCGCAAATCGCAATGAGAAAAGGCATGTGGTTCATTGGCTCCAAAATGACTTTCATGACTGCTATATGTTCATCTACAGTTGGTCCAAACAATTAACATCCATAACATTTTGTGCAGAGGAAATGAATATTTTGGACAAAACTGTTATCGATTGGAACAACTACCTCCACGAAGTTTGTACCTGGAGATTGTTAAGAAATGAAAGGCGGATAATCGGAGATCCCAACACAATTGTGGAAATCGACGAAAGCCTCTTCACAAAATGGAAGAACAATGCCGGAAGAGTCCTACCACAGCAGTGGCTATTTGGTGGCATATGCAGAGAGACTGATGAATGTTTTATTGTAGCCATTCGAGATAGAAGTGCGTTTACTCTCATGCAAGAAATTTTGCAAAATGTACATGAAGGTCGACTATCTACAGCGATTGCTGGAAGGGATATAAGAGTGAAGAATTAGCTGAGGCTGGATATGAACACCATCATCTTAATCACACATACAACTTCGTAGACCCCACAACTGGCATATATAAGCACACTCAATGTTTTAAATTAAAGAAACACATGCAATCTGAATGAAACAAAATACACTATTATAGAACAGAATAGGTGAAACAGACAGGTCGCTAGATCTAACTGTTTCAACGTGAAAGATAAAATGAATACACAAAATGGATTGGCAAAATAAACAATAAATATGAACATTCTTCCTAGGTTAAAGGTTAATACAACTCTTGAAAATGAAGGAATATATAAAATTATCTGCTGGATTTGCTTCATTTTTTATGTTGGTCAGAACAATAAAAATAAAGATTAAAAGTAAATAGCATTCGAATACTATAAAACAAATGTCTTTTATTGTTCTTCTCTTACTAATCACATGATAATAATTGACGTCATCATTAGTGTTGATAAAACAAGAATTTATTTGAATTATACTATAATTAATTAGAAAATAAACTGATGTGAGAAATAGAAATACACACAAGATTTAATTGTTTAAATAAAATTAAAAGTAATTTTAAATATTTGTTGCTCGGAAGTCATACAAAAATGCATGTAAAGTTTGAGTATGAGAAGTGACACACTTGAGATGCAATCCCAGACATTACATTCTAGTCAAAATAAGAGTTATAGATCACATGACCCTATTCTCTTAAGCTTGTAAGTTATAAACAATGAAATCCTCATTGTTTATTACATTCTAGTGTCTATCATTCTACCACTTTCTCAAATCTTTCAGAACTAAAAAAAAATTTAAATTGTTTATTGCTCAGGAGTTTGTAAGAAATTTGGGCACAGAAAGTATCAGAACTGGGTGTGAACCATAGATGTTGCATTTTAGATTTTGATATTCTATCACTTCACCAAACTACACAGAGCTAAGGTTTAATTATAAACAATAATGTTTTAAGATTATCTAATACTGGAAACTACTGTTACTTATAAAAATGCAGAACGACTCCAGACAATGTATTAAGATTTTGCAATATGCTAGTGTTTTTTTATTGTGTTAATTTTATTATGTTTTTATTATTATTATTACTGATTACTTTTGTAGCAATTTTTGTTTTTTTCTCTCTCTTTTTATTTTTCAAGTATAACAGTTAATACCACATATATTTGAATTCTAGCATAATTTATGGTATTAGTGTTTTGATCCTGATAAAGCATACATTCTTTGAAATTTTGTTTGTTTTATGTGGCTCTAGCAATGTTTAAAAAGTGCTATATCCTAAGTTTAGCACTTTAGAGAGCACTTTTTTATAATTTGTTGTTTCTGCACAAATGCATGTAATTTAAAATTTAACTATGGTATAACTTAAGTTATTTAAAATGGAACTACAAATATTATTTTTTATATAAACTGCTTAATATTTTATGATTTGTTTAAACACAGTGTAAATGCAATTAGACAACGTTTCCACTTTGAACTAAAACATTTAACATGGTTTTATCTTAAATTACCACCATTATATTAATATACATAACATATCATCTAAACTCTAGCATAACTAATAAGTCTAGAAATTTAACTTGCTGAAAAACATATCCTATGAAAAATTGATCTGTTTTTTGTTTTTTTTTTACATTGTAATAAAAGTCAATGGTGTTCAATATATAGTTGTATATTAATGCAGAACATAACATATAATGCTACTGAACATAAATCTGGACTTAACAAAACATGGAATGAACCACAACCAGTCATCTAATTATACAATATCGATTAATAAATGAGATGTAATCTATTTTTAGTTAGAGATAACTGATGATTAAAAATGCTTAAACTCCATTATTTAAAAAAATAGAAAGCCTGGTAAGTAATCTCTTTTCTAATTCTTCTTAACTGACTTTTAGAAAATCATTGTTTTTGCAGTGAGATATTTCAAAAGCTCTTGTACATTTTTTATCTTTATATTAAACCAGAAGTGGCATTGGTTAAATGATTGTGATATGTAAATCACATATATAATAGCTAAAGCTTAAATATATCAATAAACAATCGAATATTTGCAAAATAATATCAAGGTAATTTCAATAGATAATATGGATTCCACTTATTATTTATTAAATTGTCTTGATAATAGATTATTGATATTCTTTTTGCTATTTAAGATTTAACTGTAGTAATATAGTTTCCATTGAATAATCAGTAATCTATTGACACTTCTGGTTTAATATATCTTAATTACTAGTAGTAGTTTTTGAAAGATTATAAAAATGATTATTTCTTATTCTACAGTTTTACTCATTGTTTATTTTAATATCTTAGTTCAAGATAATAAATGAAATCTATTTGATGTCTTGATAATATATTGTTAATATTTTATTAGTTAATTTAATCTTTAGTTGCTATGAAATATGTATATATATATTGTAATGGTACATTAAGGAGCCAATTTTTCAATAATAAGAATTTATATATGGAGACTCTCTCTATTAAAATCCATTGAATGAAATTACTAACTATAAGATCTGTGAAATTCTTCGTAAATATTAATCAAAAACAAAGCTCTACACTAACGTATATTTAAAGTCAAAGAGTACTTTTATTAATTTCAAATATATTTAAAATAAAAAAATAATAATTGATTAATGATCACAGGATTTAAAATAATAATAATTTATAGTAATGTGGCTGTGAATAGATGTGATATGAGTGAATAAATAAACTAATTAATATGAAGTGATTAAATGAAAAATTATCCAATTTTGTTTACATTGCTAATAAATAATATTAATAAGCATATGGCGTTAATAATTTAAATGGCTCCGATCACTTATAACATTCAATCATGAGGCTGTTACAAATAGTTTTATTAATAAATGTTACATGAAAACTTTTCATAGAGTTTAATACAAAATCCTTCAGTAAGTGAAACAAGCAAAAGGATATTATAATCCTAAACATTTAAGATACATGTAATGATAGAATCTTTTAGTTTACTCTCATCAGTTGAAACATAAACAAGATAAGGTGTGCTCACTATCTAACCATTCATACATTCACCAATTGTACTGTATGTACACATAAATAAATAATATTATTAA
This sequence comes from Epiperipatus broadwayi, assembly GCA_028023455.1. NCBI lineage: Eukaryota > Metazoa > Onychophora > Udeonychophora > Euonychophora > Peripatidae > Epiperipatus > Epiperipatus broadwayi. The sequence goes on from JAQFVV010012413.1 coordinate 11,521,419, forward strand.
AATGGTTTTACTTGGCCAGTAAACCTATTATCTCCAAAAACTCTAAAATAAAGAAAAATATGCATGCATAATAAAAAATATATGTGAAAATTTATTATATCTGTGAAAGTTTCTTTTTAAATAAGTTCTTGATTTTAGATCCCATAATCAGTGAAGCTTAACATGCTTAATGGATGTATTGGCTCCAGGTGGTGATTTCTTCATATTAAATCAATTACCTCTATAACTTGTAGAAAGATGCAATTTTCCAGGAAAGTTTTATTTGGTTCCTCCATAAACTTATCATACTCACTATTTGCATTCTTACATCTTATATATTTTGTCATATTATTCAATTGCTTTCTCCAATTCTTTATTTGCATTATTCATGCAAAACATATTTTATCTTAATACTTCTGATATCTTTATAACTTTTGTTACTATCCCTTCTAAGTTTCTATTACCAAGAAAGACTCATTAAAATCTTTCTCATAATCACTACTTTTTGTTTTTTATTTAATTTAGTTTCATTCCATCACTTATATTATTCTGAATATTACTTACTACAACACTAAAATTGCTATATGGTGTTAGTATAATAAATTGAATTTTATCAGACGCTTAACACCATTATAAGAAAGGCAATTCTTTGAAAATAATATCAGGCAAAGAAACTTCAATTTTAAAATTAAAATTAAAAGGTAACAGAAATGATTTGAATTTTATATATTACACATTATGTTATATCTAGAAAATATTAATCTCTATCCTAAATGTGCAAATTGTCATAGATTCCAATTGCTTATTAAAATTACCTGATTCAGCAAAATCTTTAGAACATAGATGGCATTGTAATAATGTATTCATTAATTCTGAATGTATCTTAAGAGAAGTTTTGTCATATGATAAATAAATGAATAATATGTCATTTAGTAAACCCCACAAACATTCCGTGTCCAAACAAAATAATCACGGACATATATCAATAGAAAAATAAAAAAAATTACTGGCTTTACTTTCAATAAAATCTATGATGTTAAATATAAAATAAATAAAAAAAACAGCCAAGTTTAAATTATAAATTAATTTTTAATAGATATTTTAGAAGTATATATTTCATTCAAATATTGTAACTTTATAAAACAAGATAAAATAATTATCGACTTATTAATGAAGCATTTAAAAAAAAGATACTATCATAACTGATTTTGGTTGCATAATAAAATAATGACATCTATCTACATAAGTGAGTTAGTGATTTGTACCTATGTATCATAATTATCAAGTATGCATATATGTAAAAATAAATACATTATTGTAGTTTTAAAATCTGTTTCTATTTTAGCTTCGAATTTTATTGTTAAAATTTATTTTCAAGAAAATCTGAGCTTCTTGGCTACCAATTTAAGACAAAAATAACTGAAGACAGTTGCAATTGTAATTATCTTTCCGTAATTATTTTTAAAACTAATGTCATATCTAATGCTTTTCCAATCAAATCAAATAAAAAAAATTAACCAGTTTCATTGATGACAGAAATAATAATGGTGTGAAAATTTTAATCGAATTTCTAAAAACATAATGTAAAGGTTGATTAAAATGTCAACTATTGCCCGTGGCTTTTTTTTTAAAAAAAAGTTACATTAGATCGAAAACGAGGCATAAAATCAATAATAACAAACTGTACACATGGTACTTCAAAACAGAGTTAGTTCAGACATAGTTAATTTGTCAGAAAAAAAGATTAATAAAAAAAACAAAACAATTTTTTCAGTTTATTTTCAACATTTAATATACAAACAAATTCAAAAGAAGGTTTTGATTAATAACTTGTGAAATAAAAAAAATTTAAATGTAAGTCGAAATGCAAACAAATTTACTTTAAATAAAAAACAAAAGCAAAAACAATTCCTTATGTTATAAATGAAATGCAGTCTTGAAGACAAATTTATATTTTATAACATGAATTTATTTATTTTTTACTATTGAACAAATAAATCATTATTGACATATATATATTGGCAGTAATAACCATTTATAAATTCTAAGGGAAAGAAAAAGAAAAAATATATATTATAAATGAGTTTTGACATGCCTTTACAAACAAATATGAGAACCACAAATATGTTTGCATACACAATACGAACGAACTCTAATGTATTTATATATTAGTTCACAGGGGCCGGTACTGGATTTCTTAACCATGAGGGGTGGTTTAATATTTCTTTCATATGCCATAGCATCGGCTGGGACGCGAACTCACAACCATCTGCAACCAACTACTTGCTTGCAAGGCGGTTGCGATGACCTCTCGGCTAACAACGCTTGACGATGGTTTAATATTTGTATATTTATTTCAGTATAGCGTTATGCACTGGGATTATTTTCTATACATTTGTGTTAAGTGGTTTAAAGATTAAAATTACTAAAGTTTAGTTTGTCTTTATATAATAATAGTAAAACATGTTTATTTGTAGCAAAAAGTTATCGTTGCTTGTTAAAATTTCAAGTTCTTTCTTTGAATTTGTTGTATTTCAATATTTTAGATCTAATAGCGTACAGTTCAAAGTGGTATACATTTTCAGATGGCTATTTTGAAATACAAACTCTAATGTATTTATATATTTGTTCACAGAGGGTGGTACTGGATTTTTTAACCAGGTGGGTGATTTAATATTTGTACATTTATTTCAGTATAGCGTTATGCACTGGTATTATTTTATATAATATATTGGAAATGTATCGTTGAAATTTAACGAACATCTTGATAACAACCTGGCACTAATGTGGGCTTTGAACATTCCATCATCAGATTTTCAATGAAATGGATGGCTGAAGAGTTGTGGATTGGAGTAATTTGAAGCTTTGTCCATTAAAGTATGAAGATTGGCTATCTTAATATAAAGCTGAGCACTTATTGTATATATATGTGGAGATAGTAATCTGGACCAACTGATGATTGCTGGTTTAGCATAAAATATGTATATTGGTGATTATTTATCTTTTTAACATATGTGTGATCAGATTGGGCAGCAATATGAGATGGCATGAAGAATTGAGGGTTATGTGAAAGTCTTAGTTCGAATCACTTATATATCTATATAATTGTATTTATTGATTTCTCTTTGTATATAAAGTGTGATAGTTGCTTGCTTTGTATGGACATAATGATGAAGGATGAGGAAAAAAGTCATAAATCTGTCAAACATGAAAGAGTGCGATACCATAGGGATTTTATTGTTTTTCAGCATCTGGTCGCTTTATACTTAAATCATTTAGCTAGCATTAAACTTGTATTATAAAATTAATTAATAAACCGGTCAAAATTAAAAACACCAACCTAAAAGTATTTAAATATTAACTAACAGATCCTTTCATGTGTGGTAGAACAGCAGATTATGTAAATCATAAATTTATCAGTGTTATTCAATTTTATTAATCCTATTTGTCTGATATTCTTGTGGAATGCAGATAACATTCATCAAGGAATTAAAAGAAAATGGTTGCCAAAACAGAATTTGAACCCAACCACATCAAATTCTCATACTTGTTTAACTAAATAATAAAGATTATTGAGCTAATAATATCAAATGAATGATCAAACAAATACATATACAAAATATTTTCTTTCTCTTTTGGAAATAAGTACCAAATTGTGTATATTTTAGTTAATTTTTTTTTTAGTAAACAATTCTCTTGGAAATTAATTATAACAGTAACAGTGATAAATAATAACAAAATTCCTTTTATATTTACAATAGTTTGTATTATTTATTCTCACTGCTAAAATTATGATTGTTCAAGTCCCTTTTATTAAAGTTATAAATATTAAGCACATTGACTATTATACTGATAATGTTTATTAATAACTAATAAATAATATAATCTTTAATTTTAAAACTAAACAAACTCTTAACAGTTTACACCCGCATTTCTATATAAAAAACTGTGTGTGTGTGATGTATGCAATTATATATGTGTATATGAGTAGGGTAAATATGTGAAATATTTATACAAGTTTATTCTCCAAATATATATAAACATTTCAATTAAATAATATATTGGATTTCACAATTATTTTGTTAAAACAGGTAAAGAAATAATATACAATAGATCCCAAATATCAAAGTTTATTATAAATATTCTCAATATATTAATACCTAAAATAGCATAGGAGCATAGAAAAATGTATTTTAACTCAAGTGCAAATCGGTACTCATTTCAAATCCAAAATAATAAAGATGGATAGTAGCATAATAAACTTTGGATTATCTTATAATATTAAACAACTAGAACAACATACTAAGAAGGAAGTCATGTTTCCACAAATTCAAAATACTAGGGAGAAACGTACAATTCTAGAAATGCAAATTTAAAATATAAATAAGGGATGAACATAAATAACAAAATGAACTCCTATATTTCAAATATATGAATGTACAATGCAATGTATGGTAAGAGAACAAACAGGTGTTACCGACCTCATTGAAAAAATTAAAAGACTGAAGTGGAGTTGGGCTGGACATATTGCTAGAAGAGATGATAATAAATGGACAATTGAAATTTTTAACTGGATTCCAAGAGATTGTAAAAGACCCAGAAAGAGACTACATGTGAGATGGATGGATGAAATAAAAAAGTGTGCAGGGGTGATGTGGAGAAGAGAAGCTAATGATAGGAAAAGATGGATTGAACTTGGAGAGACCTTCATCCTGCAGTGGATTGATAATGGTTGATGATGATGACATTCATTATTCAAGAATTAATTCTATACAAGGATTATATTACATTCAATGATAATATTCACTGATTTTGTCATTTTCTAATAATATTAACTTCTTTTTAACAAAATATTGTGCTCTTTGCCAAGATTTATAAATGTAAATAATCTTATTTAATAAAAGATAAAGCACATTGCAATATTAGCATTAATAATGTTTATGGATTTTGTCATTTTAAAGTAAAATTAGATTTTTTAAATAAAATACAGTGCTCTTTTTTTGTTTTTATCAAAATAGAGAATAAAAAGAAAACTCATAGTAAGATCATACAAAACTAAAATTCCCTTATTGTTCTCACATACTTCAAATATATTATATTTACTATAGTTTGAATTATTTAAACCAAATACTAAATAATTAATTGATTTAAATTTTAAGTTACTGGTATCCTTAAAAATAATAATAGTAATGAGTCATAATATTCAAATTGCATAGCTGGTTTATGAATTGTTAATAATCATCATCAACAGTATTATGTCAAGTGGACAGGTCCACAGTGCAATCACATCATCAATTAATCCATTTTTCATTCCATTCTTTTCACTGCCTAACTCTTCAATTCCACATAACACTTCCCATCTCTTATATCATCCAACAATATCAATCTCTTGTGTCTTTTCTTTTTACTTCCACTCACCATTCTCTCCAAAACATTTTTCATTAAACTGCAATTTCTTCTTAATATATATCCAATCCAGTTTCTCTCTCTGATTTTCTCAAACAATCTTCTTTTTTCATTTACCTCTTTTAAATTTTTTTCATTTGTTATCTTATTTATCCAAGTGATTGTTTTCCATTCTTTTCATATCCACATCTCAAAAGTTTTCAGTCTGTTTTATTAGTTATTGTTTATGTTTCACAATCATATATTAGTACACTCCACACATACTATTTAATTAATCACTTTCTTAATTCTATCTCTTCCAAAATCCACAAAATATTTTCATTCACTTAATAAATACCTCTTTTGCAATGTTATTCTTATTTTAACTTCATCTTCACTTTTTCCATCCTCACTCAACCAACTATTCAAATATCTAACTCCCTTTAACTATTGAACTATGTTATCATGGATTTCAACCTGGAGTCTTTTTGCAATTCTTCTTATCCATAAACACAAACACTAATAAGATTATGAAATATGATTTCTCTTTTTTATTTTAGAAATTTAAATCAAAATAATATTGTATTAATTTGTTTTTTTAATGAAAATTTTAAAAAATAGAAAGCAATGAATATTATCTTAGTTACAGTGAACTTTTTCAAATAAATATGAAATCATTGATATCTTACTATAATGACACTGATAGTCAATAAATAAATAATTAGATAATATTTAATTCATTTCATATGTTCAAAACACCATGGACATGTTTTGATTTTACAATAAAATTTTTAAATAATATTAGTAATAAAATAGTAAATAAAACAAAATAAAAGAATTATAATGTAAGAGATGTGGCGGTATATATAGCGAGTTTTGCCTCTTTTAACAACAGTTATACACAAGCATAAGAGGAGGTAGTCATGTGATGTTTATTGGCTTATAAGAGATGATACTTGAGCTTCATTAAATTCTTATTACAGGTCACCTTAAAATCAAATTACAAATAATGTTTTCAGAACAATAACATATATACAAACACACATTATACTTCAAGCGATTTTTTTTTTCATGTGTCATAACATCAGCCAGGAAGTGAACCCACTAACCTGGGACAACTGCTTATAAAGCAGCTGTCGCTGACCTCTCAACCACCAATGCTTGACTACTTTAAGCAATTTTAAAGCAATTCTTCCACATATTCATTTCATCCAAGTCCATAAGCATTGGAAAATAGAAGTAGAAAATTACAAATTCTTATACAAAAGTAGAGACTTTAAGTAGGAAAAGCAGTTTAATAACTATAAAAATAAATATAAGCCATTTCATTAATTTTGTGAAAACTAAAATTTTGTTTAGTAGAGGTAGTTGAAAAAATTGTTAATAAAACAATCAAAATTCAAAGGTTGATAACTGAGAAAGTAGTTAAAATTTTCACAATGCTATAAAAAATAAAGAGTAAAAAGAATTATGTTAACTAAAATGCAGGACATTTATAACAGAGTTAAATGGATTCTAAAGGATTGATATTATTCCTTCTTTTAAATGAGTTCTAACATTTTTCACAATATTTGCAGCAAAATAATTGAAAACAATTGACCCCTCTTTTAAATTCTAGGGTTAATAAACTAATAAATGAACTTGAAGATATAATGTGATTGAATGCAAATCACAACAAGTAAATAAAATTCGTATAATTATTTAAATTTGCATGAGCATGAGCAATAATTATTAAAATTAAAAATAAAGTAAATTAACTGATTCACAGCACATATATAAATTTTAAAAATAGATATATATATATAGCATAACTACTACAAGTATTTAAAATTAACTTACGAATTTAAAATCTTAAATATGCAAATAAAACAAAAGTTCTTTCATTGATAAATAAAATGAGTTCCCTGACGTATAATAGTGGCATATTGGCAAAATTCTCAGTGATATGTTTCTTTTAATTATAAATTATTTTGTAATTTCATAATAATAAATATTAAGGAAAAGAACAAAATGGCAGATTGAAAGATAGTAATAGATAAAGTGGATGCTAAATTTAGAAATAATTAATAATAATATTAAAATATGTGACCCAAAAATTAAGAAAAAAATAAGCTATACCAAATGAGTTATCATAAAAGATAACATCCAATTTTAATGATTATAATAAATAAATATGAATATACACGGGAATCAAGATGCTAAATATCAAAATCTGGCAAAGATAGATAACTCAAGAGAATATAATTTTAAGTTATAATTTACAATAATATTTCACAATGAGTTGCAATAAAGTTATAGCAAATAAAAGAGATACTTTTTTTTTTTTGATATCCATCATTTTTCACTTTTATGTTCACAGTGTATAGATTATTCAGTTGAGATAATTAATCTACATATTTTATTTTTCTATATGTTATATTATTGGATGCTTCCACGAACGATCTAAATAGAATATTATTACTTAAAAGATCTTTTGCCAAGTTTTTTTTAATAATATTGACCAAATCATATGATCTGCATGAGCAATATAGATCTAATGGAAAGTTTAAAAAAAAATGCAATTTTTCAAGAAATTTATTTAAACAGAAATTTTCAGAAGCAAAATAAATAATTTCATTAGAGTATAAATATATTTTAAAATATTTATGATAATTTTATCTCTATTAATTCTTTGATTTTAAAAATGTCAAGTTTTTTTCTTTTATTTACAGCTTATGTGCCTAATTTTAACTTACATTAACTTAACAAAAATAGAACAGAAAAATGTATTTAAACGAATCAATTCCAATTCGTTTGACGTCAAGTATTTCTTTCATAAAAATTTCAGCCTTTCTAACTTCACATTATGTATGTGTGTATTAGGTGTGTGTGTGTATATATATATAGATAAAAGTTTCTGTTTATATGCCATATGCCTAAAAACTCTCACAATTAATCTAAATATTTCCTTCCTTATATTCTCAACACTCATATACCATGTCTATTTATTTCCCTCCTATTCTACTTCAATAAAAGATGTTTTATTAATTCTACTATAATTTTATGTATTCCCCAATTTCATTATAAAAATATAAACATAAAATCAGAACATCTCTACTTTTTTTTTTTACTTTTAAATTTTTCCTGCTCTCTCCAAAATATTTCCTGATCTTTTAATAACCTACACTCCAAAACTAAGTGTGCAATACACTATTTTCTTGATCTATCAAATACATCTACAATCTCAACTTTTATTTTTATTTTCCTTGCATCAAAAATTCTTGCCCTTGACTCCAATAATAATAAACTATATTCATTGTAGTCTTATGTCTTAAAAGTTCATATATTTTTTATTCTTATATCATTCAACACTATGTTTTATTCTTATTTCTTTTTTATTAATACTTTTTTTTCTAACCAATTTATTTTTGTTTTTCACTCCTAAGACTTATAGACTTACTTGTAAAGCATTTTCTTCTAATACATACTCTATGCATTTATCTCATCTCTTACACAAAAACAAAAAATTAATTGTCTGTATATTAATTTGTGTATTATGTACTTGTTTTTAACCAACATGATCTTGACCTAATCCAATTAAATCTTATTTTTATAAAGTTTTATTTTTATTCATATATGGAAACCTTCTGAAACTTTTATTTTTGATTTCTTTTATTAAAAAAAAGCTTATAACATTTTATCTTCAAAAGTCTCATTTGTAATTAATATATCATCACCCATGCATAGATATCTAATTCTTCTTTTTCTATTCTATCTAAAATTCTATGAGTTCCCTGAGCAATACAAAGTGTATAATTTTTAAATATTAAAGGAGGCACTATCAAATTTTTTCAATTAATGCTAAGCATTTCATATCTAATGTATGATTTAATCAATCCTATTTTATTTTTTGCTTTTCTTTTCAAATCCTATTTTCAATTCTAATGAAAAATTCATTTTTACATTTAACAAAATATTTAAGTATCTATATTTTACCATTTTTTAAAATATAAATAAATATCTATCTTTTTTTCATCTTTGTTTTATCTTTCTATTAAATACAAGGATTTTACATTGTTTTATTTCAAAAGTCGAAACTCTATTTAAATTTTAGAGTGGATACAAGAGAATTAAGGACAGTGTAAAATTAGGTAAATATCAAAGTCTCAATGAATATCTATAAATAATGGTATGAGAACAATATATATAAAGAAATCAAAAGTTGCATTAGGGCCATGAATCACTACATTATATATATAACGTGACTGAAATACAATGGAGGTAATATCGATATATAAAGATGAATTTTTATAAGGCAAAATAAGTTTTAAAGAAAATAATAAAAGTAATACATTAATTCAATATCATAGTCTCAAGGGTTACATAGAGAAAATATGATCAGTAAATTAATGCAAGTATACAACAACAAAAAAAATAATCAAAGGTTACACTAAGGACTTGCATCATATACATAATCTTATAAGGATATAGAGGAAGTCAATGCTATATCTAAGGTTTCCAAATTTCATTGACTCTTGACTTGCTTGGCTTAAAGGCAATCCAGGACCATACCAATGTTTAAAATTTGATATATAAAAGGAACTATTAGGAATCGCTACTTAGGATACACAAGTAGATTATTCTTCCTTCAATTTAACATTTATGATATTTTCTACTTCTCCACCTTTCTCTAGTAATATATCCATATTTTTTTTATAGTTTTTAAGCAAAATGTCATATTATCCTTTAAAAAAATTGTTATATTGTATATTTTCCTTATTTTAACTATAAAAATTCCCAATACTATACATCATCTTTCTATTACTACCTCCAATTATCTTAAAATCATAATAAATAATAAAAATGATAATGGACATTATTATTCCAAACCAATTTTACATTTAATTTCCACTGATTTTATATCCACAATTGGTATCCATCAATATTATCTTACTTGTAAAGACTTTTAATCATTCTTAACAATACAAAATATACTACCAAATCTCAAAATTACTCCAGAATTTATTTCTATCTATCCTAACATAAGACTATCTAAAAATGTAATAAATAATCATTTATTTATTTTATAAGTCATTTTAATGTTTATATACACAGTAATGATAAGGACTCAATTTTTACAAAAAATAATTGTTCAAAAATCTATGTTTTAGCTAGACTTTGAAAATAATAAAATATGATTCATTCATAATAATAAAATGTCAAACTATTTTGTTACTAATTAACGAAAAATACAACATTTTATCCCCAGCATGTTTAAACAGATTTGAAATGTATAATAGGCATCACGCAATTGTTTATATAAAGATAGCCCAATAAATAAAAGCCATAGATCAAAAATAAACTGAAAACTAACTATAAATATATAAATAAGTTCATCTTTACTACTCGTAACTCACATAAATTAGCAAATTATTAAAATGACATCTTACCTGATAATGTTTATCACTGTTATTATTTATATTTAATTTATAATTTTATATTTATTTTATAAAAGCTTAAATTTGAATTATATTTCTTGTCAAAAGACAAAGCCAAAAAAAAAAAATTCTTATATGTAACGTTATTTTTTTATTTCTAATGGAAACACTTTTTTCAACTTTAATTATAATTAGTATTTATTAATAATTCATTATATCCATATTAATAAAGCTAATGCTTATTTCTTTTTTTCAAAGTTATTAATATAAATGTCAAACATTTAAAATTTATTCACAACATTACTGATAAATTAAGTAACAAAGAAACAAATCTTTTTATTTTTTATGAAAACGTTTTAAAACAGTTTTGTTTATTTCCTATTTTAATTTTGAATTATGTAATTAGATAATTATATACATAAATATTTTAATAAATATACTTAAAGATTCATTCAAAAAATGTTTCCCCCCTAGAGATCTTTTTTGACAGAATTTCTTAATTAAAAGATTAATATTAAATATCAGAAGGATAATTATCCAAAGTTATGTTTTCTTAAAATTGTAAATATATTATGAAGATATAGATTTAGCTATTTCTTTATCTAAATTTAGTTTCAATAATAATTTATTATTTCTAATGTATACAGTGATGTGTAATCATACAATTGGGGTTTACATTGTTGTTCTAACTATCTTGTTATTTCCATTTGGGTTCTGATGAGTCTATGTTGTCCAATATGGTATGAACATTAGATCTTTCACATATTTGTTATCTGATTGTTAGCCTCCCCCCCTTTTGCCTTGTTGTTAGTTTGGCATATTGTATAATGTCCAAGTGTCTTCAAATGTTTTTGACGATGCCAGGAGTTGGTCTCTCTTCTGGATTTTAATCATTGTTTTGGAAAAAGCCTGTTTTATATTAGGTTATGGGTGTTCCATGATTAGTTTACAATGTGAAACCCATATGGCATAGTTCAAAAACACCGAGAGACGTATTATTGGATAGGTTTTAGTATTGATACTATCTTTCAGAGATGAGATCAGTTGAAAATCTATCTTGGTGTTGGAGAATATGATTTCTCGGATCACTCTGAATCCCATACATTGTGAGAAAAGGTGTTCCAATGTCTCATCGCCGTTCATGCAATTTTAGCAAAAATATTTATAAATATATTAATCTACAAGGAGAAAATTAACATTTTAAGATAAGTGGTGCTACATCTTAAAATGATAGAAAAATAATTGAGTGCATTAATCTTCATAGTATTTTTTTCCAATTTTATTTACAATGAATTGCATTACACTTTTGGAATAAAGATTTGCGCCTTTATAGTAAAGTATTGTTTACTTTTTTATCTGTTGCCTTTTACTGTTATTTCTTTTAACTTTCCAATGTATAACAATATCTTTTTTAATATAAGACTGTTCTTTCTCCCAAAATATCTCAATAAAAAGTCATTAACAAATGACAGTCTAGGTTCACGGTCAAAAACATCTTATATTTTCTATATTTGATTTTAAACATTGAATAGCTGCTAACTTAAGAGCTTCCTGGAAATGAACTCATAATTTACTTTTACTTGTCATGCTTGAGGATGTTAAAGTATATATAATTCACACACATTTAATAATTCATTCTGTCTTCAAGAAAATCCAATAGATGCTTCAGTTAAAAACTATTATGCACTGAAAAGAAATATCATAGTGTTTATTGTTCTTCAGTATAGGCATAAAAGCCATTAAACAAATTATAATAGATAGATATGTATTGTGAGTACCCTATCCCTGTTCATTTATGAATATTCATATACTAATAATCACTGCACTGCCAAGAATAATGAATATCATAAATTTTTCTTAAACAATTTCTTAAGACTTCAAAAAGCAATCAAAGAGTTTTCTTTTTTTTTAATTAGCAAATTCATTTCAGCAATTATTAGTTTGAATATTATTGATTAATGTTTCATTGTTGAATTTTTTTAAAATTCTAATAGTTTTCTTTCAAATTTTTTTATATACAATATCTTATATAAGAATATAAAAATAAATCTTATTATCAAAAAATTGTTAACTGAAGTTTAGTTTAATTTTTAAAAATAAACTACAGTATTATTTCTATAATTCACATAAAACTGTACCACACTTATTTGCTAATTAGAATACTTTTATTATGTTAAATTATCATATAAGTGATTTTTGATTAATTCAGTTTGTGTACCTATTGTGAACCAGTACAAAGAAGTAAAGAAAATTTGTGGAAAAATCAGATAATGTTATCGTTTTTGTCTGAAGGTTTATAATGATGGTATATTATAAGATGTGATATGTTGGACTATTTTCAGCATTTATGAGTGAATGTTGAATGTATAGAAAATTTTAAACTTTATTTAAACTTTCCAAATACAGACAACTAGTTAGTAATAACACAAATAGACAATACAGGTTAAATAGTCACACACATTTTGAGTAGTATTATTCTTCACTCTTCTTCAGGTGTTGCTGCCCTATATGCACAATGACAATATTCACTTAGAAGTTGAACTCGCACCTTTAGATTCTTGAATATTGAATTTACAGCAAACTCTCTACCAACCGAGCCTTAAATTCAATATTCAAGAATCTAAAAGTGCAAGTTCAACTTCTAAGTGAATATTGTCATTGTACATATAGGCCAGCAACACCTGAAGAAGAGTGAAGAATAATACTACTCGAAACATTGTATAATTACTAACCTGTATTGTCTATTTGTGTGTTATTACTAACAAGTTGTTTGTATTTGGAAAGTTTAAATAAAGTTTAAAATTTTTTATACATTCAACATTCACTCATAAATGATGGAAATAGTCCAACATATCACATCTCATAATGTTATCAATTTTTTGAATTAACTTCAAATATACTAAACTCCATGCTTTAAATTGAAAACAAATGTCAATAAAAAATCATTTTGTTACTTTATTAATTAAATAATATTGTTGCAAAAATCTTCTACTGTATCTGAATATTATAACTTTATTTAATATTAATCTGAGCTTTTTAACTTATGTAATTAGTGTGATATTTAAATTATAGATTTATTGATCCATATCCACGTTTGCAACGCCTGCAGTTTTACTTATCTGCATTTCAAAAAATAATGAGTAAAAATTAAAAAATTATAAATTAAGAAAAGAAAAAAATTGTTTTAATCATATTGGTTTAATTCATAGTACACTTGGATGCTATGCATATAAAATGCCACAAACAAATAATAAATAAATATTTTACAATAATTTTCATTAAGTACTCATTATAAACCATTAGCTAATTCTACTTATATCTTCAAAAAAGAAAGAAAAGAAAAGTTACTTAATTTTTAGTTAGTATATTTGTTTATTTATATACAAAAAATAAGACCCCCTTTTATATTAACAGCAAATATTAAAAAAATAGTATATATTAATTTTAAAAAAATATTAACTTTAGTTTATACATTTTTTAAAAATATTTTTGTGTATAGGTACAGAAAGTAATTTGTAGTTTAGCAAAGGGAGACCCTCTGTTTTTTCTTTGATGCATAAAGGATCATGCAACATAAATTCTTATGTCCATTCCATATGTTCTTGTCATTGCACTTATTATTACTTTGTGATTATTGATATGTAAATGAATATGGTTGTTTATTAAATATTTTTGTTTTTAGATATAGAAATAAAATTACAGTTAAGCAAAAAAAAGACCCTTTTATTTTAGAGGCCTCAAAAGAATCAAGCAGGGAAATTTCTTATAATCACTCCAAATGTTCTTATTATTGCAGTTACTATTACTATGTGATTATATAAAAGGCCAATGCATATAGATAATTACCACCAACACATATCAGCCACCACAGTGAGTTTATTTGGCTTTTAGTTTTGATATTTATATCAAGAAACACCATGGTTTTTAGTTGCCTATTAGATTTTATCTTAAAAAAACATTTAAGATTGCTTTAAATCAAGATAAATGCATGTATTTTTATTGTATATTGATAATCATGGCAGATAAAAATTAATTTATGGCTCTTATTCACAGCAGAGTAAGTTAACAGCCAATGCAGTAAATAGATGGTCAAAAGTAGATGGTGCTAAAAATTTCTTGATTACAAACTTATGTTGCCATAACTTTTAAGAGAAATATAATTAGATGAATTGAAAGAAGAACACTATTAGTATCAAATACTTATAGCAGATTTTGTGAAGTCAGATGAAAAGGTAAAGAGATAATTGATTTGTAAAGTGGGCATACATTTTACTATAAATATACAAGTATTGGAAGTATACGTGGAATCAAATTCATTATAAATAAGAAGTGAAAGGATATTATATGTAAAGAATGATATTAAATTAGACAGAATAGCAAGATTAGTTATTCAACTTAATGGGTGATAACAAATATAGTTCAGATACAGCCAAACAAGTTTTGAATGTCATAAAATAGAGAATTTCTAAATAAATGATTTCTAAATAGATATTCAAAGGATTTTTAATCACTCCTAATAACTTTTTTAAATTGCCAAGGTAAACTTTAGTGCTAGAATTGAATAACAATTAAAATGTGAAAGAGTTGTCAGTAAATTGGACTACTGTAATAGAAATGTGAGAGAACACAGACTTGTGAAATTTACAGGAAAAAATGTATATTATGGATTCTTTCTATGAAAAATATGAGTAAATAAGCAATTATTTTATCTAGCGCCATGTTTACAATTATATTACATTCAAATATCAGCCTTTCAAGCTAATTGAGCATGCGCCTTTTGAGAGTGTTAAATAAATGAATACTTTCCTCTTCAATCCAAAATATAGTATTTATGCAGGAATAAAAAGGATTCTCTTATTACTACAACTCAAATTCTTTTATATGAGCAAATCTGAAGAACTGTTGAGGAGAGTGTGAGTAGAATTCTCACTTTAAATTACTATTTACGATGTTTTTTGGCTGAATGACGTCGGTGAAATTGCTTAGAATTTACTAAACGTCATTCTTACTGAAACTTAATTATGAGTAAATAAGCAATTATTTGATCTAGCGCCATGTTTACAATTATATTACATTCAAATATCAGCCTTTCAAGCTAATTGAGCACGCACCTTTTGAGATTGTTAAATAAATGAATACTTTCCTCTTCAATCCAAGATATAGTATTTATGCAGGAATAAAAAGGATCCTCTTATTCCTACAACTCAAATTCTTTTATATGAGCAAATCTGAAGGCTGATATTTGAATGTAATATGAAAAATATGCTAAATAGAAATAGATATAAAAACTTCCAAATGAAGTTGACAGAAGAATTGGATTCTATTTTGTTTTGTAGAAATATATAATTCAGAATTCCAATGCTCTTAATAGATTTAACATAGGAAATGATCATCAATTAACAAGATGCAAGACATATTTTAATGCAATACTAGAGAGATCAAAACTATTTAAAAACACAATATTGACAATCAATATTCCTATTCTTCAGAAACACTTGAATAAGATGAAGAACTTGCTTATCATTATAAAATATTGAACAAAAGTTCTTCACATTTAACAAAGATGAATAAAACGATAACTGATAATCTACTAAGAATTGAACAAAGTCATTGGTATAAAGAAGTAGCAGCAGTCTACTAGTTAATTTTCAACTAAGACAAAGTGCATGAAAAAAGAGGAAATGATTTATTAAAAAGAATTTAAAGTCTAGAATTTGTAGAATGTTAAGAATATATATATATATGAATTGTCTCAAAATGTAAAACAATATCTTGATATCAGAAAAAAAAAATTGTCTGTGATAAAATAAAAAGTTGAAACTATTATTAAAAAAATGGAAGGCATTATGAAATTTATGCAAAAGTTTTACTGAGATGTGATGTGATGCACTGTGACTTTTCCTTAAATGGAGTCAGGAATCTCTCAGCAACTATGCCCAAAGAAACCTGTTAGCCAGTTTATCTTCCATTCCCTACTCTAAATTTTTCCATATTCTGTTCCATCCTATTTCCACAACATAATCTTTGTCAACTCTATAGCCTTTATATCTAAATCCCCCTTATCTTTTCCCAAACCCAGCATAAAAACCAATAATCCACTTTCTGTATAATCACTTTTCTCATATTTATTTTTCCATAACTTCATTATTTGTATTCTTTCTGTTTTCAAGCATTTGCATTCAATTAATGAATGACTAATATTTTCTATTTCTTCCTTACACAATTTACAGACTAAATCACCCATATTTTTCCATTTAAATGTATATTCTCTTGTTGCTAAAGATCCCATTCTAGCCTTAAACAATAAACTACTTTCATTACTATTATCATATATTAACTTGTACCTAATATTCTGTTTAGTTCTATATATATTTAAACTCTTTTTACTCTCCATACTAGTTCTCCATCTTTCTAACTCCCTATTCTTTATTAATAAATCTATTTTTTATCCCATTCCTTACCACTATAACTTTCAACAATCCTTCTAACACAATCATTTCATCTTTTGTACAAATATACTGATATAAATTCTTTATCCAAATCTTTTGCATACCACATTACCTTTCTCACCCATCTTGTTGCCTGCCCTTTTTTTTTTTGTAACCCAATTAAATACTTTGTTGGCTATTCTTTTATTATCCATAAACTGCAATCTACCAAACATTTTCATTTTACTTTTTGCATCTCTCATATAAAACTTGACCATCCCATTTCTCCTTGAATTACCTCCCTTGCTGTCCATACATCTGCATCCAATGCATGTCTTCCTACTTCCCTTTATACTTTTTCTAAATAATCGAATACCCTTTTACTAACACATAATGCATCATTACCATATGTTAACCCTGCTACTGCAACTTCTTTCCATATAATTCTAGCCACATCATATTTATTATATGAAAACACTGTTAATTTCTTTATCAATCCCTTTCTTTTCTTTGCTTCATTTATCAATTTTTTTCCCCATCCATCCAAACAATTTTTCTGATTACTTAAAAAAATTCCCAAATAACTATATCTATTTACCACACTTAACTCTTCTCTTTCCCCAGTATTAACCATCATTATATTTGATTTTTTCTTCACTAAATTTAATTCCCATCTCTTTAGCCACCCTTGTACATGTCCTCAGCATAACTTTCATATTTTTTCTTCTTTCTGCACACAAATATATATAACCACCCACAAAAAAAGACCTCACAAAGTATACATTCTGCTACCACCTATTAACAGTATCTCTATCTCTTTTCCCAATCTTTCTATTGCTCTTTCCATTTCATTCAAATACAACAAAAACAAAATAAGTGACATAAGGCATCCTTGCCTTAGTCCTACCCCATTTTTAACTTTAACCGATTCTATATTTCCTAATTATTATATATAGTAATTATTTTTCATATAATTTTTTAATAATATCCACTAAAGCTTCATCCATTCCCAAATCTGCTAAACTTATCCATAATCTATTTCTATTTACTCTATCATATGCCTTCTCTATATCTATAAAATTCATATATAACTGTCTACCTAAATCCCTACTCATATCCATAAGTTGTGCAACTACAAATAAACTTTTTCCTATATACCAATCTAATCTAAAACCTCCTTGCATTTCCCCCACTACATTATTCCCTTCCATCCATTTTACAACTCTTCTAGCCACCATATATGAGAAAACGTTATATGAAACTGATGTTACAACTATCGGTCTATAATTATTTAACTTTCTATGATCTTTACTATTTCCTTTAAATAATAATCTTACTCTTGTATTACTCCAACTACTTGGAAAAACTCTATTCTGTGCCATCTTATTAAAACAGGGTAATAACTTTATTTTTGCCCTGCATCCTAAATTCATTACCATCTCTGTTGTCCATCCATCTAAACCTCTTGCCTTTCCACTTTTCAATTTCTTCTCTACCTCATTGAGTTCATTTTTTGTAAATCTAACATTCCCATTAATATATGCTTTCATGTTTTCTATCACTATATCCTTCACATCTAACAACTTTTCTATATCCATTATATATCTATTTAACAATCTCTCTTAAGTCTTTTCTAGAGCTACACTCTATTCCCTCATCATCTAGTAATACTATCTCTCTTTCCCCTACATTTCTCCTTTTAACGTAATTCCAAAATTTTTTACTCTCATCTCTTCTACTTTTATTAATATCTTCCTGAAATTTACTATTCAATTAAATTCTCTCTATATAATTATCTATTTTAGCCAATTTTTTTCTAAATACTTTTTCCATTTAGAATTAATATCTTTTTCACTTTCCCTGTTCTTAATAGCACACTTATATTCTCTGCATGCTTCTTTCCTCTCTTTTGCACTTTTACTAATTCTCATTTTTTTATTACATTTATTCTTCTGAATATTCTCACGTAAAACCCTATTTGCCCCTTTTTTATTTCATTACACCAGTCCTTATACTCATCCCCAACCAACTCTTCCGTGATTTTTTAAACTTGTATTTTAAACTCTCTATACAATAGTGCCACCCAGTGTGAACCAGAGTAGTCAATGTATGCAAGAAGATTGATTACACTTGCTTGCACTGAGTGGCACTACTGTATAGAGAGTTTTGCTTCTGTTTTCACAACTTGTGTATGCACAGTAAATAGTAATCAGGAAATGTTTAGTGATTCAAGAGCTTCACAAAATTCAAAGAAATCATTTTTTTTTTAAATTAAAAAAAAAGAAGAAGTCATTTAATAAAAATTATAAGAATTCAAAAAGATGCAGTATTTTTAATGACAGAAAGAGAATAGTGTGTATATTAAAAATGTTTCATTAAGATTATAAACTGAAACAGAAACAAAGTAATAATTTAAGTAATGAGAAGAGTAGAAGTTTGTTTAACACTACACATGTATATAATGTGCATAGTAAAATACCCATCACAAAATATTGTTTATGAAGTTAATATTTATTAAATAATATTACAAATTATTCTTCCCAAGCTTCTGTTTTTATTGAGTATTGAAAAATCAGAATATTGATATGAAATTTGCAATCATGATCATATTTTTAACGTTTATTACTTTTTATTTAAATAATTCAGCTTCTTACCCAGCTTAAAACAATAATGAGAAGTTGTCTTAATGCATTTCCATATATATAAAAATTAAAATAGATTATTACCTTTGTATAATAGAAATTTTATTAAAATGAAGATAACAGCTTTTGTAGTTGTGAATGTGAAAAATATGGAGATGTATAATTAGATCATGTTTATAAAACTATAAAAAATGTAAAGGTGTTGATAATATTTTCCATATTATTCTAAAGGAATTTGTAATTAGTACAATTGGTAATATAGACATTCTATGATCTTGAAAAGATTGTATATGATTATATTCAATAAAGAAATGCCGGGTGTTTCCATACTTTAAAAAACAACAACAATAGAAGCAAGAAATATAAACCACAAGCATGTATTTCAAGATGTTGTTTTTGTTTCTTAATAGCCTAAATGGATCTCAGAAACCCCTGTTTCTTAAATGCTAGAGTTATGAAAGTAATGCATGTCATACCGATCTTTTATTTAATGTAAGCCTTATGGATCTTTATTGTTTGTGTATTTAGAAATAATGTATATAGTGTTCATTAGAAAACAAATTAAATTATTTCATGTCTTCATCTCACTCATTCTTAGTAATAATGTATTTGATGCTATTCCATCTCATGATTACTAACTGGGAGAATTAAGTAGACCTGCTTGCATCTAGCTGACACATACCTGGACATAGTGTAAATAAATATGCTTATTATTGAGTTGATAAGAAAATAGGATGTTCTGAAATTTTGGTAATAGGTGCCAATGTCTCAGTTATGACATAAGTATAAGCCAACCAGCTTGGATTTTTAAACCTTGTTCATCTTTGAGGTTTCTTTTTTAATAAATGAAAATTATTTGTATTGCTTTATATTGTATACAGTTAGAATGGCCATATTAAAAATAATAATATAGTTAAGAACCATTTGGTTTGACATAACGTGACTTCTGAGCACACATATATTTTAGATTTGAATACAATGGTTTAATTAGAATGACTAGATTAGTATTTATTTATTATTTGTTACGTTACTTTGTCGAGAATTAATCCAGAAAACACTGACTTTGCCTTTTACAGGAAATTATCATTCATATAACTTTTAAATTTCCATTATGCGTTATTGTGCCAGTCAAAATATGTTTATCCATGTAACATGAGCTGGAGCTCACAAAATGTACTTCAAACCCAGTCAAGCCCAAGATTTAGGTCAGGGACCAGCCTGAATTTGAACCCACTCTCTAAGCCCCAGATCAAACACCTAATGGATAACATAATAGTGATGGCATGAGAATTAATTTTAATCCAGCCGACTAGGAGAGTGGAGAAGACAATGAGACATCTATTGACTATGACTATATTAAAATATACATAAGCATGGCTGTAATATGTGGAAGTGGAGGAAAAGGAATTCGAACTACTCAAATAAGTTAGACAATAAAATATAGTTTAATATAATGAAAAATTAGTTATATACATTTATAAATTAAGTACATTAGTATGTGTGTGAATGAGCAAGCAGTAGATGATTACATAGTGTCATTCACGCTATTATTTCTCATATGCTCTTTATTAGCTAAATAATATATTACAAATAAACACATATCTTTGGTGGGTCTAATATTAAAATGCCAATCAGTTATTAAAAGGATTTACATAGAATTGCAATTAACGCTTTTATATACGGTTCAGAAACATGGTGACTAACATATATATTTCTAGGAGCATTCCGAAATTCATTATACATATGATAAAACTATTTTCAAGCCATTGAGGTCATGAAAATAAACAAACTACATTTGAAAGATTATGTTTGAATCTATGACAAAATATTTAATGCAAAAATTATTTTAACAATAGTAAGATGAACACTTTATTTTCCCCAAGGCATATAGATACTCTTAAATATAGATATATAAATTATGACAGTGAGATTGCATATGATTGAAATAATCTTAATTAATAAAATAAAAGTAGTTGGCATATATATATATTAAGCAGAGTGCAATTTTAATATTAGAGCATTAAAACTGGGTCATGAAGCAAAAGAAATAATAATACAAAGAAGTTTGTGGTGCTGACATAATAGCCTAAAATAACTAAAATAACTAAGAGGAAAAGGTCGTGCTTCTGGATGAAAAACAAAATCTCACACCCCCTTCTTGGTTAATGCTTAGAGAAAAGTAGATAGGCATGGTGTGGCCCAGACTTTTGCGGGTATAACCAACACGAGAGGCCCTTTTATCTATGAAGTGAATATGCATAAGCTTACGGGATCACTGCCAGAGGCATTTTATATGGAATAAATGTGGTTCCAGATAGATCAACTATCTATGGAATGAGAAGAAATCTATGGGTTCAATCTTGTCATAACCCCCAGATTAAGAAGTACAGATATATAATCACGAAGATCGGCTATATGTCAGAAACGCAGTACGATATGATAAATGTCACTAACGACCTTGAAAAGTTTTACTGCTTTAAAATAAATGACCCTTGTTTGAATACTATAATGCGCCATGCAATTATAATATATATATATATATATAGAGAGAGAGAGAGAATATTTTATTTAATAAAATATACGTTAAGATTTTACCTAGTAAAAGAAACATTAAGATTTACCCCCATCCCTTTTCTGATATTTGAAATAAATCAATCCCATTTTCGCGATTTTATAATAAATGAAATATATAAGTACTTTATTTGATATTTTAAGCATACATTTTAAGAGTATATAAATAAAAAAAAACTAGCAGTTATATATATATATGTAAAACAATTAAGTCACCTTATTTTAGAATTAAATAAATAATATTTTATAAGATTTCAAAGCATTAATTAGCTTAAGTTCTGGATTTTCAGAGTTAAACAAATCAATTTTTATATTAAAAAAGAACCTAAAATGTTGATTCATAAAACAATCTGGTGAACGTATTAATTAACAATACGTTATATTTTAAGGGAACGTTAATAAACTTGATTCATGAAGATTTACTTAAAAAGAAGAAAGGATTTTTAGAAAATTCAATTTGTCAGATTGTTTTAGATTGACATATTAATAAGCAAGCAGATATATAAATCAAGTAATAAATATATATAAATAAATGACCGCACCAAAATAAAAAAGAAGTTAAAGCATATGAGATAGGATTAAATTTATAGAAATTATTGAAGAGCAAATTACATGTTATTTATATAAAAAAAAACATATTAATTTAAAAGATAAAAAATTGTACAATACGTTAGAATCTTGATAGCAGGATTTGAGATTAGTGAGGCTAGATTCATTTTCAAATAGTAGCATAAAAGTTACCTTGCGCACATTTAATAAGTCTATTTTCCAAGTACGGCTCATGTATGGCAAATTGAGGATCCAAAATGAATTTTTTTTGGTGATGGCAAACTTTTATTAGCATTCTAAAGTTCTTTTTAGATCTTTCTTCATTTCAGGGCAGCAGGATATTACGGTAGCGGCAGAGGCTGCTGAAGAGTGGTGGATTTACTGCTACATCATTTTTAAGTTTCAAGCAAAATGAAATATGTTTATAATACCTCTCTCTAAAAGTAGCTAATCCCCTGTTTCAATGGTAGTTAATCCCTCTGATTCAAAATTCAGTCATTTTATACCTTTTCTTTTATCAGTTGTTTTTGAAGATGCAATTGTAAGATAATGTCCAAAATAAATTCAAATCTATTTCCAGATTAGAAATAGATTTGACAACATGTTTTTAACACAAGTAAATCTTTAATCTACTTAATCCCATTTATTTTAAGTAAAACTTTAATTAAAAAATACCTCCCTTTAATTATTTTTGGACAATGACAACAGTCACATCTTCCATATTGGATTTTATAAAAAAAAATATATAGCTTAATAGAAAAACAAGCAATTTAAAAAGAAAAAGCTAAAAATGACATCTAAGAAATATTTAAAACATCAATATTTTGTTAGTAAGTTTTGCTCCTATGTATATATTTGAGCCGCATCTATAATACTTTAATAAAAAAGAACTAATAATTAATAAAAAGAATTAATAATAATTTTAAAACATGTTATTGAAACATTAAATTTTATAATTTAGGCGTGCATCTCAAATATATACATGAAATATATATACACGACAAAAGGAGCAGGATGGGAAATAGGGATTTAAACATAGGTTAGTAGATGGAAACATGAAGCACAATCTTAAGCTAAGATTGACTGCTTCATTTCTCCGGACATACAATGAAACAAAAAACAAAAACATTAAAAAAAAAAAAAAATGCCTTGACTAGGAGTTTTCAAGTGATGACCAGAACGACGAAAATTTTCAAAATTCAATACACAATCTTGTTATATAAAACTATATATATATGAAATATCATTTGGGGATGTGAATATTTGTTCAAATGTTACATCCAGAAAAAAAAAAAATTGCACATCTATATAATGAAAAAAAAAAATTTCTATGCTTGGGCTACAACACAATTTCTCCAGGCATATGGGTTTCCAAGAAAATATATAGCAATGCAATACATATAAAATTTTCAAACACATCTGTACCTACATATCACATATACACACCTATGTACATATATATGCAGCGCTACATATACAAGTACATAAATTTTACACATACATGCACTTCCATATACACTACAAAATACTCATACTATTGGAAAAGACAGAAAACAAAAAAGAAAATTCATGCATGTGCTAAACTCTCCCACTTTGCTTTAAAATAATCACAACATTATATACACAATTTAATAAAAAAAAAAAATTCTATACACATATTTCCTCTTAAAAAAAAAATCATCTCCTGCACAACCACTCACCGCTCCCACACTTTCTATACATCTGCCCAACTATAGTTTAGCTAAAAATTTAGCTTTTGCTTGCTGGGAAAAAAAAAATTGGTTTATTTAAGATTTTATACTAATCTAGCCATTTCTTTTAATTTCTCTTGGTTGCACCCCTACATCTGAAAAGAAAACTCATAGTTTGGTTATTACATGTTTAAACTTTTATACATCATAGCATTAAGCCCAAAAAAAAATTTGCTCTCAATAATTTTTTTTATCTGAGTTCAAACCCTCCACTTCCAACATTTTTGCATTTGACTCACTACTGGTTAGCAAAATTTCTTTTTATAAGGGCACCAGCTAAGACAGAGTGATAAATGATTTATGAATTATTTATACATTTTTCATATATCTCTCAAGAACAAAAAACTTTATATATGACATTGAAGAAAAAGTATATTTGTTAGTAAGTTTTGCTCCTATGTATATATTTGAGCCGCATCTATAATACTTTAATAAAAAAGAACTAATAATTAATAAAAAGAATTAATAATAATTTTAAAACATGTTATTGAAACATTAAATTTTATAATTTAGGCGCGCATCTCAAATATATACCTGAAATATATTATACATGACAAAAGGAGCAGGATGGGAAATAGGGATTTAAACATAGGTTAGTAAATGGAAACATGAAGCACAATCTTAAGCTAAGATTGACTGCTTCATTATACACACAAACATATAGACATGCATTGTGTTTTATTGAATATGTACTTCCTAGTGCGAAAAACTGATACGATAATATAATATCTTGTAATATGTATTTTAGACAACCTAGAGGAAGATTGCGAAATTTAAAAGCGTAGAGATAAACTAAAAGTTTGAAAAATGAAAGTAGAGTTATATATATTTTCCATATGTCATAGCATCGGCCGGGACGCGAACCCACAACCGTCTGCAATCAACTACTTGCTTGCATGGCGGCTGCGATACCTCTCGGCTAACAACGCATATTTGCATACCATTTAACACTTTTTTTATTACCTCTTTAAGGCAGTTATCTACTTTATTGATGTTAATTATCATTAATTGACGCCGATTCGCTCTAATTAATTGGCAATTAAATTAAGCGGTTAATCTATGAAATGTGTTCGCTATTGCACGTTTATTGGATTTTTTATTAATTTTTAAATTATGTGAAAATGCTTTCAAACAAACTGACATCTCTTTAAATATTACAAAAGACTGATTTAGCAAATTATCATTGGCTTTAATTAATTTCACATGTTCCTGTATTTTGAATAAAAATAAAAATGTTTAATTAAACCTTATTTGACAGATAAACAACATTAATTAGCATTTGTGTTTTGATACAGAAACACGTTGCTACAGAGCTATTAAAATATAATGAATTATCATGTTAATATTTTTCTTGCTATCAAATTAAACAAAACTAAAAGAGAGACAATAGTTACTGTTTTCAACACATTGGATAAGTAGCTACTATAAATTACACCCTTGGAGGTAAAAGCTGCTCAGTTGATAATGAACTTGATGAAACTACTTGGCTGCAGTCGATCAGCTGGTGATTTAGTTAGGCTGACTTCCTTCGATTAAAAAAGTTTGAAAGTAAACCCATCATTATAGCTAAATAAATGAACTCGCGAGAAAGTTATTTGTTTATTTAAAATGAAATATTAAATACATAAAAACACATGCAAATAATTAAACAAAAGCATAGAGGTTATTTTTTGAACTCTCTGATAATTTTTTAACGGGAATAAAATAAGTTGCTTTTATATGAATGTTATTTTTTATAATACAGTGTTAAACATTAATATTTACTGAGGCTATAACCTCGATAATATGCGTATAAAATGCGATAGTAGGGACCTCTACAGGTGTTTTAACCACAAGCTTACGCTATTGTTTATTTATATATTTACTTTTACTAATGAAAGTTCAGTATTAAATGTAGGTATTACTGGATATACAAATAAATAGTGCTGCAGGACAAAAGTCTCTCCCGACAGAGGAATGTGTTCAAGAAAGCAACAGTCATGGTGGTAATTAACCACAATAAAGTGAATTTGTTTCACAGTTTCTTTGATTAAAAACTATCTAAATATTCTTTTACAACTCAATAATAGTATTTCTGGAATGTTGTAACTGTAATTTGGAAATTCTTATCTGAAAAGACTCACATTTTTCAGGATCTGAACTCCAGATTAGAGCATGGTGCTATTGTAATAATCATTATTCACTGGAATCTTATAAATAATCCAGCATGTAATAATAATGTAAAGAAATTCATGGCATAGTGTTTGGTGATTTACAGTCATGTTTTTTGACCTGAATTTTATTCAAAATTTCAAACAGATTTAAAATGGAAGACTGAAGAGTCATGAGTTGGAGTAGTTTGAAGCTTGTCCATTAAAGTATTAAGATTGGCTGTCTTAATATAAAGCCGAGCACTGATTGTATATATGTGTGGAGATAGTAATCTGGACCAACTGATGATTGCTGGTTTAGCATAAAATTTGTATATTGGTGATTATTTATCTTTTTAACATGTGTGTGATCAGGTGAATCAGCAATATGAGATGGCATGGAGAGTTGAGGGTTATGTGAAAATGTGTTTGAATCCTGCATACATTATATATATATATATGCAGGTTTAAGCCTGTATAGGGTATTAATTTAAACAGATTTTTGGTCATTTCTTCCCAGACATCTAGTTCAAAAACAAACACTTCACCATTTAATATTAACTAGAAAAATGACTAGCCAATTTTAGTTAGACAATATAACAAACAAATAAAAGTGTTAATATAAGCATGCAATATCTTCTTAAATATTTATCTATAGAGAGAAAAATATCAGAGAATCGTTGCTTAATGGGGGTCATTTTATCTCTGTTTTAATTGCAATTTGCTTTTTTATAATACTTGTGTAAGTATAACTAAATTGCAAAAAAAGTAACATCCAAGTGTAATATTCTTAAGTATATATTAGATATGTGCATCCATATTAGTTTAATGATATATATATATAACTAGATATATTGTTATAATATATGTATATTAATTGGGTAATATAAGAATATACATGTGTGCAATAAGATAAATAAATATAGCACTCCACATTCTTAGTGATGAATAAAATGGACTCACCAATTCTTTAAGCTTTTTTTATTTATAAGATTACTTTTGCCAACACTAGAGAAAATTTAAAATAAAGTTAATATACTAGCCTGATAAAAATATCAAATTAATAATTATTAAACAAATAATATTCAGAAACACAAAAAATCTCATAATATTATTTTAATCAGCAAAAGTTAGTAATTGTAAACAGGAAAACATAAAATTAACATAGCATTATATATATATATATGACTATGGATAGCAAACAAATCTTTCTTAGTCTATTATTATGTTTAACAAAAAGATCAAGATTATAATGGATTCATGTAATTGTATGCCACAAAGTTTAGAACTTCATGCAAATTGTAATTATATGTATTAAAACATTCTAAAACATGTTTTCGCTTCAAAAATTAAAAGGAATATTTTGGAACTGTAAAAATATTGATAGGCACATTCTTGTATAGAGAACAATAAACAACCAATCAGCATCTTGGAAGGTAGACTCTTATCTCACTGATATATTGATTAGTGATTATTGACTTATAAAATAATGTAACCATCTCGTATTTTGAGATGTTACAGCTGCATTTCAGTTTTTTAAAATTTAAATTTGCATTTATCACCTTCTTCTGAAAATTTTGTGAAGCTTTTTTTTTATAGATTCAAAATTCATGTATATTTATTTTCTAATATTTTTTTTAAAAAAATCAATAGATGGCAGGGAAGGCCAATGGTTGGTTGAATGATTGCAAGCTCCGCCAATGATGGATACCCATTATATATTTCATGATCTCAAACCTTGCGTATTCACTTCAAGAAAATATTACTGCCATCAAGAAAAAAATATGGTAGTATAAAAACTTAATTTTATGGAAAGTTTAAGAGTGTATTAGTAATGTAATTATGTAATAATTATTAAAAATGAAAAGTAAATGTTATTATATATTCATTTTTTACAGAAATAATTTATTTTTAAATATAAAAGAATATTTTTTTCTAAATATTGTTTCTATAGAGATTATGATCCCGGGAAACATGGTTATCTACAAAATGAGGTCAAACACCTGATCGATATTATATTTAGCAATATCATAAATATTATGAAAAAGTTGTAAACTTTTAAAGCATAATTTGTTAGATTTAGTAGTTATTAAAATAATTTGTTCAGATTTTTAAATCAAATTTGAAACATTAAAGATTTCATTCATTTTATAAATTGAATCAGCTCCACCCAAAATTTGATGACACGACTACATTTTGTTTTGAATAAATATATTTTTTAAAATAATTCCAGAAATCAAATGTGATTTTTTAAAATTTATTTAATTTCTAAACAAAAATATCTATTAAATGAGGACAAATGTATTAATTATATTCTGATAAATAATAAGGGTATAACAAAATGAAAAGTGAAAGCTCAAATCTAGTGAAAACAAAGAAAGCTGTCAAAAAATAGTTATTTGGTAAAATTTTATCAATAAAAGAATGATAAAATAGGCAAAATACCATTAAAAGTAATTGTTTGAGAGGGAGTTAAAGCTGTTTACAAAATTAATTAAAAAATATTGATTAACAAAGATTTAACACGCTATTCTATACATGTAATGATTGTAATATTATGTGCATGCACAGTGAAAAGAAAAAGTCCACAGAAAGGTGTTAAAAAATTTCATTTCAAATTTAAGGTATATTCCTCTTTTAGAGGTCCAAAATTTAGAAAAAAGTGTGTCTAGTCAAAGTAATATGGTAGTGTTAATCTTATTCTATTTCAGGGTGACAGAAAATTGCCTTTTGGACAATTCACCCCTGGTGAATTTTTTCATAAGTATTATATGTTAAAATGTGTGTAAAATGGTATATATTATAATAATAAATTTTTCACCCAAAAATTTTGCAATAAAGGCAGTAACTTCAAAATTCCCACTCTTACAATAGACATAAGTCCCACCCTGACATGTTCAGCCATTGTCAGTTGCCAAGGCTGTAAAATGTTCAGCATTTTATGACATTGTAGTTCCAATAGTGCAAAAACATGTTTATTTGCAAATTTATTACAGTTTTAGATATTTTTTAAAAATAATTTACACTATATTTATTGGATATCAAAAAATATAAATTATTAATAACTTATTTTGACTTGAAATACTTTATTGTCAAAAATATAATGTTATATTAGCAGCTAACATAAATTTGGCCTGAAGCAATTTACAAAATTAGCTTTGATGTAAACAATCGATTTTATATTTACAAGTAAGAAAATATTGCAATTTTGCAATAAATATTCAAAAAATTTAAACTTTTAAAGTATAATTTGTTAGATATAAGAAATAAATAATTATTCATTGTGATGTTTAAAAATAATAAGAATTAAGAAATATTTCATTAATTTTGTAGACTGAAAATAATCTTTCTAGAAATGATATGTAAAGTCTTTGTTTTGATTATGTCCTCATTTTTTTAATATTTATAGAAACAAAATGTAAACATTTAAAGTTTATTTCAGTAATAAACAAAAATATCTATCAAATGAAGTCAAATTCATTATTTTCTGATAAATAATAATCATTTTATCATATATTTTATGTTGATGTGTGAGACAAAGAAAAGCATCTGAAATATCAGAAAAATAGTGAAAATCAGTAGGGGTAATGAAAATAAAACCTGAATGTGATGAATATTATTGAAAATAAAGTGAACAAATACTTTTTTATATATTATTAGAATAAATATATGTTTATTTTGTGGTTAAAATAGACATAAAGTAAAATATGAGTTATAGACTTATTATAAAATTCTCTTATAATGGAGTATTGGAGTAAAGAAATTATTATTGAACTTTTTTTTCTTAAATGCATAATATAACATATAAGATATTTCTATTATAAATATGATGAACATGAATTTTTGTAGAACTATTTAGGTAAATGATTCATTATAAAATAACATTTTATTTTATGAATATGTATAATTATGGATATTTTTATTAAAATTTATTAATTGTTATA
Source organism: Epiperipatus broadwayi (assembly GCA_028023455.1). Taxonomy (NCBI): domain Eukaryota; kingdom Metazoa; phylum Onychophora; class Udeonychophora; order Euonychophora; family Peripatidae; genus Epiperipatus; species Epiperipatus broadwayi. The sequence continues at coordinate 11,552,214 of JAQFVV010012413.1, forward strand.
AAACTAGAGAAATATATTTATGATTATAGTAGAGTATTTTTATTTCTATTAAAGTGTAAAATTATTTGAATGTTTAATCTAAAAAAAAATGATAGAATATTTTAATAAGTATTCAGTTTAAAGTAATAGATTATAGTAAATATTTTGTAGTTAAAATTATTTACTATTTGGTATAAATATATTTTTTTGAATGTAATCATTTTGGAATTTTAAAATGATTTAATTTCATAAATTTAATATTTGTAAATTTTGAAATTTTATACTGATTGTTATAATAAAATGATAATGTTGTTTTTAATTAACCCAATGTCTAAAGTTTCTTTTCTTCTTGTTTCCAAATCATTATTAATCATCTCAACCACATATATGCATTATAAGAATAGATTATACCTTAATATAATTACACATATTTTAAAGAAAATAAAGTATGATCATTATATTATTTTTATTGAAGATATTACTAGATGAATCTTAAGAATTGTATAATGCAAATTTTTCATTATCTTATTTAATAGTTATAATCAAATTTGATGTTTTAAATACCATGTGGGAAACACAATGATTCATATAATGCATAATAAGATGAAATTATTTTGAGTTTAATAAGTTAAGTATTATTTGTAGTAGTTTATAATTTCAACTTGTTTTAGCTGACTAGTAAATCAGTTAAATGAGTTTAGGAAGAACGATTATTGAATAGATTTATCTTTATTGATTATTATTATTTTCTATAGGAAGATGTATGTAAAATCCCTCATTACATGTGGCTATATTAATTACTGTGTTAATTGAAAGAATAATAGAACCTAAAATGATAATTATGGTTTAGATTTGATTTATGAAATGATAGATTATTTTATTAAGTAAATGAATGTAAAATAGTTTAATACATTAATTTAAGAGATGTTAATTATAATTTATTTTTAATAAGTGAATCATGTGAATGTTACTGATAGTATAGGGAAGTAGGTAGTGGTGATATTCATATGCCATTGGAGATATATCTTTTGGATATATTCTTAATGTTAAAATACATGTGTACTTTTCTAGGTGCTTTTTAATTATAAGTCTCAGTGATTTTAGTATTTAACCGAACCGTTTGTAAAAAGGCTGAGCTGGTATTTAAATCGTTATTTACTTGGCAGTTAAATAAATTTGTATTTAAATAGTTGGTTAATAAATTATTTAACTTGGTAGTTAAATTGATTAATTGGTATTTAAATCTTTAGTTAGCCGGTAGTTAATTAGTTAATATTTAAATCATTAGTTAACGGATTCTTTACTTAGCTGGTAAATTATTTACGTGGTTAATTGATTATTTACTTAGCTGGTATTGAGTTGGTAAATAAATCGATCAGTTAATTAGTGAGTAATTATTATTTTATTTAGATTAGCTAATTATGGTTAGCTTTAATAGATTCTTTGCTTAACTTAGTAGATTATTTGATTGATTTAGTTATGGTAGCATCTCAATATGGATGACTATATATATATAAATTATTAATCAATGTCTGTATTCCAATTATAATAAAATATATATAATTATTCAAAACAATACAATAATTAATACAGTAACAATATTTTAAACAAATATATACCAATTTAATAGAAGTACTTTCAACTATCTATGTAGTCGTTGTCAACTAGACTCAAATTGTATTAGAAAAAACCGTTACAAATGTAAACAAAAGCAATACGTCATACATCAATTTTCCCACAATTCATTAATTTTTATATTGGCTGTCTGTCTATTTATCAACTGTTGCTTTTCACTTTTTATTAACATAGCTTCTTTAATTTTGCGTTTATTATTATTTCTTTCAATACACAGAATTTTAACTTTATTAAAATCAAAATTAAAACCATAATTACATGTTACATTATGATCAAAAAATACTGATGGTGATACATCATCATTTCTAACATTCTCTTGTCTTGATTTTTGCACTCGTTTATATAATAACAAATGCTCCCTTGATCTTTTCTCCAATGAGTGATAACCATAATTATTTGACCTATATAAGATCAAGTTCATTGCTAATTAAGTGGCACTTTCCAGAATAAATATTTGGTAATAATTTCTTAATTTTTATAAGATTTAAATCTTATTTATAAAACGTCAATTCAAATAATAAATCAAAAAGTTGTCTCTATGTAATAGATATTGAATCAATTTGTTCTATCAGCTAGCTTATTAAAGTCTCAAAATCCCATGTTATTTTCATTCTCTTCCATCTATTTATAATAAAAAACTACATCTATTGTGTTATTTCATCTATAACTCTATGTGATTTACTGCAGTGGTAATGTTAGTTTGAGAACTACAGATTTATGGATCCATTCTCAGTTGAAGAAACATTAAAAAATTCTAGTTTAATCAAGTGAAATAGCTAATCCATATGGTTAAAAGCAATAATAGTATTATACTCAAAATTGAAACTCATCTATATTTCTTGTGGTGTATAAATATAACATGATTTTCCAAGCAACAAATCTTTTGCTTTTTTAATAAGGTTTCTGAATTAAAACACTTCTCAAATGCTTAATCATTTCACCCCCATAAACCATTGAGATTTTTTTTTATGCTGACAACTTCTCCAATTAAATTAATAAAAATATTTTACTTATAATATTAACAATTTTCTATAAAAAAAATTTAATCTTTAATACTACTGAAAATGAAAAAGATGAAGATTATTTCCTATAGAAATATATACTCTAATAGCATTTGTGATTGTTAACATTAAGAGTTGATTTGGAATTTATAAATTCATTTTACAAATCTATTAAATTTTAATTATATTTTTTTATTAAAAGAAGAAATAAAAAAATGTTACATGTATGACTTTTTTTATAGTAGGGATTACTTGTTTTTTGACAGATTTGATTAAATCATTTTCTTATTTTACTTTTTATGTAATTTGATAATAAATTCATAAATAAGCATTTTTGACTTTAATCATAGTTATTATTTATTAATAATTCATTAGATATAAGCATATTAATAAAAGTAAAATCATTTTATTATAATTTTTAAAGTTATCATTTTTATAAAGATTTATGGTTACCAATATAAAAAAAAAAAACAGAAAATATCTAAAAAAATTATTTTATGAAAATACATATTTTAAAATATTTTTTTACTTTCTATTTAAATTTTGAAACATTTATTTAATTCTAAGCCAGTATGCCATTTTTTTATAATAAATGTTTTCTATATAAATAGAGGGATTTGAACTCAAGATTTTTCAATCTATTTACCTTCCAATCTATTTCAGTCAATTGATACACATGACTACACCCATGTGGAAAAATATATGATCCCAATACATATTATATGTATGGGAGATTATGATCTGTTTCGACGGATGAGTGCTGATTCTGCGTAAAATGTTTATTGGGAATCGTGTACTTTTTTCACATGTGTGTGAACATGTGTATTGGTTGCTAGAGATTAAGTGAAAGATAAAGAGACCAAAAAATCCTGAATCCAAATTCATCTCTTTACATATATAGGAAACATTTACTTAACAACTTTAATATAAAATTAGATCAATATGCATTTTTCTTTGAGAAAGCATTATTTAAACAAATTTCCTGCTTCAAGTTATTTTTAATTTTATTGCAAAATTTCTAAGTATACAAAATATGTTTGTAACTATGAGAAAACATCATATATACAGTTTTATCCTAGTTGAGAGCAATTTATCTTCCAAAACTCTCATAAATCAAAAATTTTGCATGAAAATCGAAGGAGTTATAAAGGTTTTCTATGGAAAAAATATTAATTTATTATCAGAGGTTCAAATTATACAATAGACATTGAATATCCCATATAAACAACAAAAAACAATGCTTAAAATAAAAGAAAGTGATAATTAATTAATAAATATTTTGCTAAACATTTTATTAATAAAACAAACACTAAGTTATGCTATAACTAAGTTATGTTATAAATATAGCATAATTACTATATTTACTCTATACAATAGTGACACCTAATGTGAGCCATAGTAAATACTATAATGTTTTAAAGCAGAAATTTTAAAAATTTTATTCTTGCAGTCACCATTTGAAGATCACATTTTAAAGATGATATCATGTAAAAAAAAATACATATTTTCTTAGTTATTTTGGGGGCATTTTAGGTTATTTATTAATATTTTTATTTGTAATTAGCTAGTGAATAAAACTTTTACATTTTTTTATTCTACTATCCAATTTTATAAAATTATCTTACTTTTCCTTTTCCTTTCTTCCTTTTTTTTTTTTTTTTTTACAAAAAAATGCAATGTAATTAAATAAAAGTTATTGTAATAAGTGTAATACACCTGGGTATCTTTTTACGCAGACTTATTTAACACGATTTTGAAATTATGTGATTCATGTTTCACCAGAAGTCGAACTCCAATAATGCGCTATTACTTGAAATAATAAATTTTGCGCACTTACGTTATATTGAAAGTAATAGCACATTATTGGAATTTGACTTTCATCTTAGTAATTTCAATATTTTCAGTGCTTTATAATAGTAAGATTTTATGCAATAATGAAATTAAAATCATGATTTCCACATTTTATGTATACACACATTAAATTTTACAAGATTATAATGTAAATTTGTTAAAACATTGTGCATGTTAATTTTGCATTTTAAATCACATTCTGTTTTTGCTTCTTAAAAAAGAATGTAATCAATTATTAATCATTTAGTGTCCGCAAGTTTATTTTTAAAAGGTGAGTAATAGCAGTGGGCACAATTAAATTTGACAATTAAAAATTAAAATCTGATTTTTAATTGTAATTAACAATTTAAAAATTACTTATGACAACTTGAAATTAATGTGATGTAAAACAAAATTTGATTTTTAAATGGAATTGAAAATTAAAAAATTAAAGACAAAAATAAGAATTTAATTTTTAGTTGTTAGTTTTAATTAAATTTTTCCCAGCAATGGTGAATAAATGTCTTTTTATTATCATAAGTCTAAGTTCATAAACAATTAAAAAATCATTGTCTCAAAGATTAATTACTAATTACAGTGTCAACAGAAAACCATTAACACAACACGAGAGTGAACTTGGCGCTAGTTGTATTTCCTCTTGTGAGAATCTGATTTTTTACCAGTTTGCAAACGAACGTGTTTTTCGGCAAATAGCGATAATAATTAAAACGTGTATAAAAAATGTAAATTATTGTACTGTAAATTATGCATAAAAATATATTATTTTGACTAAAATTAAATATTATAGTTAAAAAAAGTTTGTCTTGTATCAATTTTTTTCAAATTTGAAATTTTTTATTAGTCATATTTTATTTCCTTATTTTTTTTTTGCACGAATTTTAAAGTAATTTTACATTGGTGCTTTGCTTTTATGTGAATTTTGAAAAACCACAGACCGCATCCCCCCTTTTTCAATGTAAGTTATGTCTATTTTGCATGATTTCATTTGCACGTGTTTTCTGAGGAACCTATCTATCTATCACGTAAAATGAGACCCAGGTGTATACAATTGCTTATTGTAATTTAATAATGCAAGTGAATATTTATTTTACTATAAACTTTTTTTATTTATAAAAATCAATAACTTTGTTACTACAGTAACAGCTCTCTCTATATAATAGTTTTATTTAATGCAAACTATATTAATTAATAGATGTTAGAATATTTGTGCATCAAAATTCCTATCTAGTGCTCACTCATCCAATATCCATGGACTAGTTTCTATCTTATAGTTTTCATCAGTGAGAAGCATTGGATCTGACAGCAATATACCTAGACCTTTGGATGTAATGCATGCTTCTTCAGCCACCTTATACTTTTTAGGTGAATATAAAACTACTAGCCCAAACTAATATCTCAGAAACATTTTCAATTCAATCTAATATGTGTCTAGAATCCATTGATTAATATGGTTTACACTAGATGGCACTATTGCAGAGAAAGAGTTGTTACTGTTTTACAGATTGTGTAAGCATAAGAAATAGTGACCATGTGATATTTTAGAGGTCTAATAATAATTTTATTTTAATAATTTCATATGAAAGCAGCCCATGTTTATCAATAGCAAAAATCTTGTATCTTCTGTTAAGTCAACCTTTATTAAAAGAAAAATGAATCCCTGTTTTTGTTTTAAGATTATAACAACTTGAGATTTTTAATTTCTAAAACTAAATTTCATTAAAGAGGAAAAAATAATCTGTTTAAACTAGACTGATAAATAATCATTTTTAAAACTTTCAAACCCACTGCTGTTCATTATAATTTATTATGTATTTTTATTAATACTGCTTACAGCATATCTGCATTAATATAGTTTTCATTTTGCAATTGAGCGCTTGTGTGATAAAGTTGAACATTGAAATTTTTAAATTAAATCTTATACAGATGAACCTGAAAAACCTGCTTTTTATATATAGGGGATTGAAAGACAAGACTTTCAAGATCCCTTTAGCTATCCATTCAATCTCATACAACTGATACACATGACCACAGACATGTGAAAAAGATAAATGATATCCAATATACATATTTACTGCTGAACCAAATCCCCTATATTACCTTTAAACTCCAAGTATATAAATTATGCTTGTATTTAAAAAATATTATATAGATACAATCAATAAAGGTATATAACATGACATTGCTTTTATGAGTTAGATAGGTGGAGTTAAAAAACATTTTCATGTCTGAAAATTTCAGAGTTTTTACTTAAATGTTACGTATTAAATAAGTGCTGGGTATTTGAGTTGATATTTTGGATCTAGTATCTGAATATTCTAGCTTCTCACTGAGGTGACTCAAAAGCTCAAAACCAACCGGGAATGTGAGTATTCTAGATAGAGATTTTGAATATTTTTCTCTTGTGTGTGTGTGTGTGTGTGTAAACTTATAAATAAATATTAGAAAATACAGTAATTAAAATTTGTTAAAAAGAACAAAAATATAAACATTACTTAGGAGCACTTTCAACTATCCTTGTAGTCTTTGTCAACTAATACTGTGAAAGAACAACTTTCCCATAATTCCATGATCTTAATGTTTGCTGCCTGCCTATTGATTAAGTCTTGCTTGTATTTATATATTAACATAGCTTCCTTGATTTTTTTTTTTATTATTAGTCAATGTAATTTATCTTTTTCACATGTATGTGGTAATGTGTATCACTTGTTTAAAATGGATTTATAGATAGATGTAGAGAGCTTGAAAGTCTGAGTTCAAAGCCCCAGACTTTCAAACTCCCCATATCTAGTCAATCCATCTTATACAACTGATATATATGACCACATACATGTGTCTAAGATGAATTGGTTAGACAAAAGAAATATATTTTTCTTTTCCAAATATATAACAAAAAATGTATTTCAATAAAACAAGAGATACATATATGCCCTCTCATTCAATAACACACACACACACATATTATTTTCTAACCAAAAATGAAAAAATCAAATATTTGATCCACAAAATCTATATATATCCTATTTTTAAATGACTAACGTGAAGCTCTGTGTGTGCATACACACTGATTGCTTCAATATCCAACTGTTAATATAAATGAAAATAATAACCAATAGTGAATATTATTAATTTTCTGCCTGTGGAACAATCATCTAGAATACATGAATTTGGAATTCTTTTATAAATAAAATTATTTAGCTTTTATTTTAAAATCATTATGATTTAGCATATATAATGTGGTTTAAAAATCTCTTCCTCTGTTCACAATTTAATATTTAACAATGAATAATTTATACCTGTAACTATACTGTACCAGTAAATTACTAAGCAATAGTACAATTCTGATACAGTAATTTATAAAACACGGAATTGCTTAAGCTATCAACATTTGTGTTTTCTGTTTTTTTGCTATATGGTAACTATTCTTTTTTAAAATATCAATTATTTCAGTATGTTACCATTTGTTATAAATTATACTTACTTTGTATCAAAGTAATAAAATATTTAGATATCATTCATTTAAAGTATGTTCATCTTTTACTTTATAATTTAAATTAAAAATCCCCATTACACAAATATGACCTTGAATAATTATATGCAAACAATTTCATTGGCTTCATTCATATCAGTAAGCATTATTATTTCATGGTATTTGCAGATTTATTTCTAATGATGATTAAAAAATTGCAACTTTTTCTACTTAGTATAAATGTGAAATGTTCTATTATTACACATGTGAATGAATATATATATATATATTCTAGAATTGAGTCACATTATTGTTTGAGATCAAACGATTGTTCTTTCAAAAGTTAACCTTGATAATGGCGGTTGCTAGTCCATCAAAATATTGGATTGTATTGCAAAATAATACACGGTTTGTACCCCAAAATATTTTTTTATCTACATCATATAACCATGAAAACATTAAATATAATATAGATATATATATTTATCATCCAGTGGATGACTTGTGTGATCAAGTCAAAATGTTGGTATATCAATATTTAAATTTTTTTAACATGGATGAACCCACAAAATATGTCTTATATATATATATATATAATTTTCATGTTGTCATGAACTTAAATTGATCTTAATATTATTTTAAAATATATTCATCTTAATCTTTGAACTTATTTATTAAAGCAATATTTAAGTTAGCATAGATTTTTTTTATATTTATTAATATAAATTATGTTTGATATTTAAACATTCTTTTAAAAATATGAACAGATCTCAAACAATGTCCATTAAATTTTGGATGTTAGCAATGATTTCTATTGCATATTAAATGGATTTTTGAAATTAAAATTGTAACCAACTTTATAAGAAACTACCGATAATTTATAATATATAATTATGCCATTTTAATCTGGCTTTAATTTATTTTAATATTGTTATTCTTGGTATTCATTTACTGATTTTTACAATCATTTGAGAATAAATTAATATTGATTTATTAATTACATACAAATCTGAAGATATCAGTTTCACACAAAGAAACCTACTATAAATGAGTCAACAATTGACACTGATTAATAATTTTTTTATTCTTGTTCCCAAAAGTACTTGTAACATTTTAAAGTGCTCATGCTTTTATTTAAATTTCCAAATGAAAAAAATATATTTTTCATAGTTTGTTTATATATTTATAATAACTTTGACAAAATATTTATGTAACATTTATTTTTAAAAAAGAATATTGCAATTAGATTCAGATTTTATTCAAAAAAATTTGCTTTCAGAAAATGAAATGTCAGTCCAAATCTATAATATACAACAGAAAATTATAATTGGCTAAAAACCATTGCAGCTATTTTTTATCATTTTTAAAAATAAATTGAAATAGAATTTTAAAATTTGAATAGAATTTTATTAACTTTTTGTAATCTGAACAATAAATCATTTCAATTTTAAAAATGGATTTCCTTTAAAAATATTTCATTAAAAATATTTTTAATGACAATTATGCAATAAAACACTTTTGTTTGATTAGGTATTTCAGTTTATTATATAATATATATTTGCAAAGTTGAAAAATTATTTTTAAGAATGAGTTCCTTTTGTAAACTTATATTTCTAACAAATAATTCAAAATTTGTGAAATTATATTAAAAAGGGTTATTAATTTTATAAAAAGATGTTGGGAAGTTATACAATCAGCCTCTAAAGACTATCAAAAAATTTAAATAACTGAAAGTTTGAAATATGTTCACAGGTAAATCTTACATGATGTAATTCAAAAACATATATACAATTAATTAAATTACAAAATATATATATAAATAAAATTTTTAAAAAACTCCTGTATTTGTTATTGTTTTTTACCTCTTTTATGTTTAAAGAAAAATAAAAGTTTATTTATGAACAATAAGTATTTAATTAATTAAAAAATTAAATTATAGTGAAAATGATTTTATTTATAAGTTTATTGTTAAGTTGAAAAAAAAAGGGTTGTGTTTTGGATTAGTTTTCTGCACAGAGCGATTATTCTGTCTAGCACACAAAGAATCCTGTTGAATGTTTCTAAAATCTCTAAAATGCCTTCATCCACCGAAACAAAAATTTCTTTGCTAAACTACATTGCTAATGTTATTGTCAAGGCTAAGATTATAATTACATTTTTCTTATTATTTGCAACATAACAGTTCTTCATTACAACATTAGCCTTGACAAAGGTGAATGCTATGCCATCAAAATTTTGTGTTTTAACTAACTAATGAATGTAATTAAAAGCTTTGAATAAAATTTGAATTTTTCTATAAACATTTAACAATTAAACTAGATGATGAAAAGTTCTATACATAAATGCCTTTATCATAAACTTTTTGACAAACATTAAATGAAATGTTTATCTTTCAGTTCAGTACATTAATGAATACCTGAGTAAAATGATATTAAAATTCCTAAAAGTTAGAAAATTTAGATTTTTATCTTTAAATTCATTATTAACAAAGCATTTTGTTATATCTCAAATCATATTTTACATTTAATGATTTTATTTTAGATTAATTTTTCATTTTGCTCAAGACATAGTATGGTATTGTTTATACCATAATAGGCAGTCATACTAAGATGTAAAAACACAACAAAGTAGAATATACCACACTTAATTCAACACCACTTGGTAATTTATCATAAGCTTTGGGCACTTTTGATGGCTGGAAGAAATAATATTTTTATGGAATGTCAAAACTCCAATGTAATAAGCTGTAAAAAAATTTTTATTCTATAATTTAAAAAATTAGATTAGTATTAATGCTTTCAATAGTGATTCAGTTGTGCTTAAATCTTTAGACAAAACATTACAGTTATTAATTTAATACTTCAAGTAAGATGTTTAAAGTAAACTTATTTCAAATAACTTCTACAAATATTTGATTCATTCAATGTTTTGAAAGAATTCAGTATCCCATGATGTTTAGAGACTTCATATCATTATATGCTTATTATTTTTACAGTAGTAAGAAACAAAGCCAATAAATAATATCTTGGAAAGTAATATTTTTTTGGAAAGATAACGTAAAAGTTTTGCTAAGAAAATTTACATGATACCATTACCAGTATCACCCACTCACACATGAAAAAAACACTTTCAAGCCTAAAAAAATATATATATAGAAAGACAAAACAATATTTTTAAATATGAGTTTTGTGAATTTTATATCAATCAGTATGTAAAATATAAATAACCCCCCATATATTAAATGCTAGTCCACTATTCTGGATACTTTACAATATTGTCATTAAATTTATTTTGCAACAAACTTTCTGAAATATTTCACTAATTTTTCTACTTGCAACTTTTAATGTCTTCTATCCTTTATGATACTTTCCAAATAAAATACAAGCAACATTGTACTTTTTTAATGCTTTTCCTGAGTTAACCATTATAATATAAATAAGATCTTCTTGTCTTACAAAAATCAGTCTCCATTTCACCAATAAAATATTCTTTTAAACTAATCCAATGAACATGTGATTGTACAGCAATGGACTCTCATTGTAGTCAAATTCTAACAAGTTGCCCAATAACATATTAATTGGGTTTATAGTCTTCCCCATTTGCATTTTTCAAAATTTCTACTGAATAGTTCTAAATATTTTTTTCTAATGATTTTATATTATATTGCAAGGATATGCAAATCCCTTTCCAAGTTATATTGACATGTTGTTCAAATTCCCTTTTCATGCTATATTGACAATATATTCTCATCTTCTTTCATAATGGCTGTTTCAACTTATTCCCAACATTTATGGTAGTAGCAGTAATCAATGTTATTATTTTATTTAAAAGTCAGTCATTACAAGTTTAAATACTAGACATAATTGTCAGCTAAATTCTTAGACTAGTTTCTTATCATGTGACTATCAATGATGGACAATGAATTTTCAGAAAATCCAGTTGCTATTTTTACTTTTATATGATATAATTTAGTAACCTGAGATTAAAATATTCTAGAGTTCTGAACCACTGAGTAAAAAATATCATTTATCAAATATTATAAGAGTCAGTTTCTTTTCATTATGAATAGTACTGCACAACCAAAACAGTATATAGGTAATATAAAATTAGTTGTGATACTATGAAAAGATTCTTTAGGATGTTTGTAAGGTTTTCATTAACTTTTATAAACATATTACTAATTTATTTAGATAAAATAATTTGTAGATAAAAATTAGGAATGGAAAGACATTGTTTAGTAATTGTTTTGATTTCGGTTATGACTATAATCAAATTATTGTTTTATTTAAATTATAAAGTTATTTAATAATATGTAAACAGTGGTATTAAATTTGTAGAAAGTAATAAATATATATAAAATTGATTAACAAATTATCAATATGATGCAACTTGTTTTATAAAATAACAAATTATGTGAGTAAAGAAAAGCTTTCTAAAATTCAGGAGAGATTAAAAATTTGTTTTAAAAAAATAATAACCTATTTAGATGAGATGTATATTCTATCCAAAGACAGATTGAATAATTAGCAATATGATTACAAAAAATAATGTGCAATCCAGTTAGTAATAGTTTGTCATTTTTTAGCATATTATTTTAGCCTATCTACTTTGGATCTACATCAGTCTAATAAACTAAGGAGAATAACAAAGGTTTTAATAAAATAGAAGACTAAAATATTTAGACTAAATTTATAATACATGAGTTATGGCTAAGTAGAAAAGAATAAAATGCTACTGTTGCAATATATTACATTTTTCTATTTCTTATAAAATAACACTATTTGCAACTGTTATTTATTTGTTTTTATAATTTTTTAAAATAAAAATATCAATATTTATATTTTCTTTCACTGAAGATCCAAATATATTGTGTTGTCAGAATTTATAATGGGGCAAATTTATTTGTAATATTATTCACTTTGAATGAATAGTTAAAAGTCTTTCACTTAAATTTTATTTAAATTTTTCTATGCAGCTATTAGAAATTAACATGCGGATTATTATATAACACAACATTTCTTCTCTTTTCTCTATGTATTGCTGGACTGATTAGTGACATTACTAGCATTAGGACCTACAATCTTTAAAATTGTGGCACAAATTTAATGTGGTGGTCTAACTAATTAGGCTATTAACAAAATAACCCAGTTGGTTAGAGTATTATTCTAAATTCAATATCCACAAACCTGAAAGTATCAGATTCAATTTATTTCTAATACTGTCACTCACCATGTTAACAACATCTGAAGAAGAAAGAAGAATATCATTTAAATATTGTATTGTATACTAACCTAGATATTAGAAAAATTTAAATAAAGTTTGATTTTTTAAAAACACATTCAACCATGATTTCTAAACGATGGCATTTGAACATTAAATATATACAGATCAAAATATATTGTTTTGTTTTCTTTTATCAAAGTATTGTTTTTATCCATTTATGAATTAAAAAAAAAAACAGAATACACCTGGGTCTCGTTTTACGCGATAGATAGGTTCCTCAGAAAACATGCGCAAACGAAATCGTGCAAAAATAGACGTAACTTACATTGAAAAAGGGGGGATGCGGTCTGTGATTTTTCAAAATTCGCGTAAAAGCAAAGCACCAACGTAAAATTACTTTAAAATTCGCGCAAAAAAAAAAAATATAAGGAAATAAAATATGACTAATAAAAAATTTCAAATTTGAAAAAAAAATGATACAAGACAAACTTTTTTTAACTATAATATTTAATTTTATTCAAAGTAATATATTTTTATGCATAATTTACAGTACAGTAATTGACATTTTTAATACACGTTTTAATTATTATAGCTATTTGCCGAAAGACACTTTCCTTTGCAAACAACTAGCGCCAACTTCACACTCATGTTGTAACAGTGGTTTTCTGGTGACAACATAATTAGTAATTAATCTTTGAGACGATGATTTTATTAATTGTTTATGAAACTAATAACTAAAAATTAAATTCTTATTTTTGTCTTTAATTTTCAATTCGGTTTAAAAATCAAATTTCACATTAATTTCAAGTCGCAGAAAGTAATTTTTAAATTGTTAATTACAATTAAAAATCAGATTTTAATTGTCAAATTTAATTATCCCCACTGCTATTATTGACCTTTTAAAAATAAACTTGTGGACACTAAATGATTAATAATTGATTACGTTCTTTTTTAAAAAGCAAAAACAGAATGTGATTTAAAATGCAAAATTAACATGTACAATGTTTGAACAAATTTACATTATAATCTTGTAAAATTTAATATGTGTATACATAAAATGTGGAAATTATGATTCTAATTTCATTATTGCATAAAATCTTACTATTATAAAGCACTGAAAATATTGAAATTACTAAGATGAAAGTCGAATTCCAATAATGTGCTATTACTTTCAATATAACGTAAGTGCACGAAATTTATTATTTAAAGTAATAGCGCTTATCGGAGTTCATATACGTGGGTCTCTTTTTACGCGGACTTATTTAACACACTTCCAGTGAAACACGAATCGTGTAACTTCAAAATCGTGTTAAATAAGTCCGCGTAAAAAGAGACCCAGGTGTACTGACAATGCAGTAAAATGAGCATTGATAATTTACGCATGCACATTCTTTTAAAATAATAATTAATAGTCAAGCCTTCTCTATTATGATTTTAAGAGTTTTTTTAATCGAATCGGTGAAGCCCCCAATACTATCTAACCTTAACATTTTTTATAAATAAATATTAATTAAATATCTTTAACACACACACACACAAAATGCATATTTTTTTCACTTAATGGATTTAGTTGCTGAGTTTTAATTACCTAAAAATAAGAGCAATATTATATGCGTATGTTTGTTTATATGCTCTTACAGCATATGTGTTATGTTTGTTCAAAAATATAATTTAGCAGTAATAAAATCAATATAAATTACCTAGAATAAACTAAAGAATGCTATTCCAAATAATAATAATAATAATAATATAGCAAGAAATGAATCGATATAACAGGAATGCTTCGTGAAAAGAAATCCAAACCTTAAAATCAACTCAAAAACCAAATCTAAATTTGATACATTAAATCTTGCTTTTAATCAATGCATCGACTAGTGAGAATGACTTTTTTTATCAAGTAATTCTATTACAAAACTCGAAGTGTACTAGCAAATGAAACTGTCAACGCTCACAAAGTTTATAAAAGCTTCTTTTCAAACAAAATAATTTATCATAAGAATTTTTAAAATTCAGCCTTCAGTGATAAAAATAGTAAGTTAGAACTTCTAAAAACTATTCAAAAAACTTTTGAAGCTTCTTTTTTTAATTAATGTAGCAAGATAAATATAGCTAATTATATTTAAAGGAATATCTAAAAAATCTTCCATTGATATATATTTGAGCATTAAAAGTATGTATATTATACTATAATAGGTTAATATGTTGAGTGAATCAGTAAAATGTGATGATTCTTCGGCAATAAAATTTTTCTAGCGGTGCTAAACCAAAAAAAAGTGATGGTAATATCACACAAATAGCAATAAAACACAATTAGTACAAGTTTAAAGAGATCACATTTTAAAACAAATTTATAGTTACAAATAAGTGAAATGGTCATCATAAAGGTGATTATGATATAAAAACAATAAATATGTCAGTGCTAGAAAGATTTTTTTAACGTGTTTGAAAAATATTTGAGTTAAAACAACATTATTAGCTTAGAGTTGGTGTGAATGTTTATAATTTTCTTTACGTAATTTATTATCAAATTAAGAATAGCTTGTAATATGTGAAATTGCTTTTTTTTTTGCTTCTAAATTCAGACATATAAAAACTGATATAGAAAAATGATTATAAATTACTGGATTCAAAAGAGAGAAAAAAAATGTCTTCAATTAGTTCTAAATAAAAATTTAAAAGAAAAGAAAAATTCAAACGTGATTAAACATCTTAGGACTAAATTAATAACTAATGAAGTAATTATTTCTTG
The DNA here is from genome assembly GCA_028023455.1 of Epiperipatus broadwayi. NCBI lineage: Eukaryota > Metazoa > Onychophora > Udeonychophora > Euonychophora > Peripatidae > Epiperipatus > Epiperipatus broadwayi. The sequence continues at coordinate 11,568,118 of JAQFVV010012413.1, forward strand.
CGGAGACAAAACTGACTGTTTTGTTATATGAAAGAAGACATTTTTTTAGAGAAAAAATCAGTAGCTTGATTAAAAGAAATTCAATACGTATTATGAGACTAAATATATTATTGTAAGGATTTCTAGGTTTGTGAATAATTATTTCAAAGAGTTTAACAATTTCTTTGTTGTTGTTGTTGTTGTTTTTGAGAATTTTGATGGGATTAATAAATTTAAGATGGAAAATAACTGAATGTGCATAGTTTTGATATTAAGAATATGCATTACTCTTTTAATAGATTATACTCTGTAGACGAATTTTTGTCTGGAAATAAAATTAGGATTATAAAAAATTTGTTTTTGATGTTGCAGGATTCTATGTATTTTACTTACAATAGTAAGTTTTATAAGATTAAAGAAGAATGGACACTAGGATGTATTTTGTCATCTTTAATTTGTTCGGTTTATATTATTTATTTGGAGAAGAGTGTTAGTTATTGAATGTGTATATTTAAAATTATTTGTTAGGTATGTTGGTGATTGTTTTTTTAAGTAGAAAAAAATAAATTGAATATTTAATAACTAAAATCAATAGTTTTGAACTTTTTCTAAAATGATATGCCCTAACCGATGAGTGCTGTTTCAGCACAAAAGATGCTTTTTGGAAATCATTTGCTTTTTTTATGTGTTTCTGGTCATACATTTCAGAAATGTCCAATGGAATAAAAATTTGAAATATATAATATACATCAAGTTAAAGTATATCTAAAAAAATGTGTATATAAATTTAAATTACAATATGAGTTATGTATATCTTACTCACTCAAAAAAAAATGAAGTGGAGATTTCAAAATGAATTCAGAGATAAAAAGGTGGTCTGACTTTTGTGCTGATGAATCGTTGTAATATGATTGAGTTAAATTAAAAATATATTGAAAAGAAAAAAAAAAAGAAAATATTTTCAGAAGAAGGGGGGATGACTTTTATTCAATTATAATTTTTGGATTTATTAGTCGCAAAAAATCTAAAGAAAAATAATTGTTTGGCAGATTAGTCACTACATTTAAAATTAGAACTTGAGACTTATTATTAGATCTGATAATTCTAAGTCGGTTATTCATAAAATAACTGTTTTCAGAAGTATTATAAAAGAAATTAAATAATTTTAAAAATATAGTTTTGTTTTTTAAAAAATTTTTTTTATAATATATATGTGTGGAAGATGATGATCTGAACCAACTGATGAGAGCTAGTTCAGCATGATAAATATATTGGAGATCATTTATCTTTTTTACCTGCATGTTGTCATGTGTATCAGTTGTAAAATGGAGTGAATAACTGAAGTGAGCTTGAAAATTTGGGTTCAAATCCTCTTTAATTAAATATTAATTTAGTATAGACTATAATTAATATCATTTTGTTTAATAGAAATTATAGTAATGATAAGAATAATGTTTAAAATGTTACTATAACTTTTTTTTATCTTTTAAATTGTCTTTTTATAATATTTTTAAAAAAGGAATAACAATATGTTTGATAATAATAAAATTACATAATTTAGTGAATAGGACAAAAGAGAGAATTGAAAGGAATACCATTGAGTTGTTTATATTATTCTTGTTTTTATAGAAAAATACATATACTTCATAAAAAATAGACGAAAGAATAAATATCTTTGTGCTATATTGTATTTCAGTACGATAAAGTCTGCTTTGAAAACATTTAAAAAAAAATCTCTAATATAAAGATTTATGATTATAAAACGATTAATTTATTTAAAAGTTCTTTTGATAAAGATAGTTGGAATTTGAGTTGGAATTAAAAGTGGGATAATATATATATTGCATATTAAAGTTTGCTTTGGCGTGGAAATTATTGGTAATAGATTTATAATACTTTTAGCTAGTGTTTGCATTATGAATTGATATACTTATGTCCATTATATTGACTAGATTATCCTTTGGCATTTGATAAACTACATTAATATATTAATTGACATAATTAAAAAACTTGAATATCATAACATTTGGGAGAATGAATTAACATTTATATATATATACACGTGTGTGTGTGCAAGCCTAGACAAGTTAACAAATTTTAGTAAAATAAGTGGAATTAAGCTTGTAGTATCACTGATTTAAAATGGATAAAATAAAAAAATAAATAAATGTACATATTTAAGGGACTGTCATTAAAAAGCAGTCTACACTTAGACAATCCCAATATCAATAACAATATACAATTTCAAACTGTTGTCAAGGCAACCTCCTTTTAACATTACCAATTTAAAATTAATGATTGTTATTGATATTGGTTATTGTCTAAGTCTTGATTGGTTTTTAATGATTACTTACAAATCCATTTAGCCTTGAGTATTATTACACTTATTAAGAAACTATGTATAGACATAAATTGTTTTTGCAGCCTGGATATTAATTCTTAGTAGCTATTAAAACTTTAATCTGAAACAATGGGGGGGGGGTGTTGTTAACTAATGCAATTTAAAAAAAACCCAAATATATTATATCTATATTCTTTTTGATCATAGATATTTCTGAATCAAAAATATATGTTTGATTATAGAAAGAGTGGTCCTTTATTTGTGAGTGACAAAATATTTATCAGCAAAATATGATTTACTTTGTTAAATAATACATTTTTATTTGCCTTTGTAAGCATTAAAAACCCAAAAATAAACTATCAGTAAAATTTATATTAGATGAGTAAATACTTCAAATATATATTTTACTAAAATTTATTATTAAGCATAAAAAATAACTAGTCTAATGTAAATAAATAAACATTATTTTAATGAACTGACTGATGTAATTAACTCATTTTATAAAAAAAAAAAACATTAAATATTCAAAATAAGAGTCATACATCACATGACCCAATTATCTTAAGCTTGTAAGATAAAAACAATGAGGATTGCCAATTCCTCAACAAACTTTGTGATAAATGCTTAACCAGAGAAAGCATTTAAAATATCTCTGTCAGGAACCCCCCCCCAATCTCTGACCATGGTTTCATGCTTTGGCACTTCTCAGAGAGGTGCTAGGGTAGGTTCAGACACTAGATCTAAAAATACCAACCCAAAGCCAGCATTTATCTAAAAGTTATTTATTGAGTGGAAAATCTGAAATTTTCAGGCACCTAAATGTCTTCAAACCCAGCTATCCAACTCAAATAGCTATATGGGGCTGAGAGATCATTAGCTATACCATATATTAGTAGTCTTCGCAATATAACATCACATAAGACTTAAAGCAGAGACTATAGTCAAAATAAGAGTCATAGATCACATGACCGAATTCTCTTAAGTTTGTAAGATAAAAACAATGAAAATTGCCAATTCCTCAACAAGCATTGTGGTAAATGCTTAGCCAGAGAAAGCATTTCAAATATTTCTGTCAGGAACACCCCCCCCTCAAACCTCTGACTCATTGTTTTTATTTTACAAGCTTAAGAGAATTTGGTCATGTGATCTATTACTCTTATTTTGACTATTTATAGTCTCTGCTTTAAGTCTTCTGTGACGTTATATTGCTGAGACTACTAATATATGGTATGGCTGAAGATCTCTCAGCCCCATATAGCTATTTCAGTTGGATAGCTGGGTTTGAAGACATGTAGGTGCCTGAAAATTTCAGATTTTCCACTCAATAGATAACTTTTAGATAAATGCTGGCTTTGGATTGCTATTTTTATATCTAGAGTCTGAACCTACCCTAATGCCTCTCTGAGGAGTGCTAAAGCATGAAACCATGGTCAGAGATTGGGGGTGGTGTTCCAGACAGAGATATTTTAAATGCTTTTTCTGGCTAAGCATTTATCACAAAGCTTGTTGAGGAATTGGCAATCATCATTTTTTTTAACATTAAATGTTGTTTATTAATAATAAGATCTTTAACAAGAATACTTGCAGAATGAATGATTGCAGTGCTAATTTTGGAAAACAAGTTTTTTGATCAACAAATGGTTTATCTATAAAAGCAAAAAGAAAATATATTTTAAACAGTTGTTGGAGAAGTTGAAGTTGTTAATCAGTTGGAAATACTTAAATTCAAATTAAAAATGAAAAAGAATTCTATGGCAATGACTATAAGATTATTGGCTATTTCTGTTATGTAAAACAACCATGGAAAAGTGCTTTAATATATTTTTTAGACAAAGTTATACAATCTTTTGTTTAAGACTTTATAGAAATATCTACAGGTTCTTAAGAATGTGCTACCCATTGACATCATGCTGTATAGTTTTTTGGAGGTAAAAGGATTTCATACTGGAAAAACCTGCAATAATATGTCTCCCAAATGATTTACTGCTACTTATTTGGTTGCTGAACACATTAATCTGAATGACACACCTATTAACAAATCCATGAATTAAGCCTATAACCCAAAAAACAAACTATATCAGAAAATTACAAAGTTGCTAAAATTCAAATAGTATTCTATTTATTTAGATAACAGTAAATAAAACAAATCAAATTTTATAAAGTTGAATCTTGCATTTAGATTTGTAGAGGTCTCTCTTGTAATAGATTAAGCACTCACACACACATCTGGGCATAATTTCTGAGATATTCTTGACTTCGTTTAAGGAGAAGCCAAAAATATATCACATCACATCACTCAAGGTGCATATACTAAGGTTATAGCTTTATTTAAGTATTATGTGCTGACATTGTACTTAATAAAAATTAATATTTACAACTTTAAATTGATTCAAAATATTTCTAAATTTAAGATCTGACTATTAACTCATTGTAAATCGAAAGATTTTGTGATTGTTAATGTTTAACAGAAATAGTGGACTTAATCAGGGAAGAATTTATTAGATTCACACTCCCAAATCAAAATGCTTTAGATTTGCCTATATATTTAGAAAAATAGGTTGAAGATAAGGGTTGGCCATCCTTATCTTTATAAAGTTGAATTTTGCATTTAGATTTGTAGAAGTCTCTCTTGTAATAAACTAAGCACTCAAGATGCATGTACTAAGGTACATAATAAGTATTATTTATGTAAATATTACTTGCTAACATTGTGCTTAATAATAATTAATATTTACAACTTTAAATCAAACTTTCAAGATTTTCTAAAATTAGCTTCAAGATACAACTGTATTAAGTACTTATAAACTATATATCTATATATTTCAAATCATTTGATAGATAAGAAATCTTACTTTTTCTCCAATTTCTAAAAACATTATAAGTTGCAATTATTATTATAATTAACAAAATAATTATTTTCTTTATTTTCATATTCTAAACATATATTTGTATTGTTATTACTATTACAACTACTGCTATTGCTACTGCTATTGTTACTGCTGATGCTACTGCTCCTACTCCTGCTCCTACTCCTACTGCTACCATGATGACGACAATGACTACTATGATTACCACTCCTACTATTACTACTATGATGATGATGATGATGATTACTACTATGACTACTACTACTACAACTACTATGACTACTATGACTATGACTACTACTACTATTATCATCATCATCATCATCATCATCATCATCATCATCATTATTTTCTGCAGTAGAATGGCATGTATTTAAAAAGGTATCAAATGCTTAAAGTTAAATATTTAAGGATATATTTAAATCCGGTTTAATTAGAAAAAAACATTAGCATAGTCATCTATTCAAGCTTTGTATTTTGTTATTATAATATGCATTTGATCTCATGATATAAATTATTAGTATTATTAATAAAATTATTTTCAGTATGAATGTTTACTCCCCCTCCCCCCATCATTTATTTATAGATGTGTACATCTTATCTTTATAGTTTATACTTAATTAGATAAAAGTGTTTATAAATATAAAATTCATATCAAAAATAATATTCACCTATACTCTTCAAGGAAAAAATATTTTTCTTTGTTTTAGAAGTATTCGAATATAGGTTTATAAGTCTGGTTTTTATTAAAAAAAATAATGTAATGACTATTTTCTACAGATTTTTATTGTATTTATGTACAAAAGAAGCAGACATTATTTATTCTCATGATATTTTATTTGGTATGTCAATATTTGATCAATTTATATATGAAATATATTATTCACTGTTCTTCCATTACGAAGTATGATATTTAAGCAATGTAATTTGACTGTCAAATTATGAAGCATTTTCTATATTAACCTTCAGCATTCATTTTATCGCTATATGTAGAAAGCTATTGTCTTTCTATTTTATTGTAAAATAAAATAAAATTATTTAACATTATAATTTTTTTTTACAATTTATCAAAAATATAATTTAAAAATAAATGACATATAAAATAATAATTAAAAATAGATCTAAAGATAGCTTTTTGTTAATGTGAAACAAAAAAAAAATGTTTGACAGAAAAGTTTGGTTTAGTATTACATAAACATTTATTTTAATAATTTTTATGTAAAGCTATTGTGTTGAAATAAAATTATAGTGTAAACATTGTATAATTTTTTTAAAAAAAGTAAATATTAATAATTTTACAAAAAATAAGAATAAACAATTAAAGAAATTAAATTAAAAAAATATTTATAAGCTAATAAATGATAAGCTGGATATGTAAATTAATTTTGATTTATTTGAAGAAATGGTTTGGTTTGTTTACTCTTTAATTTTTTCAACAATAAAATAGTGACAACTTTGGAATAATAATTAGAGTGTAAATTTTTAATAAATTTTAAAAGTAATTTTTAGCATCTTTTTTAAATTCTTTTTTTTTTTGCAATTAACAAGTTTATCCTTTTGTTTAAACTATAATGTTGCATTCAATTCTAGAAAAAGTTAAAATTAATTCAATATCTTTTATGAATCTGCACAAAACTAAAATATTACATAATATTTAGTGCTATTGAATTCTAGTATTACATATTTGCAATGAGTTCAGGTATTCATAATGTTAATTGTTAGTGATTCTGCTTTGTGAATTTATTTTAAGGATGATTTAAATAAAGCTATGTTAATATTTCCATGGATTGGGTGTTCCCTGTCATAATTATTATTGTTTAAATCTGTTTAGCTTTAAAATGGTGGCTTAAAATGGATTTAATTCTTATCTACTTTGCAAACAGACTTTGAGATTAAAAGATGTTGAATTAACTTTAATACAGACTAGTGCTTGGAGACTTTATTATACCAAAATATTTTTTATTATGAATATGTAAGCCAAATCACTTCTATTTGAAATTCAAAATATTAACCAGAAGTAAATCAAAATTTATTATTAATATTTTTTCTGCCAAATCAGCATTTTCAAATGTATTAATGATATATTTGATTTATTTTATGTTTTTTTTAAACTTTTATTTATTTTTAATAAGAACGTTATCAAATTTTGTCTAAATTATTTTAAAGCTGGTATAAATGAAAAGTTTTAAAAAGAACTAATAGCAGTGAGAATTTTTAAGAAAATGTTTTACCTTAACATTTTACTTCAGAATGAATTTCTCTTTCTCCATTTTTTAGAAAAATTTATGTGATACAATTTACCAACTTTAGTTTTTAAAAAAAAATCAATTTAATTAAAAAAAAAAAACAGAATAAAATTCAATATATTATTGATAAGTACATTTTCTTAACTCATTTAAAGTATGCAAAAGACAAATAATTAATGTACTAAAATTTAAATTGATTTGTATGGCCACAAAAATAAGATTTTAATGAGAATCATTTATCTATATTCACCTTTGAAGTTTGTTTATCTAAAAATAGACTATTGTAACCAAATGATAACGTTTATCTAAATGGGATAAAGTTTATTATTGCTTACTATCTGCTTAATATTATTTATTTCATTATTTTATATAGAAATATATCTTAAACTTTTAAGTAATTGATAAGTACAAAAATATCATAATGTGAAAAACTAACATTTCATCTTGTATGAATATCAAAAATATTTTCAGAATCGCAGTAAAGTTAAGTATATTTATTATATCTAAAACTCTATTTATATGCATGAAAGAATTTTTATTCAGCATGATTTCACATGATCACAAATAAAATAGTTGTGAAATTATATGACGAAATAAACAATGAGGATTGCCAATTCTTCAACAAGCTTTGTGATAAATGCTTAGCTAAAGAAAGCATTTAAAATATGTCTGAACCTACTCTAGCACCTCTCTGAGAAGTGCCAGAGCATGAAACCATGGACAGAGGTTGGGGAAGGGGTCCTGACAGAGATATTTTAAATGCTTTCTTTAGCTAAGCAGGTGTCTGATCCTACACTAGCACCTCTCTGAGGAGTTCCAGAGTATGAAACCATGGCCAGAGGTTTGGGGGGGGGTCCTGACAGATATTTTAAATGCATTCTCTAGCTAAGCATTTATCATAAAGCTTGTTGAGGAATGGAAATCTTCATTGTTTATAACTTACAAGCTTAAGAGTATAGAGCCATGTGATCTATGACTCTTATTTTGACTATATAATGAAATGTTTCTTACGTTATGAACAAAAGTTTCATTGAATAGGCATTTTCAAAATAGGTACCTTTCATACTAATGACCACATTTACTAATATTGTATTAGATATTTATTTATAATTGCAACAACATAGTAGCTTCTAATTTAAAGAAAATTTTTTGTTCACATTTTAAAGCACAAATTATATAAGATAAGCAAAACGTATTTGTCTGAAAGTTTGTGATGATGGTATGTTATTAGATGTTATATGTTAGATTATTTCATCATCTTTGATTGAATGTACCAACCTGTATTGTCTAATTGTGCATTATTACTAACAAGTTGTTTGTATTTGAAAAGTTTAAATACTTTAAAATTTTCTATACATTCAACATTTGTTCAAAGATGATGGAAATAGTCCAACATATCACACCTAAGCAAAACGTATTATTTCTGATATTTAAAACATAGCTCCAATGCTTTTATTAAAATTCATGTTTAATCTTAGTAAACAAATAAAAGAAAATTATGCATATAAAGTTATAGAATTTTTTTAAAAAGTATAGCATAAATAAAATGTAATCAAAGTTTATTCATATGTTACCAATTTTTAACTGTAGGGGATAATATCACTCCAAAACAAAAATTTTATTTCCTATTATGAAATAAAAACTTTAAAAGCTTTAAAAGATCATACAACTATACTTAGTTAAACACATAGTAATACAAAATAGATATAAATTTTAATTTGTAAAATGGAAAATCCTGAAAAATATCCGGAAATCTTCATTACATATTGTTTGGAAATCTAGCATAAAAATAACCTTAATTATTTAAAAAACAAAATTCACTTTGCAAATGTAATATTAAATTTGAAAATAAAATTAAAAATGCTAAAAAAACAAGTTATAGGAGAAAAAACTCAATATGAAACTTAATTGATTATTTTTAACTTGAATTAGGAAGGGGAAGTGGGAAAAATTTTAATTTTATGTTTCTTTTTTAAAATTATAATTTGGCTATATTATTATTATTCACAAAACATTTAACTTTTGTGCTTATTTAATATGTACATTATATAGTTTATAAATGTATTATTATCAATATTTAAAAATATATTAAGAAAATTATTAGTAAATCAAATATAACCCTAAATCAATCTAAAACAACTAACAAAGCTGTACTTCAAAAAGTCCGAAGCCTTAAACATAACGCTGAGCCAATTGATACATACGTTATGGCTGAACATGCTCCAATGAACAAATGCTTGAATGACCATTGCATTTCACAAGCTAAAAATTTACAAGAAAAACCAGATCAAAATATAGCAAAAGATTCAATCAAAACCAAAGATATAAATAAAACTTGTTATCAAAATGAGGATATTATAAAACATACCTCTTACAGTGATGATTCCACTACTGCTTATGCCAGTTCAGAATCCGAGCCATGCGAAGATTCTGAAGACTGGAATGCTGGGATCCAACATGGAAAAATTAAAAACAAACTACCAAAGTGTTCCAAACAAGCAGTTAAATCAAGCAATAAAACTATTTCTGGCAATAAGCTTAATACTAATTCATTCATGAATGAAACTAAAGTCAGCTATTCTCAAAGCATAGAGTGTAACATTAGCCAAAGCCATAGTAATGTATCTCCACAAAAAACAGAAGATGAATTATTTGGGGATGAATCTTCTGATCATACAAGCTCAGATAATAAAAAAAGAAAAAATAATAAATTAAATGATACAGCACCCATTTATTATGCCTCTAGAAAACCCAAGGACTCACTAGAAGGGCTAAATGGAAACCTTGCCAAAAATGCAATTTTAGCAATGATTGCAGAATTTTATCTAGCGAACTAGATATCAACACAGAATACATGTGCAATTATAATAAAGATACATATATTAAATCTCAAATAGATAATAACACTCAAAATAGGCCAACATATGCTAGTTCATTGCAAAAATTGGTTCAAAACAGCAGGTTAAAGAGAATTTGAAAAATCCCGATAACCTCGCTCTATTAAATAATAAACCTTACGAAACCAAATTACCAAACGTAAATATTTCCAACTCGCTTTTAATGGAGATGATTGATCCAGAAAATCAACATGATGATAATAGCATTCATTTAAATCCTGGTACTGACTCCTTCATGACAGAAAAATTTAATGAAGATCAGTATCAAGACCCAATGTATAGGTTCAATCAAACAATTCCAACCAACCTCCTTATGTCACTATCTCATTATAACAGTGATAAAAGCGTTATAATGCCTATCACTGATCATAAATGCTCTCTTTTGAAGTTCCCAATTGATGCTGTGTGTGATATGATTAGGGCAGAGAAAATAGGTGATGGAATTCATCGAATTCTCACCCACCATAATGACCGTTATCTAGCAATAGAATTTAAGCAATTGGGCCAATAGGAACAATTTTAAGAGTACATATAAAACACTTGAGGGTAATTTTATATGTTACATAGACCTCAATTGATCAGCTGCTTTCTCAGGAAAGATTAAAAACTGTATATATGGGTTTGAAGAGGCTCAACTGCATGACATCTTAAGTCAGTTTGGGAAGGTCAGTAGATTTAAATACCTGCCTCAGGAGCGAGCAAGCCCTTCGATTCTTTCAAATACTGCCACATTTAGCCTTCATCTTAGGCAAGGTATCAATCCGACAGACATTACTACCACTATATAATACAAAGGTTGTCCTATGATAATGTCATTTCATGGTATTAGGCCACAGTGCTTTCACATTTAATCAAGGACTGCATGGCTAGAATTTGCAATCAGTGTGGGAATCAAAAGAACAAGTTCCACAGGTGCAATGTCATAACTGTCAACTTGGTGAATGATTCTGCAGAACAAAATCAAGCTGTCTATGAACCTTCCACTTCTCAACTGCTTAAAATAGATTTGGATCATTTCCAAATCACTGGAAAAACTAACTTTTGAGAAAATGTACCACAAGTCAAATCACAGCGAAACAAACAAATTTACAGATAGATATTCACCAAAACACTGGCAATAATATAGTCGTACAGCAAAAATTAAACTCTCGGCAATTGACAGATGGATTTAAAAAAACAAAGTTCTTTAACAGCTATAATACTAAAGATTTAAACCCAGTAATCCACAGTTACCATCAAGATAACCTTCATCACATTTCTTTAATCTCTAAAACAGATGGAAATTCATGTCAAGTAAACTATAAATCTAATGAGTATCCTACTACAAGGAATGGTTCACAAAAGCCAACTAGTATTGAAGCATCTAATGCACCAAAAGTATTGGATGTATCGTGTGACGCTGATTCTCAGTCTGAAATGGAGCATATTAATTCCATTATAATTAATAATAAAAGAAAATTAAATGGAAGAGCCATTACTAGTTCAGATGAGGATGATAACAGGAATTTAAGGTTAGCCCACTATCCTAATCCAAAGACAGATGCAACTGCAATGGCTCATGCTCCAAATCAAAAAACAGAGAAAAAATGCAAAACTGCATTATCTGGCTCTGGTATTCATCAAAATGATCTTGAAGGAGATCAATCAGCTGACCAAATCAGCCTCTACCTAAAAAAATTTCTGAACATTCACAAGAGTTCTGTATTAACTCACCAGCTCAACCAACTGAATCTATTGAAGACAGGAAAGTGGTTAATGACAGCCTAGCAACTAACAATGTCTAGTGTGAAGTGTGGGATAGTTGGTCTCAATGTCAGGGGTATAAATTCACTCTTGTGGGTGCATCCTATAAGATATTGGTTCAACTCTGTCTCCCCTCATGTTTTATTCATGGGAGAAATGAAGTTTCACCATAACTCTAGCAGCAAATTCACCTCTGTGCTTAGTGAGCTTGGCTATACACATCTTACTTCAAATCAATCAGCTGCAGGAGGGGTAGGTATTTTAATTAATCATAAGCTATCTCCCAACAAATTTCAAAATTCTATATGCAGACCACAATATTATTTCTATCAACCTTACCTATGATGGCATTACAATCAACGCTTTCTATATATATACTCCGAGCAATCCAGCCTTCTATCTGCATGTCGTTAACACTATAAACATGATTAAAGCCAACAATAGCTACCCATCTATTATTATTGGAGACTTCAATACCACCTATGAAGTTTTCATTAACAAATACATACACCTGCTCAATAGATGTTTCATTAGTGGCCAAGGGTTCTTTCCATCTAATGCCTTCTCTTACTATACTAGAAGTTGCCAATCACTAATAGACCTTTTTTTATACATCTGAGCTACATTATGGCCTGGAGGCCACCTTACAACCTGTAGCCTTCTGCAATCATCATGCCTTAGTAGCATGCATTGAGATAGATAACGGTAATTCAGTTAAGCTTAATAGGTCTATTAGAATGATTACAAAGGCCACAATGACTGAGGCCATTCCCTCCAAGGCCTATATCTTATATCACAAGATTAACATCTTATCTAGACCTCTGGAGAAAGCTTGGTTTGCATTTATTCAAATCTTACAAACTCTAATTAGCCATCACACTCGCAAATTGAGAGGACTCATTACCCTTATGAATGAATTGGAGAATATCAATAATAAAATTAAGGAATTCTCCACTGATCACTCCTCCATTGAAAACCTACTTATTCTGAAAGCTCAGTATAAGTCTAAGCAGGTTGCCCTTGCTGAATATATTGCAACAAAGAGGGCTAAGATATAACTTACTGGCCAGTACTCGAGGATATCTTAGATGGGCACTGGGAGCTAGGAGGAAACAAGATTTACCAACAGTTCTAGATTTAGATGGTGTCAAGATCTCCGGACACCATATGATCTTGCATATTGCTAAGTATTATGAAGACTTATTGTGGAAGATGTTACCTGTTGAACATCATGATTGGGATAAGTCAGATAGCATTGAAGAACATGGCATTACAGCAGCTGACATTAAAGATAGGCTTGCACATTTGCCAGACAGTGTACATCCAGGCATGCATGCCATTTCTAAGTTCCTGTTGACCCATCTCAGCAATTTTACTATACCAATTATAATGAATATGATAAACCACCTATCGGAACAGAAGAGAATTATTCATAATCTTTACCCAATAGCATTGGTTCCTTTTCTAAAGAAGAACCGGGACCCAATGGATATTAAAAACATCAGACCAATTTCTATGTCTCCTATTTTAATTAAAATAATTGAAGAAGTTATAAAAGAAAAAATTCAAGGTAAAATACTGGGTAAAATTGACATACACGCTATGCCAAGAAAGGTTCATCTGCATTGACAGTGATTGGTGAGGTTAAGATGTTGTTTAGTTACATTCATAAGAATAGACTCCCAAAGCCGGTTGCTGTCCAATTAGACATTTCACAAGTCTTTGACTTTGTCAATATCAACATTCTTTTGAATCAATTGTCAGACCTTGGCATCTCTACAGAAATTTATACAAATATTGAATAATCTTCTTTATAATAGGCAGATATATATCTCTTTGAATGAGTCATATGCAAGTAGTTTCAACCCTAACATATCTATTCCACAAGGATCCCCTCTCAGTGCCCTATTATTTATTACCTATATAAACCCTCTTGATGGGTATTAATGATAGGATTCCAGGAATACTTGTTCCATGTCTTAAAAGATCTATCAGTTCAATAGCATACATGGACGATGTTCTAGTCATCCTCCCTTCAAAAAAATACTTAACAAAACTATATCAAATAGTGGATAATTTTACTAATACACTCCAGTTAAAGATTAATCTTAGCAAGTCATCTACATGGACAATTTGTTCAGGTAAGAAAATCTCATCTGATTACATAGCTGATCCACAAAGATTCCTTGGGTTTTCAATTCACAATACATAGCTGATCCACAGAGATTCCTTGGGTTTTCAATTCACAAATCACAATCTGCTATGTCCAAGGAAATTCAGCAGTCAATTATCCAATCTACCAGTCAGCTTACTAAAATACTATTCAAGGTATATCTCTCCCTTCAAGCAAAGGTTGCCTTGCTTAATATGAAAGTAATGTCCAAAATTTCATATTATCTGCTGATAATTTCAGTCACTAAATCTTTTGTAAAAAAAATCAATTCATTATGTGTGAAGCTATTCTGGAATGGCTGTGTGGTTTCCATCAGCATTGTCAACATGCAACAGCACCACAAGTTGAATGGCATGTCATTTCACTCCATTCCTGCAATCTATTTCCAGAAATCCCATACACTTATTTACAATTTAATTCAGAAATATGGCTATATTCAGATTGCTGACATTGTTCAACCTACAGATCAGTCTCTACCTGCTGATAGTTGCTGTCTTGACATCTTCCTTCATGACATTCACAAATTTAACAATATCTCAGAAAATACCTTTCATGCTAAAGTTTCACTTTGGCAGGCATATCAACTAATCAACCCTCAGCTTACCATTATTAGACTGAAACTTGGCTTATCCAATCACAAACTTGTAGTCCTTTGTAAAATTTTGGGCATTGGAGCCAAAGTTCTTGTACTACCTAGTTAAAGTCAATCTTCATGCTATGTCTACAATCTGGTTCCTGAGCTGTAGGAGACAAATCAGTGAGATTGATCCATTATGCTCTAACTGCTGCAGACAAGATGAAATGTTTGACCACATCATCTACTCCTGCACTGGACTTGGGAATATTAAAATGTTTATCAGAACTCTAAAGTGGACTTCTACAAGATTATCTCAATTAAGGACTTCCTACCTTCTGGTGACATCGCAACCATCAGACTGTCAATTTTCTTGACATTCTCTGTATGGTTGGCCAGATGTAAGAAATAATTTACTCGGCCTTTTCCAGATATTGATTCTTATTTTCTACAAACTCTTAAAAAACTTAAAAACAGAGACAGAATCTTATCTACAAAATTTTTATATGAGGAAACTTGGAAACTTTTTCAGCTTTCTAGGTAAAGTTCTTGATGATCAAAATATCATGTATTAATTTATTAAGTTTTGTAATTTTTTAACATGATGTTATCAGGTAATTATTAATTATGCCTATAGTATACCATTTGTAAACATATATTATTTGTTTTAATAAAGTTATTTTAGAAATAAAAAATAAATTCAAAATGTTATTGAATTAAAGTACTTAATAGATTTAATAAACAATACTTGTATACATTTTTGTTCTTCATATATTGTAAGGTGACTGACTATACATAATTGATTTTATTAGGACAGTACTAGTTTTCTGGCCATTCATTCTGGTTAGGTGTGAAATATAACCAGTCCAGTTTAGGAAATTATAAGTACTTTTTTATTATATATCAAAGCATTGACCGGGAAGTGAACCCGGGTCGGCTGCTTGGAAGGCAGCTATGCTAATTGCTAGGCCAACAACGCTTGACTAATTATAACTACTTTTTTAAAATTAAAACCATTTTGTTCTCATGCTAAAATTGTTTCTTTTCTTGATTTTCTTCTTAAAGAAAGATAAGCATAATCTGTAATATTTTTCCAACTTATATTCTATGACAGCCATTGTGCTCATGCTATCTGACATATCTAAAATTTTCTGGTTTTAAATTTGAAAAAAAAAATACCATAATATATTATAAATCTGAGGATCATGTTAATTTTGTGGTGTCAATCAATCATAATGAATGAAGACCTCTGAACTTATTATTCAAGTTTATAAAATAAGCTTAATGTTGCCTTATAAAAATAAGTGTTATAATTATATTTATCAACTGCTTTTGCAAAACAATTATATCAATACTCCATAACCTGCACAAAAGTCATGAAGACCATCCAAATCTTTCTGCATGCATATGCATATTCCATTATATTTACACTTCAAATTACTATCTTTGGTTTCCATATTACTGTCTTGTTAATTTATTTCTAAAACAAGTATTCTCTGAAAAATATGCATTTGCATTAAAGCAAAGCAAAAACAACATTACAACAACATTTTGAAATAGTTCAGCTAGGATAAACAATTTTTTTAATAAATAGAATAATGAACAAATGGATTATTTATTATCACAAGCAAAATATCATGGATTATATAAAAAATAATACTTGTAAGCATGACAAATAAAAGAAGTAGTAGTATTTATATATATATTTTCATGTTTATTATCTTTACCAGGTAACAGTTTTTTATAGATAACTTAGAGTTTTGAATATTAAATAAATATTATATTTAAAACAGGCAAAACTCACTTTACATATTGCCACACACAGCAAGCTAGAGAAGTGGTGGTCATGTGATGTTTATTGGCTTAAATATTATATTTAAAAATTCTTTTTCATTATCATATGTAAACTACCTTCTTTGTACTTAGTTTTCTTTGTCTGTTGCCATGTAGTTGTTTACTATCAAAAGATTCATTTGTTAATAGTGTTTACTTTAATTGACCATATTTGGCTTACAATTATTTTTGAATGACTCACAAAATAGTGCATAATTAAATTCTTTTTGCTTTAGTAATAATAAATAAATCACTTAATTTGTCATCTCATTCTCATTCATTATGTATATCTATAATTACAAATTTTTGATTTGAGGTGGCATTTATTTAATAACTGGATAAATTATCAGTTTTCTGATCTGTAACTAGTTTTTCATTCTTATTTGATATGTTCAGTATTCATTACTCATTCTGTTAAATAACCAAATCTCAAATTTATAAATAAAAACTGCTGAAACACAAAAATTTAAAATATTTCTTTGCAAATAAATAAGTATATTTCCTTTTAACATTAAATTATTTTTACCAGCATATTCCATATATTCAATTTCTAGCATGCTAATAATATGACTAAATTATTTGTAGTTGCTAACTTTTTATAATTTATGACTACCAATCTTTATTTTCTTCTTCTGAGAATATCCATAGAAGGTTACTTTAATCCATTTAGTATTTATCTTTAGTCATATTTTCATCAGAATTTCTTGAAACTCTGAAGCTGTGTAAGCAAAAACAATATCACCTGCCAAATCTCAATGCCTTAAATAATTTCCTTATATTATTCATTTACTTAATTTTCTATTTTAATTCACTGAGTATTTTTTGTAAAACTGTGGGGAAAAGTTTTGGAAATATGAATAACATAAGCATACAGGTTTATAAATATTCATCTTTTTAGTATCCTGTAAAATCTAATAAATGCTATTGCATGCTAATAATTGTTCTTCAGAATATGATATCTATATATTTTATTGGTCCATAATATTAATCACACACATACATATATATATATAATTCTAAATTAAGGCCCTTTATAGATACATATACTATAAAAATTCTTTACATGTCAAACTCTACAAAGTTTGACATATAAAAAAATTCTTATAATATGTGCATATATAAAGATTTTCACTTTAAAATATTATATATTCTCAGTGCTATTAGTATTTATCCTCATGATTATTCAAATTTCTTATTAACATAATGTTATATATTTATGATCAAATAATCTTTAAATAACTTTGATTACATAATTCACTTCTTTATCAATATGCACTCCACATTAAAACTAATGTATTAAAAATAATACTACAATTCTACAAAACAAAATATAACATACTATAATCACTATTCTTATTAGTCAAGTTCAACTGTGAATACCCAAATAATATGTTTTTTTTATAATTTAGAGTCATCTCACGCAATATTTTTTCCATTAAAGTTCCAATATAATATCTGTCAAAATGAAAGAAAAACACAAGTATTGTTCCATTAACCTTTCAACCAGGATGCATTAAGTCAACAAATTGATACATATGTTGCACTTTATTTTGGGATTCATTCTTAATCGAATAAATAGTTTTATTTGTAAGTTTTAATCTCCAATTTTTACATTTTTTATTTTGGAGATGAATTCAATAAATAAAATTAGTCTGTACAAAAATGGTTAATAATAAGCGATAAGCAGAAAGAAATTGTCTATAATAAAGGGTTTTATTTTAAAGAATAAGCTAAAAAATATTTGGGAATGAATAAAGCAATGATTATTGTGAAATTTTAGTTTTTCATATTTATCTTACTAAAGCATAGCATCATATAAGTGAAACTCTTTTTAAAAATTTAAATTGAACTTATTATTATAAAAACATCTACGAAATATTTAAACAATGGCTGTAACAGCTCTTGGCAACTGGCATTTTTATTTCAGTCAGTCTTTCATATCAATAACATTTTATTTGATTAATTTACCCTAAAACATTACAAAAAATAATTCAAAATGTCAGTGACACCTACATGTATAGTTATGAAAATTTAATCAAGTTATAAAAAATAATAAAAAGATAATTAGATTTTATATTAACTTTTTTTTCACTTCCTTAATAAGAGAGAATGTGGCAAAACCATGATAACTTTATTTCAAATTTGCTCAATATGTCTAGGTTCTGCCTAATTATTTTCAATGGTTGAAAATTATTTTATTGAATTGTTCTTATTCCCAATAACCTTTGACATCTAAGTATTATAGTTATAATTAATAATTCACAGAAATTTATTTTGTAATAACAATTTGTATGCTAGAAATTAAAAACAGATTTTAGCCACTAATCTTTTGCACTGCAGACAAGTTCTTGTTCTCCCTAGTGACACTTTTTGTAAACTTTCAACTTTTTTTTTTTTTGAAATTGAACTTTCAACTTTTGATTTCAGTATTTAAGCATTGTTCTATATCAGTGTTCAATAAATTGGGCTTTATTTGATAGAAATATACATGTTCAAATGAAAAAATGCTTTTAAACATCATATTTAAACTTTGCAAGTATTGAAAAAGTAAGTTTGTTATGTCAACAAAGATTGTTTTCATCAATGAATTGTCAGCAAAAGCAGAGTGATTCCATAAAATAAACAAAATCTTTTTGACTGAAATTTGTTTGTAAAACACAAATAAATAAATGTTAATCTCTGATAAATTTATCAATTTCTCCTTTAAAATATTAAAAATAAAAGGTAATAACTTCTAACACATATAAAATAAAAAATGTAATCATATGTACTTTGGATTCTTATTTTAATATTTTAAAGTTTATATCTATGCTAGAGATAATATCTAGTTTCTAAAATGATTAGTAATAATCATTAGTGTATTTATCTGAAATGGATGGCGTCAAAGTTGTGAGAGGAGGAAGTTTGACAATGGTAAATGAAAATGTAACAATTTACTCTAGATAAATACTTTGCATATAATAAAGATGTATATGAGAGATTGTGACCTGGGCCAACTGATGAGTGCTGGTTCAGCACGAAATGCATCTTGGGGGTCATTTGTCTTTTTTATATCTTTATTTATATGTATTTAAAAAGAATGGGGAAGTATGGAGATGTTTATTATATTCTATAAAGATATTACATACGGGACAGAGACAGGTGAATAACTCGATGTGTGTAAATTTAAAAAATCAGATATATTAATCTTTAACTGAGGTTTAAAGTTTATATCTGTGCTAGAGATAATCTCTAGTTTCAAAAATGATTAGTAATAATCATTAGTGTATTTATCTGAAATGGATGGTGTCAAAGTTGTGAGTGGAGGAAGTTTGACAATGCTAAATGAAAATGTAACAATTTACTTTAGATAAATACTTTGCATATAATAAAGATATGTATGAGAGGTAGTGACCTGGGCCAACTGATGAGTGCTGGTTCAGCACGAAATGCATCTTGGGGGTCATTTGTCTTTTATTATATCTTTATTTATATGAATTTGAAAAAAATGGGTCAATATGGAGGTGTTTATTATACCTTTTGATTCTTAATAATTGTTACACAATTATTGTATAAAAATAATCACGAATATTAATAAACTTTATAAATAAAACTAAGGTGTTGTTTATTACAAAATTTTCTCAAAATAATCACACAATGCTTCCAAAATGAATTAGCAAGAACTAAGTCTATCAAAGACAAAGAGACAGGATTAAAATACTTGGATCTTGTCTTATATAATTATACTCACCTCTTTAGATATTTTTAAATTAAAAATCAGTATTAGAAAGTATGTGTGTTTTCTACTTAAAAATAATTAGCAAATTATCTCAATAGAGAACTAGCAATACAAGCATGATTTAAAAAAAACATAGTTATAGTAATTTGTTTGGATTTTTCTGAACTGTTACTTATTGTGTCACAGTATTAATAAGTTAATAGCAAAAATTGTAGCCAGATGCTTCACAAATATTTTTTCAGATAATTGGGAAAAAATAAATAAAGTCATACAAATAAATATATATCAGATTGTTTTTAGAAACAAATTTGTTTATATATATTATAAAAGATAATAAACTAACATTTAAAATATTTACCATATTATTTTTAATTTAAATTTAAATAGTTTTCTTCATTAACTCTTTCTATTATGTTTATTTTTACTACATCCTACTATTTTAATTTAAAATTCAGTTATGTGTTTTTAAATTTATAGGAGTTCTCTTTTAACACTATCTTCCTTCAGCTGGATTTTTTCACTACAATTAATATTACTTTCACTATAGAAATAATTACTTCTATGGTAAATATTACATAATGTGATTTAAACCAATAATTATATAGACAAGCGTTGGTGGCCTAGCAGTTAGCATAGCTGCCTTTCCCGGGTTCGCTTCCCGGTCAACGTATTTGACATATGAAAGAAAAAAAATAATTATTTTATAGAAAAAACTTGTCATTAGCATTAAAATCAATCTTTTAGAATTAACTATACATCCTATCTACTTTTATTATTTTAACTGATTTTATATAACTTCTTAAAAAATATTAATTATGTCAAAATGATATGTCTTACAAATCCTTATTTCCGTCTTCATCAATCAATTATATTTTTCTATTTAGAACGTTAAAGTTTTTTTCTGTCAATAACTGTCTTGTTTTTACATTCCAGAGACTTCTGAAAAAAATAATACATCATTTATAATCAGGTATGGTAAAAATGTCTGCTAATCTTTTTGAACAAAAAAGTTTGACACCTTGTCTTTTTTAAACTATTACAGATAATATTTTTTTTACTACTAATATTTATATAACTATTTGTTCTTTTGTAATCTTAATCTTTATTTATTTAAGCATACATATATTTTTTTTGTTATAAAAATTTAACTAAGACAATAAGATAAAGAAAATAAGAAGCATGAAAATATTAAAAAATGTTGCATTAAAAATAATTCTATGTCTGAAATTTTATAAAATGATACAGAAAAAAGAGATGATTGTGTTATACAGCAATATATGAAGTGGCAGGCAAAGCTATAAATGAGAAACCTCAAAGTATAAAACTTTATCCTGGTATTAGAAGGAAAGTTATTTCAGTATTGAGAAGACAACATGGAATTATTTCTAAATGAGAAATGACATTATAGATTCAATTATATAGAACAAATTAACAAAGTAACTCTTACAATTATAATATCTTTTGAATTGCCAAGAATTTTAAATGAAGAAATAAGACATGCAATTAAATCCATGAGGAAGGAAAAGTTCCAGAAAATGATGTAATTATTTTCAATATCTTAAAATAAGCAGATGAAAGGAATAAATAATAATGGTGTACCAGATATTTTTAACAATGAAATAATGATTGATATTTAAAAAAATATGATAAAAAAGATATTATAAATTACCGACAAAGATAATTACAACTAACCTCTAGCAAACCTTGAACTCAAACCAACCAAAAATTATCAAGCAGCCATAAAAAACAACAA
The DNA here is from genome assembly GCA_028023455.1 of Epiperipatus broadwayi. Taxonomy (NCBI): domain Eukaryota; kingdom Metazoa; phylum Onychophora; class Udeonychophora; order Euonychophora; family Peripatidae; genus Epiperipatus; species Epiperipatus broadwayi. Next base: position 11,590,242 of record JAQFVV010012413.1, read on the forward strand.
CAACAACAACAATGAATGAGAGCTATCATTATGTTTTAGATTTGTTAATTATGAAATGACATTTGATTGTATAAATAATTCTGCAATAATTAAAGCTTTAAATCATCAAGTTATAGATCTGAAATATTGTTTGTGTTCTGAAAATTATTTGTCAAAGTGTAACAGCATTTAGTATTAATCTTGATAAGAGAGTACAACAGGTTTTTTTTTTATCTTCAAAACTATTAAAATAAATTTTAAAAGAAGTAATTTATGGATTAAAATAAAAAGCTAAGAAACTAAAAATATAGGTATCTTCTTTAAATCATTTATAATGGGATTATTTTTGCAAACAATGCTTCAGAAAATGTTGCAATAGTTATTAAATTAAAGTAAAAATATAGTACTAAAGATAAATACTAAAAACTTAAAATAATGTTAGGTGAATTTTTCAGAAGAAAATTATGGGAATTAGAAAAGTTAACAACTATAAATACTCAGATCAGATTATTAATACAGATGAAAACAAAATACTCACAAAGTTAAACTTTGACTGCTTTTAGTAGATAAAGCATATCTATATCTTGAAAACATAATGGATAAAAGTACTCACAAAGTTAAACTTTGATTGAGTGCTTTTGGTAGAAAAACAAGCCTATATGTTAGAAAAAGATTTTATTAGATCAGTTGACCAGTTCTTACATATCAATCAGAATCATGGACAAAGAACAGAAGATATAACCACAAGCTACTTATCAAGATATAAAGTGATATTTATTGGAGTTACAAAAAGATCAAGAGCAAAATGCTTCAATTAGAAAACACAGAGACATCAGAAACATCATTGAAAGAACTAATATAACTGGAGCTAGGCTGGACATATTGTCAAAAAATGATTTATGAATTTTTGAAATCTTTGAATAGCTGAAGCTAAAATAAGATTTCAAAAATTCATAAAAGACCTAGAAAAGGTCCAAATGTAATAAGAAAGATTAAATAAGGAAGACAGTTGGCATAAAATAGACAAGACAGGTTATGAATCAAGAAAACTGGATTAAGCTTAAAGAGATCATCATTCTGCAGTGAAATGATAATGACTGGAAATGATAATGATGATATATTATAACTTAATAACATAAAATATTATATACTGCAGCCAGAGCAATGATTTCTCCAACTGACCATATGATAAATAATGTTTAAATTCTCACAGTGCTAATCCAAGACAGCAGAGGAAAAAATAAATTCCTTTTGTCTGCAGCAGAAAACATATATGGAAACAAATGTATATATATATATATTGATCAATAGATGGCATTTTACCAAAACCACCGAAACAAGTGTAAAATTTGTTTACATAAATGACAAAAGAGTCAGACCCATATAGATATCTGGATTGTTAGGCTGAGTTTGAAGACTTTACCAGTCTGAAAAATTCACGCTTGCAAACTGATAGAAACGTTTTGCATAAACACTTGGAGTCAGTGTTTAGATCTAGTTTCTAACTCTATCCTTCACTGATGATAGCAAATAGCTTGAAATCAGCTGATCTGAGGGTGAGCAAATGAAAGAGATAGTTAATTCTGACTCTTTTGTCATTTATGTAAACAAATTTTCACTTGTTTCGGTGGTTTTGGTAAAATGCCATCTATTGATCATAAATAACAAGTGATAGCAAGTTATGTGTATATCTTGTTTTTGTTTTTCATAAATGTACCTTTAAAATTTTCTTGCAATGATATATATTGCAGAGACTTTGACTATGTGGTGAAACTGAATTGAGATCAGACCCATATAGATACCTGGCTTGTTAGGCTGAGTTTGAAGACTTTACCGGTCTGAAAAATTCACACTTGCAAACTGATAGAAATGTTTTGCATAAACACTTGGAGTCAGTGTTTAGATCTAGTTTCTAACTCTATCCTTCACTGATGATAGCAAATAGCTTGAAATCAGCTGATCTGAGGGTGAGAAAATGAAAGAGATAGTTAATTCTGACTCTTTTGTCATTTATGTAAACAAATTTTACACTTGTTTTGGTGGTTTTGGTAAAACGCCATCTATTGATCATAAATAACAAGTGATAGCAAGTTATGTGTATATCTTGTTTTTGTTTTTCATATATATATATATAATTCAATTCCAACCAGAAAACACCTAAACATTACAAACTGCAATACTTTTAAATTGCCCATGTATTATTTAGAAATAATAAGCGAAATAGTGCCTAAAGCTAATCTGGGATAATAATGTAATTAAATTCCAACCAGTAACCACCTAAACATTCACAGTAAGATATAGTAATTAATATTTCTCACTGCTATCAAGGCAACCTTCACACTTTATTGTATATATATATATAATCATATAGATATTGTCTTTTATTATGTGTTGTAAAAAATGTAATGATAGGCAAACAATGAAGAGAAGAGAGAAGAGGAAATAAAAAAGCATTTTCAACTAAGTATCTACATATATAAACTTTAGAAATGTAATCAAACAGGTTTCTTTATGTGAAAATGATGATTGGATTTGATTGAATTACTTTTAAATCAAAAAGAGACAATAATCAAAATTTAATTGTAAAATAATAGTATTTATTGATAAAATAGTATAAACTATAATCATTAATAAAAATATAAAACTTAATTATTAATGATTCTCTCAGGATTTGCTGTTTAAGAATTATAAATTTATCTGCAAAATTTTATACATATTGTCCTGATTTATATATAAATCAAACTAATAATACCACATATATTAAAGTTAAATATTTTTTATTTCAATACAATAACCATATTAATATTAGGAATAAGAAATAAAAGCTTATGAAGAACTGGGCACCATAACCTTTTACATAGGAAGAATGACTAACTTTAATAAACGTTTTTAAATTTGTACTGTTTAAAAATTATATATATTGTTACTTAAGTTAAAGAAAATATTCAATTTGGTTTTCTCAACTATTTATATCTTTTCTAATATTCAGTGATGTAAAAGAGTGATTAGAAAGAGTGTAAACAATTTTAAAACTTATTTAAATAATAATTATTAAATATTTATTTATAAATTAATATTTATGAAGTAAATTATTTAAAAATTAATCCAGTTTTATTATTGTTTTACAAAACCTTTGATTACTTCTTTCCTAAATGTTTCTTTGTTGGTACTATTTTGGGCAAGATTTTTAATTTTTCAATCACCCAAAATATTTTCTTACAAAACATTCTTAGAAGATAAAGTTGAGATTAAGATGAAAAATAATATTATTTTTAAAAAAAAGCAGAATTTAAAAATGTAGTTTCTATATATATTCAAAAAGGTTATTTATTCCTTAAATCTGGAATAGATTTCAGGGAATGAGTCTCATGCAATTCATATCATTCCAAGATTTCTGACAGAGTAATGGTCTTCAGTTGTACAGATTATTCACGAATATGTAAAGAAAATGTAATAAGCAGTCTTTTACATTCTCTATCAGGAGATGTAAAGGGGATAGTGGTATAACTATTTCTATAAAATGCCACAATTATTATGATAATGAATGTGAAATGGCAAGTGATGGCAACCATTATATAAGTCAACACTCATCTAAGAGATAAATCAGCACCAGCCTGCTTCCATATAAGGAAAAATCACTATAGATGATGAAAGAAAAACACAGTAGACAAATTTATCATTGTATAAAGAATAGCTAGTGCATTGAGCCTAACCCTTGTTTTTTTTATTATTGGTATGAACTCAATATTGTTTCACATTGGTGTTGAAATCTTAGCTAAGGATAGCTTTAATATTTTGCATAGCAGGAATAGACATGAGGCTACTCAGGATGTAAACCTACAATAAAACTATCATGTTGGAAAAAAAACTTTGAAAGTTGGTATTTGAAATGTAAGGTCATTGAAATGAGCTGAAAAATTGAGAAATTTTGAAAAGGGAAATAACGATAAATAATAATGATATTATAGAAAGTGATGGAGTGATGAAAAGAAAGAATATAGAGAAGTAAATAATAGCGATGTTATTTTATTCTGGTAGTGATAGAACAGTAAAGAGTTGATATGGTTGTTGGAAAAAAAAATTGAAATAATGTGGCAAAAATAGATTGGTTGATAATACACTTATGATAATAAAAATAATGACTTTTGCCTGACTCAAACTTGCTATTTTGACCATTTCTATCTGTTAATAAATTTATTCAATGAATTATGGGAAGGAGGGGGGGTTAATTATTAAAAATATAATCATGACTGGCTGCAGGTTTGTCTCAAAAAACATATTATTTTTTGATTCTAAAATTAATAAATGATAAAATAATTATTTAAATAATGTCATTTAATTTACAAAAAAAAAAGATTTAATTTAACAAAGATTATTATATACTCAATATTTTTAATAATTCCTAATACTATTGCTGTATAGTTTATGAACTCTTTTAAATGGGTTTTCTGTGAAAAATTGTATGCTTTTGTCTACAGGCTAAGAGAATTAAATTTTCATATCCCTGCATGTTAAACCTGTCATATTTAAAAAAAAAAAAAATCTAATTTTCTATGTCAATATGCATGAATTAAAAAGGGTTTATTATATAATAAATAATATGTGGCAAAAGATTTAAATGCTAATTCATATAAAAACTGTTCTGTTATCTGTAAATATATATATATTGTACCAATCGGAATGAAAGTGAAGATCGAATCTAACCGCAAAAACAATATCTGCACTACAAGGGTGCCATCTAGGCATTTGAGCCTAGAAAAATTTATAAAGTAGGCAGATACGCGCTGTTAAGATTCCACTTTCTTTAAATATTCCGACCGTTAGCCCAAGTCACTAGCTCAGCGGAGACGCAGAGATAAAAATCTATAAATTTTATATCTTAAATATAAAAGAATAAAAGCCACTGCCAGAAATTAACACATAAAAATATTTATTTACGCATATATAAAATAATATTTAAATTTTGAGGAATAAATTTAACGTTTATAATTTTATATTGATCTTTAATTCTAAATTTAAGTAGATTGCAAATAATGAGTTTACTATTTATTTAGAGGGTCGAGTATGAATGGACTACATAGGTCTGCATTTGAAAGGAAAATATTCTTCCCTGATTTAACCTTAGGCAACAAATTTCGCAATCAACTGGCACCAATCCATCTGATATATTCATGTATTCAATGTAGCATGATACGACAACACAAAATACTATATTGTCAGGAATGTACATCTGAACAATAAGTAGAAATAGAGAAGACATTGACTCTCCACCAACAGGAATGTGACATCTGTTGGCAAGTAGATCAATAAACAAAAAACTCCATAGGAATGGACTGCGGTCTTCTGCCGACTTACAAACCCATATATAGGCAAACAGAGGGTGTGTGGCGTATATCTATAATCCTGCCCGTAGCGGACCTCATACTACATCTACTAATTACACAAATATATCCAATCCATTGAACCAATTTAACTACGAAATGAATAACCTAAGATTACCCTCCCTTAATACAACTTTACAAAACTATATAGACATTCACGCCCGACTTAATTTTAACATTTAAATACGTTCGCACAGATTTGTTTAAAAATGTTGGGTATAGATCGATTACATAGATTCCACGGTCAAAAACATTTCAAAATAAACATAAACGATCAAAATACAAAATTATTGATACCGACAATCGCAGAGGGAAACTTATAAGTAACCCAATAGTATTCACCATAAGATACTTGCATTGTCACCAATAACTTAAAAGACATCCGAATAAATACATTTTAGATACTCACCGTAAGGTATCATCATTTATCGAATGTCTACATATTTTGATCAAATATGAAAACCAAAATATAATTAACCGCAAACGAATCCATGCAAGCGTCTATAAACAACTTAAATTTCATACATTTAAATAATCTTTACAATAAGAAAAAAAAATGGAAATGATGTTTATCAATTGGGAAACATATAAAATTAAACATTATTAATTTGATTTAAAAACTTAAAAGTCAGATAGAAGTTCATAAGCTTGAACGAAAGTTCTTAGTTATTTTTTTTAAATTTAGAGTTCATGTCAATATAGCTTACAGCATAAGAGTCCAGGTTCCTGTTGGCAATTCCCACAGTGTCTCCATTGGAAGAAAATGTTCTGGAGGTAGCATTAGCTGGTTCCATTCTGGTATCACAGTCTTTTCATTTTTTTTTTTTTTTAAACAAACAAAAAAATGAGAGAGAACGGCAAGTGCGTCTTACCGTTGTCATCAAATCAAGTTGGAAAAACTGACTGGAACTCAATATTTTTTTCTTTTTATAGTCCTCCTATGGATTCCATGAACACAAACGTCACTGTTCTGTTTTTTTGTTATGGTCCGGGCCTTTATTTGCTTCCATTGGTCAAGCTAAAATCTCTTTCTTCTCTTATCTAACCTTTCATCTGACTTTTTAATTAAACAGCTTTTAGATAATTAATAAACAATCATTTCCATTTACAGATTACAGGAATTAATTAATACCTGTTTTTATTTTAACTTACGTTATTTTTTTAGTAAAATATTTTTATATTTCAATCTTGTATTTTTTTATTAAAAAAAATACGTTCAAATACTTTTTTTTTTTTTTTGTTTATGAAAAAAATATTTTTAAAGTTTAGCATCTGTGCGAATGTATATACGTATAACAAACATTTTAATTTTAGCGTTTAGTTTTTTACTTTTATTTGCGAACTTTTAAGTTTTTATTTTAAATCAAGGTAACGACATATTTATATATCGTTACAATATATATATATTATAATAGTAACTTACAGTTGTTATTATTGGTCTAACATGTTTTATCTCTTAGGAAATTATTTATAAATATAATTTTTTATTTGACTATTTTATTATGTATACATATATATATATACATTTGAGTTTTAAATAATACATACCTTAAGCTTTTGAGTAAAATGCCAGATTTGAAGTTAAGAATAAATACTTATATACTTTTTTATTTTATTATTAAATCTTAATGTCAACGGAACAATTGATAGTTGAATTAAGCATGAACTTGTAATAACACACGAGCAGATTGATTCATTCTTTTGTTATTAAACAGAAAAAAAGAAAATCATTTCTCTTTAAATAACTTTTTCTTTTATCAATACTACTGTTCAACGATTGGAATTTAAATATTAACTTTTCCAAATTAAAATAATCTGTGGATAGTCTGCAAGGAAAATATTTGAATTTTCTATTAAGTCTTAAAGGAATAGCAATATAAAAGAAAAGAACGTCTGTTTAAGTTTTTTGGAAACTACGTTGTTTTAACACTTCTGTGATTCTTCGGATATATATAAATTTAAGATAATTATATATATATAGGATAAAACAATGTGTTTTGAGTAAAACAGCTTTGTATCATAAAGGTTTTGAAACCAACCTTGCATGCTATTTTAAAATATTTTGAAATATTGGATATATAGAACGTCTAATGATAATAGAAAAATGAAGATTAAGAACATCTACATTCGAAGAATATTTATTTTATTTCACATTAATCAAATCATTGGATATTATTAACAGTTTATCATTTAAGGATAAATAAAATCATCATTATACCAATGGATTAATAATATACTTCATAAAAAATCTTCATTAGGATGATGAACTATAGACTTCAATATCTACTCTCAACTCTATTATAAATAAGTTTTCTTTATTATTTAGTTATATATATTATAATAATGCTTATATTATTTTAATATGTTTATTATTATTATTATCTTTATTTCAAATTTGGCATCGCATCATTATATCTTAATAGGAAAATTATATTTATTATTAAATATAATTAATTGAAAGCTTGACATAATTCATCAAATTAGATGAGGGATATAAAGAATAGTTATTATTTGACAGATATCTTAAACAGGATTATATTGTATTTACTACGTAATATTGTAAAAGTTTAATGTACTTTATTTATCAAAAATACATATAATATATAAGTTATACAATTGCAAATAGTACTTATATATTGGTAATTATGAAACATATAAATAAGAACAGTAAATAAATTAATAAGTTACATAAATGATTAATTTTTGAACCCAGATATTGTTTTTATATATCTGTTAATTTAAACTATTTTCTTTAATTTTTGAAAATTTATTATAGTATTGAGTTTTATCATAGGGTATTAAATAAAAATATTATTTATTAATATTTTTAAAATGATAAAATTCATCCGTATTTGTTTATTAATATTTTATTATCTATTATATTATATTTTTTATTATTTATTAAATATTGATTTATTAACTTGATCTCTTTGTCTAATCATTATTGAATTATATTATATATATGCTAGTATCATAAATATCATATGAATATCAATTGTAATTAATGCTTATGTAAAGGCATATAAATAATAACTTGTTTTGGATTTTCCCTGAAGAGAGCTAATTGAAAATTCTCCATGAGTTTGAATATCGTGGCATAATGGTGACTGAAAGAGGGATGAAAGATGGATGAACTAGTCTAAATTATATTAAAACTTATTTAAAGATTATTGAGCTAGCATAAAAACGATAGATATAATCATGGACTTAGTATTTCATTGATTCATTTCTAGCATTCTACCTGAAAACCCAAAGTCCGATTGTAGTGAAATGCATATCCTCTTTCTAGGGAATTTAATCATCCCCATATATACAACTTAGATTTTAAATATAATCCATTTTGTTATATTTGGCGAACCTAACTATGAAGCATTAAGTTAATGATTTCTAAGCATTAAATATAATCGATTCTATTATATTTGGTATATCAACTGGGATGATTAAATGCCATTCTGTTATATTTGGTGCCTCAACTAAGGCTATCAAATAGGTCATCCCATTATAATATATATATATATATTATTTGTTAAAAGCTTCTCTTAGTCAAAATTATGAAAGATATATTGCAGAATAACAAGAAGAAAAGCAGAAAAAAAAAGTGAATGACTTCATGAAAGAAAAAAATATAGATGTTTGAAAGATATAGTAACAAAAAAAGGGTTTATATGATTGATTTTTGAAATTCACCTTATAGTGGATAACAAATGACTTTGTAATCAACATGAATACATTATTAGTCAAAGTCATTCTTGTGTATATAAAAACAATTAAACTGTTGGTAAAAAAAATTGAAAGTCAACAGTAATTCCATACAAAAAAATAATGAATTGGAATTGTTTGTTCTAATCAGACTATGATTAGTTTAAATATAGATAATACATTATCAATATATTTTTAACTTCCAAATCCTTTTAATTTTCTTAAAAGTTTTAACTGTAAATTAGATCTTAGCATTGTTTGAACTTCTTATAATCAATGAGAATGCATTAGTCAAATTCATTCTTTGCATATATAAAAACAATTCAAGATGTTGGTAAAAAAATTAAAAGTGATTTTCTAAATAAAATTTTATTTAAGGTTTTTGAAAGTTTTAGTGAATTTTTCTGTAAGAAGCACTCATTTCATTCAATACATGAACACTTCATCCCTGACATACACATGCATATGTTCTTGATCCTTTGTTAACATTTAGAATCCTTTTAATTCATATCCTGAAAAAAATGGTTTACTCCCTATACATTGAGGTATGTTTAATTTAAGGTTTACATTTTAAATCTTATGTAATTATTATAATCAAGATATTAAGAGAAATATTCTGTCTCTAGCCTAATATAATCAGTTATTAGTTTAATAAATATTACCTATCTTATTTCATCTGGTTGATATATTAATTTCATTTTAAATTATCAACAGCATTGTCAAAGTATGTTCATAAACATCAAAGCTTCAAGAGTGGTTGCATTCATTCTCTTATTTAGTCTTTATTCAACATGTAGAGTGTTTTTAATTTATAACCTGAAGGAGAAGTGATTTACTCTATTTGTTTACATATATATATAAAATATAAAAAAGCCTGCTAATAGCTCTAAACAAACTTTTTATGATAAGTGCAAGCTATATAGGTAATGTGACATGTGGCTGATTTATATTTAAATTCTTATATATATATATAATGCTTGTATAATGTTTAGATTATAATCTATAAGATTTAATTTAACACGCATTATTATACATTCAATATTTTTAATAATTTCTAATAGATATATTAAACAACCTCCATACTTCCCCATTCTTTTTAAATTCATATAAATAAAGATACAATAAAAGACAAATGCCCCCCAAGATGCATTTTGTGCTAGAAATAATCTCTAGTTTAGAAAATGATTAGTAATAATCATTACTGTATTTATCTGAAATGGATGGTATCAAAGTTGTGAGTGGAATGAGTTTAACAAAAGTAAATAAAAATATAACAATTTACTTTAGATAAATACTCTTCATATAATAGATATTTATATGAGATAGTGACCTGTGCCAACTGATGAGTGCTGGTCCAGCACGAAATGCATCGTGGGTTTTTTTTTGTTGTATCTTCTTTATTCATATAAATTTAAAAAGAATGTGGAAGTATGGAGGTTGTTTAATATATCTATAAAGATATTACACATGGAAAAGAGAAAGGTGAGTAACTCCATATGTGTGTATTTTTAAAATTAAAAAATCAGATATATTAACTTTTAATACTGAAAAATATAGATTAGGATTGATTTTGTAAATTATACATCATGTAAAGTTGATTTTTTCACTTTTGCAAAATGATTAATTTTTTAAAAACATTATTAATATCAATTTACCGCAATAACAATTTATAAGTTGTTTATATAGATAGTCTCCACAGATATAAATTCAGCTGGAAATATTAATGGCAGAGGACTTTTTGAAATTTTAAATTAATTTGTTTTAAATACAATCTTTTTTTAACTTTAACTCAGTTTTTAAATAATCTTTGATACTATCTTGACTTACAGAACTTTTAAATAATTAGTGATGTTTTAATTGACAGCATTATACAAAGAAAGGATGAAAAATTTTAAAGTTGAACATTGACATAATCTGGGTCGCAGCACTTAAAATACCCAATCCTGTTAATTAACAATTTGATAATGCTTCCATTAGCTGAGAAAAGAATTAAACTCTAATAACCTTTCTTCAACAAGATTTGTAAGCGATAATGTAATTTATGGTTAATTGAAAGTTAGCTTTACTTGACTAATACAATGAATTCGAAAAAGAAAAACTACACAAAATCAACAAACAAAATAAGAAACACTTTTACTTTACTTGTATATATATAAATGAAGTACATAAAGTATATTGCAAAAAAAAATAATAAAATAAAATACATTATTACAATTTGATTTAAAAATATCAAACATTCGGTATTCTCAGCTTTGATATCAATCACTTCTGATGATTATTATTAATTATTTATTAGAGTAGAGATTATTATACCAAAGTTAAATGAAAGAGCACAATCAGTATTTTATTTACAAAAATCGTTTAACAATTCGCATTGTATAAGATAAATAACTTTATTGTGTGCAAAAATTATTTCATAGATGTCTCTATTTCCATTTTTGAATATTTAAATATATCAACGATATAATATAAATATCTTTATATAAGAATAAACCAAATATTAATTTTTGCAGATTCAATGTGTTTCAACAAATTTACAATAACAATGTGATACGATGCACTGTGATTTCTTTTTATTGGGAGTGATGAATTTCTCAGCCACTATGTCCAGAGAGACCTGTTGGCCATTTTACATTCCCTTTCCATTCTCAACCATAATTTTTTCTCATATTCTTTTTTACCCTGCTCCATCCCATTTCCACAACATTATCTTTGTCCACTCTATGATCTTTATATCTAAATCCTCTTTATCTCTTCCCATACCCAGCATAAAAACCAAGAACCCACTTTTTATATAATCACTTTGTTTATATTCATTCTTCCACAACTTCATTATTTGCACCCTTTCTACTTCTAAGCATTTACATTCAATTAACAGATGCCTAATATTTTCTATGCCTTTCATACATAACTTGCAAAATAAATCATCCACATTTGTCCATTTACGTGTATATTACTTTATTGCTAATGATCCTGTTTGAGCCTTAAACAGTTAACTACTTTCCTTGCTATTATCATAAATTAATTTATACCCAATATTCTAATTTACTTATATATATATATACTGAAGCAATTACTCTATAGTCAGAATGAGCTTCATCTTTTTCTTTCTGAAAACTAACCATTTACAAGGGTTTAAACCCAGCAATTATATTTAATGTAGTCATTGCCATAACCTACTATGTGGCAATGTATATATATATTTAAAATATACTGAAACTTTACTATATAACAAATATTATATAAGTTTGATTTTGATACTTTTAAATATTGTGTGAAATCTTTTTAGTCTGTAAAGTTTGTCATTTTGTAAAAATTATTTGCATTTAATTTCACTTTGTAAGAAAATAAAAGATATAAACAAGATGGCAGGTTCAGATTAATGCATTGTGAAGTTTTGCTTCACTAATTAAATATTTAAAAGCTCGACTTTCATTAATTAAAATATTGTTTTCTTATCAAAGTTTTTTTTTTTTTTATTTTAACTAAAAATATTTCGATAATGAAATATTTTTGTTTCATTTATATTATTCTTAAATTCTTTCGTGTTGGAATGTGATTGGAACTTTATCATCTTCTTATATCTTGTTTTTAATTAAGAATGGACTAAAATATAATTTGTAATTGTCTTATCTGCCTCTGGTCAAATGAACCAAGGCATTTCTGTCATAGTTGGGAAATGTATAAATAGATTAGATTGGAGATAAGGGGGTTTTTGCTTTTTGCTTTTTCTTGTGTTTTTTGTGTTTTTTCTCTTTGCTCTGAGTTTTTCCATAACAAGAAAAGAATATAGTGTAATATAATGTCAGTTGAATAGGGACCCAAATCATCATTTTCCATGCCTCTAGGGGCTGCCTCCAGAATGCTGCAGTGAAGTTTCTGCCATGAAGAATTCTTCCACCAATGAAGAAGTAGTAGTGACCAAGAGTGCTGATCACCCAGCTGATTATCCTAACTGAAGCTCAGAGAGTGAACCATCCAGCCATTGACCCAGAATATGACATGGTAACAGTCTCGTATCTATGTCAAGTTGTCTGTGCTTACCTATAAATAGTAATTGTTTTTTTTATATATTTATACTTAATCTTTGCTTGTAAGACTCTCTCTAATCCTATCAAATATATATGTAAATGCTCACATCTAATTCAAGTTTTAAATCCTATATTTTTTTTAGTCCAGTAGAATTTTATTATTATAACTGTTTGCTGTATATTTTACTAAATATATAATTTGTATGCCAAGTCAATTCAACTCTGTGGGCCTATATTTTAGATTAGTCTTTTAAATCCCCAGTACTTCAGGGATATTTTAATTATTTTAAATTATTTGTTTTAACACCATTGCTCACTGGGTTGAGAACTAGTTAAATATGTCTGTTTTTAGGCAGATTATTATTGTAATACTGTCACATGGATATTTATTGAATATAAAAAAATGTTATTTAAGAGTGCTAATAATTCAATTTCCATTAAGATATTTTAACTAATAATGACCATTACTATTCTTAAATGTAATAATCATTTATGCGTAGCACCTTGAGAATGATATTGTTAAATAATGCTTATTGATTCCAAATGTATGTGGGACCCATTTAATGAAGGGATGTAATCATATGTCATTAAGACATTCATATAGTTTCATATTTGAGTTATTTAATTTGGTTTAGTATACAAGTCATGCCATTACGCCTAATTAAAACTTTATATGTAGGCCATTAGTCATTTTGACATCATTAAAGATGTATCATAGTTTCATAGCATTGTCAGCATAGGTCAGCCATCGTTGTTATTTGCTTTATTATAATTTGAGGATCATCGAGAACTCCGAAGCCTCCATCTTCACTTATATATGTTTTAGATGGCATTGTAAATGCCCTAGGACACCTTCAGAAAGAGTAGCAGAAGCTCTGCATGGGTAACCATATGCTGAACCTTTGCATCTTCCTACCTTCCTCCTCTCCAGGTATGGCTTGCCAGAAGAATGGGTGTACCATTTCTCTTTTCTCACTTAAATGATAAAGCATCTCCTCAGCCAAAAATGGACTGAATTTTATATTTGCTGCCTCATGCTCGCATCGCCACTTATTGTAGTATTTTAGAATTATGCCTAAAACCAGGCTGTAAGCCATAACGCTATGATATAACTAAACAATTTTGTTAATTATTATTGTATTTATATGTAGAATGTCACAAAAATTGTGTATTAAGCTATTTCCCTTAGACTCCCACATGTGTAAATGAATCTTCCTTATTTTATTTTAATTGAAGAATTAAAATATAATGTTTGTTATATTGACATTTGTTTTATAACTTTGATGTTCAATATTTATTAAACGTAATAGATGTCAGAGACCAATTTACCTGGCATCATGGTTCTATACATGGTAGATTTCTTGTGTGATTGAAGTGGCATTGATCATAGTTTGTTAAATACATGATATTAATTTATTCAAACATTAAACTATCTCTCATTGTAAATTCATTTGTCTAGGTCATTATCTAATCATATGTTAAAATAGCGTTTCCCTTCTTAATCCCATTATGTAAACTTTTAACCAAACATTGGCATATAAATAAACTGCATTATATATATATATATTAGCATGACATCCCTTAATGATCACCGATGTAAGCATAATGAAATGATTCTAGCATGAACTATATACATAATGTATATTTAGAATAAATTTTTATATAATATTAAATTAAAGTATCTTTTAATCCTATCCAGAGTTCGAATCTTTATTTTCATTGGTTTTTTAAAAATAAAAAGGTTTTATATAATTATATATTATTTTAATTCTTATATCTCATTCGGGGATTCATCCTCAACAGTCCGTATTTAATTCTCATGTCTCTTTACCACAGTGTATGTCTGGTACTATAATGGATGAGTAGGCACTAGATGGAAATTTTATGCAAAAGCCTTCTGGCATCCATTGATTACTCTGGTTTGCACTGAGTGGCAATATGTATAGAGAGTTGCTTGTTTTCATGATTGTCAGTTTCCAACCAGTTGGCTTTTTGGTCTTCATGAATGGTTTTGGGGCTTCTTTTCCATTTCTTTGTATTAACTATGGAAGAGAGAGGATTCACATCAGCATCTATTTCACCATTTTGGCAAGACCAAACTGAATTACAGATTAAAGATTGAAGTGAATTACAGATTGAAGACCAGACTAATTCAATCACAAAATGAAGGACAGAGCTGAATAATAATAGCAGCTCAGACTTTTTATACACTTTCACTCACATTGTTTTAATTCCTTCTCATTATTTTTAATTTTGATTGTAACTTAAATCTGTTTTATTTAAATTAATTTTTATATTTTGTTAATCTGAATTGATTTTTACATTGCAAGTTATCTAATCTTTTTTTTAGATTAATCTACTATCATTTTTATGAGATAATTTACATGATTTTCAATTAATTCAATCAGTAATCTTTTAAACTAATTATATTTTTAAAAGTTTTTTTTACAAACTTTGTTCTAACTTTCCCTATTTACTTATTTTTAAATTATAAAAGAGTGAATTAAATCTTTTCATTTTAGATTTCCCCCCTACCTGCTCTCTATACTAAAACTTTATTCTATTTTTAAAAGAACAAACAATATAATGCAATCTTTTTATTTTATAAACTTGCATTTTAAAAAGATACTTCTGAAATAATTATTTCTTTCAAATATCATTTTTTTAAAAAAAAATTATAAAATATGTAATACATATATATGTAGGTTTTATAATATATATCTCTTGCTAGTATTACATCACACACCCCTCCATTTGAGAGGTAAAATGTGTCAATTTGACCCATTTTAGCTCTGACATTTTATTTTTAACATTTCCATTTGATTTTTTATATTTATTTATTTATTTATCTAAAATAAGTTTTGAATTGCATACAGACTGACAAATCGCAGATGACTTTTTTACATTGTTTCTTCTCAGAGGCCATAATCTACCTAGACTGGCAACAATTATGATGTGATACCACAAGGGACAACATGCATTTTCCCAATATGTACAAAGAGGGAAAATGCTGCAAATGGAGAACATATCTGGCTTATATCCAACTTAATTCAATAAAAAAATCTTTAACTATTATCAATTTGCTGGGAATTTCTCTTCCAGCAGATTGAATGAACCCAGGATTTTCTTCCTTGGAATTGCATTCTAGAAAATATGGCATGAATGGCAGTATTCATCCACTGACCATTCAGCTTATGCTAAAACAAAGTTTATTATGACATGTTGGAAATTTTTCTTCAAACAAACTGATTTGCAATTTATGTTGGAATTATATTTGCCAATGTGCACTTTTTTATATAAGGGACTGGGACAATATCTCCTAGTTGTCAGATGTTCAGGTCTTTTCTAATGGATGCTCATCTTATCAGACCATCCCTTCTATTTTCATGCCATTACAGATCTTAAGTTCACATAGTGTCATCCTACACTTAATACTTTATCAACCGTTATTAACACTTCCTCTCCTCTCTGACTCTATCAACCTAAACACAATCTTCACTCACTTGAAAAATTCTTTTGCAACATTTTATTTAAATTTTTTATTACAGATTTCATTTTATTTATTCTAGGCTTTATTCAATTTATTTATTATTTTATGACTGTATTTTGATTTTCTACAAATAAAAACTTTTATTTTATTATCATACATTTACTCTAAACTTTATTATTTTACTTCACTCTAAGTAACAAATTGTCATTTTACTCCCATTTATCTACTCTTTTATTGCCATTATCTAATTCTAAAAAAAACATTTTATTTTATTTGTTTAATGTTATTTCCATTCTCATAATTGATGTACAATAAACCTTTTTTTTTTTAAAAAAAAAAAAAAAGCCATTCAGTTAATATAAACTCTAAAACTCCCTAATCTTTGTCAGGTGTTTTTTTTCATTGTTTGTTTCTATTTTAAAGTTGAATGAAGTGTTCAACTAGCTCCAAATCTCCAGTCTTCTCTAATTTCCACCTGACTTAAAACAACCCCTAATAACAAATTTGTTTATCTTTCTGGCTGATTTTTCCCCTCTCTCCTTTTTATTTACAATTTATATTCTTTTTTCTTTTATTTTATATTTTTAATTATTATTAATTGGTTTATATACATAATATTATAAGTTGCTTACCTTAGTACACTTCTCACACTCTCCAATGTTGGATGGCATTTGAACTGGGTGCCCCCAAATATTTTTTATACTAACCAGGCTTAAATACTTTTATAATAACTTTTGTTTTAGTATTTTTAATATTATAACTTCTTGGTAATTATTATTTTATATCTTTAATACTTCAGGAATGAATCAGCCCTTCAAACAGAGGAGAGAATACCATTGATAGCATAGCCATCAATAATACCATGGCCAGATCAAGCTATGCAAAGCATATATGATCATATTTCCTGTCTGTGGCTCACCTCAATTGCTGGAATAAAACTCTGCCATCCAAAGCATTTTACTTGTTTTGAGAAACAAATTCAGGTGTCAGCCAACCATATGTTATATAATCAGCATGCTTTGGTCAACAGGGTAACAATCCAGCACTTGACATATTCCAAGCTATGTCAAAATCTGTATCAGGGTTCAGCACATTTAACTTAACATATACAAATAACTATACCCTTAAATTAATAGTGACACAGTAACAAGAGAGAGAGAGAGAGAGAGAGAGAGAGAGAGTAGACCAAATAATAATTAATCAAATGTTATCTATTTGTGAATAGACATATAGTTTCACACTAAATTTTTGTAATAGCCCTTCATTAAGTTCAGTTTATTTAAAATAAATATAAGTATCTATAGACAAATATCAAAATATCTTTACCCAGGTTTTCATGATCATCAGTTTCCAACTAGTTGGCTTTTTGGTTTCCATCATCTTCATTGATGGTTTCAGGGCTTGTTTCTAATTTCTTTGTCTTGACAACAGGAGAGAGAAAGTTTGTGGCATTGTCTATTTTGCCACTTTGGCATCAGTTTCCAGCAAAGGTTCATGTGGGACAGCTGCTTTGGAAAGACTTTGGGGCTTGAATCCTTGTTGAACATGGTCTAGCACCACATACTGCTAAATCTATAGCTTCGGCAATAATGTTTTTCACAGCAACAATGAATGTTTCTATTTGTTAGATTTCTGAATCTCTGGAGCAATGCATAACATAATGAACCTATCAAAAGATGATTGCCAGAATGATTTACAAACTCAAGAACAGAGGAATCTAATAGATTGAAAACTGAACTGAATTACAGATTGAAGACTACACTAGTTCAATCACAAAATTAAGGCCAGAACTGAATAATAATAGAAGCTGTGACTTTTTATCCTCTTCTTTTCTCATTGTTTTAATTCCTTATTATTAATTTTTATTGTAACTTGAAGCTGTTTTTTAAAATTAATTTTTCCATTTCATTAATCTAATTGATTTTTACATTGCGTGTTATCTAATCTTTTTCTTAGATTACTCTACTATCACTTTTATGAGATAGTTTATATGATTTTTAATTAATTCAATCAGTAATCTTTTAAACTAATTACATTTTTGAAAGTTTTCTTTTACAAACAAATTTTATTCTAAATTTCTCTGTTTACTTATTTTTATATTATAAAGGGAGAGTTTTTTTAAAAAGGAAGTTATTTAAATCTTTTTATTTTAGATTGTTTTTTCATCCACTCTCTATACCAGTGGTGGGCAATTGTTTTGGCTCAGGGGCTGCAGAGGTTGGTGTAGGGCCACATCAGGGGCCACTTTGTGGAAGCAAAGGTTAGCGGATGGCTGCACCTTTGTCATGACACAATAAACAGACTTCTTTATGCCCTGCATTACCAAAGAAATTTTGTTTGTCCATTCTTTATTAAACACATGACATTTCATCACTGATTTTATCTTTTTTCGGAGGGTTCATGGTTTCAAGTTGGAAATGTATATATTTGCTAATGCAAAGAAAAAATTGAAATTAACCAGATCTACTGGAAAATGGCTGCACATGTGTATCGATATGACCCTCCTAGTGGAAAATAAGAGATGAATCTTTGCATGGAAAGGAAATCTCAGTTTAAGGTGAATTTTTCTGATTGTCTTGACAAGCCACATAAAAACTTTTAGTGGGCTGAATGTAGCCCTCAGGCCACTATTTTCTCACCCCTTCTATAATTTTGTAAACAATAGATTATCAATAAAAACATGTTAATTATTTTTAAAAATTAGAATGAAAAGATCAAAAAACAACAACTTGCAAAAATAGGCCAGAGAGACAAATTAGTTCATAAGTTGTAAAAACATTTTTTTTGTCAACAAGTGGGTGATAACAAAAAAGATTATAAAAGATTTTTCAAATAAAAAATTTGGAAAATATAGATTTCAACTTGCAGAGTGTAAATTTCAGAAAAATAATATTATATCCTGCAGAGAATGAAGTTGGTCAAGTAAAAGCATATCAACAACATTTGATAGCTGACTCCAACAGTAAATTTTGACTGCATCAATAGAAAAAAAACTTTGTTATTCAATCTACAAAGTAAAAAAGCATGATATCTGTTGTGATATAGGACATTTTAATATATTTTTCTAATGTAATAATAATTTTCTTAAGATGAATGGCAAAATTTTTTAGACATACATCAAACTCATCACTTATTACATATGCAATATCTAGGAGAAATAGATGAAATGCCAAAACCTCATATGGATCCATAATTTGTAGCCTTTTGCTTGCTATATTAAAATATGTGATAAATATGCCTAAAGTTAACTGCTTTAATAACCAGTGCCTATCATAATAAAAATTGTTAGTAAACTTTATTATATATATATTGTAACAGTCAGAAAATGTGTGACTCATTTAACATAGTGCAGAATTCGACCACCACACAGAATGGCAGCACCATCAAGGTAGCGAAGCCACCCGTAGTACTGAGTTCGAACATAGTTTATCGGTTCCACAATACAATCTACGAAACAACGCATCTGATGCGACATTAGTAAACATTTCTTTAGGCACGGTGGTCAGGGTTTGCAAGAGATTCATGATTTTATTCCAAGTTAGCCAATAATAACACTAATATTAATTAAACACATATTTACAAATCGAGGAAACATAATGAATGGGTATCGAATAAATAAAACGTAATTGCAGATGTATAGTTTGAAATTATTTATTGAAAGATTTTAATAATAAAATTATTTATTAATAATATTTGCTAAGATTTAAAGTTTCAGTAGCGGGATTTTCCGATACTATTATATTAAAGAAATACATTTATTTATTTAGACATATTTTATATTTAATACCTCAGTACTGGTATTTCCAATACTGTAATGTTTACAAAAAGAAAAACATTTATTTGATGACATAATCTAGCTACCTAAAATTCTTGAGCAAGTATTTCTAATGCATGCCTTTAGGTATTTATACCTTTGTAATGCAAGAGTCTAAAGTAAGATTTATAAGAGTAGCAGTGGACATATATTTATTTAATTAAAATATTCTTTAATAACTAAGGGCTAACATTTATTTGAGAGTGAATTATGAAGATAATGCAGAGGCGGAGTGATACATAAAATAATAAAGTTAAAGAAACACATGCTACGTTTTAGAAAGGCGATATGGAATGGCAGTATATTGAAACTGCAAAGCCGTGAATGAGTTTATAAGAATGATGGGTTGGCATTTGCCATCGGCCCAAAGAAGTAAGGTGTCACATAAGCATAACTAGGGACAATCGGTCCATGTCATGATTTTCCTGCTGGCTGCATGACAGTCATCAAGTCCTATGGGACATTCATTTGTCAGCTTGTGTAGGATGACTGGGGTTAATTTCAACCCTATAGAATCCAGAATATTCACGGCTTGAAATGGGTCATCGCATCTCTAAACGTAACACATGTATAATGTATAGGCGATTCTGGTAAGATTTAAATATATTTTCTAACTCGGCCCTACATTATCAACATTTAATAAAGAACATTGGCGACTCTCAAAGAAATGCAATTTTATGGAATTATTAATTAAAACTTAATAAATATAAAACATATATAAACTGGGTGATTATTACAACTAATACACCAGCCATTTGCGAAGTAGTAGACCCCCGCATTACAATAAATGAGGCATTGAATGCATGTCGATTTATATGAAAATTAAGTTATTTATGAAAGTAAATGTTAATGAAAATTTGACACGCATTCACTGTTTCAAGCGATCATAGATTTAAACTTAGAAAATTATGAGCATGCGATAATTATATGATAAAATGTAGATTTTAGAAATATGTACCCAAGAAAGATAGAGTGAGGTAAGCTAGATTATTAGAGAAATTTTCACAATAAATTAGTTATTAAATTTTAGTTTTACAAATGATAATTTTACATTTTATAAGTTATATAAGTAGTATGAAGAATGAGCTATAGCATATTAGTAGAGTACTCTAGAGAATTTGGACACGGGTACCTGTTTTATGAGAAGTTTTCTGATTCCATTGGTCTGTAGAAATTTGTTCATGATTAGCAGTTCTTTCCTGTATTGAGGTGGTTCATTTAATTTAACAGCAGCAGCAGCTTTCTCATTATTTTAGGCAGCAGATCTTCGTGGTTGAATTTATGAAGGGCAATGGAAGGTTTGGCATCCGATAGGCCATCTCCAGATGGAGAATAGTCTGGGCACTTTTACTCGGTCATACCATGGCAGGAACAATTTATTTAATATTTTGGAGACTCTCAACTGATCGAGTGCAGAGCTAAAGTTAAAGTGTCTGTTTTTAGCAAGTCTAAGATGGCCTCTTTTCTTAGATCTTAATCTTTCACATTTTTGTCATAGTTTATTTTTGAATTCCACTTAATCTGCCCTGAGAATAATCAATGCACTTTTGTTAATTCTAATTAGAGAAAACTGCCGTTCTATTGTTTACGTTTAGATTTTACATTTAGTTTTTGCAATTAGATTTTAGGGACTTTTTCTTTTTAATTAATCTATTATCTCTCACTGACCGATTCTTTTAAAATTTCAAAGACAAAAAGGGAACATACGATTATTTTTACTTTTAATTAAATATTACATCAGATTTCTAAAATTATTATTAAATGAAATTTAAACAAAGCAATAAATAACGTATTTTACAATTTAAAATAAATGGTTAAAAATATATATTTTTTTATATAACTAAAAGAAATCTAAATTATATTACTTATCTTTATTTATTGCCTTAAATTTGAGATCGAAATGTGTGCATGTTTATGTTGAATTCTACATATATCTATACATTTTTAATATTGCTACACACACAATTCGATACCAAAAAGTTTAAATTTGGGTAGGATAGAGTGGTGAGTGAGAGACGATAGAAAAAGGTGAAACTTAAGATTCGAATACAAATCTTAAATGAAATGTTATCCAGGTACATTAAAAAAGCCATTAAGATATTTAAAAGGCCTGAATGTATCAACACGTGATGATTCACGAAAATTATCTTCTATTTCGAAAAATTGTTAAAAAGTCATTAATTTAAAATAATTTCTCATAATTATTCTCATCTATTTTCTATTTATAGAATGTTCAATATTGTTTTACATCAGTGTTTACAGTGCCTCTACAATTATTTTATAATATTTGTCACCTAGTGATTATCAGTGCAATCTTTCCGTAATGTCAGTTTGTATATATATATATATTTTAATAAATTATACATGGATGTGCCCAGATAACATTTCATTCATATCTGTAGGTCATGAAAATCTTTGATTTAATACATGTATGTTTGTATACATATATATGCAAATTTATAAATAAATATTTAAAAATACAGTATTTAAAAGCTTATAAAAATATATATGTATAACCGTCACTTAGGAGCGCTTTCAACCAACTTGTGGCTTTGTCAACTATCACGTTTAAACGTGATAGTTGACAAAGCCACAAGTTGGTTGAAAGCACTCCTAATTGACAAAGCCACAAGTTGGTTGAAAGCGATCCTAAGTGATGGTTATACATATTTTTTTTATAAGCTTTTAAATACTGTATTTTTAAATATTTATTTATAAATTTGCGTATGTTATTTTGAAGAAATACAGACATTGATTTATATTATATATATATATATACTTGTATATAAATATTTTAATACATGGAAATATCTGTTACAGTCAAATGTCATAGACAGTAATTAATGGAAATATTGAACTGTAAACATTTTTTTCTTTCAAAAGCATAACTTTGTCAACATTGTAGATAATTCAGAGGGAAATTAATATATCATCCAGATGGAATATGGCACATAGGAAATAATAAACTCGTAATCAATTCTACAATGTTGTCTAAGGTATGCTTATAAACATCAGAGTTCCCATGCATTGGGGGATTTATTTTATTCTTGATCTTTTGTTCAACATTTAGAATGTTTATAAGTCATAGCCTGGGGAGAGTGATTTACTTTCTCTTTTTTACATATATATAGAGGAATGTTCAATTTACTGTATATATATATATGGCATTATCTGGATTTGTTTATGAGTTTATGATTCTTAGTATTAATGTATCAATATTTTGGTTTGGCTTGGTCTCATTAACCATCACCTGGATAATGAATGCTCTTCTAAAAAATCATTGCAGAGAAACTGAAAGTGTTGATAAGTAGCAAGTTTAAATGTTTTGCCAATGGAAACACTAATAAAACTAATTAAAAATATAAAGTGGGTGAAATAATAATAATAGATAAAAAATCAAAAGCTATTCAGATTAATGGATAAAAGTTTACCTGGGTCACAACATTTAAAGATAAAACCTAGCCTTTTAAAATTTCAATAGCTTTTCTGAGATTACATTGGTGGAAAGGGTCATATCTGGATAATATATCAGTGTTTGAAAATTTATATTATAATCCATGTCTAGTGTATAGAGTAATAGTTCAGATAATCACGAGGACTGCTTGACTGCAGTAGCATATTCATGTCTCATAGTATGGATGCAATGATTGCTCATACCCACATAAGATGCTCACAAACTCCCCATGAGATTTTATATAATTCTTTGGGTTGCAAAAAGGATTGTGTCTTTAAGCTCTGATGGTTAGTGGCATTTACTGTTTTTATATTATACCATTTTAGAATATATCAAATACTATACACAATTCTTCTTATAGAGAAAGCTGACTCTAACAATTGTCATTTTTATTCTCTTGGTTTTATATTTTGATTGTTTTGGGCCTGAATTAAGGCATTGTTTATAATTCCATTATTACAACCATTAGTTTTTGAGATATTAGGTGATATGGTTTATTTTTATTCAGATATGATTTATCTGAAAAGTTAACTGCTCTAATAAATAATATTTTGACTATAGAAAAATCTTAGCTAGTTGTTGGTGGATGGAAATGAAAAACAAATTAAATATGATTCTATTTTCTTAAAACAATTACACAACAATGAGGTATTTCCTTCCAGTTCTTTTTAGTCACTGAGCCAAACAAGTGGTTTTAAAGGTGATGCCACTGATGTATGAATTTCTATGCACTCCATAGACAAACTAATGAGTATTCCCGAGAAGGCAATGCCCATCAGAATATTAAAAATCTGCTTATAATATTTCCCATTTCAAATATAATTAGTATTTAAAAGACAATGCTTAACTAAGGCAACAATGTAGTCTGGTAAATTGCAGTGTTGAGAAGTGACATGTAAAGCTTATTGGAATATTTGTAAATAAAAAGCTAATAATGATGTTAATAAATTTGTATCAACCTTAAAATTTTTTAGCAGAGAAACAAAATGTGTAGAGTTATTTATAAATGATTTAATACATGGTTTTGTAAGTTATGTCAGACAACTACCCAGCTAAAGCTTGAGTGACAAATCCTAATGGTATTCACTACTGGATAAAGAGAAATATCTGCTTTGTATATTTTTTGAAATGTACACAATTTAGAATTTAGGTCAGATTTAAGACCTTTCATTAGAAATACTTTTGTTTATAATTTCTTTTCTGATTGGTGATTTGTAATAATAACTAGTTGATAACCAATGAGTTTATGATTCTTAGTATTAATGTATCAATATTTTGGTTTGGCTTGGTCTCATTAACCATCACCTAGATAATGAATGCTCTTCTAAAAAAATCATTGCAGAGAAACTGAAAGCGTTGATAAGTAGCAAGTTTAAATGTTTTGCCAATGGAAACACTAATAAAACTAATTAAAAATATAAAATGGGTGAAATAATAATAGATAAAAAATCAAAAGCTATTCAGCTGAAATATCAAAACATAAGTCCTATGAAACTTACATGAATGAATATAGATAATTTATCACTTGTATTGGTACCCTATGAAAATCTTCATTTTAACACATATGTATAAGGTACTCTATAATAATCATAAATGCACTAACCATTTCAGTAAAGCAAATGATGATAAGATATTTAATAATTTTAATTTGAAAAATTCTAGGTTTAAAATGCAGATAATTTGTAATTTCTGTTTTTAATTTGAGCATTTGGAAAGAATAATCTGAACAATTATGGAGATGAATCAAGATTATGAGTGTGACAATAAAATTTAATAGTTTTTTTCTTTTTAATACTAATATTTTTTTCCAAACGCTAATGTGGGTAAGATAGTTGAATCATAAGTATTAGTCAAATTGCCAAGTCTGTAAATTAGTCAAAAGTAATCCCATGATTATTGATTGATTGATAATAGTAAAATAAAAATAAAAGTAAGTTAAGAAGAAGATGATGTATGTAACTGATAACGGACACTCATACCACTTAATATATGCATATATAATTGTATAATTATTTATTTATTTTATTTGTATTTATAAATATACTGTTGATTTATTAATCCAGCCTTTTTCACTTCATTTTGATATACAACTGTGCTTTTCCCTATAATTTATTAGTCAGAGTAGTTATGGCATGAAATTATCACTGTTTAAAGTCTAGACTTTATAATAGCTAGAATCTGGAAGCACTAACGCAGAAAGAATTAAATATAAAAAGATTAGGATGAATTCTAAAGAATGACTTTTCATCAGAAGTTGGTATCAAGTTTCGTGATCCTTTTCTCTATCAAGTATGAAAGAAAATCCATCCTTAGCATATTATAACTTTTACCAATTATCTGGGATTATATGATGAACTGGAGACATAAACACATATATTGAAAAGAACATACTGATGGAATAATTCTAAATAGTGCAGAGTCTTTAGTTAACTTGTAAATTAGTTATCAAAATATTGCATATATTTGCAAGCAGTAAGTATGCAATTCACCATTCTGATACTATTGTCTGGCCAATATAAAACATAGTGCTAAATATCATTAGATAATATTTGTTTATATTTGATGATTTTTATCTTTATTTTTTACTAATTGATACTTTGTGTCTATTAGTTTTTTTTATGTATCTACATATTGCCATAATTGTCTTTGTATATATCTATCCTTTTCTAAGTCTATATACTTACCAAGCTTTTTATATCCACCTACCACTTTTTGACAATTGTCTGTCTATCTATCAATATATCTATTTGTCTATTTTTATCTGTATTTTTTTTTAAAAATATTTGTTAAATATCAATTTTCTTATATGTAAATAAGTTTTAAATACATATTTGAAAACATAGTAATAACTATGAAAAATTATATTAAAAACTTCTAAGATGCATTTTGGCCCAACAAGGTTTTATTAATTAGAACATAATAATTATAGCTTTTAAAATATCATGGATTATTATTTTATGTTTATTTATGTATATTAAATTAATTTATCCTTATATATAAAAAATATGGACATTTTTTATGTTTTCTGACTATTTATATCCATGCATAGCAATCCCCATCTTTTCTAACCTTTCATTTTTTTCCATTCATGCTTCACATCATATAATTTTAGAAGCTGGAGATATTTAAAAATATATGACTGGTTTTTAATAAAAGAGATACAATAGTTTCTAAACCAAAAATATATTAATATTCATTTATTTTTAGAAATTCTGTCACTGAAATATAAAAGCAACATTAATAATGCTTAGTATATAGAGAACATATGGTCAAATGTAACTATTATATTCAAATACAGAAAATATATACATACATTACAATGACATTTGGCAAGGACACTCAGCACCAAAAATAAAATAAGTTTGCATTTAATGTTTTCTAAAACTCCCTGTATATGAAGCAGAATTAATATGATTTTCAATTTACTATAATCATTTATTTATTTAATGAAATACAATTATTATAACTGTTTTCTAAAATTGTGCGACTTTGATAAACAAAGACAGAGGAAGAAAAAGTGATAGACAGATAAAAATGTAGATAAGTCGGTGCTCTTTTAGTACGTGATCTCCACCATTTTGAATTTCCAAAACAACCAAAACCTTATCTGACATATCTAAGTGATAAAAAAGTATGTGAAAACGGAAAAAAATTAGAACTTCAGTCACATGACTTGGAAAAACCTGCCAAAACATTGCACAGTAAAAAAAATAAAAAAAACATGAAAATTTAGAACCCTGGTTACGTAACTATAATATCAATAAAAAGCAACACATATAAATTTGAAAATTTGACAAAACATATATGAGATCACATAATTTAAAAAAGCAAATAGATCACATAATAAATAAAAAAGCCAAATAGATTGCATAATAAAAAAACCCAAATAGATCACATAATAAAAAAGAAAGCCAAATAGATTGCTTAGTAAAAAAAAGCCAAAAGGTAAAAAAATTAGAAATCTGGTCAAGCAAAACCTTACAAAATAGATATGAGATCGCATAATAATAAAAAAAAGCCAAATAGATCGCATAATAAAAAATAAAATTATAGCATAGGACTTTGTTTGAGATTATTAATTCACTGATTAATTATTCAACATTTACTGGCTTAACTTTATTTCACTAATTTTAGAATATATAAAAAGTTATAAAATGATTTCTTATAGTTTACTTTCAATGATGGAGGGAAAGATTTTAGATAATTAAATTGTTTATGTTTTCCCCTCCTCTTAAAATCTCGAGGAAGATCACAGGAAAAACCTCTTAGATTTAAAACTCAACAATAACAAGATTTAAAAGTTTCTTTTCTTACCCCCCCTTCCATCATATCAAAGCATATTGGGTCACTGCATATTGTTTAGATTGAAATATGTATTAAATTTAATAAAGGATAGCGAACATTTATTGATTAAGATTTAAAATTATTGTATTTGTAATATTGCTCTCTCTATATATATAAGATCTAACCCATGAGTTAGAAAATAGATTAATAAAGTATTAATAATAGACAATTTGTATACAGTTACTTCATTACTACCCAATAATTAATGCCATAAGTCAAATAAAATATTTTACGTAAATAAATTTATAAAGTGTGGTAATACTGTAACTTTAGATATATATAGAATTAAAAAGAAACTGTATTAATATTGATCCAGAACTTAGGCTAGTTAACGCTTTGAAATCTTATTTACCTTATAAATGTTATTATTCAATTCTGAAAAGATGACCGATTAGGTGTTTTTTATAACTGCTAATTTTCTTTTATTTTTCCATACTCTTAAAATATCTTATGCTTAAATATTCTTGGTTGTTATAAAATCCACAAAGATGGGATTGAATCACATAAATATCAGAAAAGGAGGGTCTAAATCTTAATGTATATTTTACTATTTCAGTTATTAAATGAAATCTAAATCTCTATATATATTCTAGTGGCATAGCATATTATTTATATAAAGTATAGCATTCAAACAAGGATCATCTATTTTAAAGTAGTAAATTATATTTCATGTCATAGTGACATTCATCTGTATGGTGTTACTGACATTTGGCTCATATTCGTGAATTATATATATATTACATGCTTCTAATCTAATCTGGGGGTTGTGACAAGTTCGATTTCATAGATTTCTTCTCAAGCCTTGTCCTGAGGATAGTTGACTTATCCAGGACCACTTATTGCATATAAAAAGGCCTCTGGTGGTGATTCCTGTAAGTTTGACACACACTACGCCTATCCACTTTCTTCATATGAAAGGCCTGCACGTCAGTGATGTCCACGGCATGCCTCATCCACTTTTCTCTAAGCACTGCCCAAGAAGAGGGCCTTAGACTTCATCTTTCATCCAGAAGCTTGACTTTTTCTGTTATCTCTTTGCCACAATGTCAGCACCGCATTCTTCTCTCTTTTGCTTAATGGCCCAGTTTTAATGCTCTAATATTAAAATTGCGCTATGCTTAAATATATATAAATAAAATGACAAGTATCACTAATATTAGTTTTATTAATTAAATTTATTTCAATCTTATACAGTCCCACCATCGTAATGTATTACTGTATTTAAGAGTATTTGCCTAGGGGGAAATAAACGTTCTTCTTACGAGCGCTAATTAAAAGAATTTTCATTAAGTATTTTGTCATATAACCAAATGTAATTTTCAAATGTGTTTTACTTATTTTCTCGACCGTAATGATGTGAAAACAGTTTTCTTATATATATATAATGAATTACGGAATGCTCCCTGAAATTATATGTTAGTCACCACGTTTCAGAACCGTATATAAAAGCGTTAATTGCAATTTCATGTAAATTCTTTCTAATAATCGATTGTCATCTTAATAATGGACCCATAAAAGATGTGTGTTTATTTATAATATATTATTTAGCTAATAAAGAGCATATGATAAATAATAGTGTGAATGACAATATATAATTATCTATCGTTTGGTAGGCCGCTTTCTCATTCACGCACATACTAACATATACAATTAAGTCATAATGTATAATAATTTGCATTATATTAAACTATATTTTATTGTTTAACTTATTTGAGTAGTTTGAATTCCTTTTTCTCCACTTCCAAGCGTACAGCCATGCATATATATATTAGTTTAGTCATAATTAATAGATGTCTCATTGTCTTCTCAGCCCTGCTAGTGGGCCGGATTTAAAATTAATTCTCATGTACCATCATTATTATGTTATCCATTAGGTGTTTGATCTGAGGCTTAGGGAATGAGTTCGAATTCAGCTTGATCCCTGACCTAAATCTCGGACTTGAACGGGTTTGAAGTACATTTTTGAGTTTCAGCTCATGTTAGATGGATAAACATGTTTTGACCGGTCCAATATTTGTAAAAGCTAATACGCAATTCATCTATAACTTATAATAACTTATGAATTGCAAAAACTAAATAATATTTAATAAATTAGTGTTAAAATTAATATTATTTTTGTAAACTAGGCTGTATATAAACTATTTGATTTATAATATAAAATGAAAAAATGTATTTTTTAGCCAATGATAATCTAAAGAAAATATCTTATTGATGTACTTGCGGCGGGGGGGGGGGGTCCTACGAATGGATAAGGTATGTAATTGATATTAGAGTCACATGACCTGAGTTGTACACTTTGAATGTTTTTCTAAGCAGAGAATCTGAAATTTTGCAAACAAAGGGAATATAAAATATCAGAGTTCTCGTAAGATAAAATACTATTAATTATAAAATGAATGTTTTAGTTTGATTTTTATATATATACCTTCCATCCATCTTTTTATACGTTTACAAAAATTAGGCTTACAAGTTATAAATTTAAGTGTTAATTTTGTAACCTGCATGATTTAATAATGAATGTTAGCTTTTTATATATTTTAAATATCTATGCTTTTTATATGTCAATAATACGTGATGCTTTTTATGTATTAAAAATACATGGTTTTCTTTTGTAACATGTGTTCATTAATGCATGTTGGCTTTTTATATTTTTAAAATAGATTTTGCGATCTCAGATCTATGCATTGATTTTAATTGATATTATAATTATGTAACCAGAGTTCTAAATTTTTCACGTTTTGACTTTTTTTTATTATATTGCGATCTCATATCTATTTTGTAAGGTTTTGCTTGTCCAGATTTCTAATTTTTTTACATTTTGGTTTTTTTTTTAACTATGTGATCTATTTGGCTTTCTTTTTTATTATGCAATCTATTTGGCTCTTTTTTATTATTATGTGATCTTATATCTATTTTGTAAGGTTTTGCTTGACCAGATTTCTAATTTTTTTATGTTTTGGCTTTTTTTTACTATGTGATCTATTTGGCTTTCTTTTTTATTATGCGATCTATTTGGGTTTTTTTTTTTAAATTATGCAATCTCATACCTGTTTTGTCAAATTTTTAGATTTATATGTGTTGGTTTTTATTGATATTATAGTCACGTGACCAGGTTTTAAATTTTTCAT
Organism: Epiperipatus broadwayi; assembly: GCA_028023455.1. Classification (NCBI taxonomy): domain Eukaryota; kingdom Metazoa; phylum Onychophora; class Udeonychophora; order Euonychophora; family Peripatidae; genus Epiperipatus; species Epiperipatus broadwayi. The sequence continues at coordinate 11,621,562 of JAQFVV010012413.1, forward strand.
GTTTTGGCTTTTATTTTTTTACTGTGCGACATTTTGGCGGGTTTTTCCAAGTCATGTGACACAAGTTCTAAATTTTTCCCATTTTTGCTATTTTTTTATCACTAAGATGTGTCAGACGATGTTTTTGGTTGTTTTTGAAATTCAAAATGGCAGAGATCGCATACTAAAAGACCACTGATAAGTCATCATCAAGTAGATAAATATATTGGTCTATATATAGAGATGAGTATCCACCTTTATTATAATCAAATATTTACCTTGAGATTGATGATTTTCATTGATATTTGTATTATTAAATATTGTCTGTTTTAATACATTTGTATAAATAGATAAATACCTAGAAAGGTAAGTAGATAGTCAGTTAGATAGGAGTACAAGCAGATGGATGGATATGTAGAGAGATAAATAGGTGAATGATTTAATGTACAAATGGAAGATTAGATAGACAGATAAAGAGATAGATAGATGAATAAATTGATTGATAGAAAAATAGATAGATAGATGGCTGGATAGATAGATAGATAGATAGATAGATAGATAGATAGATAGATAGATAGATAGATAGATAGATAGATAGATAGATAGATAGATGGATGGATGGATGGATGGATAGATAGACAGGCAGGTAGACAGACAGACAGACAGACAGACAGATAGATAGATAGATAGATAGATAGATAGACAATTTTTTTTGGTAAGTACAGATTTTAATTTTATTAGTATGTTTTATTTTTATTTTAGAAAGAATTAAACAAAATATTTTTAATAATTTTTATTGATTTTTACGCTTATGAAGTACTACATTTAGGCAATAAATTATTAATAATGTTAAAAGAATTTAATTATTTCTATAATTGTTAAATTATATTCAATTGAAAAAAACTATATATATCGAATTTAATTATTTGAAAGTATAATATTATTGATTGTGATGTGTCTTTTTTTTTTTAACTTTTCAGCGTATACTTAATTCTTAAGCTGATAATAAAAATATTTTAAAATGTAAAATAAATTTAAAAAATAAATAAAAATCAATGGAAAGATTAAAATGATAATAATAACAAAAGTTATAATAACTATTTTTTTTCACAATATCAAAGGAAAGAAATAAAACTCACAATTTTAGTTATTTTTTCTTCATTTATTTTTGTGCAATTTTTAGTTATTAAATATACATTAAATGTATATTTTATAAACAAGTAATTATACGTTTGAATGTATAACGTGTATATGGTGAATATATATATATATATTTTAATTCAAGGACTTTTGCCTTTGACTGACTGTCTGTGTCGAAAAAAATTGATTATATAAAACTTGTTATAATCTGTTTGTAAAAAGCAGTCATATAATTGCATATATATGGATAGTTAAGATTAATATTGCCTTAATTAATGAATGAATAATAATAATTATGTGTTTAACACTGTGTAAAAATGAAAAATTGTTTTTTTTTTTTTTATGGAATTGGGTGTGTTCAAGTGTATCAGTGTTATGAGATAGAGTGGAGAGTGGTGGGTGCTGTGAAAGTCTGTGCTTGTATACCTATATATTACATATATAGACAAGGGTATATAATAAGCATGTGTTTCAGTTATGGTTATTATTGTGGTTGTTAGTTGTTAAGCCAGGTTTCAGTACAGCACTAATATTCATTTTAGTCATGCTTTGACAAAGATACACTGTATTGAAAGTTTGGCTTAGCAGATTAATAAATATTGTTTTATACTAAAATTTATTACCATAATAGTTGATAATTATATACATATTCATGAAGAATTTATTTTATTATATATATTGTAACTAAACATTGAGGTTGGTTAAGAAAGGTGCTTTTACTTCAAGTGCATTTACTGTCATACACAACTCTTTTAAAATAAAGTTTAAAATGAAGTTACACCTATTTTATTCATTTAAAACAACAACAATAACTACACTATAATCTACAAGGTCAAAATATCAACCATCATGATAATAATATGCCAGAATATTCATATAGATTGTATTAGTATAACCCCTAGGTATTAATATGTATGAGGGATAAAATAGTCTTCTAATATAAATGATTAGATTTATTTGTTTAAGGTTTGCAAATTAACTCCCTTCCTCCCAGTTTACATATAATTTGTATCAATAAATTCTCTTAGAATACTGATTAAATTGTAGGTGATTATTTTTAAGAAATTAGGACTCGTAAGCTTTTAAAACATTCTGCCCTTGACATGATTAAGATATTAAAGAGATTTTGTTGTATCTTATCATACTCAATAAATGATACTATTCTTAAAATGAAAGATGAAAAATAAGAATATTTCAAATAAATAAAGAAAATTAATTTTAAACAGAGTGTAAGTATGACCAAATTGTGCAAATAGTCTGCAGATGATGATAATGATTTCCATTAATGACATATAACTGTATAATTAATAATAACAATTAATTTATTAATCATAAAACAATTATGTCAAAAAATGTTCAACAACAAATGTAATTATTACAATAGAATGAAAATTTCCAAGTATTATTGTGCTGTTCTATTTATCCAATATTTTAATATTGGATTATAACTACCTATGTTATTAAGAAAAGTGATGTAAACAATACACTCTATTTGAGAGGATTGTACAATATTCATCTAAAGCTTCACCAATTACAGATGGGCCTAGGAATGTTTATTGCATCTTCTAATGTCTTGATAATAAAGATTAGTAAGGCAACAACCTCTATTATAAGTATCAGTTGGATTGTTTAACCCTTTTAGGAACAAGTAAGTAATTCACCCAATTATAGTATGATTATTATTAAAATACAAAAATTAATAAATATAGCAATCATATGCTGAGCAGCATGACTTGTTATCCTTTCTAGCTTATAGCATCTACTTTTCAAACATTTTATTAGATGTTTACCTCCACTATCTAATTATGTATATAGGTATTACTGTCATGAAATTAGTTTACTATATTGCATGGATTCTTTTAGAACACATAAGTAATTCCTGGTTTAATGGAAAAGCAATTTTTATGGTTTCTTCTTCATTTATTTAGGATACCTGGACTACAGAAGATAAGATGTCACTTCCAAAAATCAAAGAAACAATAAATTAATATTAATAGGTGTATGGCAGCTTATACATGGACTTAACACAACATTTAAACCCATTTATTATACTAATATTTCCATTTACTTTTATTCCTTTAGCTTTACATTTTAATTCACAAAATACTTCTTGCAGAATTGCTGTAAAAAGTTTTGGAGATATGAAGTAACCCTGTGTTACATCCTACTCAATGTTAAATTTTCTAGTATCATTAGGAAATATAACTGTTGGTGCTGCATTTTTATAAATATTCTTCAGAATATAACAATATCATGGGTTTATATCTGGATGATTGAATGCTTTAATCGCTGAAGAAATGCTTATAGAATCAAATGTTTTTTCATGTTTGATTATTTTAATACTCATTAAATCACTTTCACATGTGCATATAGCAAAAAATATTAAAAATTGTTTATGATAATTTCATCTCTCCTGATTGACATTGTCTTGATAATGATTAGTCTAAGATTTTGTAATTTGACTCTTTGAAATCTAGTCCAAACCTGTTTCTTGAAATTTTTTGTCATAATGCTATGACTGTTATTTATATGTGCCATTACATTTGACTTCTTCTGTTCATTATAATACTGGTTACTTACTTATGTTTGCTGAATAAATTGATTATATTTTATCATTATTATATATTTTGTGTTTGCTACACTCTCCGATCCATTAAAAATAACACCCAATGTAAGACTGGCTGATTATCACTATTGGCTATTATGGATATATCATTATTTGGTTTTTATTTATGATACACCTTCTACTTCCATTACTGTTAACTACTGTCCCTCTTTTAAATGAACATACATTACTAACAGTATAATATAATCTGTTCTTGACAATCCAACATATATTTACTGAATTCATATATTTTAGTTTGGCAGTTATTAAAGTATATAAATGACATTGATTCAGGAAATCTAGCAAGAGAATTTCAAAATAATATTTAATGGTAAGACCAACTTTTTAATACTTAAAGAGCAATTACAAGAAATCTACGAATTATAATCCATCATTATATAACAGAAAAAATTAACCCAAAGAAGATGATGGAGCAATGGAGAGAAATTATTACCTTGATGAAGATCCTGGATCATTTAAAGACAAAAGAAGGTCATGAGTGAAAAGGAAAATATTATTTCCTATAGAATTGTGATTGAACACAGGATATGGTGACAGTTAAAAGGAAATATCAGATTATCACTATTCAAAATTAGGAAGAATTATCAGATTTTTCTTATGGTGAGTTTCTACATTATAATCGCAACAGATTGGGAAAAGTTAATATTTTATATGGAATAATCAAGGTAATTAGTTTTTGAGGAAAATATAAAAAACAAAACAAATTACAACTTTGATTGACATATGGATTGATCATCATTAATGCCAAAGAAGACCTTTATAGCAAATTTATCTTTAAAAATACATCCTATTACATTGTTCCATGCGAAGCAAGTTATATTGGATGCTTAGAACAAATGGATAGACAAATTTATTGTGTTTTTCTAGTTATACCATTTTTGATTTAAGATGCTGCCTAAGGTCATTATATACTGAAATTATTGGATGAATGATTATAATAAAAAAGTATACTGATATACCCCAAAAAGAAAATTAAATTTACTAATCAAAAAGTTATAAGTCTAATATAGACTTAATTGACATTGGAAAAAAGTTCAAGAATTCACTTTACCTTAATTAAGTTTGAAATAATGGCTGATAACTTTGTCTATTGAATACCAGAAGATGTTCTTGTGGAGAACTATAGAAGACTGAAGTGATATAAGAATGTACTCATCATATTAAATTAAAAAAATTAGGGAATTCTTAAGAACTTAATAATAAATTTATTTAAAAGAAGATAAAAGTTTATAAAATATACTAAGGTGTGATAATTAATATTTTTATATTTATTTATTAAGGGAAAGATATAAAATATCTATTTCATGATGTCTGCTTTCTATTTGCTATAAATATGTAATGTATATGTGAAGAGTGTAGGTTTTATAAATAGAAGTATAAAACTTAGTTAAAGATATGAAGAAAATAATAGAATAAAGCATTTGAATTTATTAGACTTTTGATAAATATGTAATTTTTTTGTTATAACTTTGTTTTAAACAAAATAGATGCACATATTTGTATGAAATTAATTAATTAAAAGTTTATCAGCATGTAATAAACATTGTTTGATTATTTGTTAATATATTTACTGTTCTTTTTCTCATAAATTCTCATCATTTCAAAATTTAGTGACTATTTACAGTAAGGTGAATAAATTGTTGTTTATGTAATATATTGTTTGCTTAAAAGTATAGGTCAAATTATGACAGCCAGTGAGATAAGATTTTTATTCAACCAAGCTAGTCATGGCATAACTTTAGTAATTCTGAAGGGTGTTAAAGCTCCTGCCATGGATTTCACATTATACAGGTGGCAACATGGATTAAATCTAGTATAATTCCTTTACCATGGGGGATTTCCTTTTAATTAATTAAAGGCTGGTTTAATGGTCGTGAATATTTATATAAATAGTGCCTGGTCTGAATATTAATATGATTTATAGAGTTATTAAGTTAAAGTAAATAATATTTCCCCTATCTCTACATAAATGTTACATATTTGTTTCCTAATATAAGATTAGAGGAGTGTTACATGAAATAGATCTACCACCATGAGACTTGGTTGGTTAATATTAATTACCCGGGGCTGTTATAATATATATGATCACTAGATGGAGCTTTACCAATAGCAACCTAACAAGCTTTGTTTACATAAATGCCGAAAAAGATAGAATTTAAAATCTCTATTGTTGTCACCCACCTCCAGACCAGCTGGTCCATCTAGTGATCATAAAATGCAAACTTAAAGCAAGTTACAAAATTTATAACTTTGTTTTGATTATAATATATATATAGAGAGAGAGATTATATATATATAAAGAAAGAGAGATCAATTCAATATACAATGATTAGAAAATAAATGCCTTCAAAATCAAGCATTCTGTATAAAATTAAATATGTAGTTTCATTTTTTTAGAAAATACGTTACATTTATTAAACATAATTTTCTGTAATCATTATGCATGCATTAATTTGATATTAAATTTATTATGTTCAGGTTTATTTTCTAAATATACCATATAGCTATGTCTTTAGTTTTTTTTTTTTTCCAGTTTATGATTTTTTATTTTTGATGAAATATATAAAAGAGATCGATTTTTTTTTTTTGCTCAATTTGTATTTTGTTTCTATTTAATTGATGGCACTACAATGTATGAAAACATAGACTATAACAGCATATTTGAAATAACTATATCTCCATTATATTTTAAAAACTGGAATATTTCTATCCAAATATAATATGATGCAGTTGTCCAAATTCTTGTATATCAGTTCTATAAAGTTATCAAAACAATCGTCAAGCATTGGTGGTCGAGCGGTCAGCAACAGCTGCTTTACAAGCAATTGTCTTGGGTCGCTTCCCGGCTGATGCTATGACACATGAGAAGACAAAAAAAAACAATCTCCCCAACTATTCAAAGAAATGTAGCTATATAAAAAATATTGTTTGCTAATGTAATAGGAAAATGATTTTTTGTTTTCTTTCATTATGTCAAAAAATAATATAAAGTGGACTTGTTCAGAAAATGACATTTTAAAACATTAATCAATAATTATTGTTGTTTTTGTTAGTCATTGAATTTCTGTCTTTAAATCTCTTAATTTATTTTATTATACTGCTAAAAAGAGAATGGATTTTTTAAATCAAGTAATTAATAATACAGTCATCATAAAAGAAACTTTTTTACCTGATTTAAAAATTGTCAGCAACATACATCATAAAAGAATTCCATACGTCAATAATCAACTTGAATATATAAATTGGCAATTTTAGCATTTAATAGCTGTCGAAATTTAAAAGAACCATCAGTTATTCTAAACAATGAATCTATAATTTTTTGTCAACATCAACCACAAATTGCAGCCACTTTGTCTGTATTGGAAATAAACTCTAATAAATCAATATCAAATATAGGTTAGTGGACATTAATATTAAAAACATGCCTATAAATCATAGAAAAATTTTTTGATTGAATCCTTAATGTTTATACAATTAAATTTCATAACTGAGGATTGTCATGTATGTGTATGTAAATACATACGCACTAAATGTAAAACAAATACACAGTAATTATCATATTTCATCTTGTCTTCAAATAATGGACTTGACTAGATTCTTTTCTTATCGCGATTACATTCATATATATATACATAAAGATAATGCGCGGCCAGTAGCAAGAACAGACAAATAGGCAAAGATGCTCACAGAATCCGAATTTTTCCATTAAGTTAGGGATCTGGCAATAAATAGTCAGCCTTTTTGAAGATAAGGCAGAGAATCACAGTCAAACCTGAAAGATGATATGCATTTTCCAAAGAATAACTGTCAAACTTGAAAGGTAGTACATACCTTCTACAGAGAGAATGACTCTCAAGCCTGAAAGACACTGTGCTGCCCAGAGAACAAGTTAAATCTGAATAACAGTATCCTGGTTCTTCTTGTATGGTCAAATGAAACTCCTTCTAACCTGAACAGCAATGAGCATTCTCCATATTATAGCTATCTAAACTAATGGTTAATGCAGTGGGGCAAGACTATGTTTAGAACTGGAAGCTTCCAGAACTAATGCTGAAGTGAGGTAAACTGTAAAGGGAGCTGGAAGAGTTGCTGCACATACTCATGAGCCAGATTGTCAAGTACTTGTAGAGAAATCTATAAGGGTGCCTACAGTCTGGCAAACTATAACGGGAGCTGGAAGAGTTGCTGCACATACTCATGAGCCAGATTGTCATGTAATTGTAGAGAAATCTATAAGGGCACCTACAGTCCGTTCTTCAACAATTCACATTAGAACTACTAGCTGTACCTCACCAGATAGTAGCAGGTGGAGTATAACTGTTTGTATCTATATATTACTAATAAATATATTATTTAATTGTATGTATACTCATTTGTGTTTATACGTATAATCATGACTAAATACAACATATTTGATGCAGTTTGACAAAATATTCTTTTTTACCCCATAACTGGGAATAAAGATTCAAACAATAAAATTTTGCCCCTGTGGGTTGTTAGATCTTGTCATTATTTAGAAAAAATTACCACAAACATTTGTGTGTCAATTAAATTTTCTAAAATCATTCAAGAGTGGTTACTCTAATAATAAAGTCAGAAACTCTCTCTAGGGGATTGAGAGATTTTTGTCTTTATCAGAAATTGACAGTTACACAAATAGTTGCTCATCAAATAAACATTAAAAATCATTCTGAGCAGTGAATGACTCAAATAAATTAAAGAAGAATTTTTTTTCTCTTAAAAATATAAAAAGGAGAAAAATAACAGAATGGTTAATATTGGCTCAATTGAAGCATTTGATCTGGTCTACCCAAAGAATTGGTCAAGAAATAAAGATCAAATAATCTTTTATTTATATGGTTGTCAGGTCAAAAAGCCTGAGTTGAAATTAGCCATGCTTATGTCAATAATCCGACTCAGACTTAGAGGTCCCTAAATTACAAACAATATCAGAGATCACATGATCACTATCTCATACTAGCACATAATTGTTATTAAACAATTCAAAACAAAGCAAAACTCTCCATATAGTAGTGCCATCTTGTGCTAACAAGAGCAATCAATGGATGCCAGAAGGCTTGTGCATGAAATCCCTATCTAGTGCCTACTCATCCAATATCCCCAGATTAGTTTATGGCTTGTATCCTTCATCAGTGAGGAGCCTTGGATCTGAGAGCACTGCACCTAGATCTTAGGATCTAATGCAACCCTCCAGCACCTACCTTTTAACTCTATTTAACTACAAAACTATGAGAATGAAATTGAAAACACAATTAATATTTCTAATCCAAGCTCAATAGCTTATATAGTCATATGGGTCTGAACTCAATTCAGCACCCATACATTTTGGTGTCTTTGGCTCTTTAACAACTATAGCCACCACTATCCTATTAGGTAGGATTGGTGTTAAACCACTAAACATCACATGATTACTATCTCATACTAGTACATAATTGTTATTAAACAATTCAGAACAAACCAAAACTCTCCATATAGTAGTGCCATCTTGTGCTAACAAGAGCAATAGTTTTGTAGTTAAATAGAGTTAAACAGTGGTTGCTGAAGGGTTGCATTAGATCCTAAGATTTAGGTGCAGTGCTCTCAGATCCAAGGCTCCTCTCTGATAAAGGCTACAAGCCAGAAACTAGTCTGGGGATATTGGATGAGTAGCCACTAGATAGGGATTTTATGCACAAGCCTTCTGGCATCCATTGATTGCTCTTGTTAGCACAAGATGGCACTACTATATGGAGAGTTTTGCTTTGTTTTGAATTGTTTAATATCAGAGATAACAGTGGACCTAGATTTTTGACAAGGTATTATCTCTCCTAACCAATTTTTTTACTCCTAAACCTGTAAAGATAATGCAGAAATATTATTTCAATCGTTGTGTCTAAGGGGAATGGAAAAAGCTAGAGATTTTGCTATTAAATTCATTCATTAACATTAAAATGTCATTTTAAAAAATTCCTTAATGAAGCTCTTCAAAATTGTTTTTATCTGAAGAATAAACAATTCCAATCTTAAACTCAAGCTATTAATGAATCTTGACAAACTTGAGTTGCCTTTGTCTCAAGCAACACTAGCAGAATTAACAACTAATCAAGCAAAGTTATTGAAAAAAATAATTTCAAAGCATTGAGCAGAACACTGGGTCAATCAAGCACCCAGCTGGAAGATCAAATAAATCAACAATTGAGTAAGAAGCAATTATTTTAAATGTAATGGGAGATATGTAATTAAATATATATGAAGAAAGAAAAAGTACATGAAATGATAAAAAAAAATTATTGATATTTAAAAAAAAAAACAGGGACTGAAATAGAAAAATTGTCAGCAAAATTATATACCCAATGTCTAAATATTGATGATGTAACAGAAGATTGAAAAAATGCAGCAATAATATTGATAATTTAGAAATTAATATAGAAGATAATAAAAATTAAAAAACTATCAATTTTCTACAAAATCTGACTACAATAATTGTAACTTCTTAAATTAAACAGGATTCTATTGAACCAAAACAAGTTAGATTTAAACATGTCTTAGCAACAATAGATTTTATTCAAGTGCTGTAAGATGTTGTAAAAAGGAATAATAAATATGAGTTATAATTATGCTTTGAATTAGTATATTATGGAGAGGTATTTTAATTTGTATAAGTATTATTACAAAGATTGAAGATTTGCATCATCAATATATAGATCTACAATATTATATTCTAAAGAATATTTATCAAAATTCATTATCAGTAATTAAATTAAATGACGACCATAGAAACATTTTCACAGAGAAGAAAAATTTATGGCAAGATTTTTCCATATCTCCAAAACATTTTAGATCTGCTTTACAATAAGTATTTTGTGGATTAAAATGGCAAACTATTTATGATGATTATTTAGATTTTTCAGATGATGTAATTGTTTCTGAAAATGCTTTAGAGCTTCAGAAAATGTATGTATTGTTAGTTGAAAAGAAGAAAGTAAGGACATGTTAAAAAGTCTTAATAATGTCCAATAGATTTTTTACAAAAATAAATTAAAAATTAATAATTAGGAATTAACAACTACAAATATATTACTCAAATTTAGTGCAAATGGAATATAAGGAATAAAATTAGTCATAGAATTAAACTTGAATGGAGTGCATCTTTTCATAGCAGAATCAGATCTTCTATTTTCTTATATAAAAAGAACAATTCTTTTTTTTAGATTCAACAATAATGTTACTGTTAATAAGATTTTGAGGCCACTATCAAAAACTTTTCAAATATTAAAGCTTAATAGAGAAATTTATTATAACATACAAAATTTTGTAAAGATTGAAAAATTAAAAGAACTAATACAGAGAGCTGTGAAATAAAAAAAAAGTTTATTGTTATTGTAAGGAACTATTGCATATGCATATATTTTACATTAAATTTATTAAAAATTCTAATTTGTTACTTATTTAATATTGTTTTGCATTCTGTGTTATTGAATTCACAATTATGGAGAGGAGATGGAATATTTTGTAAATGACAGACTGAAACCACAAGGTAATCAATCTTTAAAAAAAGAAAGATCATGACTAACAGAAAAAAGTCAGAGTAGTATACTAAGTGAAAATAAACCAAAAAAAATATTTACCAAAAAAAGGACCACAGTTTACTGACAAGATTTACAGGTACTAGTTTGTGGAATAATCTTTAGGTGTGAAGGTTAACTGCAAACAAGTAATGTGTGTTTTTATTCAAGATTATGCTTTGCCTTATCTTAAGATAAAGTGATGTGTCATCAAAAACATGTACTGCTTTAGCACAGACTGTTCAAAACTCTTCTTTATGCTTTTCTTATTTTTTTTGTTATATTATTATGAGTCAGTTTATTTAGTATTGAGCCCCTTATTTTGTGATCTTTTTATGCTAAAGGTTACTTTTATGCATTAACAATGATAATGAAATTATGTTTCATACAATATGTGCATCCTGTGTAACGTTAATCATTTCGTTCTTGTCCATTTTTCAATATTTATAAAAAAATTAGCTGACATAATTTTAGCTGATTGTACTGGTATAAAAATACAAAATGGATAGCAATAAAAACTCTAGTATACATCATGAATTGAGGCACCAAATGGTACTGATATAAAGATTTGCAACATTTGTTAACTAGTCCATTTTCAAGTCCTCAATTGAAAATACCAAATTGTAATGGACCAAAATATTTAAAACACTAAAAATGTAATGTAACAAAATGGGCAATATTCAACTTATTTAATACACCCTGAAACTTACATCAAATTAAAATGATATAAAAAATGAAAGCCGACACTTCAAGTGGCCGTGCAAATTACAGTTTCCAAATCATAACAATATAAATAGTTAAACGATTCTTATTTAATGCCCTCATGCATATATCTGGAAAATTGTAATAGATTATCTTCTTAATCAACAAAGCTTAAACATTTCACACACTAAATTATAGATAACTACAATATGCATTGTATTACTAATAATCCATTTTAAATCAAGTGGTTATTAGAAGTTTACTATCAAAATTAAATGTGGACTTCATCAATAATCTTTAGATTTGAACAAACTAAATTGTTCTAATGGGTATAATCCAATATCAATCTCAATCCATTGACAGTCAGTTTTATAACTACACAAAATTATTATCTTTCTAATCAATAATAAATTGTCATAATAAATATAAAATTATACATTAGCATCTAAATATAACAACCTTTATTTGTTTGAATCTAATAAAATATTTATGCTTTATAAATTATTAAACTAACTTAAATATGAATTTTATCCAAAATAACCAATATACATAATTGTTAAAATATTTATGATGATTTTTTAATCAGTTACCGAACATATAACAATAATAAATCACTTAATCTATTATACTATAAAATATGTACCTCTTGATATCAAATATTAATTCATTATATTAATTGTTTCTAGGTCAAATAATAATAATAATAATAATAATAATAATAATAATAATAATAATAATAATAATAATAATAATAATAATAATAATAATAATAATAATAATAATAATAATAATATATATTGAATAAATATGAAAGGAAATAACATATAATGATATATGCACTTACCAATTCAATCTCTAATTTCTTGATTATTTTGCAATTATTTAATGTAAGAAATATAATTTATAAATCAATATATAATCTTTAAATATTAAACTTACATTAGTCATTAAATATGCATAAATAATTAAAGTGATTAATAAATTGAGTTTATTTGTTAATACATTTTAATTGGATATCATGAAGTATAGTCTTCATCCAAATTTTTATCAAGAAAAACAACAAAGATTTGCTTGTTTTATGTCTAATATATATAATATAGAGAATTTTTGTAAAATAAAAATGTTGTTGCGCACACACACACACACTATTTAAAATACAAGAATGCTAATGATAATTATATAATATTCAACATATAATAATTTATTAAAATAAGAAAAAACAATAGACATGTTTATTCAAGTATTTCATTTACAAAGTATAATATTAAGGAATAATTGTTTCAATACAATCATTTAATTTTCAATACTTACAATGTGTGCATTGAAGAACATATGTGAGCAATGAACAAACACATCATATTTCAAACTAAAATTATAAACATTTAAAATGTAAAAAGTAATTTTTTTAACTTTATTCTATTTTCATGTATATGAACAAATAAATTATCAACTTACAATATATTAACCAATAATACTTATATAATAGAGTACAAATAAGTAAATAAATAAATAAAATACACATTTGTGTAAGTATTGCAAAGAAACACATTACTTCTAACTTTCATTCTGTGAGCTTCAAATAATTTAATATTATTAATTAATATAGTCAATGTTGAATATATTATGAATAGTTATCCAAAAGAAAATATGATATCCAATTACCAGTATACTCTAAGTAATATTTTATAATTCTTGGTATTATAAAACATTTAGTATCATAAATAGTTTTATATATAAGCAGACATTCTCTGTTTATAATAAAGGCTATCCATAAATAAATTGATTCAAATCCTATATTGAAATAATCCATCACCATTATAAAATGATATTCTTAAGTAGAAACAATTCATATATATATAGCAGTATATTATTAATATTATATTTAATGTTTTCACGATAGTATGATATAGACAAATTACTTTTTGGGCAAAACCGTGTGTTATTTTCTATTATATACCAATATTTTGACAAACTAGCATCCGACAATGGCCGATGCTAGTTTGTAGAAATATCAGAATGTAATAGAAAGAAACACATGGTTTTGCTCAAAAAGTCATTTGTCTACAGTATATTATTAATTTTGAAGTTTAATAATCAAAATGTTTTGCTTATCCATAACAATCATCTTTCAGCAAAAAAACATTAAAATGAATTTGAATTTAGAAATTTTCTTTTTCCTTCCCCTGACAAGTGATTTAAAAAACCAGATTGTTTACCAAGCAAATATATTCCTTTTCTACTCCATCATATCTTGGTTATCAAATAAACACTTATAAAACATAAAATATATAACAATGCTTGACTTGCTTCAATAAGAATTAAAATATTAGAGAATAATTTAAAATTATTCAGTCTTATTTATATCTTCACAATAATTGATGTCATATTCATCATTGAAACTAAGGTTACATTTGTTATTCACTCAAATATTAAATTTAAATTTATCCTGCATTTCATTTCTTTTATAACAATTAAAAATATATATAAAATAATATTCCACAATGAATATACCAAAAAAATGTACACTTTGAAAACATATATGATATTCTTGAACTTAATACATGCTAAAACAATTAGAACTACATTTTCAGAATATTGCATTGGAAACATATACTTTATACATATTATTCCAACTTAAACATTACACATATAATGTAAATATAAAAATCTACATGTTTAAAAAATTAAATATTTGTTTGTAGTGTTTATGATATACTAATTGTGACTGCAGTAAGAAAAAATATAAAGAATAAAGAAATATTAATCAATTTTATTAAAGATAACAATTTTATTATTTACATGTGTTTTTAAATGAATAAAATTAATTTATTCTTTTATGTCATAATAATAATAATAATACATTTCTTTCTCTAGCATTTTGTTGTCATAGCACAACAATCTTCAGATTAATGCATAACATTTTTAACACTATTTAGAAAATACAAAAAAAAATTATGCTTGATCTTATATCATATATGGAAATTAAACACAATTTGGTAGGTACAGTATATATATATACCTGGGTCTCATTTTACGCAATAGATAGGTTTTTCAGAAAACATGCGCAAATGAAATTGCACAAAAATAGACGTAACTTACATTGAAAAAGGGGGGATGCGGTCTGTGATTTTTCAAAATTTGCGTAAAAGCAAAGCACCAACGTAAAATTACTTTAAAATCTGTGCAAAAAAAAAAAATAAAGAAATAAAATATGACTAATAAAAAATTTCAAATTTGAAAAAAATTGATACAAGACAAACTTTTTTTAACTATAATATTTAATTTTATTCAAAATAATATATTTTTATGCATAATTTACAGTACAGTAATTTACATTTTTTATACACATTTTAATTATCATCGCTATTTCCCAAAAAACACATTCATTTGCAAACTTGTAAAAAATCAGATTCTCACAAGAGGAAATACAACTAGTGCCAAGTTCACTCTCATGTTGTGTTAATGGTTTTCTGTTGACAATGTAATTAGTAATTAATCTTTGAGATGATGATTTTATTAATTGTTTATGAATTTAGACTTATGATAATAAAAAGACATTTATTTACCACTGCTGGGAAAAATTTACTTAAAACTAACATCTAAAAAGTAAATTCTTATTTTTGTCTTTAATTTTTTAATTTTCAATTCTGTTTAAAAATCAAATTTCATTTTACATCACATTAATTTCAAGTCACCATAAGTAATTTTTAAATTGTTAATTACAATTAAAAATCAGATTTTAATTTTTAATTGTCAAATTTAATTGTGCCCACTGCTATTACTCACCTTTTAAAAATAAACTTGTGAACACTAAATGATTAATAATTGATTACGTTCTTTTTTAAAAAGCAAAAACAGAATGTGATTTAAAATGCAAAATTAACACGCACAATGTTTGAACAAATTTACATTATAATCTTGTAAAATTTAATGTGTGTATACATAAAATGTGGAAATCATGATTTTAATTTCATTATTGCATAAAATCTTACTATTATAAAGCATTGAAAATATTGAAATTACTAAGATGAAAGTCAAATTCCAATAATGTGCTATTATTTTCAATATAATGTAAGTGCACAAAATTTATTATTTAAAGTAATAGCACATTATCGGAGTTCGACTTCCAGTGAAACATGAATCGCGTAAAAAGAGGCCCAGGTGTATATTATATTGGACTTATTCATAATAACAGTGGATTTCTCTTTATATATGGAGATAAATATACACAAAAGTATACTGTATCAAAATTCTGGCACAGCAAAGTAACAAATATTTTTGCACCAAAAATTTATGATTATAACAGTTGATAATTATCAACATACTTTTGTAAAATATATATTAAATACTGCCTAGTGCTGTACTAGCAATTAAAAATAAAAATAAAAATCCATATAACACTACAGTACTAAAATTTCCTTCCGCTTCTTCTTATTTGCATTGCTGAATTATATATAATATAATACACCACATACACCTTAAATGACACTCTACAATGCAGTTTAACATATGATTTAAAATAAATCATATGTTAAACTGCATTGTAAAGTGTCATTTAAGGTGTATATGGTGTATTATACTACAATACTAACGAAAATAACAAAATTTTACTAAAATTCTTACATTACAATTGGTTTCATCTATTAACAATAAACCTCAAGTAAAATTCAACTAAAAATAATATATATATACAAAACAAAATACTTTCCCATCATTCATTTCAACAACCAACTTCTTTTAACATCAAATGATGTCTTTATGAGATGAATAGCCTCAAATTCAAAAAAAATTATCATCACAATTTATTTTATTCTTCTTTTCAATTCACTTTTTTCATAAACGGTAACCTCTGCATTGTAAAATAATATTTTATGACTCGTATTCAGTTCATAAATATACAAAACTGACTTTTGATATCTATTTTAACTCTACTCTTATGAACTTTAACTCTTTCATTAAGACTTAATTTACTCTGATGTATATAATTATTATGATAATTACAAGGTATCTTGTAAACTTCCACAGGAATAGATTTTCAATCAATTGACGATTTTGAACTATTTAGTAATGAATTTAAATGCAGGCCTTTCTTCCAGGCTACTTCTATACTATCCAATAAAGAACTTTTCTTATAAATCAATTTACTAATTGATGCCTTATAGGGAAAAGAAATAAACTCTTTATTAATACTATTAATTAAATCTTTATTATTAACTGACTTATAGATATTTTTATTAAACATAATATTACTAATAAATTCATGAATATATCCTAACTCAATATATTCAGAAGCAAATTGACTCCTCTAGATATAACTATTATTTTTAAAATTATTAAGACTTCTATTCCTGTAACAAAAATTCAATAAAGAAATTTCTTAAGAGTAAATGGTTGAACTGCCTTGCCTTATCATATTTCTTAAATTCATTGCTTTAATAAAATGATTACAAAATAAAACATTATCAATTTTATCAATACATAACTCTAAAAATTTTAACTTATCAAACGCAAATATATCACCCTCAATAGTAAATTTAATATTTGAAAAAAAAAAAAAAAGCATTCAATCTATCAAAAAAAATCTTTCAATTTATCTTCCTGTATACAAACAAATAATCATCAACATACCTAGCAAATAATTTTAAAGAATCAGAAAAGTGATTAATAACACTACTCTAAAAATCAATATATATATATATATAGAGAGAGAGAGAGAGCACATTAAAAGAAAAATAACATACTAATAAACCATCCCTCTTTAATTTTATAAAATACATCATAACACAGAAAAGTATCATGAATAACCTTAATCTTATATGCAGAAAAATATTAAAAGCTCTTTAAAACAGTAAGAATCAATTGATTGATACATATATCAATCAGTTGATAGGAAAAAAAGAGAAAGAGAAAAAAGCATTGATATCTTTCTTACTGTTTTTAAGAAATTTGAAAGATTAGGTTATTTATGACTTGCTATTATTATTAGAGAATTCTATGTATTTTGTGTGTAATGATGTGTTTAATAAAATTAAAGAGTGATAGGTTATTTATTATATTACTTCTCATTTAATGTGCTCTATTTATATTGATTTTTTAGAGTAGTATTTCTTAATCACTTTTCTGGTTCTTTAAAATTATTTTTTAGGTATGTTGATGATTGTTTGTTTGTTATTCAGGGAGATAAATTGGAGGACTTTTTTTTGATAGATTGAATGCTTTTGATGCAAACATTAAATTTACTATCGATGGTGATATATTTGAGTATGATAAGTTAAATGTTTTAGACCTAAGTGTTGATAATGTTTTATTTTATAGTAATTTTACAAAAGCAAAAAATTTAAGAAATATAAGGCCAGATAATTATCAATCTTTTATTCTAAGACACTTTCTTTATTGAATTTTTGTTATAGGAATAGAAGACTTAATAATTTTGAAAATAATAGTTATATTTAGAGGAATCAATTTGTTCCTGACTATATTGAGTTATGATATATTCATGAATTTATTAGGAATATCATATTTAATAAAATATCTATAAATCAGTTAATAATAAAGATCTAATTAATAGTACAATTGAAGAGTTTATTTCCCCTATAAAGCATCAATTAGTAAATTGATTATAAAAATAGTTTTTTTATTGAGTGGTATGAAAGTGGCTTGGAAGAAAGGCCTGATTTTAAATTCATTATTAAATAGTTTAAAACTGTCAATTGATTGCAAATCTAATCCTGGGGTAGTTTATAAGATATCTTATATGTGCCATAAAGTTTATATAGGTCAGAATAAATCAAATCTTAATGAAAGAGTTAAAGTTCATAAGAGTAGAGTTAAAAATACATATCAAAAGACAGCTTTGTGCATTCATAAACTGAATACAAGTGATTAAATATTATTTGACATGCAGAGGCTATCTTTTATCAAAAAAGTGAATTGAAAAGAAGAGTAAAAAAAATGTTGATGATATTTTTTTGAATCTGAGGCCATCAATCTTAATCTCATGAAGACATCCCTTGATGTCAAAGGAAGTTAATTGTTGAAGTGAATGATGGGAAGACAATTTTGTTTTGTGTGGGAATATATATATATATTGCATGCTCTTTTGAATTTTACTTGAGAAAGTCTATTTGTAAATAGATGAAATCATAGTTGTGCAGAAATTTAGCAAAATTTTGTTTTGGCTACTTTTGTTATGTTATATGAATTTCTATTATATATACATAAATTACTTAGTAAATGGAAACTCGATTATATAAATGAAGTCAAATCCACAGCAAAGGTGTATTGATGTGCAGAAACCAATTATATCTACTCTGCTAATTGAAAGAAAACAATAGTGAAGCTATCTGAGCTATTACTTATCAAAAATGGTATTTTTTGTTTACTTCATCACGTTATGTGTAAGTAGCAGCTGAACATTAATCTACAAGAGTTAGATACAATGTATAGCAACATTTCTTTTATTCAAACTGAAATTAAACTCTCCCTTCTGCAAGTCATGTATTTAAATTTAATATTTTTAATCGATTGATACAGATATAAATTATTTAATAAATGGAAACTATTAAGGGCCAATGAATCAGACTGTTTTTGCTGGCTAAAAAAAAGCAATAACAGAATTGTCTAAGCTACTAGGTTCTCTATTTTGATGAGTCACTGACATTATTATATATAGTTATCAGCTGAATCTTAAAGCTACAAAAGAGGAGTTACAATGCATAGCAACATTTTTTAATTCCACCGAAAATTAAGATTCTCCCATCAGCAAATCATATATATATATATGATAGATTTTGCAAGGTCATCCTCATTTAATTTTGATTATGAATATAACAACAGTTTCCACTTCATCAACTGCATGATGAATATAATATTATAAAGATGGTGGTAGAAATATTATAAATACTGGTTTACAACAATGTTAACGTTTCAGCAATAGAAAAACAGGTATATAAAATTGAAAAAATTAAAGTCAGAAAATCTTCACAGAATAATCTGTTTTTTAAAAAGAAAGACAGTCTTAAAATAATATAAAATCGGCTGATAAAGGTAACACTATTGTTGTTATGAACGTGACATGTATAATGGATTGCTTTATTAAATGATAAAATTTATAAAAAATCAAAAAGAGATTATATTACTTATTCAGAAAAAAACAACTAAAACAATTGTTTATAAATCATCAATTAAAAAAGACAAAAAAATATTTCCTCATGAAAAGTCTGACCAAAATTTTATGGATTTCCAAAAATTCATAGAGCTGATACCCCTTTCGACCAATAGTAAGTACCAATAGACTGTTTCACTCACATTTTATCTAGATATTTATCTGATTTTATAAAACCTACAATTCCATTTTTTAAATCATATATTTAAAAACTCTATACGGTTTATTTTTTTTTATTATATACAAATGATATTCTCTTCAGCTTTGGTGTTATTTCTTTGTTTACAAATGTTCCAGATGATGAAGCTTTATATGCAATATCTCAACACTGCAATTTTCTGAACCATATTATTGCTTTAGCTGAACACTGTCTTTCAAACACCTATTTTGAATACAATGGACACGATTACAAACAAACTTTTGGCACTTTTATGAGCTCACCTGTCCCAGGAGTAATAACTGATTTATTTATGGAAAATATAGAAACTCGTGCTTTAGAATCAGCATCTTTAAAATCTCTTATTTGGCTCTAATATTAATGATATACATACATCATATATATTATATGATCTTTTCTTAGACTAAAATAATATCCATCCTCGTATTACATTTACAACTGAGACAAAATCTGATGGAAAATTTCTATTTCTTGATGAGTCTCTTCATTAGGAAACAAAATAATCCATCATTTTCAGTTTTCAGAAAAAATACACACACTAACAGATACTTACAATTTTCATCACATTATTATCTAACTCAATTTTTTTTTTTTTTTTTAGCCAAAACTCTTTTCACCACAGCAATTAATTTCTCAGATAAATAGCATCTAAAATAAGAAATAAATCATATATGGCTATAATAATAAAATTATATACCAATTCTTAATTCAGGCTCAAAATAATAAAAATACCCCCCCCCCCAAAAAAAAAAACAACAACTATTAGTATTTGTGTTCCTTATATAAAATGTACTGCAGACAGTATTGTATGTATAATTAAATGTTACAATATAAAAACAGCATATAGTACTTATCAAAAAAAAAAATAGTATCATAACCAAGCCTAAAGATTCAATCCCTCTTGAGGCTTATAGGTTTATAAAATTTCATGTAAAATTTGTAAATCTTCCTATGGTGTTATGAGAAATTGTCACACCAGTACTAGAAGAGATGAACATGCTAATGCAGTTAAGAAATACTCATCAGCAGCACAATATTGATTTCTCTAACACCAGCATTCTACTCAGATCAGAGAAGCAATTGAAATACAAAAAAAACTGACTTTTATCAATAAAATTGATGACACATGCAAACATCCTTCTATTTGGAAGAATTTTTTTTAAATATATATTACTCTGAAGATTTTTTTTAATTTTTTTTCAGTTTTATACACCCACTTTTTCTACTTGTGAAACATTAACATTGTTATAAACCAGGATTTACAGTGTCTCTACAACCATTATCACCCAGTTGATGGCTTGTGAGAACAATTCAAAATATCAGTATATTTGTAATCAAAATTATACACAGATGAACTCATGCAATATATCATTATGGGCCAAAAATATTTTATCTTCATATATTTATATTCAATAATTATTGATTTATTGGAAAATGAAGATCTCCCCATGTTTAATGTAGATTCTTTGATCATGATTTCTGTTCTTCATGTAACAACAGCCAAATGTTCTTAATTCATTTATCCATCTCACTTCAGATATTTTTCTAGGTCTTTTGTAATGTTTTTGAGATCCAATTTAAAACTTTAATTGTTAATTAATCTATTATTATATATTTCACCAATATATTCACCCAGCTCTATCTTACTGTCTTTTAATTATTTCAATAAGACAGTGATCTCTTTATGTAACCTACCATACACACTTCATTCTTTACTGAATGGTATGGAGTTCTCTGTATTGCTCTTTTATTAAGTGTCCAAGCCTTAGATCCATAAATAAGAACATTTGAAACACACACACACACATATATATATTAAAAACTTTCCTTTTCAAACAGATAGGCATATTTACTTTTAATAATAAGTAATTTCTGCTGAATGAACTCTATCTAAATTTAATTATATGACTAATTTCATCCATTATTTATCCATTTATATTTAAAATCTAAACAAGGTAGTGTACTTATTGACTTGTTTTAATTCATGGTTATCAATGTACATCTTCTTCTGAGAAAATTCCTTGAACTACTTATGATCTAAGACTTTTATTTTTATTCCTATTTTCTTAGTTTATTCTGATAACCCCTGAATCAGTTCCAAAATTTTGAAGCAATATTTGCAAACAAATTAAATAACTATATCATCAATAAAATCTAGATGAAGTAAATATTTTTCATGTATTTGTATTTCCTTATATTTTCATTTTAATCAACAAAATACTTCTTGGAAAACAATTGTGAAAATTTTTCGAGATATAGAATCTCCAATCATAAACTCTTTATAATGTTGATTGTTTCAGTACCCCACATAATTTAACAACTGCTGTTGCATTTCAAATATTCTTCAAGAATATGACAATATCCTTGTCAATATCTTGATGATTGAGAGTTTAGTCAATAAAACAGTAATTAGAGAATCAAATGTTTTTTTATGATTTACTAATACAAAGTATAATGATAAATAATATCCATTGTTACTTTGTACTTTTTTTCTAATTACATGTACGTCATCCACTATGCTAAATTAATTTTAAATTTATCTTGCTAATTTGAGTGATTTATGTCTAAAGTTCTCTGTAGATGATTTATAGTTATTTTTGTAAAAGTTTTGTAGAGAACCAGAAGACATGTAGGTCTGTAATGTGTAATATTTTCTTTATCACCCTTTCTAAATATCAATATTATTACCTCATTCTTTCAATAATGGTACGCCATTATGCATTATATATATATATATATATATATATATATATATATATATATATATATATAATACTTCTGTTATTATAAAATATAAATCATAATATAACAAAATGACTATTATATAAAACAGAAAAACATTAAAATAATATGAAATAGTATTGCCAAGTGCTTTTAACTCATTTGAGTCCTTATCAAGTCTTGGAGTGGTAAACTCAAACATTGCATTACATCAGCCAGGAACAACTAATCAGAAAACTGGTTAACTTTGTATTAATAGTTCCAGAATGTTTTATAGCAAATGATTTCTTAATCTTACATTTTTTATCATGAGCTTCATCAGTTTTCCAATTAGTTGTGACTGGCTGATATGATGAAATGTTTGATAATAGAGTATAACAATTTTTATGTAGCCTTAATAAGGACTCATACACTTAAACAATACCAATATCATTAACAATCAATAATCTCAATCTGGTGTCAAATCAACTTCCTTTTATTCAATAAAGATGGAAACCTACCTTTATCTATGAGCTAATATGTTTATAAAGACACTAAAAATTGCAACTTGACTTCAGAAAGTGAACTTATTAATACAAAAAACATTAAATATACTTTATTAATTAAGTAAATATAACCTGTTCTGAAAGCAGACTAACAAATAATTAATTATAACTTTCAAATTGCTCTCCAATAATGTATACTTAGATAACAAAGCCATAATTCTCAAGGCTAGCTAAATATTCAATGTAAATATATAAAATCAGTTAACAAATAGAGTTTTTCAATAATTTCACCATTTTCTTAAGCTTTTCCTTCTTTATAAATTTAATTGCAATTTCACTTCTTCATTTAAAATATTTGACAATTTGAGAAGAGATAGTAATTGTAGATTATACTTTGTTTCTTGTACTTTATTAATCTATAATTCTTTCATACATTTTATGATATAATTCCTCTTTTTAATAATAGTTCTACATATTGTTCTTATTAATAAAGTAATTTTTTTTCAATGCAAAAATGTTGATTTATATTTTTGAAACTATTATTCTTTTCTATAGTTTTTCTTAATAAATTTTAACTATAATTTCTATATTATTATTAGCTTTTTTGCATTATTTTACAAACTCTGATATTTACTTTTTTAAAATTAAATCATGACTGAAAATTTTCATATTCATTCTTTTTTTATATATTGTCATATGTCAATTGAAAATATGCTATTAACCAATTACTTTTTTGTATCATCTACTTTTGTTTGTTCAAAGAGTATCAGTTATTTTCTTATTGATTTCAATCAAGTCTGAACCATCTTCAAAGTCTATTAATATTCTAAAATTAGTCACATGTTCTAAGTTAAAAATAGTGGAATATTTTTGAAGGACAGGATGTCAACTAATTATTTGGCCTATCATAATAACTTTTGTTTGTCTAGTTTTTCATTAAGTGTATCTTACATCTTCATAATCAATAACCATTTCCTGTGTTGAATTTAATAAGGACCTTATAATCTTGAAATACATATTTATCCATTAATCAAAATATAATGTAATTCTTCTATATTTTAATTTGATATTTCCATATTCATTTCGGCTTAATATTTTTTTCAAAAAAATTATTCATAATATATAGGTTTTTTTATTTTGTGAAATCCACAAATATGTATCCACTTATTCTAATCATTATAACCAAAGTTGCTCACACCATTTTCATATTTCTGTTGTTTATCAATTCTATCAGCAAAATTTCCCACAACAATTATAACATATTGTTTGGTCTGATTATCCCTTCATTATAATATGTACTTGCTGTAGCAAACCTGAATTATTTGCATTAAGTTATGTTACAACATTGGATGAGTATTGTTATGGGAAGTTATTATTATGTTGTTTGTGTGACATCTAATTTGTACTCTAATATAAACTATGATCATCATCACAGTCTGTTCAGCATTTTATTTAATTAGTTTTTAATGGCAAAACAGAAATAACTACATCCCACGGAGTGATGTAGCATCAAAAATCAATGAAAAATGGAATGATACCACTCTATTTTGGATTCTGTTATTATATAAGCTTGGTTTTTGATCAGGTTTTAAATTATATTGTGAATCTTATCTATTGTTTTAATTCATGTACAGACTAAACATTATGTAATAATCATTCATATACTTAAAGGATAAAGATGGGGTGTTACTTTTAACTATTTTTGAATGTTTAATAAAATATTAGTTTTTTTTAATAACTGTAATAATAAATAAATAATTATAACTTCTAAATATATGTAATTGGAAATCGGGAGTAGTTACCTCTTACTGAGTTATATAACACCAAAAACCAATAAAAAGATAGAATGATACCATTACATATTTGGGCTCTGTTGTTATCTGAGCTTAGTTTTTGACTTAGTTTGTAACTTATATGGTAAATGTTGTCTACTGTTTTAATTTATGTATAGACTAAATGTTATGCAATCACCATTAATATATTCAAAGGATGAAGAACGAGTCTTACTTTTAACAACCTTTGAAAATTCATCCTTTGAATAAATTAAAGGTAACTTCAGAACATTTATTCAGTATATAAATTAAAATCAATAGACAAAATTTACTGCATTGTTTAAAAACCAAGTCAAAAACTAAACTTATATAACAACTGAGCCCAAAGATAGAATGATATTCTATCTTTTCATTGGTGTTTGATACTACATAATAACTCAATGGGAGGCACTTACTTCCAATTTGCAATTACAGATATTTAGAAGTTATGATTATTTATTTATTATTACAATTATTAATTAGTTTTTATAATTATTTGTTTTAGCACGTATGCGTGTGTGACACAACTGTTCCCAAAAGCTATAAAGTGTTAATATAAAATAGATAACTAAAAACAAACGAGCTGAGCGCTTTCAAAGGATCTTGCCTTCATAATCATAGCTTGCTACTACGTTTAATGATATGCAAATATGCTAATTCAATTTCTTCGATATAGCATAGCACGTGTCCTTCCTATTTATTTGTTTTATTATTAAATTGATTTGCCAAAACGCAGACAATATCTCATCTTTGATAATTATATAATTGACTAAACAAAGTGAGATAGAATATCAACTGCACGTAAATATTGAATCCATCAGTCGTTGTTGATCACATAATTAGTGATGTTATGTGGGTTTGAATAGATGACCATAATAAATTCAATCACACTCTCATTTACAATAATTACATACTTGATATTCCAACACGTAACCGTGTGTATACTTGTAAATGCACATCAATCCATTACAAAAAAAAATAATTATTTTTCGCATTTTTATTTCTTTTTTATAAGTAATAATAAAAATAATATTGAAAAAACATAAATGATTGATGTTTTTGTGTTTTAAAATCTAAAGTAGATTAATTTAAAAAAAAAAAATTAAAAAAAAAAACTTATTTCTAGTTCATAAAAACAGTCTTAATAACATTTGTCTCTTTTTAATAAATAATCAATATAAAGTTTGACACATCAAACCCTGAAAGCTTTTATCAAATACATTTGAATCAAAAGTAGTCTTTTATTTATTAAATTATAAATAAATAAAAGAATTGATAAAATAATAAATATAAAATTAAAAACGTTCCTTTTTTTACTTTTTAAAAATCAAATTTGTTATATAAGTAATGGCAAGCATTATCTCTCAAACAGCTGAAAAATATAGAATTTGTTTTAATTTGAAAATATATATGTATAGTAGAAGTATTTTTGAGTTACGTATTAGAACTTTTTTATTTTTAAATATGTTAATTAAATTTTATTCCTTCTTCTCAGCAGTTTAATAAATAAAAAAATATCTAATATAACCAGAATCAATTTCAATTTTTTCACAGCTGACTTAAGTATATATATACCACTAACAATTTCACATCTCAATAGAAATAAATTTTAAAAATGCATCTTTTAAATTAATGTGTTAACATTAGAACACTTTCAAAAATACTATTTACTTTGAAAAGACGTACTTGTAAGGTTGTTTCCCATTAATTAAATGAAAGGCAAAACATATGAAGCATTAAATTAATATGCTAAGAAAAGATTTTAAAACATATTGATAAGGTAATGTTGAATGTTGGACAATATTTCCCACAAGGGGTGGAAGAATGGCAAAATGTGTATCTCTCAAAATATCTTTTATAAAATCCATTGTTTAATTTAACAGTATAAAAATAAAATATATGCCTGGAGAAGAAAATAAGAAAAAAATATTTATGATATATATAATATAAAAACACTGCAGCAGATAATAAAGAACAAAATTAATTTAAACAAACCAAACAGACTTTCAATGTCTTAGCACCATAATAATGGTTATCAAAAAAAAAGATATGTCACGACATCTCTTCTGCTTAAATAAACGAATATAGTATCAGCAATCAATTCAAAGGCAGAACTATATGTTATGTAATAAATGAATTCTGCATTTATTATCTTAATTATTATATTGTCTTTCAATAAATTGTTGAGATCTGCATTGATATGAGCACAGCATAAATATTTATACAAATATTCTAAAGAATACGCCAAATATAAATCTGTTTTGGGATCACAAATGGAACATAGCCAGAACTTAACTCAAGATGAATTAACTTAGTATGCTTAGAATGGGATCTCTGAAAGTGGAAAGATAAGGAGGCACAGCTCATAGCGAACCACAAAACTATCATAAAGAGGAGAGTGAATAGTGTCCAACTATTTCACAGAGAAATATGTAAATGAGCTCATTAATATAATTATAATAACAAAGATTATATAAAAATTGAAAGTGCACCCCAAAAAATAATAAAGCAGAGAAAAAAATATCACACTGTGTTAAAGCATATATACATAAATGAAATGAAAATTAAATTACATATGTTTAATTTTTGGCACTTATGGTTTACTATATATATATATATGGCATAAAATATTACATATATTTATTGAAAATAAAGTCTTTCTAAACAGCCTTAGTTTGGAGAGATCTTCACTTTCTATATATATAGTAACTAAAATATTAATTATTAATCAAAAGGCATTGTAACTTAAATTAATTTATTAAGACATTATAACTCCTGAAATAATATCAAGTGGGAGAGTACATTGGTAACCCAATAAAATATTTCCTCAATAAATCCAACAGTAAATTTTACCCACTTTTATCTCTTGGTTTTATATTAAGTGAATATTCTAAGTGAATATGGAGTGAATATGGACTAGCAGGGCACCACTATGTTATCTGAACTAGACAAAGTTATATTCTATAACTTTTTCAAATGTACCAGGTTTTAACCCCTCTGGTACCTTATTTCTAACAAAATGTAGGATTTTTGATTTTAGACCCATATCACTGTATGCACTAACATTAAGGGAAACACATCTTTAAGTTAAATTGGTGCATATAAAATTCCTCAGACAGAAATTATTCCTTAGATTTTAATATGATACATGTGTTTTTAATGCCTTCATAAGTTTTACTATCTGTTATTACACTATTAATTTAGGGTGGCAATTCACTCATCCTTGAATGATGTAGATGATGGAATGATGGTTATTATAATGACTCACACAACCAAATACCATGAAATCACTATTTATCTATGACCTTTAAACATTTATCCAGCTCATTAATTGAAAAATGTGATGATGGTGATGATGACATTTCTGGTACTTCCAGCCACAGCTTTAGAACTAAGGCTAACATGAAATTTAGTTTTTAGAAATTCATAACTATTTGGCTAATTTTAGTATATCTAATTAGAACTTAAACAGTTGGTATTCACCAGTGATGATGAATGATCACAACTAATAAATAATACTCTTAATGAAAATATATGCCTTGTTTAATAAAACAAATTAATATTTATTACTGAATTACTAACATATACATACAATTTAAAGATAGAAATTAAAATTTATATGACTAATAATTATAAATTATTATATTGAAATCATAAGATTAATATTAAATTCTTCCCCCTTTCCTGTTAATGACAATATCCAATGTTTATCATAGAATAATGTATATCAATTTGGATAACAAATTGCTAAAAAATTTTATCCACAAGAAAAATATTTCATATAAAAAAAATAAACACTCTTAGTGCACACATACTTTTAGATCTTTATACATCTAAACTTAACATATAAAGTAGAATGATTAATTAGAAAATGTGTTAGTTAAATCAAAAAGAAAAAAATTTCCAGAAACAAGTTTTGAATTATTTATCTCCCCTCTAAACTATTGAGATTGCTACTCATTAACTAAAAAAAAAACAAACAATCTAATAACGTTAATGCTATATGTCTATTATTCTCACATTCATATCCAAGTATATATATATATATATATATATATGTGGCAAGTATTATTATATTACCATGTATGTGTGTGTTGATCCCCATTAGAAATAAAATAATATTTAAAAACAAATAATAATACAAAAAAAATATTTTACATATTAACATTTCATAAATTTAGATTAATATACCATAATACCTTTTAGAAAACAAAATCCATCAATAAATGGGTATAATAATTTTAGTATACATAAAATCATTAATCAAGCTTATAGCTATTATTACTGAAGAACTTCTTGGTTTAACTCGATTTTGGTTTTTAAAGTTAAGACAGAAGAAAAGATAAAACTTTATTGTTAAAAATTTTACTAATAGTCCCTGATATCATAAAAAAATATATAATGAAAATTCATATTACCAGTCCTTTTTTATTTTGTTGAGGCTTCCAAGAGTTCCAATTCAGCTTGTTAAATGTCTACATTTTTGCAGCAAACACACACCAATGTCTACCATGGGTATATGACCAAATTCTGTAGTTCACTGGAACAGTCTTTCTTTGCTTGACTTGAGTCTTGTAATTCTTTTATGGTGATGATGGTGATGAAGTTGTTTGCTTCAATAGGAACCATTTGGCACTGGAACTGTTTCTTCTTTTCCTGTTCAACATAATTCTTTTAATAGATGGAGGATATCTGCTGTTCTCATATTTATAATTTTACTGGGGTTTAAACTCAGTCACTGGAATAAGTGAACTAGCATGGTTTAATACTTATCAGCAGATTATTTATTTCCATTTAGCTTTTACATGCAGTTGAATGTTTTCTTCTATGTAAAACATGGATGAGCAGTCAGTCACTTCATTCTTATTTCTCTTAATAAATCATAAGGTGTAGAATACTTTTAATTCAGACAATTTTTTCTTCTTTATATGATGTGTTGGCTGTATGGTGGGTTGTATGGCCAGATGAAATATATATAGATTTTAACTTGCCATTTAGCTTATATCAATCTTCAAAAAAAATTTATATAAAAAAAATAATTTCAAATTGATATCTTGCAGAATGTAAAGCTTGTCTTTTCCCCAGTTTCAATATTTTAAAAACTCATCCAATTAACTTTCCAAGCCCTTTTATATTTTTATTTTTAGTCAACTCATCTAATTAGACTGATCATGTTTTTTTTAACTGCTGGTAAAAAAAAATTCACAATAACATGATTTCTGGACAAATTATTTTTCTGTTTTGAAGGAACATTATCTTAATGATTTTTTCTCACTCTGATAAAAAATTTAGCACCATAAAATTTTATCTCTTCTCTTTAATCTCTCTGATGTGAAGATTTTCAGCTGGACTTCTCACCTTGTGAGTTTTAAGAAATACAGTTATAAACAAGAAGTCTTTATAGCAACAAAACGTTTGAGTAAAAAAAAATAATTTAAGAGAATTGTCTAATTTTCCAATACGTGTAACTGTAGATTTATTTATGCAATATAACCACACACACTCTGTCATTCAAATCATTTATAAAAACTGGCTTATTAAAATAATCTGAATGCTTCTTAGAAACTATACTTTTAACATTTAAAATTAAATCCTTAAAACTTTTAAACCCAAATTATAACTATGAAAAACAAAATAGAAATAAAGGAAACAATAGCAGCATCTATCAAGTGTAGATTAATTTTGAAGACAGTTAATATTTGAAATATAAAAATGATAAACTAAATAGCTTGTCCACAGACAACTGCCTATATGTGTTATAATCTTACTTTTAAAAAGAACTATTGAATAATTAATAGGTGTGTACTACTCTTTTTGAGTTTTATTAACACACAAACAAATATAGAACCTAACTGTTTTCCTCACTCTCTTTCTGTCTTAGGCTTTTGGGATTGATTCTGTAGAGTTTAAACTTGGGTGCCCTACAGCTTTCTTTCCTATATAAAAATGTGATGATGATTTTTGTTCCATATTTTTTTTCATGGACATGTCTATAAATTTAACCATTGGCTAAATTGAAATGGGTACAATATATATATAATATTTATTAATTAGAACAAAATTGTAATAATAATAATAATAATAATATTAATAATAATAATGATAATAATAATAATAATAATGATGATGATGATGATGATGGTAATAAACTATTATAAAGTCTTTAAAGCAGAAGTACTTTCTGTTAATTTCTTAAACCTGCCTCAACTGCCATTGAATTTAATGGCAGTTGAGGCATAAGAAATTAACTGAAATTACTTCTGCAGATTGAAAGACTGTTCATAATAGTTTATTACAGTTATATATATATATATATATTCACTAGATGGAGCTTACCACTAGCTCCAAACAAGTTTTAATAATAAGTGCCAACAGAGAAAGAATTCAAAATCTCTATCATACTATCTTCATCTCCAGACCAATTGGTTTCAAGCTTAATGGCTCACCTCAGTGAAGAGTTAGGGTTTCAGAAAATAAATCTAACAACTCAGAGCACTTATTTAATATGTTACTGTCAATTTGAAAACTCGAATTTTTCAGAAACATAAATTACTTCAAATCTAGCTTTACAAATCAGATAGCTATATGGGTCTGAACTCAGTTCAGTTTCACCATATATTAATAGCTAAAGCAATATTACATTGCAAAAGCCTTCAAGGGTACACTCATAATAATTAAAAAAACAGGCTACCCTTGAAGGCTTTTGCAATATAATATTGCTTTAGCTATTAATATATGGTGAAACTGAACTGAGTTCAGACACATATAGCTATCTGGTTTGTAAACCTAGATTTAAAAAAATTTATGTTTCTGAAAATTTCGAGTTTTCAAACTGATAGTAATGTATTAAATAAGTGCTCTGAGTTGGAGTTTTAGATTTAGTTTCTGAAATCCTGACTCTTCACTGAGTTGAGCCATTAAGCTTGAAACCAATTGGTCTAGAGAGGAGAATAGTATGATAGAGATTTTGAAATCTTTCTCTGTTGGCACTTAATATTAATGCTTGTCCGGAGTTAGTGGTAAGCATCATCTAGTGAACATTTTAGCACAAGCTTAAAGGCAAGTTGCACAAATTTTATAAAATGAATAATGGGTGGCCCATGGGACTTCCTACAGTTGCCCAGATATGTAATTTTATTATATCTACATATGAAGAAATATTTTAAAAAAGGATCATTATCAGAAAGATATTATTTTATACAATCAATATGTTGATGATGTTATTGTTTGTGGAAAGCCAAATGCTATTAATGATTTGTTCAAAGAATTAAATAATATAAAGGGCTTAAAGTGGATTAAAACAGATGAAAATTTAATGAGTATACAATTTTTAGACCTCAAGATAACCAGAAACAAGGATAAACTGGATTACTATATGACTCTTAAACCAATAGCAAAAAGAGGATATATTCCATATGAATCAAAAGTACCAATGTCACATAAAATGGCAGGTTTGAAATCATTTTTATTTAGAAATGATAACCTTTGTAAATATGCATCAGATAAAACTAAAAATATTGAAACTTATTATAATGAATTGTTAAACGTTGGATACAATTATGATTCTGTTTATTATACTATTAAAAATTTTACTTATAAATATAAAAATTATAATAGTGTTAATTCTTCTGATAAAAAATTGTGGATATCAAAACCATATATTTCAAATCAACAGGCAAGTTTCACTAAGAAAATTTATAAAGGAATATGTGATATTGCATTTTATGCACTACCTACATTAAAAAAATTAATAAATAATTCAAAGGATAAAACTTTATTTACAAATAAAAATTGTATAATTTACAAATGGACATGTGGGTGTGGCCATGGATATATAGGTGAATCGAGGTGCACATTGGAAAAAAGAACAAAGGAACACTTATTGTCATTTAAAAGAGTTAAAAATACAAAACAAAAATTTAAAAATAATGATAATTTATCAGCTTCTGTCTTTTATGACCATAATAAATCATATATATATGGTTTCAATTTTAATTATAACCAACATAAAAATATTGGAAACTGAAAGAAATAATAATAAAAGAAAAATTAAAGAGGCGATGTTAATATGTAAATACAAGCAACATTTGGTTAATAGGAAAGCAGCAAACATTAAGATCACAGAATTATGGGAAAGTTGATATCATTGAATTATGGGAAAGCTGACATTTTAAATGTGATAGTTGACAAAGCTACAAGTTAGTTGAAAGCGCTCCTAAGTGAATGTTATACATATATATATTTTTATAAGCTTTTAAATACTGTATTTTTAAATATTTATTTGTAAATTTGCATATATATATATATATATCACTTGATGGAATTTCTTTTAAAAAATTAAATATATATATATAATATAGGGAGAATACCAATAGCTCTAACAAGCTTTTATTGAACAGTGTTACACAAGAAAGCATTCAAAATCTCTATCTAGAATTATCTGGTTGAGTTTTTGGCTCACCGCAGTGAGGTGCTGGGACATGCAGATATAAGATCTAAAATACCAACTCAAAGTGAGAACTTATATAATACATAAATATTAAGTAGAAAATCTGAATTTTTCAGACATGTAAATGTCTTTAAATCCAGCTTTCTATGGGTCTGAAAACACTTCAGCCTCACCATATATTAATAGATTTAGCAATATAACATTTCCAAAGACTCAAAGGCAAAATTATAATAATCAATAAAGCAAGTCATATATTGTGTGACTTGTTTTAAGCTTGTATTTCAGATATGTAATATAGGGAGCATAGCAATAGCTCCACTAAGCTTTTATTGATAAGTACTGTAAGAGAAAGCAATAAAAATATCTATCTAGAATTATCCCTATACTCAGACCAGTTTCAAGCTTTTGGATCACTTCAGTGATGTGCTAGGATATCCAGACACAAGATCTAAAATACCAACTCAAAGCTAGCACTTATCTAATCCATAACTATTAAGTAAAAAATCTGAAATTGTCAAACATATAAATGTTTTTAAATTTTGCTATCCAACTTAAATAGCTATATAGGTTTTAAAATACTTCAGACTCACCATATATATTGTAGATAAGTGCTAGATTTGAGTTGGGATTTTTGATCTAGTATCTGAATGTTCTAGTGCCTAACACAGGTAAGCCAACAGCTCAAAATTGGTCAGAGAATAGGGATAATTCTAGATAAAAAAAATTTGAATACTCTCTCTTATGACACTTATCAATAAAAGCTTGTTAGAACTATTAGTATGCTCCCTATATTACATATCTATAATATAAGCTCTAAACAAGCCATGCAATATATGACTTACTTTATTCATTATTATAATTTTGTCATTGAAGCTTTTGGTAATCTTTTATTGATGAGGCTATTAATATATGGTAAGGCTAAAGTGTTTTCAAATCCATATAACTGATTTATTTAGATATCTGGATTCAAAGACATTTATATATCTAAACATTTCAGTTTTCTCAAGTGCTGCCTTTGAGTTGGGATTTTAGATCTGGTGTCTGAATGTCTTAGTGCCTTACTGACATAAACCAAAAGCTCGAAGCCAGTCTGAGGATATGGATAATTCTAGATAGAGATTTTGGGTGTTTTTTCTTGTGGCATTATCAATAAAAGCTTACATATCTGTAATACAAGCTTAAAACAAATTATGCAATGTATGACTTGCTTTATTGATTTTATATATATATATATATATATATATAAGATTTAAATTTATATATATATATATATATATATATAAGATTTAAATGTAGTAATATTTCTTTTCCTTAAATAAAATTAAGATTGTTCTCAGTTAACTTTGCTCTAATTAAATTATATAGGTATGAGTTAAATGTTCCAATTGTCAATAAAACAATTTATTAAATATGCTTGTTAATAAACATTTAAAAAATATTATTTAGTTTCTTAGTAGATGCATAGAATTTTAATTTGACAGTCTAAACTGAAGTAAATATTACTTTAGGGTCTACTGTTTTAGCTTATACTAAATAAATAAATAAGTTTTAGCTTATTAAATATGTAAAGTTTTGGTTTGCTTAGAAGTAAAATGTCTTTAAAAATAATATTTAAAACAAAGTTTAAATAAAGTGTTGGATTTCATAAATTTGTTAGCTAGTTTAATTTTATTTTATTGAATTATCATTATTTAAAAGTAAGTTATTATTTCCTGAAATACATATGTGAAAGTAAGACTGGGAATTAATAAAAGTATTAATTATTTTAAAAATAAAAATAATATTTTATAACAATATTGAATAACAATAATTATAATAATAGTAATAAAGAAATCATAATAAAATAAAGGTAATAAATGTTTTAAATAAAAAGGTAATAATTGGTAAAGAGTGTGTTTTAAAATAAGTATATTATTTTCATTAAGTTGAATAATTTTCTTAAAGATAATTATGCAATTATCTACACTAATTAGAAGTTTCTTTAACCAGTAGTTCATTGTTAAATTAATTACAAATGTCAGCTTTATAATAGTGTAGAATGTCTCACCTCTAATACTTTAAATACTGATTGGACAATGGCATGTCACATGGAGATAATGCAGTAAAAATATTCCTGCACACTGGTGTATAAAAAGAAAAGTTTTTTTTAAAAAAAAAACAGTGTTAAAATTTTTAAAAAAGTTGTGTTAATTTTTTTTTAAAAAGTGATATTAAAAATTTAAATGAAAAAAAATTAACTAGTTTTCACTTTCATTTTCATTTTTTAAGTTATCTAAATGGAGTGAGAATCTAATAGTTATCCACATATTATTCTTACTATAGTATATGTTAAGCCATGAATTTAATGATAGTCATGAAAAAAATGCTAATTTCACATTATTTAAAAGAAAGGACAAAGATATTGGAACTGAAAAATTACCAGAAGCTAATAGAACATCAGGAGATGAGTATGCATTTCACCTTATCTAGAATTATTAAATTTGAATTTTGATTATTAACCATTAATTTTAAAATCTATCATATATATACTTTGGACCCTATATCAAATCTAATAAGCAATTAATTTATTTATTATGACTTTACCTATTTTAAATTTAAAACAAATAACTTATATAAAATATCATTAGTAAACAACCACCCCATTTTTTCCTTGTTATAAATAAAAAGTTTAAAACTATATATTTCTTTTATTTTAACCTGAAATGAAAACAAAAGATGAATTATTTTCAAGTTTAAAATAACTTTAACTTGAACCAAAATGTGATATCTTCAAAATGCTTTTTGTAAATTTAATGGAGAAAAAAGTAATTAAAATTGACTTCTTTTAAAACCTTCAAAAAGATTTTATTGATATTTTATTTTTTAGCAAATATGAAATATCCATTAGTAATCTATTTGTTGATTGCTGGTTTATTTTACCAATGAATTAAGGAAAAAGTAATTCAAATTTACTTATGCTTAAATTTTAATTAAGCAATAAAAAACTTATGATGAAATTATTTCAGTGTTCAGTGATCTGCTCCAGGCAATCCAATACATTGTTAATGAGTGTATTGTGACCACAGACAACATTTAAAGAATTCCTAATGTAAACTATGATATATGTATATGTTTCTCTTTTGGGCATAATAAAAGACTATCATGGTATTTCAGATAAGAAGAAAATAAAATGAACTCTGTTAAAAAGGAATTGATTCTCATTATAGAAAGAATTAATTCAACTGCTTCCAGGTATTAAGAGGGTGTCCAGCTTGTCTTAGATGATTGGTTAAAATGTTGTTTTCTTTTTTTAATGATGTAAAAACTATAAGCATGATGTCAACAGAAATATGGGTATTTTATACATCTTTTACATAGCTTTTTAAGGCTGTCTTTAAAAAAAATCTGATGAAAATTGGATTTTTATTAATTTTTTTTTGTAACTGACACATTTAATTTTTTTTTTTTGATCAATTTGTAATTTCCATGAGTTGATAAAAGACAAAAAAATTTTTATCAGCCTAAAATACACTTTTATTGGATTAAAAATATACTTATTCACAAACAAGGCCTTCTATGGAGTCTAAACGTAATCGCAGAATGTCAGGCTCATAAGTATACAATTTTAATTTTTTAATTTTTGTATAATATTTTAATTTTTTTGTAATTATTTGAAAAAATTATTTAACTTTTATTAATTTGCATTTGTAGTGATGTGTGTCTATATAAATTCTATATTTATTTATGCTCATATGAATTTATATGTACAGTGATTTTGTATGTTCTAATCCATTTATTTTATAAATATAAACTTATTTTCTAAAAATAATGATCCTCAAAAGGTTTAATAATTTATTATTTGAAAAATGATTTATTGGGTTTGTATTGGTGTGGGTGTACATAAATTCTATATTTATGTATGCTTATATGAATTCATATATACAGTAATTTTGTGTGTTCTAATATAATCCACTTATTTTATAAAAATAATGATTCTCAAAAGTTTAATAATTTATTATTTCTTATTATGTTTATATGGTGTGTTTGTGTTTACTCTTGCATATTGTATAACAAATAATGATTTTCAAAACTAATAATCAATTGTAAAAGATTGCATATGCAAGCAAAGAATCAAATTCTGATTCTTGCCTATACCTTGATACTAATCTGTGGAGTCACTAGTTTTGCCATATCTTTCATCATATTATTTTCAAGTCTATAGCTAACAAATGGACTATATGCAAATAAATTATATCTATGGGGTACAATAAATATAACAAGATAGCATCACTGGTGTGCATAAAGAATATAAACATCACTGATATACACAACAAAACATAAAATGAAGAGATGAAACTCATTGTATCATTGATACAGACAGTAGCCTACAATTTCTAGTTTTAGATAGACAAGAAGCCAATAGCTATGATGACAAATGCATATCTATCTTCTGGAAATGATTTGTTTTGTATCTTTTATTATGATAAATCTTTTTCTTATAGACGTTTTTGAGTTTTGATAACTTTTGGGGTACAAGATAAAAATGAAAAATTCTTATGCAAATACTTTTGGAGATTCTTAAGCTATGAATTATTTCAGGTAAGACATATTATATATGGTTTTAAAGATAATTTTGTGAGGAATACAAAGAAATTATCACTGAATATATAATTTAAACTTAGTTAATGAAGAATTAAAAATTATGAACAAACAATAAAGTAATAATTATGTCTGATGTTGAAATTTCTTTTTTCCTTATTTTTTAAATGGTTATTACTATTTATCTTAGACTTATTGTTTTTCTTAGTTGTTCTAGTTTCTATTAATGTAATTGTTTTTATTCTAACATAATTAAAACTGAAGTTATTGTGAAAATTGTGTCTCACGTCAATTTTTAAAAAAATTCAATATGGCGCCTGAAAACTGAAGCAATAAATGGTAAAAGACTCTACCATATATAAATATGTTTTATAAATTCAGAATTTGTTTTTGGTATTGTATAATCATAATTTTATATTATATGAGTATTGCTTTAATATTTCATATGGTATTACAGCAATATTTATGGTAGTATTTGCTTTGTAAGGGTTGGGTAAAAGAAAACATTTATGTAAAAGGATTTTAATATATATATATATATATATCCAGGTAAATATTTTATCTTAATAATCATTTGGAGTTCTTTGGATTAGTATTTGATATGATATATGAAATTGTCATACTAGGTAAAACAGCCTTTATACTTGGTATATGTGAACATGTAGAGTGCCTGAGAGTCAGTATATGAAATTTAAATCATATATAAAATTAAAATATGTACATTGTTATACCATAAGGTTTTGTGAGCTCATGTATATTAATGTATTTGATGTTTTATTATACGTATGAGAGTGTGTGTGCCTGACTAATCATATATTATTATTATAGCTATTATGCCTTTTTTATTTATTAATTGATATGCTGCTTAAAGGCAGCTGTAAATTCAGCAATTGGTGTTAATATCTTTTCTCTTGCTAATTCAAATGTTCAACACCTCCATGAAAGAAAGATTGCATATAGATACCAAGTATTTATTCATATATGATTTATTATTCACCTTGCCTATTCCTATGTTTATATGTATTATTGAATATTTAAAGGCATTTCCAAGGCATATTTATTTTAAGATTATTTTCTAGCTCCTACAATTTAATATTTTAAGCAGTTTTGAAATATAATGTGTATCTTATATCTATTTCCTCACCTCTAAGAAGTAATAATATCATAATGGTGTACTTATAATTTATACAATATGTTATTTTTATAATATAAGAATACATGCTTTTTGATACTGGATTTGAGACCCAGTTGATATCATAAAGAAGTTAATATTACTCTAATGAGCTAATATAGTCATATATATTTGTTGTTTTATCTATAGTGAAAGATAGTTGGAGAAATGTATTAGATGATAATTATGAAAACCTAATAAATAACGCAAAGATTATTATTATAATTTTGTAGCAATATTTACTTACAGGGGATATTTATTATAAAATTGTACAAATACGTCAATTTATTAAATTAAAATTATTATTTTTTTAATATCTATTGTACTAAATTTATATTTTAGTCATATTGTTAATAAATATTTCTCTTATATTAAAATATGTTTTTGTGTCAAGCATTGGGGCATAACGGTAGCATAACTGCCTTTCAAACAGCTGGCACAGGTTCGCTTCTTGGTCAATGCTTTGACATATAAATATATATATGTTTCTGTTTTCATTGTCATTATTATAGCCTTCACTAACCAGAAAATACCATAATAATAAAGTTTTAAAAGTACATTTTAATGGTCACATATTAGTATTTACTTGATTTGCATATCCATTTCTCCTGCATTGTAATAAGACATATGCTTCATTAATTCTTATTTATTTTAAGTTTGTTTTTGTAATGCTTTAGGTGGCATAAAATGTGCTCTTTCTACCTGCTACATTACTTCATATGTATGTAATTATTATAAGTTAGTTTATTGTAAGATTATAGACTTAGATATACTTAAGTGCCAGATAAATAAAATATTTATACATAAAGAAAATTTTAAATGTTTTATTGGTCACCTAAATATTGATATACTCAGCTTTATGTATTTGCTTTTCATATTTGATTGAAGCACAAGATATCAGAATAAAAGTTATAAAGATGATATAAAATGTTTTATTTACAACTTGAATAAATATTGCATATGAAAACTTTGGAATACCTAGTATAATTATCATTTTATGTTAAGTATAATGCGGAGAACCTGCAATACAGCTAAAATATTGAACTTAGGCTAGTATTTAAAGTTTTAAGATATTTAAGTTTATAACATGAGCCCTGAGAGAAGAAGTTTCAAACCCCACAATTATAACTTAATAAGAGTATCTATTAAGATAATTATTATCATTATTGTTATTATTAATTACATTCGTTACTTGAGATTTACATTCTAAAAGAACCCGAGGAATTTGTGAGTTTTAAAGTGCATTGTCGGAAAGATAAAATTTATCAGGGCATAAATCGCTTCTTTTGTTTCTAAGTAAACTCCAAGATTTAAAAAAATATTATGATTTACTAGAGTAAAATATTTAACTTAAAGTATGTTACTACTAAATTATAGCCATCTAGCAATATCACTATTATCAATTTTCTCTGGTCTATATATGCAAATAATCCCACTCATTTATTTGTCCATATCATAATTAATCCATAAAAATATTTAACACATACAATAGATTGACATGAATATAATGTGAAAGCTACTCGGTACAATAAATATTATTAAATCTTACTTTTAAACTCTATATGAGTATTTTTTTCTCATATTAATATATAATTGGGATTATATGTATATCAATATAATAAACAAAAATGAAATCATTTAATTAATTTTTCAAGCTTTTATATGAATATTTTGATAAATTATATTACCTGCCAAGGAAAATTTTTTTGCTGATTTAAACTTTACTTTGAATGTGTTATTGTCTATTTAAATATCCATATAAAAGTTTGGAAAATAAATATTTGTTTTCATCTCCTTTTGTTACATTGATAGTTTTAACTCCGGAGGAGATTGCAATTCTTTTCGAAAAATTAGAATTTATTTATTTGTTTATATATATATAAGTCACTCTTCTACAGCATGTTATCCTAAAGCTGTTTTATCTCTAACATGATAAGGTAAATTTGCAAAGCTTTGTTTAACACGCCACATATAACAAGTACCTACTACACGGAGTCATTCTAATACAATTAGAAGTTTGTGGAAAACCTCGTATAACGCTGTAATTCTATTATTTAATGCATGTATATTGTACTGATACATCTTATACATCTGCAAGGAGGGTATGTAAATAAGTCGATAATCTTTAAGTGTATTTTATACGTCATCTCCTGGATATTGTTTCTATGACATTTTAAAATACATAATCTTTTATTAGATCTGTTTCCATAGTAATTCTTTATTCGGAATTAAATTCGTTCATTCTTTCACTTCATGAAATTTTTTTTGCAATGAACTGATGATATTCCATGTTGTTAAAATGCTTTTTACGAGATTTGACAAGTTATATTTTTGTACAATATGTTTTAAAATAATAACGCAAAAGTATACAAATTTAAATACAAATTATATTCAAATAAAGTTGACACTCTCCCATTCATCTATTTTACATATAATAATCAATTTTTGAATTTGTTTTAAATAAATTAAGTTTTGTTTAATCATACCAACATACAAATACACACAAACACATACTTTAACAGCAGTTTAATGTCCTATTTGTTGATGTTTTAAGATTATTTTGAAACTATATGCAGTAAATAAAATTTTAGGAAATAAATTTATCTATATGTACTTTATTTTAATATTACTATCACATAAAACTATTTATATACTTTTATTAATATATCACTAATGTAATATATGTCATTAGTTTTATGGTATCATTAAACTAAGAATATCTCATATTAATCTTAAAGATTTTACCAGGAAATAAATAAAATAAAATTTTAGACTTGAAACCAAGTTAATGAATTTTTCCATTTTGTTTTGGTAAACAACATTATCACGTTTAAACCCAAATCCCACTATTACATTATGTATTGTATTTAAAAATCTAAATTATGCACTATAGGCACAGGATACATATGTATATCAACATACATACAAAAATAAAATACAATTGGGGGAATACCCAACTTTTATCATCACATCATTGAATACATATTAGCTGAATTTTATTTTATCAAGACTCTTTTTCTCTTAATTAAGTGCACATCATTGCATATTTTGTGTTTCAACTGTTTAGTTTATCAATGGCTGAAAATATTATTTTAAGAAAATTTAGTGTTTGTGATTTTGGAAGGATCTTATTTTAAGCTTTTTTAGTTATGTGTTAAAATTTTTTTTTATTTCTAACAATAACTTTTGGAAAATTAAATTTTAGTCCCAAACTATGTCTGATAAAAAAAAAAAAAAACATTTAGGAGAAAATTTATTTCCCTGAGTGTAAAAATACAAATTTGGATCTTTTTATAAAAGAAAAAAAAAGCATTACACATTAAGCAAACAAACAGTCCAGCAATTAAGAAAAATGAAAAGAAAA
This sequence comes from Epiperipatus broadwayi, assembly GCA_028023455.1. Classification (NCBI taxonomy): domain Eukaryota; kingdom Metazoa; phylum Onychophora; class Udeonychophora; order Euonychophora; family Peripatidae; genus Epiperipatus; species Epiperipatus broadwayi. The sequence goes on from JAQFVV010012413.1 coordinate 11,664,495, forward strand.
TTACAAGGACTATTGGTGTAGAATCTTTGGTATCTGTTGAATGTGCAGCTTGTCACCATGCACTAATGATTAAAAAAATGAATAAGGCACTCAGCATTTGTATTGATGATAGTTGCCATAAACAATTCCATTGCACAGCAATATCATTAAACAATAAACTCTTAAAATTTACATAGACTTCACAGTAAATAAAGAATATTTCTTCAGCCCAGATTTTGTGATAAGTAAAGTTGGATTGAAAAATTCAAAAAGCACTTTGCAATTTATAACATAAGAATTCAGGATGTCTGCATTGGCTGGTCATAAAGCTGCAAATGAGGATATGTACAGAAAAAATTCAAAAAATTACAGAAGAGCTAGGATACACATAGAGTTTTGAACACTGATAAAACTGGGATTTGATGGGGAAATGCCTAATAGGACTATTATATCAAAACAAGAAGAAAACTGCACCTGGAGTTAAGGTATCTAAAGATTGTGTAACACTACTTTTGTGTATTAATACAATCAGAAGACTTTATAATAAAACCCATGCTTCTTTATATATCTCCAAATCCCCATGCATTAAAAGACATAAATAAAAAAACATCTTGCCAGCATATTAGAAAGCAAATTTAAAAACTTGGATGGCTGGAGAGTTATTTTGAGAATGGTTTTTAATGTACCAAAGCTTGAAGATTATTTAAAGAAACAGAATTTGGATTCAATGTATTGTTATTATTAAATAATGCTACAGGTCACCCACAAGATTTGAATCATCCCAATGCCCATGTACTGTTTCTATCACCAAACTTTACTTTATTATTCCAGTCATTAGATCAACGTATTATTTATACTTTTAAAATTTACTACATTAATAGATCATTACAATAGATTTTAGATATAACTAAAATGATATCAATTGGTATAATGGAAGCTTGGAAGTAATTTCATTTAAGCATTGTATCAAAATCATATCCTTATTATTAAAAGAATAAAAAACATCAACATTAAATGCATATTGGAAAATGATTTGGTCATCATCAGTTGAAATATAAAATAGGTTTGAATTGCATAGTTAAGTAAATTTTATTTGAAATCTTTTTAAAGAGCCCATTTCTTCAAGATAGGGGTGCTTGTATCTTTTTATTTATGGTGAATTGACCTTTGGCTATGATCCAAGCTTCTTTAATTTTTCTATTTTTATTCTCCCTCCTACTACAAACAATTTTTGCTTTAGATAAATCGAATTATGGCCAGGATATTGTTCGTGTTCTGTGAAAGTTGAGAATTATTAGTTATTTCTTTTAGTTCTATTGTAGAAATAGTTGTGTTGAAACAGATTGACTTTTGATTACCATAACAGACATTAAGGTAAGTGGCTTGTCTGCAAAAGATTTTCTAAACTATTTGATGAGCTGATTTGGTAGACAATTTATCTTTTGAATTGTTCAATAAGTTATTTAAAGCCAAATCAGCTCATCAAATAGTTTATAAAATCTTTTGCTCTCAATTCAATTAACTATATGCCTAATATGATGAATCAAAATACAGTCTATTTATAAGAGTGACCCAGCACAACTATCTCTATAATAGAGCTAAAAGAAGTAACAAATATTTCTCATTTTTATAAAACACTATCATTACTCTAGCCATAGATTCTATTTATCTAATGCAAAAATTGTTTATACTGAGAGGAAGAATAAAAAGAAAAAAATTAAAGAGGCTTGAACCATATCCAAATATCAATTCATGATAAATAAAAAAGATTCTAACTCTTCTACCTCAAAGAAATGGACTCTCTAAGAAGATTTAAAATGAAATTTACATAACTACACAACAAAATAAAAATGAATTTGAATATAAAAAGTATACTTAAATACCATCAATAATAGTAATGTACTATAACTATGATTATGATGCACATTGTATTGAAAGCATGCTAAGCATAAATAAAGATAATTCTTAAAATAACATGTTTACCTTTTCTTTATAAATGTCTCAACATTTATTTATATGTTTAAAATTGCAAATGCAAAAAAATGAGATAAGATATTAAATGAATTATGTAATAAAATCATTAATAAAACTGAAACTTAAAAATATTAATATTTCAAATAAAAAAGGAAATACAAATTTTATTTAAGAAGCAATTTAATTAAAAATTACATTTATATTTGGGATGTTTTCCAAATTTATATATTATGATATATACTGAACTTTTATATCTAAAATTTGTTATATTCATACTGATATCCACTTTTAAGTTCTCTTTCAAACCTTTACACATAATATCTTCTTGCACTTTTATTTCAGGTAATTTCTTTACTTATTTTCTTTTTATTTTACTTAGAAAATTTTTTATGCTGACAAATTATTTTGAAGCATAGAGATTTATGGAATCTTAAGCTACTTTTGATTCTATTCTATGCAATTTAAGAAAAAAAACACATATACTTCTGGGGGTTTGTGGGTATACTTCAATTCTATAGAGGTTTAGAACAACATGTCTGCAAGAGCTGCTTCAATAAAAAAAGGGTATCAGCTACACATTTTAGTAACTTCTAATATACTCCATATATATGTTTTCTAATTTCTATACATTTTTACAATTTCCTTCTTAAGACTTCAGTTTCTATCAGTTGCAGTTATATTATTATAATTTTATTGAGTAAACATATTTTTTTCTCTTCCATCTTTATGTAAACTTTTTTAACTTTCTCTGCAGAAAACTTTTTTAATGTATATTTATATATTAACAGATCTTGTGCACAATCTAATGCACTGAAAATCATAAGATACTATGTAATATTTTTGCAATTTTTATATCAAATATCATTGTTTATGGCAGGCTCTAAATATAAAATATTTTAATAAATTATTGTAAAAGAATGGCAGTAACATAAAAGTGACATCTTGGATTGATTAAGTATTAGTACTTGGTCAGAATAACTTTTTGATCAGTGATTCAATCTCTATCCGGTTAATTAAGCATTTGAAGTAATTGTAATCATATATCAATGCATTTAATTTTATGATAATATACACTTTGTTTAGAATTTGCATTTAGAAGCAAGCTTAATTTATCATTTTCAATTTTTTTTCATGTGAAATATTTATCTGTAGAAATTAGACATTACATTTATTAAAACAGGCAAAACTCTCCATACAGCAGTGACACTCAGTGCCAACCAGAGTAATCAATGGATGCTTGCCTGTTTTAATAACAGTAATGTGCTAGCATAAGAAATAGTGATCATGTGATGTTCAGTGGTTTAACACTAATCCTGCCTAATAGGATTGTGGTGGCTATGGTTGTTAAAGAGCCAATGACACCAAATGTATGGGTACTGAACTGGGTTCAGACCCATATGACTATATAGGCTATTGAGCTTAGATTGAAAATATTGTTGTTTTCAATTTTATTCTCATAGTTTTGTAGTTAAGTAGAGATAAATAGGTGGCTGCTGGAGGGTTGCATTATATCCTAAGATCTGGGTGCAATGCTCTCAGATCCAAAGTTCCTCACTGACAAAGTCCAAAAGCCAGAAACTAGTCTGGGGATATTGGATGAGTAGGCACTAGATAGGGATTTTATGCACAAACCTTCTGGCATCCATTGATTACTCTGGTTACCACTGAGTGGCACTAATGTATGGAGAGTTTTGCCTGTTTTAATAGCAATAATGTGTTAGCATAAGAAATAGTGATCATGTGACATTACATTTATTATTGTAATTAATTTTATAATCTTTGAGCACTAAAGAAATGTGTTGTTTTTGTTTTACATTCTTTATTTTTTTTATATAAGTAAAATTGCATTCATTAAATCTTTTTTTTTAAAATTCTTTGATTCTCCAATGTATAAAATTGACATTTAGTATATATTATTACTTTTAAAAATATGTCAAATAACTAACACGCCACTACACATTTTTTTAAAGTCAAATAAAGATACAACAAAAGACAATTGTCCCAAAGATGCATTTTGTAATAAAACAGGACCTATCAGTTGACCCAGATTACCATCCCTCATATAGATCCCTATTATATGTACAGTATTTATCAATAGTACATTGTGAACTGATTTTAAAGTTTACAACTGAACAAGAGAAAATCTCTAGTTTAGTAAATGACTAATGATAATCATTACTGCGTTTTTTTAAGTAGATTGTGTCAAAGTTGTAAAACAACTTTGACACTTGTAAATCAAATTGCAACAATTTTATATTACTTTTATGGAGCCCTTAGTATTAAGTTATTTAATAATTTGTTAATGTTTTGTAGCATTCTATACAATATGTTAAAATATTCTCAATTCTCTTTTGAATCAATCATATATCTTGTGTATATTTTAACATTTTTTCTCCCTTATAGTCAATTATAATTATTTTTTAACAAGAAGAATTATAAATTATAGATACCAAAATACTTTCTTCAACTATCGTTTATCTGTTTATACCAATAAATATCACATGCTCACCATTTTTTATGCTTGCTTATAACTGTTATTAAAACAGTTGATGCACAAGCCTTCTAGTATCTATTGATTACTCTGGCTTGCACTGAGTAGCAATACTGCATGGAGAGATTTGCCTGTTTTTATCTGTTTATAATATATATTTGTATCCATAGCAACACTGTTTTATTAATAGGTTTAAAGATATTTATTTTACATTACAATTGATATTTTTATTGATTGGATTTATTTTACAGTATTATTGCCTCCACTATTTAACTTATTTCTATAGTTTACTATCATCAGGCAAACTTTTTTTTTATCATTATGTGTCAAGTTTTATATGTTTTGTTTTTTTTACAAACATGAAAAATACAAGATGTATTTATCATATATTAGGCAATTTTTGGAATCATATTTTGTTGCTTTGTTTATAAATACATCACCAAAATCTCCATAAATTGCAATGGTATCTCATTTTTCGATAATGTTATATTACCATTTAGCTGGAGAGATAGACTTTCAGATAACTATATTTTATTATAACTTTATCCGCTGCAAGGTTTATATCATTATTCTCTAAAGAAAACAACTTTAAGCTATAAATAAACAAATGAATGAATTTATATCTAATGTTTTCTTTTAAAATTATGAAAACATTACATAATGATAAAAATAATAATATAAAAAATAGGTATTCAATATAGTTATGCATAAATTTAATTATTAATTTACAAAAACATAATAATATGCTGTAGATATCTGCTCTAAACAATGTGGTAGGCAACAAACAAAAAACTGAAAAATAATATTATTTATAAAATTACTTATGAATGTAGACAATTATACCTACAGTTTAGAGATATATTCTTTTAAAAAAAAATAACGAACTTTACCTCCTGAATAAAAAAAATACTATAAAATAAAATTTCAAAACAGCAAACATTTTTAGAATATAAAGATCTTCAATTTAATGTAATAATGAATTTAATTTTAATTTTAATTACAATTTTTTTTTTACATGAAACGAAAAAATTATGAAAATGCAAAAACACAATAAGCAGATTTATTAAAAAATGAATTATCAAAAATTATTACATAATTCGTAGTATTTGTACATTAGAATTGTTATTCCATCAACTTTCTTTCAATAATATATATTTTTATTACGATTATCACCATTATATTAATGAAAAAATATATGGAATATTGGATATTACATGACTATTTGCATTATATAGAAACAATAATCTGACACTGCTTAATAATATAAATATTATCACTGAAAATGCTAATGTAAGCTGGCTATTATAAGCTAATATAATTATTAAGTTATATATATATATATATATATATGCACTAATTAGGGTAATAGTTTATTACTATCAAATTTACTACAATTATGCATCTGTATTTGTATATGTGTTGACAAAATAAAAGTTTATCATTTAACTGCAGATAATATTTTAACCTTTTTAGATATTAAACCACTAAACATCACATGATCACCATCTCATGCTAGCACATAACTGCTAGTCTGGGGATATTGGATGAGTAGGCACTAGATAGGAATTTTATGCACAAGCCTTCTGGCATCCATTGATTATTCTGGTTAGCACAAGGTAGCACTACTATATGGAGAGATTTTGCTTGTTTACTTTTTAGATATTGTAAGTTAGGAATATGGTATTATATATTTATGGTAATATTTCATTAGTATTCATAGTTAACATATTTTAAATTAACATTCAATTGAATGGTTTGGTTCAGTGGTAAATTAACAGATTATGGAGTTCAAGTGTCATAAATTTATAGCACAGTTATCTATCTTTCAGAACTTGAATGATTGTCTGAGCAATAAGTAATTCAATTATTTTTATATATTAAATCAAAAATTTTCATGGCATTATACATATAAATATTAAGGCATAATGAAATTTTTCTTTTCATTGGTCTATATAAAAGTTCAGCAAAGATATGTCCAGGCAATAGCGAATTAGCACAAGTAATGCAAAATAAATCATATAATATAGTAATAATACCAACAAATATAGCCAATTAACATTAGTAATGTAAGATGAAATCACATGATACAGTAATAATAACAACATTTGTCTGACTTACATTAACCTGAAAGATCATCTTTTATCTTCAAACTGCAGTTATTACAACATTGTTAAATCAGATTTATATAGTAAATATAATCAAAAATTTGAAGTATGACAACTTTTCTTAATTTTTCCTTGTTAAAATTAATAAAAGTTATACATATTCTATATCCACATTTTCAATAATCATGATTCACTTACCTGAGTTTGAATAAAGAAGTGAATATAAGTAAATAATTAAAATAAAAAAACATTAGGTTAGTTCCCAGTTTAATCACTAGGAACTGCAAATGCAAATATTATAAGATCAATAACTAAGTTAATCTTTTTTAAGTAATTAAAGTATCATGAATATATATCTCTTATCCTTTTTAATGCATAAATAATTTTTATCATAAGAATAATGAAAAAAAGAGATAAAAATGACAAGTTTTAGTCTTTATTAAAAGAGTGAGAAAGAAATAGTTTAATTAATGAGTATAATTTTGCAACCTTTTGGAAAAGAAATCAAGTATTAAAGATATATATATATAAATCATTTTACTTGTCCTTTTAAAAGGAAAGACACAGAAGATAAAAATGTTGTTTTAGATAACATTACTTGGTCTTTAAATTCTTTTGATGGAAAATTAATATAATTCAATTGGGCTCAATACATAAGATTTTTTTCCACATAGATAGCTTTCAGCTTGAATATAGTCTGTGCTAAAATGAAATTATTTTATATATATATTATTTTAAATCATTTTACACATAAATAAAATAATGAAATTTTAAAAAAAAACATGAAATTAGCATTGAAACATATATAAAATTGAAAGTTTAAAATTTTGAATTTACATAATGCAAATTATTTTTTTATTTAAAAATTTTAAGAAACATATATAAAGTATGTATCATGTTTACAAATATATTACATTTCAAATTAATGAAAATATTTTTAAAACAAAAGAAAATAGTTTTATATACATATATTTATATAGTGTAGCCTTTTTTATTTGGTAAATTATCGTATGCTTGTTGTTAATAGTCAAGTTTAGTAAAAAATTTAAATTTTATGTAATTATTGATAAATCTATTATTTTATTTATAAGAGAATTTAAATTTGTTTTGTTCTTTTAGTGCTAAATTAAGTTAACTTTGTTTAGATAGTCATAATTTATATAAGTTATAAATTTGAGTTCTAAATTGTACTATTTATTTTAAAATAAAAAGGTAAATTGTAGTTAAAATCATGTAAAGTATGTTTAATTAGTAATTATAATAATTAAAATTAATATTTCTTATAATTATTAATAATAAATTAAAAATTGTTGCTAATTAATTATTTTAAAATTATTTAATTAATGATAAAATAAATGGGGGTGAGATGCTTGCTAATAGATGTGGCACAGATTTATTTAATAATAAATGAAATTTACTTTCTGATACAGTAGTCAGTTTGTTAATTATTCAAATAATAAATGTTATATTTACTGATATAAATTTTATAAAAGTTCATAAAATCATTAATTAGAATAATAATGTAAATTATAAAACCTAAGTGCTAAACTTTGATTTTAAATAAAGAATATTTTCTTATTAAAAGATAATTTAAATTTTGCAATATTAAAATTAAGAAGTTAATTAATATTCATTTTAACTAGATGTCTGAAGGTAATTAACAGATATAGTAAAATGTTTTATATAAATAGAAGATAATCAGGCAATTAAAGGAGATAATCAAGAAATCATTAATATTGGAAATTAAGTAATTTAATGTTTTTTAAATGTATTGCCAAATTTAATGTTATTTTATAATTTTTTCTTTATTGTAAACATAGTTGAATAAACCTGTTTTTGATACTAATCAAGAAATCATTATAGGAGGAAATTAATATTTTTAAGTGTAAAATTTATTATAATTTTATTATTTTAATAGTAAAAGTTAATAATAATAATTCTAAAGACATGGAATTCATTTTAAGAAGTTTGTTAATCAATTTCATCATGGAATAAAAAGTAAACTATCCTCATTGGTTCTCTACACATTCTAACTACAAACTTATGATAATGGTTGGAACTAAACTTCATTTACTTGGATAAAATGTACTTCAACAAGAGAAACTGCATATTACTAAAATGTTTTTGCCTAAAATGAAAAGGAGATGTAATAACTTATTTATTATTAATTTTCATATGCCTTATGATAGAAAACATTTTTTGCTAAATCTTATCTTTAATAATGATAGAGATAATTACTTATATTTATTAAGACTATTGATATTTAAAGATATGAATTTATTTATGGGATTATTAACATTATAATGGCCTAAGAAAAGAAGGATAAGATTCTAATTATTATTGAAAAGTTTATAATTACTAATTTTAATATCATTTAGATATTTGAAATTTATTAACCATTTTGAATATTTAAATATTTGGAAGAATAATATTAGAACTTTATAATTCTACAAGTATATATTTTTGAAATTTGAGGAAAGAAATGAAACTTCTTAAAAATATAAAAGATCTTTATTAAATGATGAATTAATCATATAGATATTATAAAAGGAAATGTGAACTTATAATACAAGAAACTATTCTTATAAATAAATAATTCTTATTAGGATTTGATTTAAGTTTTCAAATTATATTATAAATGATCATGAAAAGTGGGGAGGAGAGAGAAAAGGAGAAAAGAAATTGTTTTTCTTTTGAGAAATAGTTGACTGTGATGTCATCAGGGTAACAATACTCCCATAGAAATTTTGTGATTTTTTTTATTTCAAGGAATTAAAAAAACATTTTGTTTATAAATTGAAATAAATTGAGACACTGATGAATCTCACTGCACTTGTTAAAATACCTATCCAACTGCCAATCAGATGTCATGATAGCCATCTAAACAACAATTAAACCCAAATGCACAACAAAGACCTCATGAGAAAAGGGTGGCCACCCCTCTCTCAACACTTCCCTCCACATATCCAAGCCAGTTGCAAGCATCCAGGTTTGAAAGCCCAAAGCCTTAAATATCTTCACAAATAACTCACTGAGTCTAAATCATAAACATACAATGTGAAATCCTATGATTTACTATGTAGTAGTTTTTAGAATACATAGCAAGCAGTAAAGTATGTAAATAATATTTTAATTTGTGAAGCACAGATAGTTGAAAATTTAAATAAATTGAGACACTGCTGAATCTCACTGCCCTCATTAAAATACCTATCCAACTGCCAATCAGATGTAGTATTTTAGTTGGATTGATTATAATAGTAAGATTGTATTAAATACTCAGAATTATTTATTTTATATGTTTTTCTAGATTTAAATATTTAAAAATTTTCTGTATAAATAAAGAAAATATTCTTTATTGTAATTCTATAATGGTGAAGAAATGATATTTACATGAGAATCAGCAATGATAATCATAAAATATTATGATTAAGGTAATATTTTTTAACAAAATATAAGATATTGGTAGTTAATTTTAATCACAGAATCAGGTAAAATAAATATGTGTGATATTTAGAATATCTGAATTTAAATGAAAATATATGATAAAGGATTGAATACATTTATTATAATATTAGTATGTTTATGTAATAATATTTATGAACGATCTCTTTGATAATTAAAGACAAATGATTTATATTTATGATAAATTCTATCATAAAAATATTTGTTTTTTTAGTCTTCTTGGTATATTAAAAGAATTTATAAGGTGTTAATTATAAGTTTAGATGTTATGGAGAATATAATGAATTATATTTTATGTGATGTAAGTATCGGGAATGTCAAATTGAAAATCCTGTAGTCTTATGGATGTGTTAATTCAGATTACAATGATAAAATATAGAGTAAGTTGGAATATTTAGGATATAATAGATATTTTCTCAAATCTGTAAAAGCTTTAAATAGTAGCCAAGATAGAAAATTATGGTCAACACAATATAATAGGTCATTTTAAGGTACATTTTGTCCTTTGTATCATTTTTTATAATTCTATAAGATATCTATCCCACACTTATTATCATGAGAAATCACACTGGTATAAATAAACATCGTATAAGAAATTTAAAATGAAAGTAATGCTAATAGCAAAACTTTCAGATGATAATAAGGTAGATTAATTTATAGCAAGAATGATGAAATACCAAACAAATAGCATATTAAAGAATGTAAGAAGAAATATTTTATGAATGTTTATTTGATATAGGAAATCAAAATACAAAATGAATTTATGAGGTATAAGAAATATTATGTTGAAAAAAAAACCTGATATATATATATATTATTATTATTATTATTATTATTATTATTATTATTATTATTATTATTATTATTATTATTATTATTATTATTATTATTATTATTATTATTATTATTATTATTATTATTATTATTATTATTATTATTATTATTATTATTATTATTATTATTATTATTATTATTATTATTATTATTATTATTATTATTATTATTATTATTATTATTATTATTATTATTATTATTATTATTATTATTATTATTATTATTATTATTATTATATGTAAGGAAATAAAAGTGTCTTATCTTAATGAACATTTAAAATAATTAAATATTTATTTTATAACAAAATAATACAAATAGAAGAAATAAAATAAATTATAGAATTGTAATTAGACAATAATATTATATGAAAGTTAAAAGTGAAGGAAATGATAATGTAAAAGAATACATTTATGAAATATTTATAATTTGATGAAAATATAAATTTTATATTTTTTGTTGATATATTTTAGTAACTAGTAAAAAGTATATTAATGTCAATGGAGTAAATTATGAAATATACTCAATCCTATTTATAAATAATTTCAGAAAAATATGAATTATTTTAGTTATTATAATTACTTAGTTAATATTAGTTTATAAAGTGTTGTTATAATATGTTAAATATTCTTTAATAAATATATATGTAAATTATTTTAAATTTTGTATAATACTACTATAATAAATGATAATGTTTGTTTTTAAATTAACAAAATGTTGAGGTTCTCATTTCTTGTTCCCAAGTCTTTGTTCATCATCCTTGCTACACATATATTATAATAATGGGATATATTTGGTATTATTGCACATAATTTAAAATTAGATAATGAATAAGAAAAATATGATGATTGTTCAAAACATTTAATATTGTTTTTTAAAATATTAATTAATTAAAATTATTTATATCATTCCCAATGATCATAATGAAATGTCAGTAATTATCATGCCATATAAAAATAGATATGATTTAATTATAATACATTGTGATAATAAAATATTTTAAAATCGATTATGATAATTAATAGTGATAAGTGTTGGTTAATAATTTTTAATTTACTTTTTAGTCAATTTATAAGAAAAGTTAATTGATTAGTTTAAAGGTGGGGAATTGTTTATGATAATTGTTTCTTAATTATTTTAACTGTATCTGGATGTTAGTAAAATACCTCTGTACATTTGGTTATGTGGGCTTTGAACATTCCATCATCAAATTTTCAATAAAATGGATGGCTGAAGAGTTGTGAGCTCCAGTAGTTTGAAGCCTGTCCATTAAAGTATGAAGATTGGCTATCTTAATATAAAGCTGCGCACTGATTGTATATATGTGTGAGGATAGTAATCTGGACCAACTGATGATTGCTGGTTTAGCATGAAATATGTATATTAGTGATTATTTATCTTTTCAACATGTGTATGATCACATGGGTCAGCAATATAAGATGGCATGGAGAGTTGAGGATTGTGTGAAAGTCTGAGTTTGAATCCCTTATATTACATTATATATGTGCAGGTGTGTGTAAGCCTGTACAGTGTATTAGTTTACATACTTAAAGACATAGTGCATTAAAGATCTGCCCATCCCTCGCATATCTATGTAAATGGATTATTCTTTAGTACAACAACCAGGGGTCAGAATGACTAAATAGTCAACATGGGCAGGATGACAACCTTGGTACTAAAGTGGTCTTTGAATGTTCTATCATCAGATTTTCAATGAAATGGATGGCTAAAGAATTGTGGGTTGGAGTAGTTTGAAGCCTGTCCATTAAGGTATGAAGATTGGCTAACTTAATACAAATCTGAGCACTGATTGTATATATGTGTGAGGATAGTAATCTGGACCAACTGATGATTGCTGGTTTAGCATGAAATACATATATTGGTGATTATTTATCTTTTGAACATGTGTATGATCATGTGGATCAGCAATATGAGATGGCATGGAGAGTTGAGGGTTGTGTGAAAGTCTGAGCTTGAATGCCTTATATTACATTATATATGTGCAGGTGTGTGTAAGCCTTACAGTATATTAATTTACTTATTCATTTAAGTAACAATATTTACCTGAGATGTTTATTGAGTCAAGGAATGCTGATAAAGGAGTAGTATACAATAATTTCAATAAGTAGATGAATATTATATTATTATTAAATATAACATAGAAATTTTTAATATTCAATATAATTTACTTATTTTATTGTGAGTCATTGGAGTATCACTGATATTTTAGGGAAGTAGTGTTTTGTGATATTTCTATGCCATTGGGGGCACATTTTCTGTATATACGTAATGTTAAGCATACCTTACTAAATAAGTGAATAACAAGTTTCATGATTATTTTTATTTTATTGTTAAATAATTTATTAATATGGATTTAATCTTGACATGTTATTTAAGAGAAAGAAATCTGATAAGACTGAGCTAGAACTTTCTTCTTTATATCTATTATGAATAATAGTTGGCGGGTTGGTTGTCCAGTTATGTTTGTTTATATATATATATACTAATTTTGATGCCTGTGTTTCTTCAAAATATATGTAAAATTCAATTTGAGATATATATATATATACTAAATACAGTAATATAATTCAACTTATTCTGTTACAAGTACTTTTGACTATATTCTTTTTAGTCTTTGTCAATTATATAATGATATAACATTGAATAATCAAAATGAGACATTATTTTATAATTCCCATAATTCAGTTCAGTTCTTCCATAATTCTGTTTTTTAATGTTTGATGATTGATGATTCATTAATATTTGACTATTTCTCAAATTTAGTGTACCTCATTTTATTTTTCATTTATTGTGGCAACATTCAATTTGTATAATTTTTATATTTCTATAATCAAAGTTGAACCCATATTTAGAAGTTTTCTTATGTTTAAATATTACAGATGCTGAAGATTTATTTTCATCTTTGGTTAATTGTTTATCTTTTGGAATTCTTTTATATAAAATCATTTGTTCTTTTATTCTTTTTTCTAGTGTACATTTAGACTCTCCAAAGTATTGTAAGCCACATTTACACATTAATTTGTAAATAATTCAATTTTGATTCCAACTTAAATTTTTGCTTTTAGAGGTGTTAATTAATCTATTTGTATTATTTGTAAAGAAAAAAACTAATTTGACACAAACCATTATAAATGTTTCTTATAAACTTAACTTGTTCATTTAATATAAATGGCATTGCAATCCATTTCATCTTGATATTATTTTTAGTTTTATTAAAAAGAGGCAACAATATATCATTATATAGTTGACAAAGACTAAAATGAATATAGTCAAAAGTACTTCTAACAGAATAAGTTGAATTATAAGAATATTACTATATTTAATATATCAAATTGAATTTTACACACATATATATTGTTCTACTGATATAAAGCAATCAAAAACCATTAGTATCTACAAATTATCACTGGAACATTAAAGCCTTCTCATATTTTTACTAAAAATCACATTTAGGAATAACCACATTGAAATTACTATGTTAGATTTGCAAAAAAGTTTTAATTAAAAAAAGTGGTTTTATACTTTCATTTAGTAGTAGATCTGTGTTTATATTGTACTCAAAGAAACATTAAAAAAATAGTGTATTAATTTTATTATTTTTTGTATATCATACTTTCTTGTATGTATATGCATATATTCCCTATAAATGTGAAAACATTTGTATTATATGTGTGTTAAAAATGTATTATATGTATATAGTTCTTTATGGAGTAGATAGGTTGGTAATTTATTTTGTTATTATTTATATTTTCATAGACAGTGCTTGGACACAATGAAATTGATCTAGTATGTATTACATATATATTAACCATTTAGAATTAAGTATAAACAAAATCTTTAAATTAATTGATAAATGAAGATCTATAAATATTATTTCAATGTTGTTTAAAAGGGAATTTTGGTTATTGTTAAAAGTCTTTTAATAAAATATAATTGACTTTATTATTCTTGGTAAAAGATATTATTGGTAATCAATTAATTCCTGAAATCATTGTAATACAAGAAGAAAAAATCTAAATCAAATTTTTATTTAAAAAGAAGAAAAGAAAACCAAAGAATAAAAAAGTAGTAAAATTAGTGATGCAAAAATCTTTAGAAGATTTCTATAAAAAAAAAAAAAAACGTATAATAAACTTATAAAAATACAATAATTAAACGATTTTCTTTTAATTTTTTTTATTTTTGTGAAAGTTTGTTTGACATATTAAAAGCAATTAACCAACAGCATAATTTCATTACTAACCAGAAATAATTTTTTAGCATATACATTTGTTTTTTTTTAATGAAGTATTTAGTCAATTGTCATTATGCATATATCTAAAAAATATTTTAGTAGAAAAAAAAAAAATTAAATATATGGAAAAAAAAGTTAGGAAAATGATTTGTGTAATATATAATCTTGATCTTAATCTTTAATGAATGATCAGATTGACTATGATGATCAAACAGCATATTACAAAGTTGTGATTAAATTGATGTTACCACTGGAATACAATTCTGTCATTCAATATTGCCACACTATTCAATAAAAGTTAAAATTTTCATTTTATATATATATATACAATAGTTGAATTAAATATTTCCATGGATTGTTATTATAATAAAAATAGAAATGAGATTTTATTCATGTAAACAGAGATAACTTTTAACCTTTGAGGTTTCCAAAGTAATATTAGTTATTACTAATTGACAGTGCTTGAGATTAAACAATTTTTCACTAACCTATAATAGCATACAATAACCACATTCCACTCTTTTGACACTTTGAAGCAAAATATATTTATTTATTAATATTATTGTGATGAAGGAGAGGAATATGATAAGGAAATAAATAGAATAAAGGAAGATTTTAAGAAAAATGAATATCCAGAAAAGGTAATAAAAAACAATATAAAAAAGATAGAAGAGTTATATAAAAAAGAGGGAAAGGATGAAGGGAAATGAAAAGAAAAGAATGAATACATAGGAATAAAAGTTAATGATAGTAGTATAGTAAGGGGAATTAATAATATTATTAAAAAAATTAATAAAGATTTTAAAAATGATATTAAATATAAAGTAGTGAATAAAAGAAAGAAAATATAATGGATATTTTAGATAATAGGTATGTAAGTGGAGAGAAGAAATATATAAATGGGGTTTATGAGATAGAATGCAGAAAATGTAGGGATAAAGGGATTATGGATAAATATGTTGGTGAGACGAAAAATTCAATATATACTAGGTTAAAACAACATAAATATGATAGAGGATTACCGGTATATATGCATTTTATGGAGACAGGTCATAAACTAGATAAAGAGAATATTAGAATGATAAGTTATGCAAGTAGTAGGAGGAATAGAAAAATAAGGGAGGCAACTTTAATAAAGAAGATAAATCCAAATATCAATAAAGAAAGTGCTTTAAAAACTATCTTAGTATAAAAAATAAATAAAATAAACAGTGAAAAATAATAAGAATTAAAATAAGTAGTTTCTATAATAGATAATAGAGGGAGCTGTATATAGATTCAAAGAAATTAGAGTATATAATGGGATAGAAAATTGTGGAGTAGAGACAGATTAGTAGATATTAAAGTAAGAAATAAAATAAAAATATAAGAATTAAAATAATTAAAATAATTTTATAAGGGATAAGTAAATGGAAGAGGCAGGAAAAAATATGGGTAAAATGGAATTAAGGAATGGAATAAAATAATTAAAAATTAGGATAATAGGTGAAATGCAAAATAAAGTTAAATTTGTGAATAAAGTAATATGTAAAATAAGGTTAAATTATGAATATAGTAATATAATAATATTACATTGAAATTATAAAATTATGCAAATCAAAAAAGGTGAATAAATAAGAGTATAATAATAACTAAGAAATAAAAGGTAAAATAGATTTTAAAGTTATATAATAGTAAGTTTTATGAATAAACTTATGGTAATAATTAAGTTGGTAAAATTGTAAAAATTTAATAGATATATGTATGAAATATGGTTGTATTAATATAATGTTTAAATTTTTGTAGATCTGATGAAGACTGCTAGGAACAGTCAAAACTGTAATATTAATAAATAAATATATTTTGCTTCAAAGTGTCAAAAGAGTGGAATGTGGTTATTATATGTTATATATTAGAAAAGCAAAAATAAAGAAGGAAAGAGGAAGAGAAGTTATTGAACATTATATTATACCCTATAATAGCTTGTTGTTACAAAAGACTTCACCAAAATAACTATTATAGGTTAATGAAAAAACTTATTTATTTTCAAGGATTACCAGATAGTAGTAATTGATAATTTCTTGACAACATTAAAAGCTTTAAATATCATTTCTATTCTTTATTATAATATATAATAGTTTATATACAGATGATTGTCTCCATTATGGTTTGTGAAAGTAAATATGATTGAAAAGTAATTCTGTGACTTCTCTTTTTGTATCCTGACAATTCCAGTCTACAAGTGGCTTGTCTTATGTGCAGGTATGATGATATGAGTAGACATAAGCTCCCTGATTTAGGCTTTATTATGCCTTACATTCTAGCAAATAAAGAATCATGTGACTATTGTTGTCTGCTAGCTTTCTGATGGCTTTTGCTCTCAAATGGATTTTTTTAAGACATTTAGATAAATTCTCTTCCTTACCAGAAAAATTAGATGCCTGAACCAGCCCTCCCATTAGTCTGTTTATGTTATTTGTTGACACACAATTATTTATACATTAATGTCTTTCACTCACATATATATGTACATTTCATCACATATCAAAGAAACCTAACATAGAAATAGAAACATTAAATAAATACAATCTCTAAATCACTATAATATATATATATAATCAAAACTACCCCAAATCCAAAATTCAACCAGACCAGCATAAAAATAATATTAAAACACAACCTAAGGTTTCACTGCTACAAGCAGACTTCTCAAGTGTAAAGAACTACCAAAAACTACACAATATATATAATATTAAAAACTACCTACAAATCCATTCACTTCCCATCCACCCTTAATATTAAAAGAACTCTTAAATAAGTTAATTGCTTCAGAATAATAAATTTTCAATAATAAAGACTCTTTAATTCTTCTTTTGATTTCATTTCTCTCAAATAAGACAACCTTAGCTTCATCAAAATCAGTAGTGTAGCCTGTATCTTTTTCATGGACATACAAAGCAGAACTAAGATATCTATTTTTAACTCTACTTTTATGAACCTTTATTCTTTCATTTAAACTCAAACTACTCTGACATATATATATATATATATATATATATATATATATTATATTTGGTAGAGTATATATATAGTTAGAATATATATATATATATCAAACCAAAGCAAATATAATTTTTTTTATATATTTGTGAAATATTTATTATTTCTTTTAATTTTACTATCTAGTAAATTATTCCATGTTTTGTTTAAATTGAAGTTTAAGTAATTTTATAATTATATACATAAAAATATTATTTTCAATTTAATATTTAGTAGACTTATTGTACAAGTAGCTTTCTAAAATTAGATATTTTATCTTTGGCACTTATTAGTCTTGATTCAGTTGTTTTATATCATCTTGAAATTAATCTCCAATTCAAGGTTTTCTAATCCTTTATTCTGTCTGCAATTTCACTTTAGAAGCTAGGCAAATTTTGAATAAAAGGAACAAGCTTCTATCAGGTATTCAGAACAGGTATTATTAACATCTTTTGACTACTTGAGGTATGGCAGAGAAACATTTCACTGTTGAGCAAGTGTGGATAGTACAGTACTGACTGTAATTACATATCTTGTTGAAATCCATTCCAATAGAAAAACTTTTGATCATTTCCAGAATTGAATAAGCACTAGAAAGTACTTTATAGCTATATATCTTTTATATACTTATTAAGCTACAATACTACATTGATTACACTATCATTTCCTACACTACCTAAGAGAATAAAAAAAGAAATTTCTGTCAATAAATTTATGAATGAATGTAAATATCTTCTTAATTTCTTGATTCTAATAAAAATATGCATTTCTAACACAAGTGTATGTTTTTGCTTATGAAAACTAAGGAAATCTTTTGAACAATGGAACAATAAGTAAGGTAATTAGGCTGGATTTTACATCATCATCATATTTTGAGTAATATCAGAGCAGCATAGCACCAATTTCTTGTTCAAAAAATTATTTTGTGCATGCATTAAGCACATAGTTCTGAAAATGATATTCATTAAAAGAAAATCCATCATAGTCAGAATAAAATCAGCACTCTACATATTTTCTAGATATATGGATAAAAGTCATATATGTTTCTCTTCTTCTCTAACTTCAGCTTCACATTGCAATGTGATTTTTCTCAAGCAGTAAATACATGGATACTGAGTGAAGGTAAATGAATAAATTATCAGTCTTAATTTCTTATGTATAACTTTTCTAATTATACGCTCCCTATCTTTCCTGTTCTAAGTATTCTTAAACAATTATTATAGATTGTTTTCAGTTTTTTTTAGATTTCATTTGAAAAATATCAGATAATCTCTAATTACAAAATCTTAATTAAGGATAATTAATTATATGTACATTTTTAATTGGCATATTTTTTTTTATTTAGCTATACATAAATCGATCCTTTTTTGAACAAAAATACAAGACAAAACTTTTATAATTATATGTTTTTGAACTTCATAATTTTACATTTCATTTTTCTAAGTATGAATTTACTTCTGATTTATACAAAAATATACATTTTTTGAAAAATATAACATATCTTGATATACGTCATTAAAATTAATCAATATAGGGATTCCCTAAGATCTGAAATACAATAACTGTGTGCATTAAATATTATATCCTTTTATATAAAATAATTTTTACTATACCATTAATTTACAGACTTTATAATGTAAGATGAATTTATTTTGAAATCTATATGTCTGACTCAAATAATTATTAATTGAACAACCATGCTATAATCATCACCAGTAAGAGAACTTGGATTTTAAATTCCCAATTATTTTATTTAGTTATTAAACTATTTAATATATAGTTAATATTTTTAACTTTTTATGATGTCTAAATGAGTTTATCATTTGATGAGTTTATGTCAACACATTATCCATTTCGAAAGAATGAAACAATAAATGTCTATCTCCATTTACATTTTTTTATTATAAATATTTGTCGCACTCCAATGATTTTTTTTTTGGACTTGCAAGATAGTATTCTGTTTTACACATTTTCCCAAGGTAATTATTCTTTAGCTGGTCACTTCTTACTTTCTTTATCTAATAAAAGCAGAGTGATATTATCTGATACTGGTTGGTCTTGTGGTTTCTGCTACAACATGTATTATTTTAAAAAATTTTTACTTCCCAAATAACAACGAGGAACTGGCGAAAATCATATTAATTTGTTTTTACAAACTTCATTTTTATTCAATACTTACAAAACAAAGAAAAAAACACATATTTTTATAAGCTTCATGCAAAGTTTCAGGATTATGGGCTGGAAATGTGACATTTAATCAAACATATAATTTATGACAAAATCCAATATAACATTGATTAGAACAAAACTGGAATCAGCTCATCTATCAATGGCCAACTTGAATAATACTAATTCCTTGACTGAGTAATATATATATATATGCAAATTTATAAATAAATATTTAAAAATACAGTATTTAAAAGCCTATAAAAAATATATGTATAACCGTCACTTAGGAGCGCTTTCAACCAACTTGTGGCTTTGTCAACTATCATGTTTAAAATGTCAGCTTTCCCATAATTTTATGATGTCAACTTTCCCATAATTCTGTGATCTTAATGTTTGCTGCTTGCCTATAAACCAAATGTTGCTTGTATTTACATATCAACATTGCCTCTTTAATTTTCCTTTTATTATTATTTCTTTCAATTTCCAATATTTTTACGTTGTTATAATTAAAATCGAAACCATATATACATGATTTATTATGGTCATAAAAGACAGAAGCTGATAAATTATCATTATTTTTAAAATTTTGTTTTGTATTTTGAACCCTTTTAAATAACAATAAGTGTTCCTTTGTTCTTTTTTCCAACGTGCACCTCGATTCGCCTATATGTCTGTGGCCACACCCACATGTCCATTTGTAAATGATACAATTTTTATTTGTAAATAAAGTTTTATCCTTTGAATTGTTTATTAATTTATTTAATGTAGGTGGTGCATAAAATGCAATATCACATATTCCTTTATAAATTTTCTTAATGAAACTTGCCTGTTGATTTGAAATATATAGTATTGATATCCACAATTTTTTATCAGAAGAATTAACACGTTTATTATTTTTATATTTATAAGTAAAATTTTTAATAGTATAATAAACAGAATCATAATTGTATCCAACTTTTAACAATTCATTATAATAAGTTTCAATATTTTTAGTTTTATCTGATGCATATTTACAAAGGTTATCATTTCTAAATAAAAAGGATTTCAAACCTGCCATTTTATGTGACATTGGTACTTTTGATTCATATGGAATATATCCTCTTTTTGCTATTGGTTTAAGAGTCATATAGTAATCCAGTTTATCCTTGTTTCTGGTTATCTTGAGATCTAAAAATTGTATACTCATTAAATTTTCATCTGTTTTAATCCACTTTAAGCCCTTTATATTATTTAATTCCTTGAACAAATCATTAATAGCATTTGGCTTTCCACAAACAAAAACATCATCAACATATCGATTGTATAAAATAATATCTTTCTGATAATGATCCTTTTTTAAAATATTTTCTTCATATGTAGATATAACAAAATTACATATCTGGGCAACTGTAGGAAGTCCCATCGGCCACCCATTATTCATTTTATAAAATTCGTGCTTAAAAATTGCATAAATGTTTCTATCAATAAAGTTTAATGTTTCAGTAATAAATTTTATTATTTTAATGTTAACATTTTTAAATTTCAATGCATTCTTAATTATTTCAATAAAAGTCATTTTGTCAATTGATCCATACATTTCACTGATACTAAAGGTACAAATTACATCATAATTAGCAATAACAACGTTATTAATTTTACCAACGAAGTCAAATGATGAATGTATTGTATACATACTAAAACCAAGAATTTCTTGTAACATTTTCTGAATTAATTTACATGTTTCATAATAGAAAGCACCCCCAAAATCAATCATTAAACGTAATGGTTCTTTTTCTTTATGCAGGCAAGTTTCATTAAGAAAATTTATAAAGGAATATGTGATATTGCATTTTATGCACCACCTACATTAAATAAATTAATAAACAATTCAAAGGATAAAACTTTATTTACAAATAAAAACTGTATCATTTACAAATGGACATGTGGGTGTGGCCACGTATATATAGGTGAATCAAGGTGCACATTGAAAAAAAGAACAAAGGAACACTTATTGTTATTTAAAAGGGTTCAAAATACAAAACAAAATTTTAAAAATAATGATAATTTATCAGCTTCTGTCTTTTATGACCATAATAAATCATGTATATATGGTTTCGATTTTAATTATAACAACGTAAAAATATTGAAAATTGAAAGAAATAATAATAAAAAGAAAATTAAAGAGGCGAGGTTGATATGTAAATACAAGCAACATTTGGTTAATAGGCAAGCAGCAAACATTAAGATCACAAAATTATGGGAAAGTTGACATCATAGAATTATGGGAAAGCTGACATTTTAAACGTGATAGTTGACAAAGTCACAAGTTGATTGAAAGCGCTCCTAAGTGACGGTTATACATATATTTTTATAAGCTTTTAAATACTGTATTTTTAAATATTTATTTATAAATTTGCATATATTATTTTGAAGAAATACAGACATCGATTTATAATATTATATATATATGTGTGTGTGTGTGCAAAGAAGTTAATAACTTAGACCTTGTTTTAGTAAATATGTCCTGTTTCCTTTAGCATTAAAGTGAATTATGCATATACAGGATGTGTGATAAAGGCATACACAGTCTGAACAAACTTATATATAGAGAGTATACACTGATACATTTATTTTTTGAAAGATAGTGGAGACCCCACTACAATAATCTCTATATCTTTTTGATTAAAAATTGATTGGGAAAAGATTTACACCACTGTTTAAAAAAAAGATTATCAGTCAGATGTAGGTTTGTCTTTTACTTATTTTATTTCAAATATAGTAGAAGTTTTGTTTCAGCTTGTGCCTGATATTTCTACTGTGATTAGAACCAGCAATAAAATATTGATTACCCGCACAAATGTTTTTTGTATCTGTTATTTTTCTTCCAATCATTGCTTTAACAGCTCTTATTTCAACTTTTTTTTAGATTTATGAAAATGATCTTAAACTTTATATACTTTTTCTCTTGCATTTCTGAGTTCAATCTTAGGTTTCTGAATCACTGCTTTCCATTTATAAAGCATGGTAGTAAATAAAGAGGAGTCTTCTTTTAAATGGTAGTGATTGAACACGCATCAATTGATATGATATAAACTAAACATTGTTGAATAGATATTTTGATTTTTCAAACCATTATATGTGATTCAACCATTACAATTATGAATTTTCCATTAAATATTTTCACAGACTTTCACACGACCCACCACTCTTCATACTATCTCATAATACTGATACACTTGAACACATATATGTTGAAAAGATAAATACTCACCAATATACATATTTCATGATAAACCAGCAATCATCAGTTAGTCCAGACATATATGCCATCTCCACACATATATGCCATAAGTGCTCAGATATATATTAAGATAGCCAAACCTTATACTTTAATTGACAGACTTCAATCTACTCCACACTCCAACTTTTCAACTGTCCATCCAATTGAAAATCTGATGATGGAATGCTCAAAGGCTACCCTGAGACCGAGATTCTTGTCACACCCATGTTGACCTGAGATCAATCTGACTCCTCATGTACAGGACATAATCCATTTAATACATATACAAGGGATGGGAAGACATCTCTATTATGAAATAACTGAAACACACAGGCTTATTATATACCTGTGCTTGTATATATCATATATAGGGTATATGAGCACAGACTTTCACATAACCCACTAACTGATGATTTCTGGTTTAGCATGAAATAGTATATTGGTGATTATTTATCTTTTCAACATATATGTGTTCGAGTGTATCAGTGTTATGAGATAGTGTGGAGAGTGGTGGGTCATGTGAAAGTCTGTGCTCATATACCCTATATATTACATGTATAAACACAGGTATATAATAAGCCTGTGTGTTTCAGTTATTAAATATTTTCACAATTAATTGCCAGTTGTGACCCCTCTCTACTCATATTTTTATTGATCCCCTTCTGGTTAAAAACAATTTTTTCCTGAACTTCGATGGCTATAAATTTTATAACTGAACTCTGCTGTAATTATTATATTATCAGTATTTTTTTAAACTTGTTATATTTTTCCATGGTGTTTTCATCAACATTAGACATTTCATTTTTCTTTTTTTTATGATTTATATTATTTAACTTTTCTTTTAAGACTCATGCTTTTTCTTTCTTGTGTGCTCTATTTCTGATTTTTTTTTAATTCTGTAAGACTTGCTCTCATGTATGGCCTGGGTATTCAACTTCATTTCTTCTGTCATATTTTTATTCTATTGCTTATTTTTATTTTACTTTCCTCTAATGCTTTTCCAATTTCTTGCCACTATAAATTTCAACATCTGACTATTGGATTTTATTATTCTATTGGTTAATTTCTTCTAACATTTGCTCTATTCTGCTGCATAATTCTTTTCTTTGCTTGCTTATTTTTTACTCCATCTCTTTGAAAATTTTAATTATCATCAACATTTTTATCTTTCCATAACATATGTGATTCTGACTCTAATTTTTGGTATTCTCATTTTACATTAAATGATGAACCTTTCAAGCTATTGTGCATATGCTTTTTACGAGTGTTAATAATAAATGAAGACTTTCACTCCCAACACTATCCTCACGCTTTCACTTCCAGTACTTAAGATTTGCCCATATATAAGCATTTGGGTTGGAAATAATAAGTGGATTCATCTTATTCTTTCTTAAATACCATATCTTGTGTTGGGAGTGAAAGTATTCATTTATTATTAACACTCATAAAAAGTGCATGCACAATAGCTTGAAAGGCTGATCTTTAATGTATTACAATTTATAAACATGCGCTATATAAAAATAAATGCTTATTTACTAAATGATAAAATAAAATAAAAGCACAGACCACAATGAAAACTGACAAAATAATGTATGTAAAAAGGGTGCTAGACAATATAACTGACAAAGCTGAAGAAAGTCAAAAATTTTAAAAGGCAGAATCACAGGTCTCAAGAGAAAATAGCATGTTTATGAAAATAAAGTGTGTAAAGAGATGAAAATAATAAAACACACAGCAATGGAAAAAATCATTGTCAGCTTTTATAATAGTCTGTGACTTTATTATACTTTATTAAATAAAGCAGGATTGAATATTTCTTCCATGCACTTCCTCTCTAATGCTGATGTCCATTCTTTAATCCAATGTTTTATGGCCCCTTTACTTTAATTATTTTAAAACATATTTCTCTAGCTGTTCTACTAATTATCTATTTCAAAATTTAATGATTATTTCCCTTTATTTATATTTTTTATTATTATTCCTCTCTTATTTTCTTGTTTAGTTTTTGGAAACAATAAAAATATATAAGCTAACTAAAAGATATATATAAATAAATAAAAACAGTCCTCTGGTTAAAATATTAAAAGTGGTTATGTAGACAAGTAATTGTGTTTTGTTTTTATTTATATAATTTTTACACGCATCATCAACTATACATCTATATGTAAAAAATATTTTTTATCATGTTTTAATTTTATTCTTAGATTACTAATCAACTAACTCTTGAGTAAATGCCAGTTCAGACTTGAATTTAGTTTGAGTCATATTAGGAGTCATGTAATTAGTACAGATAAGACTTATTGTTTATGTATTCATGCTACCATAATAATCAACTAAATAACAAAAGGACACGAATGAAATATATATATATATATATGGTAGCACATTGAACAATTTTAATATATCATTAAAAACATGAAAGATGTGAAAAGGCTGTGGAGATGTTATTTTACTTATAAATTGCTACACAGGATTCTATCTATTGATAAAAATATATTTTAAATATTTTATGTAGAATATAGATTCTAATCTCAATTCTTAATTAATCGTTAGGGCGATGATGATTATCAAATCATATATTCTTCATTTGAGAACATTCTATTAAAAAATTCTAAAAAATAGTTTTATATTTCCTGATCATCAACAATTTATAAACATCAATTTGAAGATCAGACTAGGAATTACGTCATTTAATAATTCATTTATAATCAGAATATAACAAATTTCTTGAATGTCACTTCCATTATGAAAGGCTTCCAATAATGCATTAATAATCTCATGTTATAATTTCTTAATCCCTTCCATATTAACATACAAACATATTTTCAGCCTAGAGCATAAACTTTCCCAGCAACATAAACATTTTAAATATGCAATGAAAATAAGACATGACTTTAATTAAAACAGCATATATGCTATTTTTAGTTTTTAGTAATAAAATAAATTTATTATGTTGTTTTGATTAAAAAGAAAAAAATATCCTTGCTTTAATGCATCCACAGACTTAATATAACCCTTAACTTGTATATAATTAAAGAAAAAAAGACATTATTTTAATAAGAGGCAGCTACAGCTAATTTTCATAAACATACTTAATCTTACGTATCTTGTTGGTGCATAAAATTCTTTACACATTAGTATATCACATATAGATTTCATGTAATTCAAAGAAGTTTCATGTTTAAATTCGACCATAGCATTTTAATTACAATGAAAAACAAAATTAAAAAAATCTTACCTATGTGTTCTAGTAAGCATAAATAATATATAAGAATAAAATAAAAATTATTTAACAAATATAATAAAAAAAAAAGTTATATTTAAGTATATCTACATTTATGTATATTTGGAAGTTTTATCATGTATTTAAGAAGCTTATTGATCTGTTACTTTTTCAAAAATAGATTTGTCTTCTGCACAGTAGTCATTTATTATCTTTTTATTGTATTCTTTTGGTTTTTTTAGTCATATTTGGAATTTATCTCCCACTTTGGGTCTTTCTAAACCCTCTGAACAGTATTGCTTCACAATTAGCGGATTTTTGAACAAAAATTTTTTTTAATGAGAACATTGAGACAAGCAAAATAGTTGGATTTTATATTATTTTTATCTTTGGGTATACTGCTGGACATAATATTTAAATTAATACAAAGACATACTTTCTAGCTTAATTATTTGTTGGACTACTCCCATCATCATTACTAAATGTCTTTAAAATTCTGTATGTGATTACTAATATTTGAATGCATTTATAAAGTTTAAATAAAGTTTACAATTTTCCTAAAAAACATTCAGTTCATATTATTAGATGATGAAAGTAGTTCAAGAAATAATTAATATTAAATGCCATCATCTCAAACCATCAGATAAATACTTTTTAGTTATATAACTTCTTTGTATGAATAGTTATTAATAATCTGTGGTTGCTTATCATATGTATATTCATTTCTCTTTTTTAACTCCAGCTTTGTGGTACCTATGATTACATTCAGATAATGAGTGTGTGAATGCTGGATGAAAGTGAATAAATGTAAATATTAGTCTCAATTTCTTATATATACCTTTTCCAATGCCTGAGAAAAAGCATGTTTACTTCAGTCTCCTGCTCTTTCTCTTGCTTATTAAAGTTGTTTTCTTTAATGCTAATTATAAGTATTTTTTTGCTTTTTTTAGGATTGAAAACAGATTATTTAATAATTCTTTAATTTTAAAACCTTAATGAAGTATATATCGTTTTTTTTTTATTAACTGGTATGTACTATTCTTTATCATTTAATTCTACATAAAATAATTTTTTTATATTTTCTATTTTTTTTTTTTAAAAAAAATGCAAATTGACGTTTTTATACTAACTTGTAAATTCTGTAATTTTATGATTTTATATTAAATTTTTTAAAATATAGATTAACTTTTTCTGCTTTGTACAAAAATATAATTTTTTTTACAGATAACATATCTGCATATTAAGAAATCAAAAATAAACCAGTTTAGGGATACCCTACAGATTTGAAGAATAGTAAAAATATGTATTAAATGTAATATACTTTTGCATAAAACAATAAGTCTATTTATTAATGTACAGAAGTTTTAACTTTAAGAATACTTTATTCATTTGTCTCAAATACTCATTAACTATGTGTGCATACTATTTTATTTTAGGTTCCCAATTATTTCATTTACTTATTTAATTTTCTAGTATAGATAGTTTTAAAATTTGAATTACAATTAGGATTTTTTCCTTATTATAATTTCATTATATAGTGTATCGGCCAAAACATGTTTAACCATCTAACATAAGCTGGAACTCACAAAAGGTACTTCAAATCCAGTCAAGCCCAAGATTTAGATCAAGGACCAGCCTGAATTCGAACCCACTTTCTAAGCCCCAGATCTAACACCTAATAAATAGCTTAATAGTGATGGCACATGAGAATTAATTTTAATCCGGCCGACTAGCAAAGCTGAGCAAAACAATGAGCCATCTATTAACTATGACTAAACTAAAATATATATAAGCATGGCTGTACTTTTGAAAGTAGAGAAAAGAGGAATTCGAACTACTCAGACAAGTTGGATAATAAAAATGAGTTTAATATAATGACAAATTATTTACATACATTTATAAATTAAGTGCATTAGTATGTGCATGAATGAGCAAGCAGTCTACCAAATGATAGATAATTGTATATTGTCATTCACACTATTATTTCTCATATGCTCTTTATTAGCTAAATAATATATGAAAAATAAGCACACATCTTTGGTGGGTCCAATATTAAGATGCCAATCATTTATTAAAAGAGTTACATAATATTGCCATTAACGCTTTGAATTACGGTTCTGAAACGTGGTGACTAACATATATATTTCTAGAAGCATTCCGAAATTCATTATACTTGTGATATAAACTATTTTCATGCCATTGAGATCATGAAAATAAACAAAACACATTTGAAAGATTAGATTTGAATCTATGACAAAACATTTAATGAAAAATTATTTTAACAATAGTAAGACGAACGCTTTATATTCCCCAAGGCATATACTCTAGATTATGACGTGGGATTGTATAAGATTGAAATAACATTATAAATTAATAAAATTAGTAATATTTGGCATTTATATATATATTGAGCAGAGCGCAATTTTAATAATATTACAGCACTAAAATTAGGTCATAAGCAAAAGAAATAATAATAATACGAAGTTTTGCAGTACTGACATCATAACCAAAAAATAACTAAGAGGAAATGGTTGTGCTTCTGGATGAGAATGAAGTGGATAGGCATGCCATGGACATCGTCAATGCACGGGCTTTTTTGTACAAAGAAAGTGGATGGGCATAGCGTGTGCCAGACTTAGGAATAACCACCAGAGGCCTTTTTATATGACATAAATGGTTATGCATAGCATGTGCCAAACTTATGGGAATCACCACCAGAGGCATTTTATATGGAATAAATCCCCATAGGACAAGACATAATGAGAAATCTATGGGTTCGATCTTGTCATAACCCTCAGATTAGATTAGAAGCATGTAATATATATATATATAATTCACGAAGATAGGACGAATGTTAGTAACACAGTATGGATAAATGTCACTAACAACATTGAATAAGATTTACTGCTTTAAAATAAATGACCCTTATTTGAATGCCATAATTTAGACAAATAATATGCTATGCTGTTATAATATATATAGAGGGATTTCCCTAATACGTTAAGATTTAATTAGTAAAAGAACCATTAAGATTTATCCCCATCCCTTTTCTTCTATTTAAAATAAATCAATCCCACCTTCGTTGATTTTATAATAACTGGAATATTTAAATACTATATTTGATATTTTAAGAGTATGGAACAATAAAATAAAAACTAGCAGTTATATATAAAAAACAATAAATCACTCTTTCAGAATTAAATAAATAATATTTTATAAGATTTCAGAGCATTAAATAAAATGTTGACTCAAAAAACAATCTGGTGAGTGTATAAATTAATAATGCATCATGTTTTAAGGGAACGTTAATAAACTTAATTCATGAAGGTTTACTTAAAAAAAAGAAAAGATTTTAGAAATTCAACTCATCAGATTGTTTGAAATTGGCATATTAATAGTAACTAAAATAGACATATAAAATTAAGTGATAAATAACTATAAATAAATGACTGCACCAAAATTAAAAAAAGTTAGAGCATATGAGAATTAAATTTATAAAAATCATTTAAGAGCAATTTACATATTAGATTAAAAATAAAATTAAATAATACATTAGGAGTAGAAGTCTTGATAAAAGAGTTTGAGATTAGTTAGACTAGCTTTACTTGTGGCTTGAAAATGTACCTTGCACCATTTTAAGAGTTCATATTTAAAGTCTGCTCATACATGGCAATTGGTTCTTCAATAACAGCATGCTTCTATTAGCATTAAAGATCTTAGATCAGGCTATTACTTCATTCTTGGGCAGCAGAATGGTAGGGCCATGGAAGATGATGACCCAACAGTGTCAAGAAGGATGGTGGATTTACACTACATCATTTTTAGTTTCACAGTGATGTTAACAATCAATTCTCACTAGAGTAGCTAACCTAATCTGTGACTCAAAATTCAGCCATTTTATAATCTGCCCAGGTGTTTTGGAATGCTTTTAATCACTTAGTTGTAGCTTTACAATCTAATCTCTGATCTTAAAATTCTTACTTTTTCTTTGTCGATTGTTTTTGAAGATGCAACAGTAAGATAACATCCAAAAATAAACTCAAATCTATTTCCAGATTAGAAATAGATTTGAGAAAAATGTTTATAATAAAAGAAAATCTTTAATCTTAATCCCATTTTAAGTAAAAACTTTAATTAAAAATACCTTCCCCAGATTAAAACAATAGTGCTTCCAACCCTTTAATTATTTTTAGACAATTAACTGTAGCATCTTCCATATTACATTTAAAAAGAAAAGTATAGTTTAATAGCAAAAAACTACTTTGAAAGAAAAAGTTTAAAGAATGACATATAATAAAATATTTAAAAATCAATATTGTTAGTAAAGTTTTTGCTCATATATATATATTTGAGCCGCACCTATAATACTTTCTTTTAATGTATGTTTTTTATAATACTTTAATAAAAAAGAACTAATAATTAATAATAATTTTAAAAAATGTTATTGAAAGTTAAAATTTATAAATTTTTAGGTATGCATCTCAGATATATACATAATATATATATATACGACAAAAGGAGTGGAATGGGATATAGGGTTTGAACATAGGTTAGTAGGTGGAAACATGAAGCTCAATCTTAAGCTAAGATTGACTGCTTCAATAGCATAGATTAAAAATTCAAAGGCATTTTATAATTATCAGTAAAAATAAATGTTAGCATGTAATTTTGAATTTAATAGAGTTAACCAAACAAATCATAAACTTTTTCTTTAAGATTGATTTTTTTTTAAAACGTGTGAGCGTTTAATAAAAATATTGATAATTTAGACTCTAGGATTCATTAATATAAAGAACAGAATAGTTTTCTAGCACATTTCATCTTATCAAATAATGGCTATCTAACTGAACAGTTTACAGTTTTTATTCATGCAATAAATAATTTACTTCCTACATTTGTCAAGTTATAATAATGTAGAACTTTTTTCTTCTCATATCTACAATTTTCCACATTCAATTTTTTTAAAACTTTCAGAGATTTGTAAGTCAATTTTATACTTGATACTATTCTTAAAAAAATAAAATAATATATAATATTTTGTAATAGACAGTTGTTTTTATTATGCACAAAGAAGCCCAAAAATCATTGTTTCTTTTATCACAATTAGCGTTTTTATATTTAATTTGAAATAAGAGCATGAAGTGTTCAAAAATTAATTAATTAAATCATTTTATTGTAAGAATTAGTTTTTGAATTAGTTAATTGCTGAAAACACCATATTTTTATTTCAAGTTGTATTGTATGTCTTATTGGTGAATTTGATAATTATTATTTAATTTGCATCCATCTTGTGTCATAATAATTGGTGATATGAATATTAATTTAATAGTTGGGGAATAGAATTCTACTTGTAAATACTTAGGAAATGCCATCTTTTAAATTTTTGCTGGAACATATATATATAAGACTTGATCAACATATAATTATAAATCTATCTTATCTTGTTTATCAAATCATTTTACAATTCTTCTGAAATGTATGTTAATAAACTATCTCATGTTAAATTATTCAATCGAAGCTGGGAGTGGGGTTTATGATTTCAATAATGTAAACAAAGCATTTTTACAATTTTAGAATATTTGTGCTTCTTCAATTGATAAACCAACTCGTTATATTAAACTGAATAGTAAAAATAGTAAGCATTTTCTATGGCAGGAGTCCCCCAACCCTATGCTCACGGCCATCATGGCACCCACAGACTATTTTATGCATGCCTGCAGCTATCCAAACACAATAAAAAATTATTTATCTGATACAAATAAATTTAATTTTTAATTATCTTTTTGTACATTGTGTGTATTATTAACAATATCCAACTATAAATTTACATTGAAAAAATATATGATGCCCACCACCTGGCTAATATTATAGAATGTGCTCTTAAGTACAAAAAGGTTGAAGAACCCTGTTCTATGGCAACATTCTGATGATAATTGTATTCGTTTATAGCAGTTTAATAAGAATTATAAATCTGATAATAAAGATGCTAAAAACGTTATTATTTGGGAATTTCTTTGTAATAAAAATATTTCTCTGACATGGAAAACAATAAATTTTTTGATTAAAAATCCTCTAATTAAATTTATTTGATTAAAAATAATGAAAATATATTAGAAGTATATGGCAATAAAAAGAAGAAATGTATTCATTCTATTCTTGATCCTTTGTTCAACATTTAAAGTGCTTTTAATTCATAGCCTTGGGGAGGGTGACTTACATCCTTTGTTTACATATACACTGAGCTATGTTTCATTGAGTGCTTATCGATGTTTTAATAATTTCTTTATGGACATGTCACAAATGGAGACTTCTATTAGTGATTTGGCTTCTGAGTCTATTTCTGATTCTTTTTTATTTCTGATATTCAGTTATTGTCCTTGATTGATTGTTTTCTTACGAGTTCTAGTTTTGTTTTATTTAATCTTTCTTTGCCTGATGATGTATTTTCTGAATGTTTAAACATTTGATGTTATTGTGATCATTTTTAAAACTAATGGTTGATTAACTATTATTAATTACAGGTTCATTTCAATCCTTTCTGCTATTGCTAAACTATTTGAGATGACAGTCATAGATAAGATAATTCTATTTCTGTATATGCATAAAATGACTTTTGTGAATCAGTTTAATGTGGTTGCTGAAAAAAGATGTTCTTTATAGTCATGTGCACAATTTTGCATCTTTATTGGATACTAGTCTTAAAACAATTACTATGTATTTAAATTTGTCTAAAGCATTTGACTGTTAAACATATAATTTTTCTACATCATTTATACTCATATGGTTTTCAAGATATTTTGATTCATAGTTAAAAAGTTATCTAAAAACAGAAAACAGCTACATATTTATGGCATAGTTAATGATATTAGAATAATCCATCATTGGGTTCTTCAACAATCTCTATATGATCATATATTATTTTTGATTTATATAAATCATAATGTAGCTTTGCCTATGGAGCCAGTGACTTATGTTTTTGCTGATGGTATCCTACTGTCCTTTGATACTGTTTATATGATCTTCTTGAATAAATATTAATAAGGATTAGGATTTAATTAGAAACTGGCTTATATTAAATGATCTAACAGTCAATCTTACTAAAATAAGATATTTTTTTCATTATATATATTGTTTATACTCAATTAATATTTCAGTTTATAATCAATATAAGAGTCATTGTAATTGTATTTGAACTCATGATAATATTATTTTTGTTAATAACTATTGTTATTTGGAAGTTTTTATTGACTCTAGTTTATCTTGGTCAAGTCATTTATTATGTTGCCAGACTAATTATTTGTTTTATTATTTAATGAAATTCTTGTTTAGATCTGTTTGTTGACAACTTATGTTGCATGTTGTCAAAATGTGATATCTTGTAATATTTTATTTGGAATGGTTCCATTGTTTACAGATTATCCTCATTATATATCTTGAAAAATTACACTGATTATTACTTTTTGTATTCTGATATTGATTTCTATGCATGGTATTTATGATAATTTTTCTATATTGTCTGTTTTTAAACTTCATAAACATAGAAAGATTGTTGCTATATCTATGTCATTTCTTTTATGACATTCAGCATTCATTGTAATAATAATTTAGCTAAAAATATTCAATTGACATTACCAGACTTTAATTTCAAAAGTAGTAATAGACAACAATGATGTCATACTGTTTAATTTCTTTGTTTCAATTTATTCCCTAGAAGTTACAAAATATTTCATTTCCTATATTTAAAAATTATTTGTGATTAAGGTTATTGTATTGCATACAACATTTTTTTAATACTAACCTTTGTAAATATATTGTTTATATGTTTTTACATACTTAATGCTTATATATATTCCTTTGTATTTTGTGATTAGTTAGTGGATTTGATCATTATTATGAATAACTCCTCACATAAATCTCTCCTTTCTTGGAATTTTATATATAGTATGAAAATAATTAATTAATAAATAAATAATTATTACTTCTACTATTACTATTATCATCATCATCATTATTAGTATTACAGTCACATTACTTATGTGGGTTACTGCAATGGAATATATTTGATTAAATCTATCCATACATTATACACACAGAGGTTTCTTTCTCATCAACCAGTTTCAGATTTATTAAAAATGGAGTAGTAGAAGTGATGAAATTGATAATTCTTTTGTGTAAGGGGTAGTTAATATAAATAAAATATTTTCATAACAGGTAATTTATAGTTATGTCCTCTATAGGAATTTTCACAATATATCATGCAACAGCAATATTAATATAAAAAACCCTAAATTCTTGATGAATGTTTTCATCAGTAACCAATATTATCAGCAGCCCTTAAACCTATTTGAAATATTTTCAAATATAGTAACATGCTCACTTTGAAAATAAAAGTTTGAAGATTGTAATTGGATTCAATAGCACTTGTGTTGCCATGTTTGGTATGGGCTCAACTAGTTTCAAAAGTTGTCAATGACATCAATTATTAACAGAAACATGTGTCCAATAAGACACTGATTTTTCATCAAACATTGAAAGATTGTGAAAATTATTATAATGTGTATGAGTAAAAATTAGTAATAATAATATTATCAAACAAGGTAAAACTCTCTTTACAGTAGTGCCACCCTCTGCCAACCAGAGTAATAAATGGATGCCAGAAGGCTTGTGTACAAAATCCCTATCTAGTGCACAAGCCTTCTGGCATCTATTGATTACTCTGGTTGGCAAGGATGGCACTACTGTATGGAAAGTTTTGCCTTGTTTGATAATGATTATGTGCTAGTATAAGAGATGGTGATCAAGTGATGTTTATGGGTTTAATAATAATGTTATTTATATATTTGGATGTTATTCGTTTATATGTATATGTCTGGTGAATCATAAAATTTAGGTTAAAGTTTTACACAGTTGATAGAAAAAAATGTTTTTATATATATATTTGGTTACATTATTTTATTACAGAGTGTCAAGGTACATTTTACATGATAATTTTATAATTATCATATGTTATCATAATCAATGTATTATATTGAAAATTGTAATTCTTATCTGACTGTAATTAAGATTAATGCAGAATTATTTCAGTCAATTAGAATTGTCATGGATTTGGTTTAGGGCAATAACAGCCAATTAGAAGGTAAGCTTCTAAAACTTTAATCATATGTATCCATAGTCTATTCATTGGAATAGTGATGATTTGTATATAAAGCATATTAATTTTTATAACTTTACCCATAAAATTTAAATAAAAAATAGTTTTGAAGAAGCCTGCAATAATAAACACCTTTTTGCAGTGCAACGTATAATAAGTCCCATTTACATTTACTGTTATACCTGTTATCACAAAACTATTAATACACACATAAATAGGTAGATGGGTAAATAAATCGATTTAAAAAACAGTAATTTAATAGATAAATAAAAAAGGTGATTTTTGTACTTTTCTTTCCTTTTTTACTTTCCTTCTCTCCCTCTTTTTTTGCTTATTATGAAAGAAAATAAAAATCTTAACAGAATTTTTCAAAATTAATGATGTTGTTGATTTTATTAAAAATAAGCTTTTTCTTTAGAAAAACATCGTTTAACATCTCTTAATCAGAAAAATTAGAAAAATCTTGAAACAATATTATGATAGCAAATGATTTAAATAACTGGGTAACTTTGAAGCTTTTCTTGGAATGTTTGATGAAGATTGATGTTTATTCTAAAATCAAAACTTTTTAAGATGAACCAGTAAGTCAATGTTGGTCTTCAGAACACTTCTAAAAAATTAGACATTTTTATATTTGCTTAACCATGATAAAATGGTAAAAAAAGAAAAATGTTAAAGAAATTGTCATTAGCTTAGCTTTAAATTATTAATAGAAAAATAATCAAGATAAAAATAGTTTACAATCAGAAATTAAGAATTGCTTCAAAAATAAATGTCATTTATATATATATAAAACATTGCAAATGCAATTTGAATATTATAATTACAAATGTTTTAATATCTCCCCAATACAATGGATCGTAGTTTTTATTGTTTACAATTTCAGAGATTTGCTAGTACACAAATTTTTAAAAAAAAATCTTAATTCATATTGTTCTCTTTTTAAAAATTGTGTTATATAATTAGAATTTTGATATTACTATAAGTGAAAATACTATTGCAAATACTTGATACAAAACAATGATAATAACCAAAAATCAAAACATATAGACTATTGTTATTTTAAAACTCAAGGTTCAAAGCTGAGTTTGTAGTAAGAAAATTTTCAGAAATGCTCAATATCACACATACACAAAGCTGCACTTATATGAATGAAATGAAATTTAAAAAAAAAAATTAAATATAATGTAACTTAAATGTAACTTGTTAGTATTGATTCCATTTAAATGTATTATTTATATTTACTTGTCAAAAATTTGAATATTGTACTTCAATAAAAGTTGTGTCTTTTTTTTTTTTTTGTATATTATAAAAGTGATAGTAAAAAAAGAAATGCTTAAAAATTTATTTTATTTATTAATAAATACTTTTATTGCTGTATAAAAATAATAAAATAAAAATATATATTCAAATCCATTATTTCCTTATATTCACTTGATATTTTGCTTTATTAAGTAGTAAAAAATTCTCAATAAAAGTTAAAAAATAATTTCATTTTAAACTTTTTCAAAAGTTGATATGTTTATGTTTTAAAAATAAACATCTAGTCAAGCATTGGTAGTCGAGAGGTCAGCGACAGCTGCTTTACAAGCAATTGTCCCGGATTAGTGGGTTCACTTCCCGGCTGATGCTATGACACATGAGAAAAAAAAATAAACATCTTATCAAGCATTGGTGGCCGAATGGTTAGCATAGCTGCTTTACAAGCAGTTGTCCCAGGGTTCACTTCCCGGTCGATGCTTTGATACATTAAAAAAAAATAAAAATAAACATCTAATGTAGAATTGTGAAAGTTTTAATTTTAAATTTTATGCAGACTTGAGAATAAATAATATCTAGACTGAGATAATACCTTAAAAATTCAACTTTTTATAAAGAGGAAATGTATTTTGATTATATGTTACTGTTTAATTTGTCAAATTAGAGTTATGAATTTTTTTATAGTCATTAAAACTATTTTTTTCTTTATTTGAAAATGGAATGTTAATATAGAATTACAACTGTTTTTATTTAGATTAACATGTAGAATTATGAATAAACATATTTTCATACATCTTATAGAAAAATTAAACTTTTTCACGCAAATATGTTTTATAAGCATGCTGTTGTTTGACTACTTTATGTTATATCAAATAGCTGAATATTAAAACATAACCATATTTTAGCAATTGTTTTTTAATTGTTTTGTAAGATAAAAAATTGCATTTTTTTTTGTCTTTGAATACAATACAGTATGTTGGAAATTTGATAAAGCTTAAGGGTTTATTTAATTTCAATATAAAAATATGTTGTGTATTAAGAATATTTAATTTTGACTATGAGGTTTTACTTTTTTAAACTGATTAAAAGTAATAGCAATTTGATATTATAAGTTATGGATTATCTGTTTCATTTGTTATTTAAAATAAATTATATTGTTGAATCACAATTTTATTTGTTTTTGAGAATGACTGTACAAATAGTTATTTTTTTTTTACACAACTTCAGGATAGTTTAACTGTTTTATTAAAATACTTTATGAATAGTAAACTCTGATTATATGGTTGGTTATAATCTTGAGAATATAATAATATAGCAACCTAATGTTAGAAGTTGTGAATATATACTATTTATTTTATTTATGATTGGAAATAAACTTTTAGTTTAAAATTGCAATTTTTTTTTTTTTGCTTTTAGAAATTGCTGTATAGAACAGGGATGGCCAAGATATCAACCATGATCAACAAATTATCCACAAGTCTCTGTAGGTCGACCATGTAATTTCTTTGTTGTTGTTGTTGTTGTTTTTTTTGTAAAATTTGCATCTAATTTATTTTAATATAGTTCTAAAACAATACCCCCCCCCTATATTTGCTTGAATTTTTTTTAAATTCAGGACCAGCTCTAGAAAATAATTATTTATAGAAAATTTAAAACTGTAATTTAATAAATGTTTTATAAAATGTCATGAACAAATTGTAATACTAGAGGGAGCTGATGTAATTTAATAGTAGTCATAGTAAAATGTCTTCTGACAGTTTGTATCTATCTTTTAAAAATATCACCAATATTTGTCAATACTTAAAAAGCCCTTATAAAAAAACACCAATTTATAAGTACATTTTAAAAAAACTAGGACTTTGAACTGTTATTTTTTTCTATTCCAGCAAAAATAATGTTCTTTTCTTATTTTCAGTTTGAAGCTCTGAAAAAAAAAAATATAGTCACCCTCAGATACACTTTCATCAAAAAAGTCACCCCCAATGTCTAAAAGTTTGGCCATGCCTGGGATAGAATAATGAAAATTTTACACAGTTTATAGATTAATTTAATTTTTCATAAAATTGTATTATAGATATTAAACTCTGATCATATGATTATCTTTTTTAATCTTGGCTAAATTGGCTATCTTAATATAAGCTAAGCATTGATTGTATATATGTGTGGAGATGATAATCTGGACCAACTGCCATGTGCTGGTTTACACAAAATATGGATATTGGTGATTATTTATTTTTTCAACATGTGTGTGATCAAGTCTGCCAGCAGTATGAGATAGTGTGGATAGTTGAAAGTTGTGTAAAAGTCTGAGTTCAAACCCTCTATATATTACTTATTGGAGTGCAGGTATTAAAAGGTCTGTACTGTAAAAAAAAATCATATATTATAAATCTTGGATAAAGTAAAAATAATTTGAAACTAAAAGTTGCTGAAATATTTTTTCTATTTTATTTCTTAAATTAATATAAAAGTGCAAGATTTTTGTTTTATATATCATGAATAGTTGAAATTCAGTATGTATTAATGTAAATGTTATGGAAATTTTTAGATTATCTGTGCTTTGCTATTGTATATGATTTTATGATGCCATATTGAGTGACCTAAAAGTATCAGAACCACAGTTTTATGCTAAAATATCTAACCATGTATGATTTGGTGCAATTGGTAGAGCATTTGACTTGGGATTAGGATGATCCCAGGATAGATTGCGGCTCTCACAAGTCTCTGATCAAACTTCTTATGAATTTCAGAGCAATAATGTTATATGCCATTTTTGACAATATTAATTTCATCTATATTCTTTATTATTTTTTACAATGCTTTTTTTATTACCCACTGACAGTTTCTGTTATCACCACAATCATCTTCAGAACTTCTACTTATATTTTCAAATCTTATATTATATATATTATTATATTACATGAATACGATGGTAATAATGATAAAACAGATTTGAGAATATTAAAAGAGAAATTTATAAAAATTAAGATTTGGAAATGTAAGTAGAAGTAATAAAGACTATAGATGATATTAACATTGCATGGATTTGGCAATGCAATAAAAAAGATATATAAATGCTTTTTAACTACATTAATACTAGTTGATGATGGGTTATAAAGTTTTTTTTCTATTCTTGCACTCTACTATTAAGATAATCTGTTGACTGGTGGCAATCTTCCGAGTTAAATTTCTTAAATCTTATATAATTTTAATTACTTTCTGGATAAGCTGTATTCATGTTTGCTATGATTTGCATTATTTATGATAATGAATTTTTTATTTTTAATATAAAAGAAAAGTTTCAGTTACTTCCTTTCAAATAAATTTCAAATTATCACTTTTAAATTAACAGTCATCTCCAAGATCATTTTTTTGCACAGCTCTTTTAAAGATAACATCTTTGATTTCATAAGTTTATTCTTTCTGCGCCAGCTTAGATAAAGATTTAGTTAGAATAAATTATTTAGTTTAAATTTTTTTTTCATAAAATATCTTTATTTAAATCTTTAATATTGTTTAATTTTTCATATATGCTTTTACATTTAATATTGATTATAAATTTACAAATGTATATTAAACATTCACATATATATTTAATCAATTTATCTTATATATATATATATATACGTTTGTATTAACAGTTGATAAAGATTGTCAGTGAAACAATTGAAAGTACTTCTGGTAAAGAATATATTATTTAATTTTGAATACTGTGTTAAATATATTTGTTTGAATTATTATTATATAATTTAAAAATACAGACATTTAATGGTTGTAGTTATTTATATATATATTCTACTTTTATTACTAAATGGAGGTTGCCTTGACAACAGTTTGAAATTGTTGATTGTTATTGATATTTAGATTGTCTAAGTGTTGACTGGTTTATAATTTTTAATTTTATATATATATATTAAATATGTGAGCCATGAAAGAATGGTCTTGGTTTAAAACAATGTCCATGAACTGCAGCACCATTTGTAAAAGAATAAAAATAAGAGCATGCTTTTCTTTTAATGCCTCACAGATATTGGAGTCGTTTGTAACTGAATAACTATAATGATCATGGGAAATGAGACTAATATAATCTGAATGAAAATATAGCTGTACTATTGGTCATCATAAAAATATACTTTAAAATTGAACCCCATTTATAACAGAATAAAATTATGGGTCATACTCTATCCTGAGTCATCATTTAATTATTGATTACCATTTTAACAGAATAAAAATATGATCCAATCCCAATTTATTAAAGCCTGTTAATTGCAGTATCATTTATATCACAATAAAAACAATAAACTACTCTAAAGTGAATATCAATTAATGAATAACAATCTAACACTTAAGTCAATAAAACAATGATAATAATCTTTGTTTTAACCTCATAGATTTCAATAGCATTTACAACAGATAGAAAATAAATAAAACATTACTTCAAGCTATCCTAAAATATAAACATTATTTGAAATAAGCCAAAGATAAATCAATAAAACTAAATCTTATACAGAATAGTATATGCCTATTATATGAATCACTTATAGTAGAGTGAAAATAATAACAAAGAATTACATAGATAAACTTTAATTTCCTCATGAATCAACACACTGTTTATAATAATACAAACTTGTATCAAAAGTCAAACATCATTTTTATTTATATTTAAATGAAATAATTTATGATAGATTAAATAATAATCTTAATATGATCCACAAGTTTACAATATCGATGATGTCTAACAAAATACATACCTCAATAATTGATTTCTAATTACATTTGGGTTTCGTTTTACGTGATAGATAGGTTCCTCAGAAAACATGCACAAATGAAATCATGCAAAAATAGACGTAACTTACATTGAAAAAGTGGGGGTTCGGTCTGTGATTTTACAAAATTTGTAAAAGCAAAGCACCAACGTAAAATTACTTTAAAATTCGCGCAAAAAAAAAATAAGGAAATAAAATATGACTAATAAAAAATTTCAAATTTGAAAAAAATTGATACAAAAACTTTTTTTAACTATAATATTTAATTTTATTCAAAATAATATATTTTTATGCATAATTTACAGTACAGTAATTTACATTTTTTAATACACATTTTAATTATTATCGCTTATTGCCCAAAAACACATTCGTTTGCAAACTAGTAAAAAATCAGATTCTCATGTGATGTGATGTATTTGGCTTCTCCTTAAATGAAGTCAAGAATATCTCAGCAATTATTCTCACAAGAGGAAATACAACTAGTGCCAAGTGCACTCTCATGTTGTGTTAATGGTTTTCTGTTGACAACGACAATGAGTTTAATAATTGTTTATGAACTTAGACTTATGATAATAAAAAGACATTTATTCACCACTGCTGGAAAAAATTTAATTAAAACTAACAACTAAAAATTAAATTCTTATTTTTGTCTTTAATTTTCAATTCCGTTTAAAAATCAAATTTTGTTTTACATCACATTAATTTCAAGTCACCCGTAAGTAATTTTTAAATTGTTAATTACAATTAAAAATCAGATTTTAATTTTTAATTGTGCCCACTGCTATTACTAACCTTTTAAAAATAAACTAGTGGACAATAAATGATTAATAATTGATTATGTTCTTTTCTAAAAGCAAAAACAGAATGTGATTTAAAATGCAAAATTAACACACACAATGTTTGAACAAATTTACATTATAATCTTGTAAAATTTAATGTGTGTATACATAAAATGTGGAAATCATGATTTTAATTTCATTATTGCATAA
The DNA here is from genome assembly GCA_028023455.1 of Epiperipatus broadwayi. NCBI lineage: Eukaryota > Metazoa > Onychophora > Udeonychophora > Euonychophora > Peripatidae > Epiperipatus > Epiperipatus broadwayi. Next base: position 11,707,427 of record JAQFVV010012413.1, read on the forward strand.
AATCTTACTATTATAAAGCACTGAAAATATTGAAATTACTAAGATAAAAGTAGAATTCCAATAATGTGCTATTACTTTCAATATAACATAAGTGCATGAAATTTATTATTTAAAGTAATAGCGCATTATTGGAGGTCGACTTCCGGTGAAACACGAATCGCGTAACTTCAAAATCATGTTAAATAAGTCCGCATAAAAAGAGACCCAGTTGTATAACCAAATAAAATAAAAGTACTCTCAATTCAAGTATATTATTTCACTAATGTACTTTTGTTAACTAAGTCAATTATGTAGCTAAGTTATTAAAACTTTAGACTATAACTGTAAAGACATGCGAAAGATTCTTAGATTTCATATAATCAAATATTAATATAAAAATTCAATATTTAAACTGAATTTATGATCCACATTAATGAACCTTAAATATAATTAAAGTAAATCACTCTAATTTGTAACTGAAACAAATATATTACTATTACTAGCACTATAACTGAAGATTATAATCTTTGTGACTGTATACTAACTCAATATAATTTTACTTCAATCACAGTGATTTAAAATAAAATATGCAAGCATCTAATTTCAACTAATTTTACTCATTTTCAATAATTATCATATTTGATCTTTATTAATCATCAAATCAATTCACATACAATTTCTGTTTTAGTACATCTATTACTTGTTACTAATCAAATAATTACAATAAGCTTCAATTATTTATTAAATATTTAAGAATGTCAAATCAGTTCATTTATTGCTGTATAAAATCTACATCTGCTAAGATAACAACCATTAAATTCAATACAAAGAAATTGATATATAATTACACTTTCTTGCCCATCCTGTGTTTTGATTTCTGAATTATTTTGTAACTGCTTTAATAAATTATGCTACATGACTAATTAGTGAATATTGTCTCATCCAAATATGATTAACCAATAAATTTGCATTGTAAAATTGAATGACAACCAAGCAAATTTACTTGTTTAAATTAATACAAAAATTATTAACAAATTCATATATATATATATATATGACAAATAAACATTCAAAATACATTAATATAATCTGATTATACTTTTATTCATTAGATTTCACATCAATCTCTACTTATTAGATGAAATACAAACACATATGTTTATGTAACAAAAAATATTGTAGAGCATGTATACTTTCTGAATATAAGAGAATTCAAGATATATTTTCTTACCATACTTCATGTAAAAATATAGTTAATCAAAATACAATATATATATATATATATATAATATATATATAATATATATATATAAATATAACAATAATTAACTATTATATATAGTCTTTCAATCTGCAGAAGTTCTTTCAGTTAATCCCTTAACCCTGCTCAATGTTGATGGCAGTTGAGGAGGGTTAATGAATTAACTGAAAATACTTCTGCAGACTAAAAGACTATATATAATAATTAATTACCATTACATATATTATTTTTATTGTTATTATAATAGTTTTTAATTAACAGACACTTTATTTGTATATATAAAAATAAATCTACTTACTTGTTAATATAAATAAAAAAATGAAAATTTTAAATTAAACAATAATTACTATTTGGTAAAATATAAATTCAAATATAGGAAAACATATATTTCTTATATTTAGGTATGTAAATAGATCACTACTTAATATAAAATTATGCCACTATTTATATCAATAAATAATACATATATTGTAAAAATATATAAAAATAATAATGATAAATATAAGAAAATGACCTAAGAAATAGTATTTAAATGCAGCTGTTCTAAAATAGTACCATAGTTCTAGTGTTTATTTTTTAAAATGTGGTTTGATGATATTTTGTAATTCCAGAAAATGTAGAATTATCATGAAAAGTTATAAGATTTGAAGCACATTTTGTTAATTCCAATATTTTCCAAATATCCAAACTATCTTTTCATTTAGTAGATATTTGATCTATACACCTGGGTATCATTTTATGTGGTAGATAGGTTCCACAGAAAACCCACATTAAAAAAAATCGCACATAAATAGACTTAACTTACCTTAAAAAAATGGGGGATAGGTTATGTATTTTTCAGAATTTGCATAAAAGCGAAGCAACAAGAAAAAAATTACTTTAAAATTCACATTAAAAATAAGCAAATAAAGTATGACTAATAAAAAATTTCAAATATTTGAAAAAAAAAATACAAGACGAACTTTTTTTACTTTTTTTTATTAACTACAGTATTTAATTTTACATTTTTCATACATATTTTAATTATTACCACTAGCATATATTTGTAAACTGGTGACAAATCAGATTCGATGTGATGTGATGTATTGTGGCTTCTCCTTAAACAAAGTCAAGAATCTCTCAGCAATTATGCCCAGAGAAACCTATTAGCCACTTTATTTTTATTCGTGATGTGATGTACAACTAGCACCATTTTCAGTCTTGTGCTGTGTTAATGGTTTTCTGTTTCTATATTAAAAAGTGAGATTGTAATCAAAACAAAAAGATTATAAATTATCATTAGAAAGATTATTTTCAGTTTATAAAATCTTCATTTTTTATTTTAAAAATCTAAAAGATTATTTATTTCTGTTATATATAAAAAAGTACATTTTAAAAGTTTAAATTTTTTGAATATTTATTGTGATATTTTTATATGTAAGTATAAATCTATTATTATTATTTACTCATTAGTATAAATAGGTTATTTACATACAGCTTCAGGCCATATTCACATTAGCTGCTAATATAACGTTATATTTTTGAAATAAAAAAAAGTATTTCAAGTCAAAATAAGTTATTAATAATTTAAATTTCTTCATATCTAATAAATATAGTGACATATGAAAGATATTAAGAAGAAACATGAATCACATAACTTCAAAATCGCTTTAAAACATTTATATACTAAAGTAATATGGAACAGTTTTATTCATTTGGATTTTTTTTTTTCAGATTAGAAATTGATCCAGAAAAAAAATTGAGTTTTATATGCTATCAATGAAATAAACTTCATACTGAAAAGAAATATTTTCCAACCTAAAAAAGAGTGAATATTAATTAATAACAATTATTTTAATAACCATTAAGATTATTGTGAATAGATGCTTTCTTAAAGCATACTAAAGCAATGGATCTGGAAATCCGATCCATGCTTCACAGCCTTCTATAAACTTAACTAATATTGTAGACCTGAATTAAGGTTATAGTCCAGTATCAGCAGGGGTTTGCATTAAAGCTAAAATTAATATGTTCATTTTGTTTACTTAATGGTATTTAAATTTGTATTTGCGTTAAAATATTTCCTTTGAAATAAATTTCATTAAGATTATATTGCTATTAAAATTTACTTTTAAAACTTAATCAAACATATATAAACATCAAGCGTGTATATATGATTTAATGCAAAATTCTGTTGAAATAAAATGTTAATTTGTTAAAAGAAATAATAAGATATTTTTCTTTTTAAATTTTGTTAAAACATGGTGTACGATTTTATTTGAAGATAAGCCTGCCAACATTTCTAAAGGAGTGGTATGTTTCAATTAGTTAGCCCATTCAAGGCTAATTAAAGATGGCTTTTTTTAATTAATACAAATTCAAAAGATAAATACAGAAATCTAGACTAAGAAATTAAAAGTTTATTCTTAGAAAAAGTTACCTTGAAACAAAGGAGCATAGGGGGCTTATCAAGATCTAAAATCATACACAAAACAATAAAAGGGTACCTCCTGAAAAGGTATAAAAAGGAGAGGAGAACAAAAGACTGTCTCTCTGGTTGTTTGGCTTTATTTGTACAGATCCTGTGTTTAGATTATTGAGATTTTACTTTTAAAAATCTCTTTGGTCTCTTATGCTTATTCATGCAGATCCTGTGCTTTGCTTTGATAAGAAATCTTACATATAAAAGCAGTTAAATATTGTTCCGAATTAGCAGATTTTGCTGTTCAACTGATTCATATTTTGTTCCCGAACTTATTCAGATTTTGTCCTCACAGTTATTCTGATTTTGTGCATGAAGATTCGGCAGTCGGTGCTTTAAAGTGATCCTAGTTTTGCGGAAAATTCCTATTCAAAGTTTCAACATGCTAAAGATGCTATTAATTTGATGGACTTGACCATGTTTGGCATCTAGGCACAACAGCTTTGCCTGCCGCCGGGGTCCTAAAACTATCAAAATGCCGTAACCTTCCAACAAAGAGAAACCTGAACTGTGAGCTGTATCTGTGCACTTCATGATAAAATGCTGCATAATTTCCATTTCCTTGTCCAGACAAATCCCCATGTATTTAATTGAGCAACCATGTTGATGGAACTGGATTCAAAGAACAAGGACCGGTAATGGTATAAACCTCCTCATGAACTATTACTTACCCTTTTCTAGATACTTTTTGCTACTTATGTTTTTAATTCTTATTTATAATGTAACTGTTGTTCTTATTAGACTAATATTAGTTTTATCTTACTTTTATAGTTTGATCATTTACTTATGCTGAAATTTTTCCCCTTCACTATTCCTCATTTTAAAATGCCTATAAATGTTTTCTTGTTTTTTTTTATTTGTGGTTTAAATTTTTTTTTTTTCATTTACAACTTACCAATTTAAAATGATATCTGTCATCTAAATAATAGTTAAATTCCCTTTTGTCTGCTAGCTGGGTCTCCTCGATAATGTCTACTTTGTTTGTGTTCATTCCATACTTAAATAAGAGTTACTTTTAAGAAATCTTTCAATGTTTTAAAACTGTTTCTAAAGCACAAAGCCACTAGAAAATGCTTTGTGAAAGAGTTATTTTAATTTGGCTTTGTCAAGGGTACACAAGTTGGTAATTTAATTTCATTTAAATTGGAACAATACTGTTTAGACCGCAAAATGTTATGTAATTGCCCTCCGCCTTATTGTAAAATTATTTATCATATAATCAATCGGGGAATAGCAAAGATAATTAAAACCTTTCACATATTTAAAATTTACATTTTACTAAAATATATTATTTAATCTAAAAGCTTAACTTCTAATTTTATTTTAATTTCTGATTAGCTTAATCTGTTATATTGCTCGTCCAATGATCCAGGCATGCACAAACACATATTTCATATTATATTTTTATGCACATTTAACTTAGTTAGTCCTGTAAGTGTTCTTGTCCATGTCTCTCCCTGATGCTAAGCTTTGGGCCAGGTGAGAAAATAATTTATGCATGTCTCAGCTATCTTGTTGGTTCGTGTTTAGATTCTAAAATAGACAAATAGGGTAGAAGCCTTAGTATTCTTGATTCTTACATCTCACGTATGAGTGGCCTCGAGGTACTTTCACCTAGTATTCGAACTGGGTTAAATCAACATACATTTTTCTGACTGGCACAATACTATGTTAGCAGAATTTGCAGTCTATCTTTACATTTAAGAGTTTAGTTTTGTTGGAAACTAGTAAATGCTTGACAAAACATTAAAAAAAGAAGCAAATATTTTCAGTTGTAGAATTATATACGATCAGTGAAAAGAAAGAGAATTTAGTTATTTACAATTTTAAAAAATTGATTAAAAATGTAAAAAAAATTTTTTTTCAATTTTTATTTTTTTACTTCATATGCATTAATAATAATAATAATAATAATAATGATGATGATGATGATGATAATAATAATAATAATAATAATAATAATAATAATTATTATTATTATTATTATTATTTATTTATTTATTATGAAGCAAACAATAAATGTATATAATACAGTGAGATAAATTCATACAAGAAAAATCTTGTGTGAGGAATTTAAATGAAACAAATAAAAACACTAATAAAATACAAAAAAAAAGTATAAATATAACATAAAATATTAAAATCACACAAATATTGCATTTGGCCATTCAATCACAGTAGTAAATAATTACAACATAACATACAATATAAACAAAAAATAAAAAAATAAAAAAATAAACAAATAAAAAAAAATAAAAATAAAATAAAACTAATGCTTAGCATAATATAACCAGTGCCATAAATGCTTTTTAAAAATCAAATAAGATAGTATTCATTAAATTCACAGAACAATCTCTTATAAATACATATTAAATAATTTAGGACCATTATAACTAAATTGCTTCCTACTGGATGTTTTAATAATAATAATAATAATAATAATAATAATAATAATAATAATAATAATAATAATAATAATAATAATAATAATAATAATAATAATAATAATAATAATAATAATAATAATAACAACAACAACAACAATGCAAAACCACAGACAAGATTCCAGAACAGTATTTGCATAAGTATTCATACTGGGATATTTATGGTTTAATAAACAGAGAAGCAGATACTAATGTTATACAACCTATGCTAGAAATTAACAACAAGAGACTACTCAAAGAATATAAAAAATGGGCTCTAGAGCTCAAATACTTCGATTTTATCATGAAAATCAATCTCATTGTCTTGCCAACAACCCACTTTCTTTATCATAAAAGAATGTATATATCTATTGACCCCTTCTGTGGACTCTGCCATCAAGCAGAAGAGACACTGGACCACTTTATTTATCAATGTGTAGCACTTAACCAAACACAACAGATGATGTGTAACACCTACAGAAAACCGGGTACAATCATTAATCACATAATAGCTGCTTTTGAGGGAAGATCAATACCTAGCATTAGGGCAGCCACATTTGTTCTATATGTGTATTGGTGCACCCGATGTACTTTCTTAATTGGCAATAACACCAGGCGACACCCAGCTACATTTAGCAACAAACTGCTACACATTCGAAATAGAGATAAAATAATAACCAACTCCCACTTATATGCAGAAACATGGTCATTGTTAAAACAACCATCAATGCTGTGAATGCTGCAAAAAAAAACTATCATACAACTAACATTCAAAGTGACATGTGGACAAAACTAAATAAGCTCCTCAAACTTTAGAACTCTGATTATTTTTGCTTTTTTAATTTTTATATTGTTATAGTCCATTAACCACAAAGTGTAACCACTAAATTCATTTATATGTGTTTACCCTAATATTATTCATTGTATGTTAAATTTCAAATTTTCTAGATGTAAACTTATGTAAACCATTGAGATCAATAAAGTCTTTATTGAAACGTAATAATAATAATAATAATAATAATAATAATAATAATAATAATAATAATAATAATAATAATAATAATAATAATAATAATAATAATAATAATAATAATAATAATAATAATAATAATAATAATAATAATAATAATAATAATAATAATAATAATAATAATAATAATAATAATAATAATAATAATAATAATAATAATAATAATAATAATAATAATAATAATAATAATAATAATAATAATAATAATAATAATAATAATAATAATAATAATAATAATATGTCAAATGTTTGGATGGACTAATAACATCAATTGAAGTTCAAATGGAATTAAAAACAAAATCTATAGGATTTTTCAATATCTCAGGTTCAACTTGAATTTTAAAAAGAATTCGAATTATTAATCGGCTATTATGAATATAATTATTGAAGAATCATATTAGACATGGAAGTAATGGTTTAATTTGAGCTTATTTTTTATGCCAAAGGGAAAATAATTATAAAATATAACTAAGCAAAACCATTTTATTTAAAATATTTTATCATAATAAACTATTAAAATTTTTTAAGGTCCTCTTTTTACTCTTTAGATTATAAAAAAAGGTACAAAGAGAAACACTTTAATCAAAATGAGTAACCACCTTCTATCACTTGTTGATGTAATTCTGAGTGACAATGTTTTGGTATGTCTGCAGAATATTTAATTTTAGTGACTCCTGTTAAATTAATTAGAGAACTGATCATGGATTGACTACATATGTTGGAGTAAGATTTAAAAGATAGATCTTCCATTGCAAATAGAATTAATAATAATTTTTAATACTAAAACAGCAGTTATTTTTATCATGTTCTAGAACCATATACTATAAGTTGGAATAATCAAAAAATACCAGATAACATAATACTATAAAATCTCCATCACTATATTGACTAGTTCAGGTAGGAATTTTAGGGTACTATATCATCTGGTATTTATTGATTATTGAAGTATATAACAGATGGCTCTAGGGTAGGGTGAAAATAACTGCTTTTGAGAAGCATACAAAAAGTTGTGTGGTGTTATAGATTATAATGTTTTAACCAAGAGGGAAAAGGGACTAAAACAGTTTTTGAACAATGAAATCTCTAAATTATATAAAAATTGGTCTGGTATCACTACGCAGATGATTTGAAATCCTAGCTTTTTTTGTGTTTTAAATTTCCAAATTATTAGCATGAGTAATATAAAGGAATGAAAAATGTTTGCTAGATGCATAAATCATTAGTTCCAACAGTGATTACTAGTCTTTATTCACCAAAATAAGAGCTAAGAATCAGCCAGGTTTGAGGAAACTTTTATAGAAAGGATAGAGACTGGTATCAGTTTAATACCTGTGTACAGTATATGACTCAACTGTAGGGCAAAAATAACTGCTGTCAAGAGCATATGAGTAAACATATAAGAGTTCATGTAATTGTTTTTCTTTAATTTTATCTTAAAGTGGGTGTGCAGATGCAAGAATATACAAGTTTTAATACAAATATATATTCTATATGGTTCACTATATCTGAAAATATTTGATGTTTGGGATCAACTTGGAATCAAATATCAGAGATAGCTGAGAAGATAACTGAGATTTTTGTATTGTCATCCTTACAAGGTAAGGTAATTTTATTATATCTCCCCTCCTCCTTTCCAAAAAGTTATTTGTAATAAAAAAGTATTTTGTAAAACAATTAAATAAAAGTATGTTGTCATTATCATTTTATATTTGGGTATTTTAAAAAATAAGTATGTTTTTTATGCAAATGATTTATTTATTAAACCAGGGCATTCTTTGGCTATTTGTCAAACTTTGATACATGCTGAATATTCCATTAAAAAGTAGTGGATATACTGCAAAATTCTGAATTTTCAATGCTTAAACTTATTAAAAGAAATAAAACTCTAAAAGAAATATGATATTGAATAAGTTCATAATTTTAATTTGAAGTTAACACTATTGAGAACACGCTTATCATTAGTCATTTGAAAGATAGTCTCAAGTACATATTAAAAGTCATCTACTCAAATCTTTGATGCACTTCAATGATGTGATTGTTATTATTAAATTTGACCTTTTTGATTCTTATAATGCTGTTGGTATTTTTCAAATATAGATTTAAACATTACTTGAAATGAACAGATCTTGTTTGAATTTATGCAAAGCAATACCAAAGCAAAAATATTAAACTGCATTAATAATATGATTTTGATGCATAAAATTAATTGGGAAAATGATTTAAAGTAAAGAAGAAGATAGCATCTATGATGTGCATTTTGAAATCTGGAACCAAGAAAATACTAACAATATGAATTGTACAAAAATATGAAATGTGTCAAATATTGATCACTACAATTCAGATTGTTTACATTTCTCAGAACAGTTTTACAATACTTTAGAATATACTCCAAAAACCTTCTTCAAATGTCCTGGCTTTCAAACTAATAACAACTCAGTTGATTACAGGTCTGACTATAATTTCAAATGATTTAATTTCTGATTCTAATTTAAAGCAGAAATATTCACAACTTTTGTTAAATGATTGACTATTTTATTAGAAAAATATACCATTTAGTGAAAAAGTTTTTTTTTCAATGACTTGCATTTGTTAGTCTATTTTTTCCTATTGTTCTGCAGCAAAAGCAACCATAGATATATCCCTAAGGCTACAACTGATTTAAAATATCAACTTTCCTTAATGCTGTATTTACATTACAAAATTTATGTCTATGGGAATGTCAATCCCATTAGTAACCCATTTCACCATCCCCTTCTCCCTTTTAAAAAAAAAACATAAATTGAATGCTCTTATATATAAGCAATAGAACTTTAATTTTCAAATCATTTCTTCATTCTAATAAACAAATTCTCATATTGTTTCTAAAACTAAACTGAATTTGAGCATTAATTATATCAAGCAGCCACAAAAATTATATAAATACTTTCCTAAGATAAAAAATGTTACAAGTCTAGAAAAGTTGGAAAAAAGTTAGTTGTTTAGTTATTAGCAATTAAAATGATGTTCTATAAAGTTGCCATCAAATTAGCAAAAAACAATAATTCTAACTATTCACAATTGCTTAATAATCATTGTTTAATAATCATGTATCACCATCAAATAATATATGGCATCAAATCTAATTGATTCATTTGGTAGAATTGAATTTATGAATTTTAGACTTTCCTCGCAAAAGCATTTGACTTTAGTTAAAGAAAAAAAATATATTTTTTTTTATTCAGTGAAGCAGGAGAAAATATGTGCGTGCGTGTGTTTGATACAACTGTAAAGAATGCGATAACTATTCTAGCAATGCTTTGAATTATTAAAAATTTATTACAAATTTGAATCGATTCATTTTTTTTTTAAGAGCGTATTTTTTTATTCTATTTTCAAAATCCATCATTTACAAAGAAACACGATAGTTGATGTCTGTAATAAAATTGATTTTGCTTTCTTATATTTTGTCTATTAAGATGGATAAAAATAGCAACTTTTTAAAAGCAACAAAAATTTTAGAAATTGAAAAGTAGACTTGCTAAAAGTTTATTTATTTATTTATTTTTGATTGATGTTAAAGATAAGAATTAAAAAAAGAAATCTCTCTATAAAAGTCAAAATAAATTTAATCAATTTATAGCAAAATGAAAACTTTTATTTGCGGATACTTTTAATATTTTACATATAATTTTTGGACTTTTTGTTCATTTTTTATTAGAAAGATACACAATTGTTGATTAAATTAAAATCAGCTTAACTAAACTCGTTAAAATCCTTGTGATGGACTATTAATATATATGCCCTGCCAAGCCATGTCCCAGGTACGAATTTAACATACTAATAGTAGATTTAAATATATATATATATATTGACATAACCAGCCCAAATAATCAATTAAAATTGTTCTGTTAATGAAAATTTAGCTAGAGGTGCTCAAACTATCTTTGTTTAACAGTTACCTGAGAAATACTATCTTTTTAATCACTATTTTATATAATATTCATAATTATTTTCCTTATTCTACTATAATTAGTAAAGTTTTTTTTTTCCCATATGCCAAAGCGTTGACTAGGAAACGAACCCGGGCCAGTTGCTTAGATGGCAGCTATGTGATGTGATGTGATGTGATGTATTTGGCTTCTCCTTAAACGAAGTCAAGAATATCTTAGCAACTATGCCCAGATAAACCTGTTAGCCTCTTTATTTTCCATTCCCCACTCTAAGTCTTTCCATATTCTGCCCCATCCCATTTCCACAACATAACCTTTGTCAACTCTATGGCCTTTAAATCTAAATCCCCCTTATCTTTTCGCAAACCCAGCATAAAAACTATTAACTCACTTTCTGTATTGTCACTTTGTTCATACCTATTCTCCCATAACTTCATTATCTGTACCCTTTCTGCTTTCAAGCATTTACATTCAATCAACAGATGCCTAATATTTTCTATACCTTCCTTACACAATTTGCATGCTAAATCACCCATAGTTACATGTATATTCTCTTGTCACTAGGCCACTAACGCTTGACTAATTAGTAAAGTTTTAAAGTTTTAAAAATTGAATAAGTTAAGATTTATTTGGGTATGTTAACTGTAGCTGAGCATGTTTTTGGAGGGTGAAACCAGAGTCATAGGATTCATGGGCATCTGTGTATGGTGTTTTGGATATGTTGTAGTATTTAAATATTACAACACATCCAGATATCCATGAATTCTATGATTATGACTAAACTGTATTTTTATAATAAAGAGACATGGAAATTTTGTTTTACGTTATGCTAAACACATGACTAAAGCTTTAAGTATCATAATACAATTTTATACACCTTGAGGGCAAATTGTCTATCGTAATACATTATAACCTTATCCTCTGTATTTTTGGCGCATGCTAAACAATCTGGACACAACTTCACACCCGCCGATCCTATAATATTGAGCTCAGAATCAAATGATCACAAAAGAAAAATAAAGGAGGCATTTTATATCAATGGAAACATCCATACCATTAATAGAAAAGACACTTGCTTCGAGATCTCAAAGAAATGTGCTACGTAATACTAGCTTATTTGAATATTTGTATTTGCATATATTTTATTACTATGAAGGCTATGAATATGAGGCATGGATCCTCGAAAACGTTAAGCTGATAAACTTTAATACTAATTTATATCTTCTCTAATTAACAATTATAAATGTTTTTTTTGTTTTACATAATAGTGTGAAGTAAAACTATATTTATTATAACCTTAAGAAAATATTTAAAAGACAGAAACAACAGCATACTATAGAAGAACATGACAATGTAAGAAAAAGTCTATTATTAATTAAATCACCATTATTAAAAAAATTCAACTGATCATTCTTTTTGATTCGTTCATTTATCATGCTAAAAACTTCTCAATGCTCATGCAGTTATCACAAATTTCACCTGAGTTTCCCTTTCTGAATTAAATATGTATAGTAAAGAGTTATATGGGTTTCTTTCTATTCAAAGATGTGAATAAATAGTTATTGATTCATTTACATGCTTATGGGTAGTATATTGATTAACCAACTTATATTTATTTAAATAATTAGTCATATATATTTTGGATATATATATATTTGATTGTCTATGTAATGACTACATATAATAAACTCGTATAAATATTATCATTGTAAATTATGCATTATATATATATACATATATATTATTGCATCTGAATTTATATTACACCATTCTAAGGCAAGGTAGGGATAAGTTTCTATTCACCTTTGATACTTTGTGGATGGGTCTAAAATCATTGCTTGATAATATGCATTGTAAACTTTGATTTTATTAGTACATCATTCATAGTTAGTTCAATCCTATCACAACCATCCTTCAATCCAGAAGTCAGACAAACCTTTCTCACTATAGATGCATTAGGAATATACACTTATTCAACTAAGCAATATGGCACATATTATAATTTAATTTCATATACACATTATTTTTAGATATTTAAATTTAACTTAGATACATAGTTTTAAATTTTGCTTTATGCAAAAAAGTGAAGCTTATTATTATTAGAAAAAAAATTATACCACTGAGTGCTTTCAGAGAACTTAAGTCTCCATATAGGTGAAGTAAAAAACAAGGATTTTATTTCATTTAGATAGATAGATAGATGGATGGATGGATGGATAGATAGATAGATAGATAAATAGATAGATAGATAGATAGATATTTTTAAACTTCTATTCCATCATACATTACTGGAACATGTGAAACAGAAAAGTGATCCTCAAGATTCATATTTCATGCTGAATCAAAACTTGTCAGTTGGCACAGATTACAATCTCTTATAAATGTCTTCATCATTTTCTCAATATATATAGATAGAAAATTACTATAATCTAATTGAGAGGTTTCAAATTTTTATGCATTCACAACTTAGATGCATAACAATTAATGGAAATATATTAATAATTATCACTAATCATTAATTAAACTAGACATTATCCCTAGCCTAAAATATATACTTAAATTCTTATTTAATGAACAAAATATATCTTATGTTTAGCCTACAGGTGACATAGTCAGGAAATAAATGATGAAAATCAAGTGTTTAGAAACTGCTGAAAAAGTGCCTTGAATGGAAGAAGAGTTTAATTTCATCAAACGGAAAATAAAAGTTAGAACTTTTGCTAAATTACTAGATCAAATTAGAGACTGTTTACTATAATTAAGCCAGTATTTTAATAAGGACAAGTTTGTCTGTTAAATCAAGATGGATTCTGTAAGTACTGATAACCCTGAGCTGGGTTTAAAGAAGCTTATGTTAAATGTCAAAAAAATTAATCCTAAAATTGAGAAAACCACAACAAAATCAAAGAATTATATACAAAAGAAGTCAACTGATGTTGCAATAGATCAAAAAAAGTCTAAAAGTCATAATAAAAAAATACTTCAAACTCTGGTGGTACAGCAAATTAAAAAATGCGGTTCTATAGTAACAAACGATTATGAAAAAAAACGTAAATGGAAAAATCAAAGAAATTAAAAACGAATCTAAAACTAGTTTGGTAAAAGAGAAAATACCAAATTCCTCTCAGAATAATAAGAATATATCAGAAAACAAAGAATTTCAAAGTAAATTTTCTTCATTAATGGTTAAAATTAAAGAATTGGAAAAATATTATAATAAAGAGGGCAATATACAGGAAGTGGCAGAAAAACATCGTAATGAAGAGGGTTTGAATCAAAATAAATCAGAAAATAATTTTTCAAGAACAAGTAGTCTAGCAATATTTCAGGATGCTAAGAGTGTGTGTGAATCACAGAAAAGAAATTTTCAATTAAATTCCAACAGGATAACAATTTTAAAAATTCTCGTTATTATACTAAATTGCCTAGTACTCTGAGTACACTTCCAATGAATGAGAATCAATTAAACTCTGAATTTCCTCTGTTAACTTTCAATAATATTAGTCTCAAAAATCAAAGAACAAAATGATAGTAACACTGTTAAAGATATCTCATATGTTGGATGCTTGAAACTTAATACAAGTAGTATAAATCAAGAAGGTTAAATCACATAGTCAACTGCCAAAGTACAATGATAAATAGAGACAATCACAAAAAAATAGATCAATCTACGTTCTTCTCTAGTGTCGAGCTTGAGCAAAAATTAAATCACAATGATGCTAACTTAGGCAGCATCGATCCAATTAATGACAACAATGACTTAAATCTAGAAGAATATCAGATTACTAATGACATGTTTAATTCTAGGATTCCTCCCATATTGTTTGGTTCATTCTCTAACTTCTACAATGAGAACACATTGATTCTGAGTATGACTAATAGAAAATGTGAACTGTTCACATTCCCAACAAATGAATTGTTTGCATTAATTAAAAACTTGAAAATCAGTGATTCAATAATGAGGGTGTATTACCACCCCAATAAAAAAACATGATTGTTGAGTTTGAAAATGTGATAATAAAGTAGCAATTCAAAAGGACTCAGATGTACTTAGATCCAAATATCTAGTGAAAATTGATACAAATAGACCAAGGACAGTAACAAGAGTGATCCGCAATTGCTATGTAGGATTTGTGCAAAAGAATTTGCAAAGACTACTGACATAATTTGGAACAGTAGTAAGTTTTAGATATTTAATAGAGAGAAGAGCTGGAATAGAACTGCCATCCAACCATGCAGCCTTTACAATAAACTTAAATAATGGAATCAACCCAATAGATATACCTTTCATTCTTGAAGCAACCAGATGTCCAATATATGTAGCAGTATGTGGTGTGCAACCACAATGTTACACATGTGAATATCAGACTCATTTAGTTAAGTCCTGTCCTGTAATAATATGTCAAAGATGTGGTAAATGCAATAACAGGTACCACAAGTGCACATAATTAGGCACTGTCGCTTGGTCAGTGAATCAGCCAGCAGAGATTTAACCTCAGAAGCTGTTATTGGAGGGTACAGGCAATTTAAGATTTGAGAAGACCCAATTGATGGGTCAACAGGAAAGTTCACAAAGGGGAACTGAAAGAGGCCAGACAGAAGTATCTATGGAAGAAAGTGGTTTGAAAGCAGCTCTAGCGATACCACAATGTAGCACTGTAGATACAATAGAAGAGGAGAAGAACAAGTCAGTGGACACAATAGTGGAGAGCTATCAGTTGGACAATGAGAGGAGACCATTTATGCTGAATTGACTATTACACTTCAAACAGAAAACAGGTTTCAAATCTTTAGAACCAAAAGAAAGAATCAGAAACAGTCTGGCTCACAGATTAATGAGAGCAGCATTGTAGAGCTTAATATTGATTTCAGTGGCAAACAAGAAAAAAGACTGGGTTTTACACTACAAAGTTGATAAGAAACAAGGGTAGAAAGAAGACTAGGTTTACTGAGTTAAAACTCAATAACAGGATGAGAGTTGAGTCAATGAATTCAAAAGGTAATGCCTTGGCATCTTCTTACTGTGGTTGGGTAGAAAAGAGCTCACCATTTTCATCAAAGCTCAAATCGTATGAATGTTATATAAAAGTCAAAAGAAGAATGCTTTCAAAGCTTGGGGCATGACTGTACTCTAAGTAAAAAAGTGGAAGGAATTTCAGATGAATTATGGAGCAATATTGAATTTAAAAGTAAGCCTGCCAAGATTACTATCCGAAAATTATCTAGGAGCAGATTGAAAAGAATCAAAGAATAAGGTATAGGAATGAAATGAAGGATTGGTCAAACATGGAAGACAGTGATGATGAAGGAAGTAGAAAATTCACACAGATGATGTCATGGAAACAAAAAAGTGTTGACCTAAAGAATATGACAATTCAAACTCACAAACAAGCAACTCGATAGTGAAATTGTCGACGAGCTTGGACAATCCACAAAGGATGATGTTATTAATCTACAGACAATGTTCTATAATGAAGCAGATGAAATGTTAGCCTACGTGTCTCCTAAGAAGTTATCCTGTAAAATAAAATTTGAGATACTCAATCGAAACAAGAAGTGCAAAATGAAAGAGTTTCCTAAGAATAATATTTGTAAAACTTTGTTGAAATCTATGATAACATGAACCAATATATTTAATCTTGTAAATTCCAGTACTCGGCAGTTTTTTTCCTTAATAAATATATATATATATCTTGTGTCACAGATATATTAATATTTGATACCTAGATTATTTTGATTATTATATATATAAAAACTCTGGAATAAATTCTATAAAATTCAATATGATGATATAAAATAATAATAATAATAATAATAATAATAATAATAATAATAATAATAATAATATTATTATTATTATTATTATTATTATTATTATTATTATTATTATTATTATTATTATTATTATTATTATTATTATTATACATGTCTTTTTAAGAGTTTGATTTTTTTTTTACTATTTAATGTTATGACACATGAGGGAAAAAAATTCACATTATATAGTTAAAGTACTTAAGAGTTTTTTTTTTTCACTACTTACTGTTATTTGTAAGTGAATTTCTTAATATAGTTAAAAAAAAAAACTACAAAAGAAAAAACACGATTTAACTTTTTTACACTTTCAAACATGTTATAAATTCTGAAAATGTGACACATAAGATGCATTTTAATAAAGTAAGTCTTTCCAATTAGCTCTGGTCATTACACCTCATAATGTATTTGCACCTTTATTATATTTGTCCAATGTATATTATTTCACTCCATAACCTTTTATATATCTAGCATACCTTAGATGGAAAATTACAATTTTTTAGATGATTGGCAAATTGCATTGTTATTGGAAGTTAACAATTGTGAAAAAGTGTGTTCTGAAACGATAATAATGCGTATAAAATAAATTGGTTTAACACATACTTTTTTATATATCCACAGCAAAACATTTTAATTTTGAGAACCGAATATATTTTTCTATTATCAGTAATGTAGATACTTCACCCTCGTTTATATTTGTGTGTTTATTCCAGCTACTGTAACTACTAATTCAAAGATATTATTTCCAAAATAGAATATTGTCTCTAGAAAAAAATAATTAGTCCCTACTATCGCATTTTTACGCGTATATTTTTGAGGTTACAGCCTTAGTAAATATTACTTAGTGAAATTAAGAAACTTGAACATATTAATTTAAAACTGTTTATAAAATATATATATATTGATAAATTACAAAAGACATATGAGGTTTTAACTAATTTTGATGGTTATTTAAGAAGTTTCAAATATGGAAATAGAAAAAATAAATTAAAATTAAACTTTTTTAATTATTCAGAATTCAAAATTCCAAACAGTTTTTTTTTTAATTTATTGTAATTGTAACTCATAATTTATATAAATTCTTATTGACTAATTATGGCAAGTAGTATCAGATAAAGGGTTAACGTAATTGAGTTAGCACAGAATCAAAGTAATTTCTTATTTGTAAATAAAGATTTTTAAAATGCATTTTTATTTACTAAATTACTTAAATAAATCATCAACTCTGTTCCAGATGTAAATATCCAACACGTATATAAATAGTACACAGAATAAAAAAAAATTTCAATAAATACTAATTTACCAAGAGCTTTCTGTATTGTATACCAGATTCGTGCGACTAATTTAAACTGAACGATTGATATTCTAATGCATGCTCAATGGGACACTCGTGTTACGTTGATTAATGACGTCATTAACCTTATCAATAAACCAAGCCTTTTTTAACTTGCTCTTTTTATCATTAGGCTCATTGCAAAGCACTAATCATTTGAGGAAAACATTGATGCCCATTAATTTTCTCATGATTAAAAAATGCGAAATAAACCTGAGATTCCATTTTAGATTTCCTATATTGATAAACATATTGTCACAACTTAGTTGATAAATATGAAGTTGTATATTCAATTATTTGCAATAAGTCTAATTGTAGTGCTATTTATTATGGGGAAATGAAAGTAAGGTTGCCACAACATGTTTATCAATACAGGAAATCTAAAATGGAATCTCAGGTTAATTCAGTATTTTTTAATCATGAGAAAATTTGTGGGCATAAATATTTTTCTTAAATGATTAGTGCTATTTATAATGAGCCTAATGATAGGAAGATTAAACTAAAAGAGGCATGGTTTATTGCCAAGTGTAATGATGTCACTAATCAATGTAATACAAGTGTCCCATTGAGCACTGGAATATTAATCATCCAGTTTAAATTAGTTGCCATAAATCTTGTATATGCAGTATTGAAAGTGTTTGGTGAATTAGTATTTATTTAATTTTTTCTATTCTGTTTGATATTTATATAAGTATTAGATATTTACTACGTTTCCTGTAAAAATAACTTACTTTATTTTTGATACTTTCCAATTAATGAATGAATTAAACTATAAATGTTAGGTTTTTCAAGTTAAGAACTAGGATATTTTATCACAGAAAAAAATTATTGCAACTAAATTAGCTGTATTAGAGCTGCTATAACATCTAATTCATGGTATGGAAGTGATACCAAGATATCTGATTAATAATGCAATATATTGACATTTAAAAACTTTCATTTAAGAATACTTTGTAAAATTTTAAAAATACAATGGCAGGATCGATCGTAAGACCAATCTATGTTTTTTTTAAACTAATTATGGTACGATGGAATATTGTTTAGTAAAGCCACATCTTTATTACATTGAAAACCTGAAACAAATGAACAATGCGAAAAATTTTAAAAGATGTTTTATGATGAACTTGAGAATGGTTTTTGTATTGGAGAATTTCAGAAAATATATTTTTGGTATCACAAAATATCAAATATACAAAATATTGGCTCAGTATATTCTGTATTTTAATGTACTGAAAGCAATATATAGGTTTGAGCAATGATATCACAATCATATTAAATCCAGCAATAATATTTTGAACAAGTGAAGGAGTAATTTTATTATCTTTTGAGCTGTGCAGAAGGAAATTAACCTCCAATCATGAGCTGTTTTGTAACTATTATAAATCTCTGTGCACTTATCCATCAGTTAGACTTTTAAAAGCTTAAGTTAATCATTTAAGCTTAGAGCATATGGTTATATACACCAACTCTTACTGACCATAATTATATCAGAACTTTAATCTATTGCATGCCTGATATTGTAATTGACAATAGTAGATTTACATCTTTTGAATTATAACATGAGAATTGAAATGATTACTTTTATAATACATTCATCTTGTCTGTGTATCTGCATTGAAAATAATATTCAGTTTAGTGAAGTCAGAATAAGTCTTTATAATCTTAGAAATGGAAAGATTTCAGGTCCAATGACTTAATTGGAATAGTTTTAAAATATGGTGGCATTACATTACCATCAAAAATATTGCAATTTTTTTTAGAAATATATGGCTCATAAAGTTATGCCATATAATTTTAGAAATGTTTCTATTATTCCAATTTTGAAAAATAAAGGGAATACACAAAGTTTAGTTTTTATTATAAATTATCATTATTATCTACTATGTCAAACACATTTTCAGAAATTTTATTGAATGAGTTTTTCTTAGTCATCGATGAATGATTGCCAAAGACAATGTGAATTTATAAAGTCAAACAGCACGATAGACATGTTTTCATTGTGAGTACATAAGAATGATGTGCTTTTATTGATTTAGTCAAGTCATGTGACTTAATTAAGCAAACATGTTGTGGCAGTGTTTAAAATTACTTAATTATCTACCAAAGTTTTTTCATATTAAACAGCTTTTACATGATATAATGAGAAAAAGTGTGAAATCTGAGACATTTGAAATAAAAACGGGCATTAGACAAGAATGTTTACTCATTACAACATTGTTTTTAATTTTTTGAACATTTGTTATTGGAACAATTTATACATGATTTAATAAATCATGAATAAAGATGCAATTACAAGTTTGACTGTTGAATTTTTAATTAACTAGATTAAAATTCAAAACAAAAACTCCATTTTTTAGTTTTTGGATTTATCTAAATGATAACTATATTATTTTGCAAATTCAAAAGATATTGAAGGCACTTAATATTTTGAATACAATACATAAAGACTTTAGTTTAATAAATATTGTAGAAATTCTTTATCAGTTAGTGGTAAAATAAAAATTCTCAGCTTCTTTTAACTTGGTTATCTATTTGAGTTTGTAAACCAATTTAAATGCTATCAATGTTATAAATGGGAAGGGATTTAGATCACAAATGTAAGATTCCCTTGTAATGTTGTCACTTTTAACAAGTTAAAAAATAAGATATTTGGTCACAGAGAAATAAATACTGTCACTAAATTAGTTGTATATAGAAATATGATTGTTAGTATATTTATTGTATAGAAATGAGATAAAATCATTCTCTTTACATATTGTAAAGGCATTAGAAAAGTCTTCATTTAAGAATGTTCTGTAAAATTTTAAAAATTCACAACAGGATTATTAGACAAATCAATATATTTTTCAATTTGCTGAATGTAATATTATAGAGTCCATTAATGTAAAATCTCACCTTCATTGGATTGGAGAGGTAAAATGAATGGATCATATAAGGCTTACCAAAAGAGTGTTTTATGGTGAACTTGTACATGGTTTTGTAAGGTAGGCTCCATTTACATTGTGTTAATTATGTTAAAGGCCTTTTAAAGAAGTGGAATGTTGATTTGTTTCATTGAGAAAATATTGTAGAGGATGGAATACATTGGAAACTACAATTAGATATGGGGTTGAAGTATTGCAAAAACAAAAATCTCCTGCAAAAGAAGATAAAATGCATCTTAAAAAAATATCAACTAAACAGAAGAATAGACCAACATGTTCTATCAGTTGATATATTTATGATTTCACATATTTTTTTATATAATCCCTGTAAATTATATCACTAGTGTAGCAATATTTTTATATCTTTATCTTAAAAAGGCAAAACTCTCCATACAATAGTGCCACCCTGTGCCAACCAGAGTAATCAATGGATGTCAGAAGGCTTTTGCATAAAATCCCCATCTAGTGCCTACTCATCCAACATCCCCAGATGAGTTTCTGGCTTGGGGCTTTTGTCAGTGAAGAGCCTTGGATCTGAGAGCACTGCACCTAGATCTTAGGATCTAATGCAACCCTCCAGCAGCCATCTTTTATCTCTACTTATCTACAAAACTATGAGAATGAAATTGAAAACACAATATTTTCAATCTAAGCTCAATAGCTTATATAGTCATATGGGTCTGAACTCATTTCAGCACCCATACATTTTGGTGTCCTTGGCTCTTTAACAACCATAGCCAACACTATCCTATTAGGCAGGATTGGTGTTAAACCACTAAACATAACATGATCACCATCTCTTATGCTAGCACACAACTTATTAAACAGGCAAAACTCTCCATACAGTAGTGCCATCCTGTGCCAACCAGAGTTATTAATGGATGCCAGAAGGCTTGTTTTGCCTGTTTAATATCAGTTATGTGCTAGCATAAGGGATGGTGATCAATGTGATGTTTATTATCTTATAATATGAATCTCATGATGTTATAGTTAATAAGAAGCTATGTTTGTGGAGTTGTGGGATAATTAAAAACAGAATATACTTTCAGTATGTTAGAACAATATACTATATGTATAATACTTACAAATATATATGTATAGTTTCTTTAAAATAAAAACTCCCCTATGTGTCTGATGCAATAAATTTTAAGATATCATTTAAAAAATAAAAATTATTGAAGGACTATGGAAAAACTTATTTTTAATCCCATAAATTAAAAAATAAGGCGAGGAAAGAAGTTCTATTTAACTTTTATTTATAATGCAACAACTTTTACTAATGGAAATATAACAAAGGATAAATACTAAGATTTTGTGCTTATAGTTTAATTCTTAGAATAAAATATTTCATAATAATAAAGAAGTATGTTTTTCAATTTTGATAAATAATAAAAAAAATAATTTGAAAATCGATTTTTTTATTATTAAAAAGTAACAATAATAATGCATTAGTAGTAATAAGAGATCTTTTTATCTGCCATATTTACTATGATTAAATGTTCGAAAATATCTAAGCATATATATAATTTTAATCTATATATGTATTGAAAACTTAAAGTTTAACTGTCGAATATAATAATTATAATCACAAATAATTGGTTTGATTGATAGGGATTTATTTTTTATAGGCGAAGAAGTAATTAGAATTATGGAACTAGGGTTTCATATGGCAACCGACGTATTGTTAAGAAAAAGATTTTTTTCTCTATTGAAAATCGTATTGATTTTGTAATCTATGCAAAACTCTTCTAAAAGAAGTGATTTCTCAAACTTTTATCACTAGTATAAAAATCTTTGTAAATTATTATCTTTCTAAACTGCTTTTTATAGTTTAAATATTTGTTTAAACTTTTTTTAAAATAGTGTTTGATTTAATAATAATAAAAATATTGAGTAACAAGTCAAAAATTGAAATTTATTTGCAGTCGCGAGACAGCATTTCTGTAGAATAAGTGAACTTAATATGAATTAATTTTTGACACCTAAAATTATTTATTTAAAAAAAATTAACAAATAATGACATTTATTAACTACCCCAATCTGATTTGTATTCCTATACTATAAGCATTTCCCCCAATTATTTAACATGCATGGTTTTAGAAGAATGACTACATGATCAGAGGGCCTTAAACTTGTTTGAGCAGAAATCATTAACTAAAATATTACGTAATAAATCATAGATTTCTACTTTATGCTTATCAAATTATAATAATAAAATTTTGCCAACACACACATAATGTAAATCTATAGAAATGATAATTAACAAATTAAAAAGGCTTAGCGCTTTCGAGAAAGTATATTTCTCATAATCATACTGTTATGACTAACTCATAGCAATTATTATGTATGTACTATATGCAAACTTTATGTAAATGAGTCAATTAGCTCACCTTTTGGATATAGCAAAACATGATTCTTTGTGATTAATGGCAAATGAGTCTTCCGCAATGAAGTAAGCCTCCCTTATCTTATGTTCAACATCGC
Organism: Epiperipatus broadwayi; assembly: GCA_028023455.1. Classification (NCBI taxonomy): domain Eukaryota; kingdom Metazoa; phylum Onychophora; class Udeonychophora; order Euonychophora; family Peripatidae; genus Epiperipatus; species Epiperipatus broadwayi. Next base: position 11,731,062 of record JAQFVV010012413.1, read on the forward strand.
GCTTCTCAGTACAAACCAATTTTGCAACTGTGGGTTTGAACTCATATCCAGATACTTTTTGATGTTATACAAATATTGAACTCCATTCTGGGTTGGTATACAACTTATTATACCTATACTTATGCTGTGATAACCTAGTAGCTATGGTGACTTTGGTTTCACCATAATATGAGGCTTTACATTCATTGTGAGGGCACACAATGTTATACACAGCCTGTGGTATTTGATCAGGAGCTATGGTGTCTTTAGTGTTGTTAATAAGCCTATTAGTTGAGCAAGGTGTGTGAAAGCTCAAATGAAACTCTGTAGAGAAAGTCTTGTAGAATGTCTTTTGCAAAGAGGACATGTAACGCAACAACATCTGAGGTTTCTGATCTCTAACTCTCTGAGTTCCTCTATGTCTAATCTTACTATAAACTGTACTGTGGTTATATCCTGCTTTGATTAAATCATTAGTATAATTAATCATGTTGGACCTATCCACCTTGAATTTGTACAAGTGGTAATTTCTAAATAGAAGTGATGTCAACCCTGCCAATTTGAAATCATATAATCATTCAAAATAAAAGCTTGTGATCAAAATGTAAATACTTTGAAGTTACAATTCTGAAAATAAGTTTATATATGTATTGTATATTGTATATTTATTTATGAAAATTGTTAAAATGATTATTGACAATTTTTATTAGACAGCTCTGCATTTAATGCAGGAGCAATAGTTATAGCTTTTATGTTTCATCTTTTAAAATATCATATAATGCCCAATTACACTTTTTCAAATGTAATTGAAATTAATTTTGTATTAACATATGAAGGACTATTTACATTACATTTAAGTAAAGGTTATGAACTTGATACTGATTAAAGAGCAGGATTCTAAGTCATGAAACAGTATCCTAAAAGGATTGATTGATTGGTTGATTTAAACTTTGTTAGTCTTTTAATCACACATTTCCCCCTACTAAATGGGTCATTATTTATCTTTCTGTTTATTTTTTAACATTTTTTAACAAAAAAGAACAAACTTATTCTCCATTATTTAAATTGCATTCTGGAAATGGAAAAACTTTTTTACTAAAATTTTGAAAAATGAAATTAATCTGGAAAATAAAATATCAATTATGCAAATACAAAAAAATATTAAATATAAATAAATAATCAAAACAAAAAATATCATTTTAGTTTTCAGACAAAAAAATATTTTAATAAAAAACAGTATAATTTACATATTTAAAAATCAACTTTTAATTTAAAAAATAACAAAAAATGTTGACAAAATTTTCTGATAGTAGATATTTTCTATATGTTGTTAGTAAATTTTCAATTTACTAATATTCTTTTAAAAAATAATATTTTCAAATAAAATCTAAATTTAAACTTTAAAAACTTATTAAAAACAAATATTTAATACTTTTATAGATAAAATAATAATAAACAAATAAAAAATACATTTAAATTTATTTTTAAGTTTATACAAAGTCAACAAAAAATTACGAAACCATTTTGTTACACTTTTTGATATAAACTTGTGAGTTCTGAAGTGATAAGATTATTTACCAAAGACTTTATATGGAGAGCTTAATAAAAATATTATTGCTACAATAAATTAAGTTGAAAATACATCAGTAGTTTTATGACAAATTTAAAATTTGGATATTATATTATAACAAACCATAGGTTTTATATATTCTATTAAACAACAATGTATCACATAATAGAAATTTCTTGTTTAATATTAAACAAAACACATGATTTTTTTTCCATATGCATAAAATACATTCTTTAACTTGATTCTAGAGCCATGTAGTATATGCATGAGAAAACATGGAATTATTATCCATCAGATGAGTTTGCAGACATTGCTTTTTATCAATAAAGAATATTAATTGGTGTGTGCATATATATATATATCATTAAAAAACAGTCACCACTTAGACAATCCCAATATCAATAACAATTGACATTTTCTAACTGTTGTCAAGGCAACATCCTTTTAATGATTACTTATAACCTTAGCCTTGAGCATTATTATGCTTTTATATAGATATGTAGAACCCATATTTATTTATTTTATATTATCCAACCTTTTGTATATACATGAGATTATTTAAATCCATAATTGAGAGTCTAACTTAGTGTTAGTTATAATAGCATAAAACAATATGGTGGTTTAAAACTTTAAGTTTATTACTTCAGTATAAAAGAAATAAAGACGACTTCTGAGTCTAAATATATAAAACTCATTATTCATTAAGGACAAAGGCCAATAGCTAAAAAACAAATCTGGGGATTTCATTGATATTGCTATCTAATGACTGTTACTTACTTCTGAAAACAATAAAACGCCTAATCTTTTACGTGAAATGTTCTTAATTTTGTTAATTGTAGGACTTTTTAGCAAAGAAGAAATGTAGCAAACATAATAAGAGTTCAAACTTTACTTTTAGGTATCTTATTATTAATTTGAATAGTTTAAAACTAAATAATAATGATGCATAATGGGTGGACGTGCATACAAAACTTCTCACAGAAAAAAAAAATCACAAAATTAACCTGCAGATTTAGACATAACGCTATCTCTAATATCTACTGATAAATCAAACTTCCAGTAGATGGCTCTAGCGGTGAAGTTATAGAGTGAATAAACTGCTCCTAATATAGATAAGACAATGTATTGTATTGTATTTTGTGATCGATAATAACAATGTAGATACATTTTAATAAACATAAGATAAGCTTTTTATATTTAGAAAAAAAAATTATATAGGAAATATAAAGCAAAATACTTAAAATTTTTAAAAATAGCTTAAGATTTTCAGAAAACAATTTACGTTTCTATTAATAATTTTAAGCAATGTTAAGTTTATTATAGCCTAAGCAAAAAAGTTTTATAAAGTTTGACTACTAATTAATTCTTTTTTTTTTTTACAGGATTCTATATACATTATCAGTGTACATACCTACAGTACTTAAGCAGATATAATATACTTCTTATTGATTAATTTTCAATAATCTTTATTCTAACATCTCTACTTTTGCAAAACTAAATCCTTTAATGGATGAAAATAAATAATGTAAAAAAATCCCTATTATTTAGTTTTGCTTATAGTCAAAAGCTTTATTGTATTTAAAAATAATCCACATTAGTTCTCCCAATAATCAATTTCCTTGTTTATAAAGAGAATTGTAATAGACATTTGAAGTAATTAAAATAACGAACTTTAGATTAGGATGTTGGATAAACTCAAAGTCGTTTGTTGCTCATATTTATAAAAAAGCGAATCCAAATATGTTTGCGTATAATATATATATATTAGTTTAGAAAATATTTCATTTTATATAATCACTAGATTTTAAATTAATATTAACTATATCTATAATAGTTTTATATAATAACTGTATTTGTATTCTTTGTTTTTTACTTCTTCAAGCTGTAGCATGATCTATAACTTTTCAGACTTACGATTAGTATGCTCTTCTAGTCTTGAATAATTAGTTGTAAATATTGGGGGAAAATGCTAATGATGATGAGGATGATTTCAACCAATGTTGTGGTATCACCTAAACCAGTCTTTCTTTTCTTGGATTTTTTTTATATTGAAAATAATATAAAATTATGCTAATAAACAAACAGCAAAGCTCAAAGAATAGGTTGATTCATTATATTCTTGATTCTTTGTTCAACATCTAGATTAATACAGGGAGAATGATTTTCTCCTTTTGTTTATATACACATTGAGCTGTGTTTAATTTAATGTTAGCTAAAAACATATGTACAAAGAAAAGTTTAAATTACACAGACAACAGTTTATATGAATAAATGCTTAAATAATCTATAAATACTTTAGGGATAAGTGCTTTTGTGGAATGTTAATCTTAATAAAAGCTGAAGCTATAAAGAGTACAACAGAAAAACGTATTCTGCCAAATTTTTTTCATAATAGTCCTGGATAAAAATTTAAGAAGTAAAGTATAAATTAAACCGTTCTTTGTTGCAATTTTTATTGTAAATATACTAAAGCAAAATGCAAAACACATGTCTTAAGTGTTTAAACTATCATGGGTATATTATAGTGATGAAAACATTTTACATTTTTAAAGCAATTGCTGGAGATTAATTATGAATTTTGTCCATGCCCTTGATAGAATGAATGCCAATATTGTTTGCACACAGCAAGATGATAGAAAAACAAATGAAAGAGGCATTGTTTATCACTAATAACACATCATTAATAAAAAAAAAAGAGTATCAAACTCTCAAGTAAGTAGAATATTGAAATAGCTTATTTAAATAATTTATATTTCATAAATAAATACTACTGCACATCCACTCAACTCATAAGTGTTATGAATGTGGTTTTCTAAGCTAAAAGCATGCTCTGCTATGTCTAATAAAAATAAATACATTTTATTTAGCCAACATTTGCAATGTTTTGTTCAATTTATTACAAGCAAGATTAAAAAGAATGACAATAAATTATATGTATATATAATAAATAGTTATAGTATTTAGTAAATGTAACACAGAAGATTACTTTCTTGAAAAGCTATTGCTCTAAGTAATTAAACTGCCTTCTAGCCACTGTGTTTGATATTAACACAATAAATAATGGGATATATCTAATTGTGTTCTGCATTATTGTATATAGAATTATTATGAACAACTTCAGTCAAAGAGTGTTGAAATAGCCATTCTCTTATTGCATAAATTATTGAATATTGTGGCTAAAGAACAGACAAATCATTTGCAGTAACAGTACTTTAAGATAATCATCTCATGCATTATATATATGTGTATGTGTGTGTGTTAAAATAAATATTTTTAAAATAAAAATAATATATATATATATGTTCATTATTCATGCCTATGACCTGGGTTCAAATTTGGATGTAGAACTATTTCTTATTTTTTAAATAATTGAAGTCATAGATAAACAATATTGTTTGGTAATGTAAATAAATAAAAATTGTATGTTTTATTGCTTGAAAACTCACAAAACTTTTAAGCTCTGAAAGTGGAAGAGTGAAGCTGAGATCCACAGACTTTGTGCTTTGGAACATGTAGTCTTATTATTAAACCAAAACATGTGGTGTGAAAACTCTGTGAAAGAAATATAACATGAATTTATTACTTGATAACTAAAGCAAAGGTACTTTTTGAAATGTTTTTTTAATAAGTTTTAAATTTTTTAATGCTAATGTTTAATATAATTTATTCAATTTTTAAAATTTTGTTATGCAAATTTATAAATTGCATAATGATTTTTTTAGAGAAAGTCTCTGCATTTTTTTGATTCTATTTTAACATAATAATCAATCCGATGTGTTTAAAAACTATTTTATATGCAGTCAACTTTATTAATTTTTAAATATTAATATATATATATATTCGTAATATTTATTAAGATTATAACCTTAAAACTATGTGCCTGAAAAAATGACAGTAGGAACCTTTGCAAATCTTTAACACAAGATTTATTTAAAAAACAAGAGCAGCCACTCTTATCAAACCTACTTTCTAAATAAATAGGAAAATCTAAAGCATTTTGATTTGAGAGCATAAAGCTATTCAATATCTCACTGATTAAGTCCACAAATTCTATAACACATTAACATTCGCGAAATCTTTCGATTTACAATAAGTCAGTGTTGAGATCTTATGCTTAGAAATCTATTAAGATAATATAAAGTTGTCATTTTTTCAAGCGCATAGTTTTACGGTTACAGTCTTAATAAATATTACTTTAAGTAATGAGTATGCACTTTATAAATATAATTATTACAACATTATATTATCTTAATAGATTTCTAAGCATAAGATCTCCACACTGACTCGTTGTAAATCGAAAGATTTCACAAACGTTAATGTGGTACAGAATTTGTGGACTTAATCAGTGAGGTATTGAATAGCCTTATGCTCTCAAATCAAAATGCTTTAGATTCTCCTATTTATTTAGAAAGTAGGTGTAGATAAGAGTGGCCACTAATAAATCTTGTGTTAAAGATTTGCAGAGGTCCCTACTGTCATTTTTTCAGGCGCATAGTTTTAAGGTTATAGCCTTAATAAATATTACTTTAAGTAACAAGTATGCACTTTATAAATATAATTATTAAAACAATATTTGAGTATTTTTGTTTCATCTGCTGAAGACTTAATTTAAACTTCAATTTTCAAGAAGATTAGACTTCTATTTTATACTGATTTATTACTAATAAGATTCCGATATATATTATATCAAAATGACTAATCATGGAGCAATTATAGCAATGCTGATACTATAGTTCAGTTCATTATCCAATGATCGTGCCATTTGTGAAACAGTCATTATATATCAGATGACTAACTCTTTAACAAAAGAATTAATGCCAAAAACCCAAATCAACATTTTATTCTTTCAGTATAATAATGTCACTACCTAGATCATTTCCAGATTCACCCATCATCAATTATTTACATAACTGGATTAATTCAAGTATGATCTCAATGAAGTAATACTATTTATATTCCCTGAGTAATACTGTTTATATTTTTTTTAGCAATAATCATTTTGACTTTTTTTTTCAGAACTGATCATAAAGATAATATTGACTAGCACAAATCAGCTTTATTTAGTACAAATGCTTTTGTAACTTCCATCAGTGTTGGTAGCCTTGTGGTAAGCATAGCTGCCTTCCAAGCAGCTGGCCTGGGTTAGCTTCCCTGTCAATACTTTGACACATGAAAAAAATACTGATTTATATATTCCTATGTTCTATTATCATAGAGTCTAGCACAACTTAGTGGTGTTCAGACCTTTTTTATGCATTAGGTAACCAATCATCACATGTATAAATAAAACTGTATGCTATCCAGTCAGGAAGAGAAATAAATAAAGAATTTATACAATTACTCTTTTCATGTTAATAAATTAATAAATTATGATAGTATATAAATCACCTTTCAATGCATATTAAATACATTAAATTATCTTTATATAGTGGTACATCTATAAATATATACAGTGTTACAAGTATTTGCACACATTTTTATTTGGTATAGTACTTTTTTAACCCCATTCCATTACTAAACTTTTCAAAGACATAGGCACATATTACATGAAATTATTTGTTAACTATATCCACACTTTATCAAATAAAATTTACATCATTTAATATCTCACAGTAAAACAAATATAAAGATAGGTCTGGTAAATGAGGATGTAAATTTTGTAAGATATACAAAGAGAGGACAAACAAAAATCACTATAAAAGTTTATAAATTAATTAAATATAATACTCAACAAATTAAATAGGATACAAAGAAAGTTAAAATTATACCAATCTGGTAATATCTCATATTTCACTTTTCACCTTTGTTTAGTTTTTCTGACATTATTTTACTGATATTTAGCGTTATAGTCCAAATTTTAATTTTAATAAAACATGCTTTTCAAAATAACTATCTTCTTGGCTGCTTAATCTTTTAAGATAGAAAGTCTCTTCTAAATTTAGTTTTGTACCTGCTATTTTCCATATCAGTACCTTTGTAGTTTTTTATGTCTTTAAAGTGCTACAAAGCCAAGCATACATTTTATTATGTAGAACAAATGGGAAGGTCATGGCTCGAAGTCATTGATTTCTAGTGACTACACTTCCAGACAGTAATGAAAACTAAGGTTTCCAATAAGAAAATAAGCTTAGAATTCAAATCAGTGATGAGTACTTTTTTATGGTTATAACTGAAAAATGATAATGGTAATTTACAGTTTCTCAATAATAGTTGTTCTTACTTTACTTTGTAAACCTTTAAAGTTATCAGCTATATTTACAGTTGGTATTCAAAAACAGAGTGGACTAACAATCACCTGATTGTGAAAATGGGATGCCATTTAATGATGATCTTTATTTACCTATCTACAATTGCAAATTATATTCAAGTAAAAAATACTTGAATAAATTTGAAAAAGAACTATAATACTAAATAACACATTGTTGAACTTGGAAAGGTAGATGAGAAAATCAGCTTAAAAGGTGGACAGTAATTTTATTACAAAGGCACAATTATTGGAATCATAAATGGAGTAGGATTTCATTATAATTAAAAAATGGGAAAACAACATTGTGGAAAATGTATGAAGGGAATATCTAGGAATTTTCCCCATTTAATTTCTTTAAGATCTTAAAGAAGGATCAAGCAGTCTTCTTTTATTGTTATAGAGAAATTAGAATTTACTGGTGTGGATATTCAATCATTGATTCATATAAAGTCTTCAACTGCTACTAGCAATTTAATCTATGACTACCATTTTCAGGAAAATCCTAGAGACTCCTTGGTTATTCAGTTGTCAGTAGCACAAGATTACAGGACAAGAACAATGTTTAATATAAAAACATATTTACTAAAATAAACAAATATTTATTATAAATTCATTATTATTATATCATAATATTCACTATAAATATTTAATAGCTTTTTTATAATTAATTGGATAATTTGAAATCTATTCAATCTATTTATAATATAAAATTACATCAATGAACCCTAATTATAAAATCTTATGTCGTGTATATATAATATATTTCCCTAGATATTTTTGTGAATATCATCACGGACCAGATTTGTATAATAAATATATCAGCTATTTTATTTATAAATGGATTGGTTATGCATACTAAAACTAAATTTAATATGAATGTCCACATAAATATTTTTTTTGAGAATTTATTTTTTAGTAAATGACATTAGCACAGACTCCAATCATAATAGCTACTCCCATGAATATTACACATTATTAATCCTCCTAACACAATAGGGTTAATAAAGTGACAGACAATCATTATCATTAAACTCTTCATATAATATATATATATGAGAGAGATAGTGACCTGGGCCAACTGATGAGTGTTGGTTCTGCATGAAATGCATCTTGAGGGTCATTTGTCTCTTATTGTATCTCTATTTATATGAATTTAAAAAGAATGGGAAGTGTTGAGATTGTTTAATCTATCTATAAAGATATTACACATGGGAAAGAGAAAAATGAATAACTCTATGTGTGTGTATGTTTAAAATTTAAAAATCAGACATATTCATCTTTAAGTGAGATTTAAAGTTTATATATATGCTAGAGATAATCTCCAGTTTAGAAAATGATTAGTAATAATCATTACTGTATTTATCTGAGATAGATGATATCTAAGTTGTGATAAATAAAAATATAACAATTTAAAATAAATAAATGTCAAGCATTGGTGGTCGAGAGGTCAGCACAGCTGCCTTACAAGCAGTTGTCCGGGTTAGCAGGTTTGCTTCCTAGCCAATGCTATGACACATGCAAAAAAATAAATAAATAAATGACTGCATATTAAATTTGAATATAATAAAAATACATATAAAAAGGTATGGTTGCACAAATTACAATTTAATCTAATAAAACATTATTTTAAAGATTAGTGGTATGTCTTAAAATATATCTGTAAGAATAGGCACATAAATTTTTAAAATACATTTTACTAATTTCATATAATAAATAAATTTATTATACATAAATAAACACAACTTTTATTTTAAAAAAATAGTTCATTAATTTCAATAAATAAAAAATAATTTACATACATGTATATCTTTTTATTTACAAAACTTGATTTATTACATGAACTATTATTTCACAACATAAAATATTCCACCAATGTTTCGACTATATCCTATTATAGTCTTTTTCAAGACAACTAAAACATATATATAATAATAACACATATATACATATCTGCCACAATTGCTTGCATTGAGAGAAACGACTCTAGGTGAAAGGTCAAAGAAGCTTGCATATAGCTAATAAAAACAATGCTATAAACCAAAAGAAATCATGCTTTTTCCTTTCTAAGAAATGGATCTCTAATTTTCATAAGCTTTGGCTATATTTTTGCTTATATACATTCCACTATATTTCCCATGATCATTCTAATGCCGTAGTAAGTCCTTGAAAGTGCTTATCTGTCTTGTATTATTAATAATCAATTATATATTTTCCTTTTTATGGCATTTCAGTTTACATAAGAAATGTTATTCAATAAAAATACAAATAAAAAATAAAATAAAAATACACTCCCCAAAAATCTATATTATTTTTCATCTTTTCCTTGTATAACTTTAAATTTCTTTTAAATTTATGATTAAATAGTTATAAGGAGAATTAATTAGATTAAGTATTTAAAGAATGAATTTAAAATATAAATTTAAAGAAAATTTAAAATTATAGAGGGAAGTGATGAAAGGCAATATATATATATATATATGGGGGGGTATGTTTATTTTATGCTATTTTATTTTTGTATTTTTATTTTTTATGTGTTTTTATTAGATAAATAAAGTATTTGTATTCATATCCATATATGTTATTATTCTTACATATATTTTAATTGCCTTGAAGAAGACTAGACTAGAATGTAGTTGAAATATTGATGGAATATAGTTCATGCAATAAATCAAGTTTTGAAAAGAGGAATATATATATATATATGTGTGAATTATTTATTTGTTTATTTAACTTCATACAACTATATCAATATATTCTTTATTATGTAAATACATCTGAAATATATATGCATACAAACATCAGAGCTACCAAAAATAGGTGGATTCATTCTTTCTTCAACGTTTGGAGTGCTTTTGAGTTATAACATGGGGGAATGTGATTTACTCCTTTTGTTTACCACATACATTGAACTATGTTTAATTTAAAGTTTATATATATATATTACTATAATTAGAATAATTTAAAGTTTATATATATATATTACTATAATTAGAATCAGTTTGAAAACTTTTAATTAACAAATCAAGCAACTTTAAATAGACCAATAAAGCAGATGAACATTTCAGTATTAATTTCAATAGACTAACAATATATCCCTTAGGGTTCTCTTTCCCCTTTTAATATTGGTCATAATAACATATTTAAAATCTGATAGTCTTCCTAGAGTCCAATTTTGAATAATGACTTCCATTGATATACATTCCAATTTATTATTTATCTAGTTTTATATAAATAAGATTATCTTCTGAAAATGAATAATTTAACTAAATATTAGGAAGCTTTTTGATATCTAAAGTAGTGAGTTTTATTAACAGTTTAAAATGAATAATTCAATGGGAAGTTTAACCTTACAATTTGGTCTCTCATTTTAACCTTTTAAAACTAACATTATAATACAATCTAAATCAATAAAATATATTAATTAAGAAATAGAGGGTGAAATAAATAATGTTATGAATCTTTACAAAGTTCCATTTAGAATTTAAATCAAATTCATTAAATGTTTATAAATTAAAAAAGAATTTGATATAGTTACTTCAAAATAGTCAGCAATTAGAAAAGTCCAGTAGCAATAGTAAGAATATCTACTTCTTTTGTAAATCTCAAATTATTAACTCTTTTCATGATATTATGTAATTCTAAAGCACTCATTGACTTCATGCTCAAATAAAAAGGTATAAATTAATAAACATAAACTAATTAATTGCACTCTTATGCTGCATACCTTTATTTAACACTATAATTCTGGAAATGTTTTGCCAAAAGTTGGCTCAGCACAATTAATTAGTTTATGTTTATTAATTTGTATCTTTTCATTTGAACACAAGGTTAATGAGTGCTTTAAATAATTTCTTTTGTGCATAACTTTTTAGTTTTAAAAGAATTCTGTATTTGACATTCAAAGTTTTACCCTGACCATGCAGGATTCTATAGTTTGGAAAACATATATATTTTAAAAGTAAAAAGTGGTTGTTTAATTTGTCATTGTATAATGATAATATTATGGTTTAATATACATTGTTGAGTACTTTTCTTGTGATATTCTGTGCATAACTCCATCCTGCCTTTTCTCACAGAAATTATACAGAATAAAACCTTGATCCCCAAAACTATGAAAACTATTTCCAATGTTTGCCACCAGTCTTTAGTTGCTCCAGGAAGGTAATTACAAGCAACAGCTACCTCTTTCTTTTCCTTCAATTGTGAAAGTGTAATAATTCTTTCAATTTTTCCAAGTACCTGAAAGGGCTTCTCCTACATCTGCTTTGAATATTTTCATATGAATATATTTGGCTATGATTTGAGTCATACATTTCACATTATTCTTGTTGTTGTGACCCTTTACCTCTTTCTCAGAAGACTCTATATTTTCTTTCCCAGAAAATATATACATTTTATTTAATGAAGTTACTTTTACTCATTTTTCACTCCGTGTAGAAACTCCACTTTATTTTTATCTCTTTTAATACCTGTTCTATTCCTTTTTTTAAGCTGTTCTCTTTTATTTTTGAATTCAGAATATGTATCTGATTGAGTTTGTTGTTAATAATTTCTATTATATCATTCTAACATGTTTGCCACCCTGCATTACTGAGAGTTATATTCTCCACTTATATTCTGTTGTTATCTTCTAATACTTCTAAAAGTTTGTGTTGGTCTTTACTTGCATATTTTAAAAATACTCTATTGTCTAACTTATTGCTTATTTACACAATCCAACCTTTTCCCTTTCTATCTGCATTTCCTCTTGAAGTTTTCTGCTTGTTTTCAATAAACTATTCTATAATTCCTCTTTAATTTCCTCTATGCTATTTCTAATTCTCTTGAATCTTGTTATAACTTCCACTTTCTGCTGAATTTATTTACAAATACTCAGCTAACTATACTTATCTGATAAGCAAATGTTGATAACAATATTAGTAGATAATAGAATATTTGTTTATTCATTTAATATAGTGCATATATGTATATCTATTCCATATTATTCTATAAACATATTTATTATTGTGACTAACATACTATAATGGATGCTACTGATGTTGAGATAGTGGAAGGGCCTGAAGTTGGCAGTCAAAATGTTGTAAAAAAATTTCTCAGTAAATTTGAAGAATTAAATAATAAATTGAAATATCAATAAATTATCAAAGACATTGAAATGCTTTATTTTTGATATTTTGAAATATACTGATTCAATATTTTTAATAAATGGTTTCTCTTAGATAAATTTATTTTTCTTAATAAATGAACTAATAATCATAGGTTGGTGAACATGTGCTAAATGTAAAAATGGCATTTTAATTGTTCTTCATAATTAGTCATTTATTACATTTGCTGATAAGAAAAAAAAGATTCATGTATATTTCAATTGTATGCTTGAGAAAAACTAAATAAGAAAAAATATATTATAAATCTATAAGATTTGTAAGCTTACTATTATATTGTAAAGATGTTACCCTAATATTTTTAATAAATTATGATTAAAAATTAATTGCTATCAACTTTTAATAAACTGATTTTAGCATATATTTTATGACTATTATTAATGCTCCAATGTGAATGCATAACCCTGCTCTCTTTCTCCCTGGAAGAAAATCTGCATAGTTTAGAAAGATATATTTGCTCCTGAACCTCTATATTTGAATACATTTCTTAGAATGAGGAAATGGAAAACCTACTTACTGCTAGAACATAAATTATTGGTACCTGAGTTACCTGATTATTTATTTAAATATTTTATGAAATTGAATGACCATCATTAATGTATCTGTTTTCTTATGTTTTAAGAAAATATGATGTAAATAATTTTTAATTCTGTGTGTCTATTTTAGGTTGCTTTATTGTCAACAAATGGGGAAATATCATGTGCTTTCAAAAATGTATCCTGGTGAATGATGAAACCTCCAGGATAAAGAACTTTAACACTTTGAAATTTGGTAAACTGGTTGTAATTTAGAATTATAATTTTTATATATTTAAAACTTATTATTCATTTGTCTTATGTATTCCTGCTTAATATATTCTACACATTATTTAATCATAGTAATATGCAGAAATTAACATAGTACTGATTATTTTAATATTACCATCTAATGATTTTAGTATTCTACCATTTTAAGAGTATTGTTTTGTCTCCTATCTATATCAGTGAATTTGTATATGTAAACTATTAAAAGATATTGTATATTATCTTATTATTTATTTTAGGCTATATTTTATTAAGTCAGATTTGACTAGATAACTATCTTATTAATTTTATACATTAGTTAATGATTATTATATTTATTAGAAAATAATAGCATTAGACTTTCTCTTATGTACTGCTTTAAACTTATCCTGGCAATTTATATTTCAAAGGGATGGTAGGTTGAGTTCTCTCTTGATATTAATTTTTGATAGCATGTATATTTTGATAAAGATATGGTGGTCTTCCTCTCTCTTCTTATGGTATTTTTTTATGAGTGATATGTATTTTCATATTTCATGTTTGTGTGCATGCTTTGTTTGAGGCAACCATTTTTGTTTCTAGTATTTGTGATGGTCCATTTCCACTTTTCTTCAGAGACAAAGATTGTGGCATATTTATTTGCCCTCAGCATGAAGATGCATCTTTTGAATTCATGCCACCACTTGGTTCATTGACTTATTGATCTTTTCCCCTTGGAAGTATTCCCCTGGGATACATCATATTTTGTATTCCAACTATATATAGTGTAGCATATATTTTATTACTATGGCAATTGATGTGAATATTTATTTTTGAAGAGTGTCATTTTTTTCAGGTGCAGTTTTGACTACTTTTAGTGTAAATTAGAGATGGCCCTGATATGGAAATCTGTTATACTGTACTTTGCCAGCAATACAAAATATAAAACGAATTATTACTTTGTTTAAAATTTCAAAATTGTATTTATAAGTCTAAATAAGTAATATACACCACCATCATCATCATTTAGTATCAAGTCATTTCTGGATTGTTAAGACATGAATACTATTTAGATTTAGTCATTGTTTAGGACAATATTATAGTGTCATTTCCTGAAAATGTGGAACTTCTTAAAATAATGCATAAGTTAGTGAAATATTAATCAGTTGGAAATATTGCGTAGATTAGTAAAATATTTATCAGAAAGATATAGAATTATTGAAGTAATGCTTATGTTAGTGAAACTTTATCAGACAGGATAATGTAAAATTTGTACATTAATGCATACATTAATAGAACTTTTCTCATTTAGGAAGGTTTAGAAGTTTTGTAATAATAATACCAATATTAATTTAAACTTTATTAATCAGGGAAACCACCAAACATCACATGATCATCATTCTTTAGGTTTACACAATCAGTTTGGAGAGTTTTAACTCCGTGATAAACAGGGAAATGTAAACTTTCTTGTAACAATACCCATATTCATAAGCTTTATATTGGTCAACCAAAATAAATAATGGTTAATTAACATTTAATTCATTAAGTTATTTGTTCATGGATTTAAACTGCAAACTTTGAAATTGTATTTCTCCAATTTGATAAAATTGCATTGTACTGTATTTAAACAGTGCATTTAAATTTTGTGGATTTTCCATAGTGTTATTGTTGAATTGTCTTATTGTAAATAAATGTTATATTTTGCCGTTAAGTCTTGTTTAGAGTCTCAATAGTATCTTATTCACATACATTTATCCAAAAATCTAAATGTTATATAATTCATGATTCAATTATAGTTTATTCTAATTATTCTGAGGACATTCATATAAATTAAAGATGATAAATCATTTTGGTTATAGTGATTTATTAGATGTTAAGAATGCATCTAAGAAACAACATATTTATCTGTTTTCTTAAAATTTTTACTGATCACTATAATTTAATTGCAATTATTTAAAAAATACTGCTCTTATAATAAACTATTATCTGCTTCACTTAAGATTATTAGCTGATTTTCATAATCAATTGAAATGATTAAATTATTTGTTTAAATCTATAAGAAAAATTGGTTTAAATTGTTAATAGAATATTCTGAGTGGCCATAAAATCCTTTATCCATTCTTGGTATTCAAAAGCTATGCTAGGAGATTATTATAATATTTTAAATTAAGAGTTTTTATGCATTTTACTTTATAAAAATTTATTAATAAATTTAAAAAAGATTGTGTATAATTCTGGTATGCATTTGAATTACATCTTTATTTATTGACCATCTCTATAAATACTGGATTAAATAGTTATAAATGGTAATTTTGTACTTAAACCTTTTAACTAAAAATGACAGGGTGATTCATTAGTAGTAATAGTGTTAAGAAAAAAGAATCCCTTTTCTGCTTCTATCTATAATGTTTAGAATAATGTGTTTATTAACACTTCGACAATCTTATTTCACCCTAGAAAAAAGTTAATGTTTTTCTTTCTATTTAATTTTCAAAACAAATAAAAATTATTTTACATTAGTACAAAACAATGTGAAAATATGTGATAAAAGGTGTTTTTGGTTTGATATTATGTAAATATTTATTTGATAACAGCTATCGGCACTGAGATAAAATCATAATATAAACATGAAATAACTACAGAAAATGAAATATTTAATAATTATAAAAATATAATAATCAAGTCAAAAATAGTCTATAATATTACTTATGATTTAATGAATGACATTGTCATATATGTTCAGTAACATTTCATTGTTCTTTGTGAAAATAAATTCATTATATAAGAAGTGCATCTATGTAGTATAATTGCAACTAGCTGAAAATTTTGTAAACCACAAAAATAACTTATAGTGAATTTTTTAATTCATTGTTTTCCATTAACAAATATCATAGGGAAATAACAGTACAATACATTAAAAATGAAAAACTGCAATCAAAAGACATGTATGCTTAATATTATATTTATCCACACGTTTGTGTATACACTCATTATTTAAATTTTAATTAATAATACATACTTATGCTTTTGTATCAGCCAAATTAATTACTGTGTTTTTAAAAGTTTGATGATGTTAAAACAGTTTTTTGTATTCATAAATATACAGAAAGAATGTAAATTCTTATACAATATTTCAAAAAGGTTAAATAGGGGATTATATGGTAGCTTCAAAATCATTAGAATGTTTAAGAATATATGGATTCATAATGTTGTCTATCAAATGTTTAAAAAGCTTCCATTATTCCTTTTTTTTTTTTTTTTTACAAAAAGGTAGATGATAAAAAAGACTATGGTAATAATCTGAACAATTATTATTACATACAAGAATATACTTTGAATGATAAACAGAATGAACACCAATGTCTCAATATACTTTTATGGGCAAAGTATTTATCATCAAGAAAATGAGAAAAAAAGGCAACATGAACAGAAATGTGTTTACATGTTTGCCCAAGATAATTTATCTAATTAATCAAAAACGTTGTGGAATATGTTTTTATAAATAGATGATTATCTACAGAAGTTTGTTTATACTATATAATTGTATATGTTACTCTGCATAGTTTAGTGCAATTGGTAGAATATCCCACTTGGGATTAGAAGGTTCCAAGATTAATTCTGTCACTCACAGGTCTGGTGCTCAAACTTCTTATAAACTTACTATACAGTAGTGCCACCCTGTGCCAACCAAAGTAATCAATGAATGCCAGAAGTCTTGTGCATAAAATCCCTATCTAATACCTACTCATCCAATATCCCCAGATTAGTTTTGGCTTGTGGATTTCGTCAGTGAGGAGCTTTGGATCTGAGAGCATGGCATCTAGATCTTAGGATCTAATGCAACACTCCAGCTTCTCACTGATGAAATCCACAAGCCAGAAACTAGTCTGGGGATATTGGATGAGTAGGCATTAGACAGGGATTTTATGCACAAGCCTTCTGGAATTCATTGATTACTCTGGTTAGCACAGGGTGGCATTACTGTATGGAGAGTTTTGCCTTGTTTATAAACAATTATGTGCTAGTATAAGAGATGGTGATCATGTGATTCTTATAAACTTCTATGCAATAAAGCCATATGTCTTTATTTATTGTATATGATGGTAAGAGGGTTAATAATTAATAATAGTGATATGAAATTAAAATTAAAAATCAACATTAAACAGATATGGATTCCATTTTATGGAAATAGCCTTTGAAAATGTTTATAGATGACTTCATTAAGATGAATATTCATTTTAATTCAAATTAATAAAAAAAATCAAGAATGAAATTATATTTTTCTTACTTATAGATTTACACTATGCTAATGTTTTTTTTTTTCCAATTCAAGAGACAATCTAAAGAATGTTCTTAATATTTTGAACGCAAGATATTAAGATTTTGTTTAAAAATTAATTTATAAACACAATGAAGTATTTTTATTAGTCAATGATAGTAAATATAAGGGATTTGAACTCAGACTTTCAAGAACCCATCAACTATCCATACTATCTCATACTACTGATACACATGACCACATACATGCAGAAAAGATAAATAATCACCAATATTGGTATTTCATGCTAAACCACCACTCACCAGTTGGTCCAGATTATCATCTTCCACACACACACATATATATATATAATCAGTGCTCAGTTTATATTAAGATAACAAATCTTCACACCTTAATTGACAGGCTTCAATCCACTCCAACTCCAACTCTTCAACCATCCATACCATTGAAAATCTGATAATGAAAAGCCCAAATCCCATGTTGATGCCAATATAATTGCCATGTCCATGTTGACCTCAAGTCAATGATAGAAAAAAATCTTCAGAAACTTTTAGCTTGGATAATTATAAACGTAAAACGTGAATCTATTTTTTTTTTTGTCTCAGAAATACCTACTTGAACATAAGAATACAGCATAAATTTCTATGTGCTACTGTTGCATGTGACATGTTAAAAGGTAGCATACTTTATCATAAGTATATCAATGTTTCAACTAATGACTTGTAGTCTTCCTGATCCTTGTATAGAAGTGAGATTTAGATCTCTCATTGATTGGATATATGCAAAAATATTGTCTAATATTACAAAAATATGATGACAATATTATTAAGTCAATTACGATGTTTATCAGAAATTTATTTTTCGAATTTTAATTTCCGTTAAAATGGTATCAATGTTGAAAAGCATATGATGAAAAAATCCATATGGCTTTATTACTCGGAAATTAATACGACGTTTGAGCGCTTGAACGCAAAACGCCAGACTCGATTCCAAATCGAATGCTCTGACAACTGTACCAAGCCGCGCAAAATAGGCACATGATTTGAAGCTATTATGGATTTATATATTAGTGTAAATAATCTAAAGTATAAAAATTATTTATAAATATGTTACTATGTATAAATATTCTATTTGCCATATATATATAAATTATCATTTAATTTGACTGATTTATTAATTCATGTATATTTTATAAAAGCCATCAAAAGTTGCAACTCTTTCGAAAGTAAAATTTGTCAGAACTTTATATTAAAATAACAAATTTCCATTAAGAGTCATCAACGCTTTTTTTAGAATGCAATAATTAATTTAGTTTAATGTCTATAAAGTCGTAATGATTTTGATTTCAGAGATATAATTGAAATATTTGCAACTGCAATAAAAGTTCTTTTAATTTAATTTGACCCTGTACTTACACTTTAGACAGCAGCAGATCTGACGACAAAGTTATTTTCCGTTGAAGATGACGCGGTTTTTATATTTAGGAATTTTAGCAATCGAAGGAGATCGAGTGAAAAACATAGTGTAATTAAGTTAGTGCAAAAAATTGCTTCCGAAAACTTAAAATATTTTTAATAATTTAATATGACTGCTAATTTTATGGTTGTTACTTTAGAGATAAAAAATATATTTTTTAAATAAAATATTTTACTTAAAAGAATGATTTTCATAATTTTTTTTGGAGAGAGTAAAAATAATTTTAAGCAGACTTTATCAAATTTATTGATGAACCATAAATGTCAAGCCTTGATTTATAAGATTGCATTGATCTCTGTAAAAGATTATACTTACTAGAAGAATTCTTATGAATT
The DNA here is from genome assembly GCA_028023455.1 of Epiperipatus broadwayi. Classification (NCBI taxonomy): domain Eukaryota; kingdom Metazoa; phylum Onychophora; class Udeonychophora; order Euonychophora; family Peripatidae; genus Epiperipatus; species Epiperipatus broadwayi. Next base: position 11,750,871 of record JAQFVV010012413.1, read on the forward strand.
TTATATTAAAATATATAAAAATGTTTAATCATAGTTATAGCTAGTGTTTTCCTGAAGGTTTGTGAGGATGGTGCTTTTGCTGTATTTTTATATTGGACTATTTCCATCATCTAATATGAGCATTGAATGTCTTTAAAAAAATTAACTTTATTTAAATATTCCAAACATATTCAACTGTTAGCAATAGCACATCAAACAGCTTAGTATATACACAATGTTTTGAGAGATATTATTATCCTGTCTTCTTCAGGTGTTGCTGGCCTGACCAGAGATATGGGATTTGAATCTGGACCCTTAGATTCTTGAGTATTGAATTTTAAGGTAATGCTCTAACCAACTGGACCATCCTGCCAAAGGCAGCAGTTTGTAAACACACTCATACACAGAAGTCAGTTTGAACCACAATACTTTTACAATAAAAATATAATTAAAAAAAAAAGACAAATATTGGATTATTTTACAATAAACTGAACTACTTTTCTACCAACAATTTTTACTTAATCTGCAATGTCTTCCACTGTTTTAAAAAAATATACTAGTATTATCCAAAAAAATAAGAATCATATAAATCAAATATTACAATGAGATTTGTAAACAATAAATATTAAATACTCTGCATATCAATTGATAGCAAATTTTTCTGTAGGTAAAAATAAATATAAACGAGTATATTGATAATTGTTATGTTGGACTTATGAATTTTACTTGGTAAATTAGTATCATCTACTATCAACTTTAAAGTCACTCCTTTTCCAAAATATTTCTCAAAATTATATGCATTTCACAATCTAATTTAAGATAAGCAGAAGTAGATTCTCTTCTTTCGATTTTGTTTGCAATGTTGATAAAAATCTTGCTAATAAATTAAAAAATGCAAGCAATAAGTTTTACCTTCCTCAGATAGAACCACAATTCGGTTTATTTAATTTGTATGAAATATTTTTTTATTTTTTGTAACATCTGTAATATTCATGAACCAAATAAAAATTTAAATAATTTTTAGTATCATAATGGTTCAATAAAATAATTTTTCAATTATTTTCATTGGTACCTTTCAATTAAGATATAACAATCAACATCTAAACTGCATCTTCACTTTTCCCATCATTTCTACAATCTTTCTTAATTTAAACTTTGTAAATATTTAAACAATCTGTTATAATTTCAAGTTAGAATCAATACTTTTTCTTTTCCCTGCTTCCACATTTGCAGTTATTTTGTCCTATTGGAGTCTTAGACATAAAATTAAAAAACTTACACAGGATTAAATACTACATGCAAATACATTCCAAATATTGATAATTCATTTTTTTTGTTTTTAACTTTGTTCAACTTTCAAAGATATATATAAGCAATTATTTTATCTAGTGCCGTGTTTACAATTATATTACATTCAAATATCAGCTTTTCAAGCTAATTGAGCATGTGCCTTTTGAGAGTGTAATATAATTGTAAACACATCACTAGATAAAATAATTGCTTATTTACTCATAATTGAGTTTCAGTAAGAATGATGTTTAGTAAATTCTAAGTAATTTCACCGACGTCATTCAGTCAAAAAACATCGTAAATAGTCATTTAAAGTGAGAATTCTACTCATGCTCTCCTCAACAGTACTTCAGATATGCTCATATAAAAGAATTTGAGTCATAGAAATAAGAGGATCCTTTTTATTCCTGCATAAATATTATATCTTGAATTGAAGAGGAAAGTATTCATTTATTTAACACTCTCAAAAGGTACGTGCTCAATTAGCATGAAAGGCTGATATTTGAATGTAAAGATATATATAATATTTTAATACAAATATATTGTCTATACTGAACTTAATATAGTTAGGAAAGATTTAAACTCAGAATTTCAAGCTCTCTTCAGTTATCCATTCCATCTTATACAAGTGATACACATGAGCACATACATGAATGATCTACAATATACATATTTTGTGCTGAACCAACACTCATCAGTTGGTCAAGATTATCACCTTCCATATATATATAATTCTCAGTTTATATTAAGATGGCACAACAACTTTAATGGTCAAGGTTCAATCTTCTTTACTCTCCAACTCTTCAGCCATCAATATCATTGAAAATCTGATGATGGAATGCTCAAAACCTGTATTCTGCCCATCCCTCCTCTGTGTATTTAACTGGACATATTAAGGTCATATATATGAGGGATCAGACTAACTTAAACAATAATATTGGCATCAACAAGGACATTGAGCATTCCTCCATCAGATTTTCAGTGACATGGATGTCCGAAGAGATGGGCAATGGAGAAGATTGAAGTTTGTCCATTAATATTTGAAGATTTGCTATCTTTATATTAACTGATCAGTGATTGTATATATGAGTTGGAGATGATGATCTGGATCAACTGATGAATGCTGGTTCAGCATAAAATATATATGTTGAAGATCATTTATCTTTTTCACATGTATGTGGTCTTGTGTGTCAGTTATAAAAGATGAAATAGATAGCTATAGAGACCTTGAAAGTCTCAGCTAATATATATATATATATATATATATATATATAGATATGTATATATTATATAAGCTCTTAACAAGCTTTGCAGAATATCCCCAATTCCAGACCAGTTTCTGTTACTGGCTAATACTTGAATATCCTAGCACCTCACTGTGGAAGCCAGTAGTAGAAACTGGTCTGGGGTTGGGGATATTCTGCAAAGCTTGTTAAGAGCTTATTTGAGAGCTCTGTATATAACATTATAATACAAGCTTGTTAAATTAGGTCATGTGACATATGACTTGATTTCTTTGTAATATATATATATATATTACTATCAACAAATTTGTTGGTATTGTTGCTTTTCTACACCATCAATTTGTCTAATTGCACAATGGTACTTAATGCATGATTACAATGTAAACTTTTTATTTCATGTTTAGTATTGACAAATAAAAAGCCAGAATAATATAAAATAGAACTACACATGCTTGTTTAAAAAATATGTGCTTCAAATTACATTACAGATTTTCTTTAACCTTCCGCTTTTTATCATATCGTCTATCTTATTTTAATTATCTATTTTTACTTAGACACTATCTCTTAGCTTTGTAATATGGTTATAGGTTGCTTTTTATGCTTGTTATTTGAAATAGGCCAATATTTTAAATAAATTCAATAAAGATATTTTAACCCTAATATCATAAAACTTCAAAAAATCATAAATAAAAATACTGAAAAAGATTTAAGCTACTAACAGATTTGTACTTATATATACACTCCAGACTGTTTAGATTGAGTGAAACATGTTCACATTTAATAAGTAAAATGCCATTTTAAAAAAAAGCAATTGGACTGATTTCTAATAAAAAGTAGTAAATAACTTTTTCATTTGAGTAATATAAAACAGTAATCCCCAATATACATCAAAGGTTGTGCGCAATACTTAGAATCATTCAAACCGACAATCCATATTTTTTGCCTGTTTCATATCAATACTTGCTAATTCTATTTAAAAAATCTTAATCATTAAATGGACGCATATCTAACTAACTATATCACTTAGTATCTAATTAAGTTTTACTAAACCAAATGATGATGACGTTATCATAGATGCAATTTAACGTACTAAACACTACCCAGTATAATAAAATACTGGACTTCATCTTTTAAACTCCTTCATTATTTTAGGGCAACAAAATTGTTCTATGCACATTAGTGTTGTAATAACAATGGATGAAAAATTAATTTCAGGTATTCATTCTGGCACCGGAAGTTTGATTTTCATATTTCTTTCCAAGTAACTAACAATACTATAATTTGTTTTAAATTTGTGAAATAGTCTCTGACTTCAAAAGCCTTTTCTCTTCTTTATTACTCTGAATTAAAACTAAACTAATATGTTTTACTTTTGTCCTATATATATATTAAAGAAATATATGTTAAATCCGGCGAAGTGCAGATAAAACGTTTAAAAATTCGAGATGGTGAATAAAAGTGCATTTTTATATATCCCCCCCCCCCTTTTTTTTTTAAAAAATAAAAATAAAAATTATTTCATAATAAATTATTTTTTTCTCTTTTTTAAATCAATTTCAAATTCAATCTGGCGCCTAGAAATCAACTTGATTATGTTTACCATTGCAGTTTTTAATACTTTAATACTGTAACAGGAGAGGGATTCATTAATTAATGGCTTTTACAGGATAACAAAAGGTTTTTTTCAACTATCCTGAAAGCCTTTTTTAATTCTTTTATTTCTTCCCAATAATCCAATGTCTTTCATTGATTCGTCAAGGGTTTAATCTTTTTACAGTAATATTTGTGTTTAAATTATTGCAAAATTAAAAGTGCTACATACTTTTTAAAATGTATATATATTAAATTAAATGTTATGGCAAAAATGCAAACTTTTTATTTATTTTTCTTCTTCTGCAGTTTCGGGCTATATAAATAAGCTTTATTCATAAGCCTACCAAGTCAAGGCTAGCTTCTTTAAAAAAAACAGACGACAAAGTTTATAATTTAAGCATATGTTTTATCTAAATTATAATGACTGAAACACACAAGCTTCTTATATACCTGTGTTTATATATGTAATATATTGGGTATATGATCACAGACTTTCACACGACCGACCACTCTCCATACTATCTCATAACACTGATACACTCGAACACACATATGTTGAAAAGATAAATAATCACCAATATACGTATTTCATGCTAAACCAGCAATCATCAGTTGTTCCAGATTACCATCTCTACACATATATGCTATAAGTGCTCAGATATATATTAAGATAGCCAAACCTCATACTTTAATGGACAGGCTTCAATCTACTCCACTCTCCAACTCTTTAACCGTCCATCCAATTGAAAATCTAATGATGGAATCTCGGCCTCAGGGTGACCATTGAGAATTCTATCATCAGATTTTCAATTGGATGGACGGTTGAAAAGTTGGAGCGTGGAGTAGATTGAAGCCTGTCGATTAAATTATGAGGTTTGGCTATCTTAATATATATATATATCTGAGCACTTATATCATATATGTGTAGAGATGGTAATCTAGACCAACTGATGATTGCTGGTGTAGCATGAAATACGCATATTAGTGATTATTTATCTTTTCAACATATATATGTGTTCAAGTGTATCAGTGTTATGAGATAGTGTGGAGAGTGGTGGGTCGTGTGAAAGTCTGTTCTCATATACTCTATATACTAAAGTATAATGTTAAATCCTGTAAAAAAGTATGGTACAAAGCCAAAATGCACATGCACAGATATATACATACTTATAATTTCCTATCATAGATTCTTGAAATTTATAAATAAAGATGTCTGCAAAAACAAATGACTCCCAAAATGTATTTTATGCTGAAAACGTACTCTTAAAAAACATGACGTATTAATCTTTAACTGGGGTATAAAGTTTATAGGAGGACTAGAGAGAATTTTTAGTTCAGATAAATATATCAACCAATTTTATTCTAACAATGATTTATTAAAGTAGTTCGTATAAACAGGTTGATACTTGTGAATTGAAGAGTAATATATATATATATAACCTTTATTGTTAAAAGGAGGTTGTTTTGACAACAAGTTGAGATTGTTTATTGTTATTATTATTGGGATTGTCTAAGTGTTGACAAATTTTAATGATATATATATAGTCAGATACAGTACTTTGGCTACCAATGGGTTTATAATTAAAGGTTAGTGGAGTATGCTTCAAACAAAAATTAAATGCAAATAATTATGGAAAGCATTTAACTAAGAATATTTCTCATTATCTTGTAAGATAAGGTACTGGGTCATCAGAGGCTAGGTATTGTTTCTAATGCAATTAGTCTTGCATTTTATCTCGTTATGTTCACTTAATTTGTCTTCACTTAATTAACTAAGATATTATATTAAGTAATTGTAATTTCTTTCACATCTTCTTTCACTAAATGAAAGAATGGGAATGTGTTTTTGTGAAATAACTTTTTTTTATTTTTGACTCATGACTCCATTTTTTTTTCTTTTTTATGAACTCTTATGACTGAAAAAAGAAATGACAAGGACATATATAAAAGAATGGAATTATTAAATATATTCTTCATAAAGAAGAAGCAAATCTCCAGTCTTGCACTTTTATGAATTTACATGCATTCTCTCATTAGCATTCAAATTGATAAAAGCACAAGACCAGAGGATTATTCCTTTTTTATAATACAACATATGTAGTATGTGTACATAAAGATTATTTATTAAAGTAAATTCAATATTTGCTTTGTATTTCTAATCACAGGTGGTTAGCAATGAGGTTCTATCTCTCCTGCTACCAAAAATGAATAAGTTTGTACAATTCATTTAACAATAAAGCCATGATTTTAGTACAGTAAGCAATGGTTGGATCCTATATGGATAAGATTTAAACATAATCATACACTTATGCTTTTTAAACTGATGTTCATGGATAAGTATATATAAATTTATAAAACCACAAGACTGGAGGTCTGTTTCTTCTTTATAATATGACGTGCATAGTCTGCACTATATAAATAATACGCTAAACATATTCTTTACAAAAAATAATAATCTAAATAATGAATCACATTGGAACTAGAATTCAAAGAAGTTTCAATTTACCAAATGATTGAATATATGGATAACTCTATTTAGAAATAATCATGTATACAATATGCTATAATTCCTTGAGAAAAATAATTTAAAATGCCTTGCCTTGCACAATATAAGTAAGTCAACATGTTTGTTGAATCTTTCATCAAGGGATCAGAAATAATCATAAAATAAAAATGTAATCATGGTAAAGAAGATTTGTTATCAATAGGTAAATGAAATGTGAGACACTGTTTAATACAAACTTTTCAAGACATGAAAAGAGAACAGCCTTAGTAACTATCAATATTTATTATATATATAATTATAAAGAACTTGAACCCATACTTTTAAACTCCCCACAACTATCCAATCCATATCATACAACTGATAAACATGAACACATATAAAAAAAGATTAGTGATCTCCAACATATATTTCATGCTGAACCAGCACTCATCAGTTGGACCAGATCACCATCTGCCACACATATATACAATCACTGCTCAGTTTATATTAAGATAGAAAATCTTTAAACTTTAATGAACAAGCTTCAATTTTCTTCATTTTCCAACTCTTCAGCTATCCATTTCATTGAAAATCCAAGGATGAAATGCTCAAAGCCATTCTTGATACCAATATTATTGTCATATCCATGTTGAATTTAAGTCAGTCTGTCCCCTTATATATAGGATCTTAATATGTCCATTCAATTATACAAAATACAGATTGAATATGTAATATTTAAATATATGTATATTTTTCTATACTAAACTTAATGTAATTATAAGGGACTTGAACTAAAACTTTCAAACTCCCACAACAATCCAATCCATCTTATACAACTAATACACATGGCCACATACATGTTAAAAAGATGAATGATCTCCAATGTAGGTATTTCATGCTGAAGACGCACTCATCAGTTGGTCCAGATCATCATCTCTCACACACATATGTAATCTCTGTTCAGTTTATATTAAACAGACATATTGCAATTTCATTAAATGGAAAAATTTCAAACTCATTCACTCCTACCAAGTCGATTCCACAGGGTTCTCCTCTTAGTCCCTTACTCTTCATTCTATATATAAATCCATTCCTTAAATCTTTAGAGATGAATCTTCCTGGATTGTACATTCCTGGTATCAATAAATCCATTCAGCACAGATCCTACATGGATGATGTGGCAGTGTTCTTACCATCTAGAAAATTCATACTGAAACTAATTCAAATTATGGACAATTTCACCATAGAGTCAGGTCTTGCGTTTAGCCTTAGAAAATCTGCTGTATGGAGACTTTCATCTGGAAAATCCATCCCATCCCTTTTCACAGCTATGCCACAAAAATTTTTGGGCTTACCAATGAGTCTCTTTCATGCAGCAATGAGGAAATTAATATCAAGACACTATCATGAATTCTGCAAGAAAAATAATTGATTCACTTTCAAAAGTTTATACATCATTATTTGCAAAAGCAGCCCTACTCAACATGTTACTGTTACCCAGAATTGCTTACTACATGCCGTTCATTAAATTCTCATCAAAATTTATCCAGAATATAAACTCTCTTTGCTCTAGATTAATGTGGAAGGGTAAAACTGTTGACATTAGCTTAAGAAGAGTGCAGAGACCAACAAGACTTAATGGCTTGTCACTGCATTCACTTCATGTTCTTTGTCTACAGAAATCAAATAACCTCATTACAAGACTTAATGGGATTTTTCCTGATGACTCACCTTTTCTATCTATTCATCCTACAGATACTCCACCTCCAATTAATGATGGTTGGCTGACACAAGTCTTAATTGACATTGCAAAAATTCTCACACCTTTAACTCAAATAAAACCAACGAAACTTCGTTATTGGGATGCCTATCTTCTTTTTTTTTTCAACAATTATCCCAGATCATAGCATTCTCACCTGTACAAACTTTGCCATTATAAAGAAATATAAAAGATGTAATCTAGAGCCAAAATATTTGGACTTTCTTCTAAAGCTAAATCTCAATGCCCTTCCAACAAGCCACTTTTTTGCGTTGTATAGAGGTTTTTCATCTTTGGACCCTGTTTGCTCACTCTGCCATAGGGAGGATGATACCATATTTCACATTTTCAATGATTGTTTCTCTCTTCAGGGCTGTAGAATATTGATTAATAAAATTTATACACCAAAACATCCAATTATCAGCACACTCATAAAAGGTTTTGCTTAAGGGGATTTTGCAATTATAAGAAGTGCAACTTTCATCACTTTCTGTCTATGGTTTGTCAGATGCTTCCTAATCTTCAAGTCTGTTATACCTGATCCAACATTAATTTTTTTACAAAAATTAAAAGATATCAAAGAAAGAGATTTGAAGTTAGCTCCTCACCTAATAGTAAATTCCACATGGAATCTTATTAATATTGGACATTAAGTAATTTAATGGTTTATAAATGTAATGCCAAATTTAATGTTTTTTTATAATTTTTTCTTTATTGTAAACATAGTCGAATAAACCTGTTTTTGATACTAAGATAGCAAATCTTTAGTCTTTAATGGACCAGCTTCAATCTTCTCCACTCCCCAACTCTTCAGCCATCCATTTCATCCTTGAATTTTCAATGAAATGGATGGATAAAGAGTTGGAGAGTGGAGAAGATTGAAGCTTGTCCATTAAAGTTTAGGGAATTGGTATTTTAACACAAATTGAGGAGTGAAGTATTGGGAGATTGTGATCTGGATTAACTGATGAGTGCTGGGTCAGCATGAAATATGTATATTGGAGATCATTAATCCTTTTCACATATATGCTGCCATATGTATCAGTTGTATGAGATAAATCGGATATTTGTGGAAAGTTTAAAAATCTGAGTTCAAGTCTCTTACAATTACGTTAAGGTTAGTATAGACAACGCACACATATATAAATATATATAATAAAAGCTGCAGAAAGGAGTTTGCTATTAACTGAAAGGAGACCTTTTGATTCCTCTTGGAGACCTTAAAGGAACTAAGCAGGACAAAGTCCTAATGTCCATTACATATGTTCTTCTCATTGTAGCTGTTATTACTATGTGATTATTCATATAGTACCCAAACATGGATGTGCTGCTCACCAACATGCATTAGCCAGAATGGTGAGTTTATTGGCTGTTTACCTCTCTGTTTAAGATCAAGAAACATCATGGTATTTCTTCTCAGTTGCTTGATAAGGTAGAATGAATGTTTGTGTAAATGATAAATATTTCCCCCAATAGATATATGCAATTATGACAAACAAAATCAATCATGGCCCTTATTCCCAGAAGGCTGTAAAGTCACCAACCAGGTCAGTGGTTGGTGGCTGAAGGTGCTAAGAATACTCTGATTGTGAACCCAGGCAGCCATTTGAACTTTTTATTTAGGTACATCTATGGATCACTTTCAAGTGAAGGAAGATTGCAAGAATTAGAAGAAGAAATGTCATATTAAATGGGACATTATTGGACATTGTGAAGATAGAAGAAAAGATGAAGAGATAATTAATGTAAAAAATTGGCATGTATTCTATTATAAAGGCACAAATATTGGAAATACAAATGGAGTAGGATTCATTATAAATAAAAAGTTGAAGAACAACATTGTGGAGATTGATGGTGTATCAGACAGAGTGCAAAATTAGTTCTACAACTTAACAGCAGATACCAAATTCAGATAATTCAAGTTTATGTCCCAACAAGTTCTCATAGTGATGAAATAGTAGATTTTTATATGGATGTACAAAAGGCTTTTGATCAGAGTAAACAACATTTTAAAATTGTTATGGGAGACTTTAATGCTAAAATTGATAAACAAATGAAAGATGAAATTGCTGTAGGTAATTTTGATTCTGGTAATAGAAATGAAAGAGGACATAGACTTGTGGAGTTTTCAGAAAAAGAAACACTTGATATTACAATTTTTTTTTTGAGAAAAATGTTAAAAGGAAATGGACATGGAAGCATCCCAATGAAGGTACAGCAGAATTGGATTATATTTTGACTAACAGAAAATACATATTTCATGATTGTAATGTTCTTAATAAATTTTACACAGAAAGTGATCATTGCTTAGTAAGATTTAAGATACATGTTAATGCAGAACTAGAGAGACCAATAATTATTAAAAAAATAATATTTACAGTTTATATTCCTAATGTTCAGAAACATTCTAATAAATTTGAATTAGAACTTGCAAATCGATTTCAAGTATTAGCAGAGTTTGAACATGATTCAAATTTGAATGAAATTAATATGAAAATAACATACACTTTTAAAAACTGCAACAAAGATAGCTGGTAGAAAAAAGCAGCAATTGACCAATAAATGTTTTATTGAGACTAGAGAATTTATGAAAAAAGAAGGAATATGAAGATATACAAAAATGATGCATTAAAAAGGATTGAATGTCTCAAATTTTGTAAAATGGTGCAGAAAAGAGTTGAAAATAATATATGAAAGTATAACTGTGAACTAACAAAGAAAGCTGCAGAAGAGAATAAAAGTCCTAAGAGTGTAAAACAACATTTTGGTATTGGTAGAAAATTTATATCTGCAATAAGAAAAAAAGATGGAATTATTACTAAAAAGAGAGATGATATCATGAAATGGGTAGAAGACTTTTATAAAAAATTATAGAGTAATAAAGAACAAGTACCTCTTATATCAATTACATCTTCAGAATTGCCCAGAATTTTAATGAAGAAGTGAGGCATGCAATTAAATATATGAAGAAAGGAAAGTCTCCAGGTAATGATAGAATTATAATTGATATATTAAAAGAATCAAGTCAAGAAATAGACATTTTTAAGGTAAAGTTATATACCAAATGTCTAAATGATAAAGATGTACCAGGTGATTTAAAAAATGCAGTATTAATATTAATATTTAAAAAAGGTGATAAAGAAAATATTAGAAATTACAGACCTATCAGCCTTTTATCAGTTTTATACAAAATTGGATTTCCACCAACCAAGAAAACAAGCTGGATTTAAAAGTGGTTTTAGTACAGTAGATCATATCCAGGTATTGAGAAAAGTTATAAAAAGAACAAATGAATATGAGTTGCCATTATGTTTTGGATTTGTAAATTATGAAAAGGCATTTGATTCTATAAATATTTATTCAGTGATTGAAGCATTGGATCATCAAGGTATAGATTCAGAATATTGTCATATTTTAAAAAATATTTATAAAAATGCAACAGCAACAATTAGTTTGCATAATGATACTGGAAAAAACAACATTGAGAAGGGTGTAAAACAGGGTGACTCCATATCTCCAAAACTTTTTCCAGCAGTGCTGCAAGAAGTATTTTGAAGATTAAAATGGAAAGCTAAAGTAATGAAAATAAATGAGGATTATTTAAGTTATTTAGATTTTGCAGATGATGTAATTGTTTTTGCAAATAATGCTTTAGAGCTGCAGTAAATCTTGCAGGAGTTATCAGATGAAAATAGAAAAGTTAGACTAAAGATAAATGTTAAAAAGACTAAAGTAATATTTAATGCATTTTCTCAAAATATGAAAATAAAGATTATGATGAGTTAGAAGAAGTTAACAGTTACAAATATCTTGGTCAGATTATTAATACAGAAGGAAACATAATGGATGAAATTAATCGTAGAATTAAACTAGGTTGGAGTGCTTTTGATAGAAATAACTTGATACTAAAAGGAAATATACCTATGTGTTTGAAAAGGAAGGTTTTTAATAAATGTATTTTATCTGTTCTTACTTATGGATCTGAGACTTGGACACTTAATAGAAGAACAATACAGAGATTTCAGACCACTCAAAGAAGTATGGAGAGATGCATGTTGGGAGTAACAAGAAGAGATCAAAAATGCAATATATTGGTAAGAGAACAAACAGTTACTGACCTTAATGAAAAAATTTAAAGACTGAAGTGGAGTTGGCCTGGACATATTGCTAGAAGAGATGATAATAGATGGACAATTGGAAATTTTAAACTGGATTCCAAGAGATTGTAAAAGACCCAGAAAGAGACCACATGTGAGATGGATGAATGAAATAAGAAAATGTGCAGGGGTGATGTGGAGAATAGTAACTAGTGTAATGGTACGAATTGTCCCTCCATGTAACAAAATTTAGAACACAGGCAAAATACACTAAAGCTGATCAAATACAGATGCTGGGATCGAGAACCCGACCAACATTCAATCCTTTCACCTCTGCTCAATGATCTAATACCCTATGGATGACAGTTCTCAACTTACACAGACATTCAATTTATCCACAGTCCAGAAGTCACTCAGGGTGGAACAATAAGACTCATAAATTAGCTGATTTAGCACTGATTTGGTCAGATATACACACATATGACTAAGTGATTAATTAAAATATCAATGATTAATTATGAAATTTAATAGAATGATCTACATATAGATATAATGATGTATGTGCAATTAAATCTAGAGATGGGTAAAATGAACTCACGGACAATAAAAATATGAAAACAAGTTATAATTTTAAATATTATTAATTTAATAAAACAATAACAAATAGTAAATCGAAATATACACAATTATATAATGAGAACGTGAGAGATTACACTCACAAGCATTGCATAACTAAGTGCATTAATGTTACATATCTCATCATCAAGTGTTCAACAAAATGCAGTGCAATATGGGAGTTTATGCCTATATTAATTTGCCACATTTCTAGCTCTTATGTAGTCTGCTAAATCATACAGAACTTTATAGCCAAAGTTATATAACTAAATTAATAGTGCTCCTGTGGCATCTATCTATACAAAGTTAAGTTGAGCATATAATCAAGCTCAGAGATATGCAGGTTAGTGTGTTAACCTAGATTAGGGTATACGCTGATGCTAGATAAGCATTTAATATAAAAGAAGAGAAAACTGGTTTATGATAGGTTTGCCTACATACTCTATGGCACATGTCAAAATATTAACAGAGCTAAAAGGTGCGAATGGGTAATTATTCATGGGCTTCAGCCTCCAAAAGCTCAGTTGCCCTACAACTGCTCAACTTGCTATGAATAGGAACATTAGTAGTTCAGGAAGTCAGATAAACATTAATTATGAATAATCTAGGTCTTTGTGCCCTAGTTCCAGAAGTGTGTGCTTCACCCAAACTAAGTGGATAAGTGTGACTTCCACCAAAAACCATCAAGAATCATTTAGCAAGCAGATAATTGTACATTGCATACTTAGTAAGGACACATCCGCAACTTATACATATATAACACAAATACGTAAAATTATATTAGCGTGCCTTAAAATTAGATAGCGTCTATTTGCATATCTATACAATCCAGTTCTCAAATTTAGTATTTCACATATACTATTTAGGGACTAAATTAATTAGTAACCTAGTTTAATATTATCACCTGTGTCTCAACATATATAAATCTAAGGAGGACAAAGCATATTTGCAGGGTAATTACAAATAAAACATTAAAATATGCTTTGGGAATATCTCTGTGGCTAGTTCCTATGATGTATGAGTTATATATAAAAATAGTTACTATTTATAACTAGAGTTAAGCAAACTACAATTTTAACTAGAGAACGACTGCTTATTGTAATATTAATACTCAAAATTAATCAGTAAAATAATATCTCGAAACAGTGAGTGAGAAAAATAATAATTCAATTATTTAATATTTATTCCAGCAAAGATTTGAAGTGATCTTTGCAGATCAATAAGCTAAAATTATACTTATAAATACTCATGGTTTCGAGTTATTTGGCATATTAAAAACATATAATATCAAAATGGTAAAATTATAAAACAAACTGAATAGAGTAGAAATAGGCATAAAAGACCGCAGAAAATTATACATTTAGTTTAAAATAGATTATCAGAATTTTACATTTTAAAAGAGAATTCAAGTTTTACAATCAAATAAGATTTAAACATTAGCATTTAACAGTTTTCTTTGCAGATTTTAGGAAAGGTGTTTGGGAAAGGCAGATTTAATAAATAGCTAGCTTTTAAAAAAAATAATTGAGAGTCACAGTTTATGAACAGAGCTCTGAGAGAAAATTTATCAATTTACCAGTCAGCTGTTTTCATTGCAGTTAGTTCTGGGCACTTGAGACGATAATAAGTTGACACTTTTGGCGACGATTTAAAGTTAATGGAGGTTTTCTCATGGGCTGCTTTGCTGGTGTACAGTATTATATTTTATCGGACCAAAGTTCTTTCCATCCAGTAAGGAGAGGTGGTGAGCAATTGCTGGCCTACCCCACCATTTTGAAGATAAAATGAACATGGGTTCTGTATACAATTCACTTATTATATATCTAATCGATTTTTGGTGACAAAACTTTAAGTATTTATATCCTTCTAACTCTGGCCATCTGCTTATATTTACAAGCTTGTCCATATTTATTTATTTAAAAAAAATATATTTAATTGCTAAAGCTAGTAGAAAAACCCAATATTTTATTTTAGAAAAACATTTTTAATTATGACAATTAATTCAGATTTTGTTTTTCTACTCTTTTCCTCCTGCTGTTTATTACGACAATGTTATAAAATTCTGCGAAATTATTATTAACATTTTAGATTTATAATGTTATAAAATTCTGCGAAATTATTATTAACATTTTAGATTTATAAAATCAAGTTTATGCTATTTTAGGACTATTGCATGACCTCATTTAAAAGTTGTTTACAAAAATCAAAAGTTATTTTGGAAAAGTTACTTTGATAATTAGTAGAAAACTAATTTTATTACCATACATGCAGAATAACAATGGAAATGGCTTATACACATATGTGATTTCAATAACATAATAAAATTGGCTAAATAATTTAAACTAAAATATTTCTTAAACTAGAAATATTTATAAAATGGATACATATTTGTAATATATATGTATACTATTAAATTACAGACTTACCATTTGCATATATATATACATGATTTTGCATATATAGTAATTTAAGGTTGTTTAAATGGGTACTCAGAGAGGGTTTAAACCTGGCATATAGATAGAGGTGGGGTAAAATACATGGAACAGGCAGGTGGATAAATCTGACTGTTTCACTAAAGATCAGAAAAATGGATTGTCCTTGGAGAGACCTTCATCCTGCAGTAGATTTGATAATAGTTGATGGTATAATAAAGAGCAAATACTTCTAAACAAGTTTATTTATTATTATTTATTATTTATTTATTATGATAAATTGTGTAAGAGAAAGTATTCAAATCTTTATTTATGATTGTCCCCATCTTCAGACTGATTTCAAGCTATGGCTTTCTTCAATGAGAAGCTAGGACATCAGATTAAAAAATACAAACTCTAACCAAGAATTTATCTAAATACTTAACTATTAAGAAAAAGATTCGAAACTTTTAGACATCTAATGTATTCAATTTCAGCTCTCCAACTAAAATAGCTATATGGCTCTGAACTAAATTCAGATACTATATATGTTAATAGCCTTAATAATTTAATATATTTATTAGCAATTTATATATACTAGCAATTTAATGTTTATATAAATATATATATGGTCTTAATGAAACTCATCTTTCAAAAAACCTAAAATATAAAAATACTTTATTTCTCTGGAATCATGAGACATTTGAGCACAGAACTGGTCAGTAATCCATTGGCTTTGAGTTGCAGAGAATGCCACTCTTCTTTGCATGAAATCACATGATGCATCTTTCAGAAAAAGAAAATTTTGTTGAAAGAGTAAATGACTACATGTTTTATAGTTCTAACAAAAAATAATTCACGCAATATGATATTTTAACAAAGTACTATCAGCTATTTGAAAAAAAATGACCATGATGTCTTTTAATTTTATACCTAGATGTAAAATACCAATAAACTCACTATGTTAGCTTATACATGTTTGAGTTATTGTTCAAGACTGTTGGTTTAAAATCTCAAAGAGGTGTCAAAAAGTATCTTTTTAATTGTCATCCAATTTCTTCAAACAAAATTAGATTGGCAATCATAAGTTTTTTTTTCTGAAAGTATTACTATTGAAACTACAATTTAAAGTATCTGCTCATTCAAAATTCTTCTGATGTTAATGAATTATAATAGACTTTTAAAAAAATATTTTACGAATACTTTAGTACAATTTTCATGGCTATGAGATATACTATGTTGAAATTTTATTAATTATTTTAAAGACACCATAAGTAAAATTGTTACTGATTATAATTATATGTTGGAGTATTTCTATCATCTAAAATTAATTGTTAAATGTTTCTTTTAGAAAAGCTCAAACTTTATTTAAACTTTTTTAAATACATTCAGCTATTGCTACTAACACAAGTTAGTATATAACACAATTTTACAAGTCATATTTTTCTCCTTTCTTTGATGTACAGAAGTTAAACCTGTGATTTTTAAGTTCATGAATATTGAATTTAAGGTGCAACTCTATCCAACTATAATAATGAAAGCATTTTGTAAACTAGATCTTCTACAAAATTTCCTAGTTGATTAAGTAATTACTTTAAATTCAGTATTTGTGAATCTAGAAATCCAAAGTTTGATTCCCATGCTATTTCTGTCACTAATCAGGCCACATTATCTTAAGGAGAGTATTCTGTATTAACCTGTGTGCTGCTACGACTAGCTGAATGTCTTTAAAAGTTTAAATAATGTTCGATTTTTTTAAAGACTTATTGCAATAAATTTTAGATGAGGGAAATAATCAAAGCCTATAATATCAATTGCCATCACCACAAATGATGGCTTATATATGTGATATTTTAAAAAAATTACAATTTGCAGAGTCTCTGAAGATTTTGTAAATATCTGTTGCTGAAAAGTTTAAAAGATAGTTCCTAAATTGTCAAATGAACAGATTAAAATATTATTACACAATTTATGTAAGTGTACTTATATTTTACATATAAGATCATGCAGTAATTAAAATCTATTCTTTCTTTTTGTGACTTTTTTTCTGGAGTTAATATAACCATGCTCCTCTATGAGTAACTGTTTATGATGAGAATTGTAACATACATTTATATAAATATTTATGTGACAAAAATGTAATAACATACTACTTATACATTTATGTGTTATAAATTATATTCTGTAATTATATAGTCATGATTCTGCAATTTTAATATAAATGCTTCTTGTATGAAAATAACATTTTCAAAATACTCATAAATAATATTTTTAAATATATAATAAATACATTAAATTGCATCAAATTAGATATAAATAAATTTGAAGAAGTAATCATTTTTCCAATATTTTCAGTGTAAATTGCACTTTGCATTTAAAAATCTAATTAATAAATATTTATAAAATTTGCTCTATAGAAAAACCATTTATGTCTCTAAACAAACCAATATTTTTTCCCACACAGTAGTCCAGCCAGTGTAATCTGTAATAAATAGAAGCTACAAGATTAGCATCATAATCTATATCCAGGGTGTTCCCAGCAAATATCTTCAAGACTAATTTCTACTTTATAGGTTTCATCAGTGAGTAGTCTTGAATCTGGAAACAGTGATCCTAAATCTTTGGGAATTAAACAGCAATCCCCATGTACCTAGTTTTACCTTTTTGCTTAACTATAAAGTTATCAGACCAAACTGAAAACCCACAAATGTTTTCAATGCAAGCTAATTTGCCTGTGTAGTCATAAGAACCTTAAATCAGTACATCGATATATTATGATATCTTTTGTTTTTTAAAAACCATGATTACCTTTATTCTTTGGCTATTATTGGTATTAAACTACTAAAATTGATAATAATATTTATTAAGGCAATAAACCTAAAGCATGTGCGGTTGAAAATGCAATGGTAGAGACCTCTACAGATCTTAACCACAAGCTTATGCATTGGAAGAAAAGAGGGTGTAAGCTTGTGGTTAAGACCTGTAGAGATCCCTACCTTCATATTTTCAACCACACATGCTTTAGGTTCATTGCCTTAGTAAATATTACTTATGTAATCAAGGTGCGTTAAATAAATTTATAATTAAAATTGATAATGTAATGGCTTTAAAGTCAAATAACATTTCTAGTTAAAATTGCGTTCAACAATCTAAATTTAGTTTGTTTCAAAGCTTAATTAAGAAACATTCCCTAGACTCCAGAACATAAAATGATGAAATTAATTTTTGATGTTTTTATTATAATTAACTATATTTTATATTATTACAAAATCGAATTCTGCACTTGGTAGTAATGGAAACACCCAATCTAATCCGATTTGTATTAACACTTAATCCAATTATAATTACTCTATATAACAAAAAATGAAAGAAGTCTATTATATCATCAAGAGTGTGTGCCTGAAAATTACTTATGTGGGAATGTAATGTCCGTTGTATATTGGAAAACAAAAATAAAAATATTTTCTGTCAGAATAAATTATTGTAAATAGGATACCATAATTGCTTTGTTTAACATTTTAGATACAAAATTAAATATAATGTGCTTTTTAAATAACAACCTAATTTAAAATAAGAGCTATTATTTTGTTTTTGTTTTTTTCTATTTAGAATATTTTTAAAAAAACATATTTAATTAAAAATAATAACTCAAAATAAATCAAGAGTAGAATTTTATTAACTAACTTCAGATTGAAATATAAACATTTTGTAAAAAACAGTGATAATATTTGAAATAATTAATCAGTAAACTAACGAAATGTTGACAAAGTCCAAAGTTAAGAGTATACATATATATGTATGCTAAAATATAAAGATTTTCGTGGTCAATAGATACAAATGATAAATTATTCAGGTTAATTTATGTATAATTTATACTATTATAGTATGCCATTAGAAATGAATCACACTTGTCATCAATTGGTTTATAAATGTTAGTATGAAAACCATTGAAGTGTCAGGGCAATTATTGATTTGCAACAAGTTTAAAATTTACAGTTCTTGTTTTTTATTGGTTGACTTTTTATCATGTTAAACATTAATGCTAACCACTCTTCTACAATAGTTTTTTTATAATAACATTCATTATCCAGTTGACAGTAAATATGATTCAGCCAAGACTTAGTACAATAGCATTGTGAATTTTACAAGAATGAACATGGGATAATGTTATATATATAAACAAAGGGAATAAATTACTTTACCTAGGCTATAAATGAACTGATAGAATAGTCAACATTTAGAGTGCTGTTAATTCATAGCCTGAAGAAAGATTATTTACTCTCTTTATTGAACTATATTTATTTAAACATTTATATATATATATTGTGACTTATAGATATTATACTTTGCTCTATATTCATATCTTTGATACCAACAACTTCAGATAAATACATTAATGATTACTGTCAATTACTTACTAATGTAGAGATTATCCTAGCTCCAATATAAAACTTTAAATGTCAGATAAATATTAATGTATGTCTTTTACTTAAATATAAACACTTTGAAATATGTCAGCTCCTTTTTCATGTGTAATATCTTTTCTAGATCTACTTAACATTTCCACTCCATTACATATTTCTGAATCATTTGAATAAAAGTACATGGAAAGGACAAATAACGTTAACATATATTTTATGCAGATCTAGCATACCTCAGTTACCCAAGACTCAATCTATTACATACATCTTCATTATTTGTTCATTTTTGGCATATTTAAGACATTGTGATATGGACCAACTAAAGAGAACTGATTGAGCATAAAATGCACCTTCTCAGATATTTGCCTTTTTATGTGTCTTTACTGATGTTTTCAGAATATGGGTAAAATGGAAGTTTAAATAGATCTAAAATAGATAGATGTATTACCATTAATAATTTGCTTCAATACTCAACTTGCTTCTCATTCCCAAAATATTATTTTTATTGTACAACCATTTGAACAAGATCAAATTAAAGTATTGACTTAGAATATTAATGTTGATGGCAAAACAGTATACACCTGGGTCTGTTTTTACGCAGACTTATTTAACACGATTTTGAAGTTACACGATTTGTGTTTCACGGAAGTTGACCTCCGATAATGCTCTGTCACTTTAAATAATAAATTCCACGCACTTACATTATATTGAAAGTAATAGCACATTATTGGAATTCTACTTTCATCTTAGTAATTTGAATATTTTCAGTGCTTTTATGCAATAATGAAATTAAAATCATGATTTCCACATTTTATGCATACAAACATTAAATTTTACAAGATTATAATGTAAATCTGTTCAAACATTGTGCGTGTTAATTTTGCATTTTAAATCACATTCTGTTATTGCTTTTTAAAAAAGAACGTAATCAATTATTAATCATTTAGTATCCACAAGTTTATTTTTAAAAAGATCAGTAATAGCAGTCGGCACAATTAAAAATTAAAATCTGATTTTTAATTGTAATTAACAATTTAAAAATTACTTTCGGGCGACTTGAAATTAATGTGATGTAAAACGAAATTTGATTTTTAACTGGAATTGAAAATTAAAGACAAAAATAAGAATTTAATTTTTAGTTGTTAGTTTTAATTAAATTTTTCCCAGCAGTGGTGAAAAATGTCTTTTTATTATCATAAGTCTAAGTTCATAAACAATTAATAAAATCATTGTCGTCGTCAACAGAAAACCATTAACACAACATGAGAGTGAACTTGGTGCTAGTTGTATTTTCTCTTGTGAGAATAATTGCTGAGATATTCTTGACTTCATTTAAGGAGAAGCCAAATACATCACATCACATCACATGAGAATCTGATTTTTTACTAGTTTGCAAACGAACGTGTTTTGGGGCAAATAGCGATAATAATTAAAATGTGTATAAAAAAATGTAAATTACAGTACTGTAAATTATGCATAAAAATATATTATTTTGAATAAAATTAAATATTATAGTTAAAAAAAGTTTGTCTTGTACCAATTTTTTTCAAATTTGAAATTTTTTATTAGTCATATTTTATTTCCTTATTTTTTTTTTGCGCAAATTTTAAAGTAATTTTACATTGGTACTTTGCTTTTACACGAATTTTGAAAAATCACAGACTGCATCCCCCCTTTTTCAATGTAAATTACATCTATTTTTGCACGATTTCGTTTGCGCGTGTTTTCTGAGGAACCTATCTATCGCGTAAAACGAGACCTGGGTGTATAATACTCTCTACCTGTTATTAGCATATGCTTTCAAAAATATTTTTGTCTACTCTAGAATTATGTTGAAGATTTAAAATCCACAGCCCAAATTCCTTTCTGGATTATAGCCTTTATAGTAAGAACTTTGGATTTAAAACTGAAATTTATGTTTTTAAGTATCTAAAAATCATCTTAAATTATCAAGCTAATAGCCTGAAATTTAAAAAATGTGGTAGATTTTGAATACAAAAACAACTATATAAGTTTTTTCTTTCTCTCTCTCTCTCTCTCTCTCTCTCTATATATATATATATATATATATAAACATTACAAGCATAAAGCTAAACTAGTCAATATATAATCAAAACTACCCCAAATCCAAAATTCAACCAGACCAGCATAAAACTAATATTAAAACACTACCAAAGGTTTCACTGCTACAAGCAGACTTCTCAAGTGCAAAGAACTACAAAACCTACACATATATATATAATATTCAAAATTACCCACAAATCCATTCACTTCCCAGCCACCCTTAATATTAAAAGAACTCTTAAATAAGTCAATTGCTTCAGAATAATAAATTTTCAATAATAAAAATTCTTTAATTCTTGTTTTGATTTCATTTCTCCCAAAGAAGACAACCTTAGCTTCATCAAAATCAATAGTGTGGCCTGTATCTTTTTCATGGACATACAAAGCAGAACTAAGATATATATTTTAACTCTACTTTTATGAACCTTTATTCTTTCATTTAAACTCAAACTACTCTGACCTATGTGAACCTTCTTACAAAATAAACAAGGGATAAAATATATCAAAAATTTCTTTTGTATTATTTAATAAATTATTCAATGTAACACCTCTTTTCCAAACAATTTTCTTATTTCCAAACAATTTACTATTTCTACATACAATTTTATAAGAAAACAATTTAAATGGCAATGAAATAAAATGATATTTTTCTTTAACCTTTACATCCTTACAAATATTGCTATTAAATAAAATACTTTTAACAAATTTATCAGAGTAACCAACACTCAAATAATCTTTATAAAATTGATATTTCTGAAACAAAGCTACCCCACTAGAATTATTTAATTTAATATTCCTATGACAATAATTCCTTAAAGCAGCTACTTTATGAGATACAGACTGATAGCTATCAGGTTTAATTATAGATCTTAATTCTTTACTTTTAACTAAATGACTACACAATGAACAATTAGTTTCTACATTTCTAATTACCAAAAATCTAAAAATTTTAACTTACCAAAATCTAACCCTTCCTTCTAACACAAATTAAACTCATTTACAAATTCCTTCAATATATCATTCCCAACTACAAATAAACAATCATCAATATATCTGACAAATAACTTTACATATAAACAATTCTTTTTAATAATAATTTCCTCTTCCATATAACTAATATAAACTGAACAAACTAAAGGAGAAATAATACAACCTATTATCCTATGATCTTATAAAAGTTACCTTTATAAGTAAAATACATAAAATCTTCCAATAACAAACGCAAATCTTTAATTACCTTAATTTTATTTTTTGATAAAGAACTTAAAGAACTTTTCTTAATCAATACAGAGATAAGAACATCAATACTGCTTAACCTATTAACAGACTGATACATATTTTCAATATCTAAACTGCCAAATACCCAATTACTTTCCATTTTAAAATTATTAATCTTATCAAAAGCCTCAAAAGAAAAAGGAACCGTGTAATGACCAAAATCAACAAATTGTTTTAAAAAATTATTCAAGAATCTAGAAATACCCTCTACAATACTACCTGTAAAATCAAAAATAAATCTTAAAGGAAAACCATCTTTATGAGTCTTAATATTCACAAACATCTTAGCTGATGTGAAATCATTAGGATAGCACTTTAAATAATCTACTCTATTAAAAAATTTTAAATTAACCATTTTCTTCATAATATCTATCAATTTTCTTTTAATCAAATTACCTCGATCTTTATCTAAAAACATATATTTACCATTATTTAATTCTCTATCCATTTTCTCTTTGAATTTTTCTCCTTTCATAATGACAAACCTACCAGCTTTGTCTTCACGAGAAATTATTACATCATTAGCAATTAACCTATTTTTAAAATGTTTAATCTTTGCAGGATTAATAACAAATTTTTCTTTCCTTTTTAAACTTTTATTCAAAATCGATTGAATACCAACTTTCTGCTTATCACTCAAATTACTAGATTCAATAGACGAAATTGTATCAAAAACTATATTTTTTGAATGAATTTAGTTTTTAAGTTACAAACATATATTTTGAATAGTTTTTTATTTCATTTCAACAAAAATTTTATTAACAATAAATAGTGATTACATACTAATAAAGAATAGATAAATGAATAAATTGTACAATAATATGATTGTATAATGTTCTATTTGTCATCTAGCTAGATTTTGTTATGAGAGTACAATTGTTATACTCTTATGTGGTTAGGTATAGTGATGAGATTCTAAGAACTTGTTTAATGGAATAAGCATTTTTTATATAAACATAAATATTTTCTTTTAGAATTTCCTATTCTATAATGCTGGGTAGGTGGGAGTTGATAATCAGGAAAAGGAAAGAGCAGTTAAAGACCAGGTATCATCAAAGACTTTACTGGAGGCCAGGATCTGGTCACGTTTCTTGATTTTTTTGAGCGTTTGATAAAACAATGGTATGATTTGTGGCGGGGGTAATTCCATGAGAGTTTTGCATCTCACTATCCATATGGAATAAAGAACAAAGGTAGAAAGCCTTATTGAAAAAAACCCATTATGAATGGCATTTTCAAGTGAGAAAATCATATCAGGTCTTATGTTGGAATTGATTATAATTATATCTTTCAGTGTTTTAAGTCTTGGGCACCGGTGTATAATATGGTCTATGGTTTCATCTTCACGAGCACACAGACCACATATAGGGTCAATGCTGGTAAAACCTCTTCGGTGATAAAGGAACCAATTTGTGGGAAGCGCATTAAGATTTATTTATTTTAATGATGAAGTCAAGGAATTTGGATTCCAGACTCCATCTTTTGAAGTGTGTAATGAGTCTTTGGTTGGTTACTTTTAGGCTGGTTTTAATGGGTTGTTGATTATAGTTGATTATATTGTATGCTTCCCATAAGGTGATTTTTTTGTTAAGGTTAAAAGGCATTATTGGGTTATAAAGTTGTAGGTGGTCTATTAGGGAGGCTATCCATGAACTGGCAGAGGGCAGAGGACGATCTGTTGGTGTAATTTTTTTAATAATGTTGGAGTATCCGCAGGAGAGGATCAGATTATGTAGAGTGTTGTGGGTTTTCTGTAAAATGATTGCTTGTATTGAGTGGAATGACAGTCCATTGAACCTGCATGGTCGTTGGATGCCTCGTAAGCTAATAGCAACTGTCCTTCCTCTCCAGAGAAGTTTGGTACATAATCGGTTGATTTTATTTTGAAACTGTTTAGACATTTTTACAAATGGAAGATAATATGAGATTTTTGGCATTATGATCATGTTGAGGAGGCCAACCTTTCCATATAATGAAAGGTATACTCTAGAGAGTGACATGGTGATGGCTTCAGTTGAATGGAGGATTGCATCTTGAATCTCTCTTGCCATTGCAGTTGGAGTTTTGAAGATTGGGAAACCTAGGTATCTTTGGGGTTTTGCAGAAAAGGGAGAGTTAATTTATTTATCAGACATAATCTTCCAGGTGGAAGATTTGTTAAAGTTTATTTGTAGGCCAAGTTTCTCTGTATTTCTGTTTAAGATGTTCATGAGATGGGGAAGGTATTTAATGGTGGGAAGAACAACCATGATGTCATCTATATATGCAAATACATTGAAGTTTTTATTGAGAGAGGGAAGGAAAATTCCAGGGAGGTTTTTTTCTATATCCATCAGAAGAGGGTTGATGTATACTGTGAAGAAAAGGGCACTGAGTGGAGATCCTTGAGGGATCGACTTGTATGGCTTGAAGCCTGGGGTGATCTTGCCATCAGGAGAGAGAAAAATCTCTCTGTTGTTGAGCAGATTGCTGATCATCTGAACAATCCCAGCTGGAATGTTGCATTCCAACAGAATATCCAGGAGGATATTTATCTAGACTGAATCAAATGCTGCTGCAACATCCAGCTGGACATCAATAGGTTTTGATTTACGATGTCCTCTGATGTAATTGAATAGTGCAGTTACATTGGACATAGCATGCGAGGTTGATGATCCCTTTTTTCCGTATTGGTTTGACGAGATATGGCTAAGGATTTGAGTTTGGATTTGATATTTAATGACTGACTCAATTATCTTGATAAGCAATGGGGTCACGGAAATTGGCCGGATATTGTTAATGTCATTTAATGGTTTTGCTTTTTTAATAAAAGGCATGAGTGCTACTGGGTAAAGATCTGTTATGTTTCTGTTTCCGGAGGCTAGGTGATCAATCATTTTTTTAATAATTGGCACAGTGAGGTGTTTGAGAAAGAAATTTGGGATGCCATGAAGGCCAGGATGAACGCCGTCAGGGAGAGATGTTATCTTCTTTTTGATTTGGATTTCTGTGATGCCATGTTCGCCGGGGTCACCGGCATCCAACCAGCTGTTTATAGGAGGATCTCCATCTTTTTGCATTAATTGGCAGAATTGTTTGCTGATGTGCTGCATCATTGGAAAGCCAATGAGATTGGTTCCATTAGAATTAATGGATAAGGGAGTGATTTGTTTCTTATTGTACCCCAGTGCCCATCTAAGGTAGTCTCTCATCCAGCAGTGTTGTTGTGCTAAGAAACATTTGGTTCTTCTGATGGATATATATTCTGCAAGGGACTTTTGCTTGATTTTGTAGAGATTTTTAAGGAAGATGATTTTTTCTGTATTTGTGAAATTTTGCTGTAAAGCTTGATGTTGTATATTAATGTCTGTTAGATTATTTAGAAGGCCATTAGGTCCTTTGATTTTCCTGGTGTGGTGATTTAATATGGATTGTAGTATTCCGATGAAGGAAAACCAGCCCTCCTCAGCAGGAAGGGAAAAGGTGTTTATTTTATGGAAAAGGATGTATGCCTCAGATACTATCGCTTCGGTCATATTTGATTGGGTGATCATGCGCATGGTTTTACCAGGTCCATCAATAGGTGCAGGGATTGAAATAGGTGTAAGTTGTAAGATTAGAGCCATATGATCAGAGAAAGCAACAGGGGCCAAGGCTGCATCAAGGTTGAAATGGAGGTCTGGGGTGTAGTAAACCAAATCAATCAGGGACTTTTTAGTTTTAGTATAGAAAGAGTAGGCTTCAGGAGGGAAGAAGCCCTCTCCACACATTAATCTGTGATTTATTAGATGCAAAAATCTCTTGTTGAAGTCATTGTATATGGTGTTAAAGTCTCCCAGAAGAATAGTAGGGGAGGCTCTGTTAGCGTTGATGGCATTTAGGATGTGGATTATTTTTAGATATTGAGAGGTGTCTTTGGCTTTATATATATAAGCTATGATGATCGGATAACCCCAATAGTTTATTTCTATGATAATAATATTGGCATCTAGGAATAGAATGCTAAAACTGTTTGGTGGTGTAGTCTTGCTGAGAAGAATACCGACTCCACCTGAAGCAGAATGGCCTATGGAAAATCTAGTAAATCCGAGAGTTGAGAGAAGAGATAGTATTTTATGATCGGTCTTATGGTGATATTTAGTTTCACCCTTAAGAAGTATATGAGGGGAGCCAGGCATCTTATCTAAATTATCCTCATGATGATTAACTGTTTGTTAATTAATATTTTATCTGAACTGAAGTTTTAATTTTCACTTTGGTTTAGCATTGCATTATAGCTAAATCCTGCAAATATAATATTATTTATTATATTATTATAGGTTTATAGTATAGGTTTATTGGTTCTGGAACTGACACATTAGGTATTTCATGATTTGATTTTGAAAATCAGTATATTTTCTTCAAGGCAGAAATTAGATCGAATTATAATAAAATTTATGATTAGGCTTTTAGAAAACTGTGCCTATGATATATTTATTGAAGTAAACAAATGGAATGATATTTTATTTATTTGTTTGTTTATTTATGTATCTATTTATTATATTAAACATCATACATCAATTATTTGTTAATCATAAAATTGTAAATAAGTATTAATTTATAATTAAACTTACTGTGCCATTGCTATTTGTCATTCACAAAACCAGAAATCCTATATCTTGAACAGAGCATATATTGGAGTACATACTATTGTCAGTATGATATAAAATTCTTAATAATTTTCTGAGAAAATATGTGAATGCTTTTGTCTTTGGAAGTATATGATGTGTAAGGTACAATAAAATCCCATTTGCCTTTTCCATCACTTTAGCTTTGCATTGTTGAGTCTAGTACATTATACAAAAAATGATTGATTTTATAAACTTATAAACAGATTTACCAGATAATGCTACAATTGAATTTATTTCATTAATGTTATAATTGTAATTTATCAAATATAACAAGAGTCTCACTGCTATTTATTTAATTATAAATTTAAGTTTATAAGTAAAGAACCAAAGTTTTCCATGCTTATTATTATTGCAAAGCTCATACCTAGACTAGCAATTGTACCAACATCATATATGTAATTCTAAGATTTATATTTTTTTCATAGTTTGACAAATTATGCTATCTTGTCCATGGTTGGCCATAAGGTCTCATGCAATGAAAATCGCAGATTAAAGTTTTGAAGAATAATAAAATTACATATTTATAATTTGTCTAATGTACTTTCACATACTGCTATGATGGGTCCTTGCAGTGTACCCTGGCTGTGCCCAAATTAGATCCTAACAATTTCATGTTATATCATTAATTTTGTTTGTTGTGATGTAATCAGACTTTTCAGTTACAGTCTTTGGTGCTACAATGTGGTTGGCACGATTTGTTTATCGAGGTTACACAGTCATTATAAATGGTCAGGTACAGTTTTTGGCTGCCCAATGATTGGGGCATTTGGTTACAATATATATATTAATGTGTTAATATATCTGCTATATTTTATTTTAGAAAAATCACAATCAGATAATAATAGACAATATCCAATAAAAATAATAAATTGTAAAGACTTTTTGCATTGAAAAGGGGAACCTCTTCCAAGAACAATTTCTTGTTATTGTATAGAGATAAATTAATAAAGTAAACATATACAAGTTTTAAGGGAAAAAGATCTCATAACTTTCCTATTTTCCTTATTATAATTGACACTTCCACTTTCAACCAAATATTATAAATTAATATAATTGAAATATTTTTAAATGCATGGGAATATCTGTTCTAATTTATTTTTAAAGAATCACAGTCAGGTGATAATATATAACCAATGGAAATAGTAAACTGTAAACATTGCAAATATTTCTCAAATACTAAAATCATATCCACATACAGCAGTCAGTATCAAAGAATATTCAGGAAAGCTATACAATATTTAAAAAAAACAAATTGCATTATATGTGATTATTTCTATTTTTTCATCCAGTTGAGAGCAAGTGCTATCTTGTAGAGATGCTTGCATTTTATTTTAATTTTTTAAATATGTTTGTTCCCAAAAACATGATTTGTAAAACATCATATGCTCATAAAAACATATAGTAATGGATGGTGTAATTATAAAAAATACTATATACTTATGGTGATCAGATGTTGCTACATCAATTAGTAACCTCCAACTAGTGCTCTATATTTTGCATATATGAATCTATTTATTAAAATAAAAGAAGTGCAACTGATTTGATGTGATGTACTGTGACTTCTCCTTAAACGGAGTCAGGAATCTCTCAGCAGCTATGCCGAGAGAAACCTGTTAGCCACTTTACCTTCCTTTTCCATTGTCCACCCTAAGTTTTTCCATAATCTGCTCCATTCCATTTCCACAACATAATCTTTGTCAACTCCATGACATTCATATCTAAATCCCCTTATTTTTTTCCCAAACCTAGCATAAAGACCAGTAACTCACTTTCTGTATAATCACTTTGTTCATAATTAACCTTCCATAACTTCATTATTTGTACCCTTTCTGCTCCCAAACATTTACATTGAAGTAACAAATGCCTAATATTTTCTATGCCTTCCTTACACAACTTGCAGACTAAATCACCCATATTTTTCCATTTACATGTATATTCCCTTGTTGCTAAAGATCCCGTTCGAGCCTTAAACAATAAACTACTTTCCTTACTATTTTTAATTAGGATAATGGTGACATTTATGATCACAATGAGTAAACACACAAAGTACTAACAAGAATACAATTTTAAATAATTTGATTAAAATCAAATATAAGTATACTTCAATAGTATAAATAGTTAAAGTTATTTTGCACTATGTACATCTGATATTCTTAATCATACATTATTATAAGAGTTCTATGCTTTAAATAAAGATATAAAATAATATCTCTTGCTTTTTGATTAAACTAAAGGAAATACTATGCTCACCAAACTCTTTAATGTAATTTATTTTCTTCCAAATATCTCTTGCTTTTTGATTAAACTAAAGGAAATACTATGCTCACCAAACTCTTTAATGTAATTTATTTTCTTCCATACACCATTATTGGTAAAAAAGAGGTTGCCTTAACAACAGTTTGGGATTGTTGATTATTATCTATATTGGGACTGTCTAAGTGTTAACTGGTTTCTAATGGTTAATAATACATATATATGAATTACCTAACTTTCTTGGGTAAAACATAAAGACTTAGATTCAAAAATAAATTATACAGTTCAATAAATTAAAAATTAAGCAGAAAATTTTTCACATCTGATGAACTAACAAATAAAGAATTGTTTCAAAATTTTCTAAAATAATTATTTTGAAAATAATATATTCATAAAATATTGTATTTACATGCATGCAACATAAAGTTAAAAAATTTTAAAAATATTCTGTAATAAAACAACTTTTTAAAAAATAATTAAATCAGTCTGTATGTGTATATACATTGCTTTATAAATTTATTTGACATATAAAAATTTGAGGGAAGAAAAGCATTAACATGGAAATCTATTTATAAAAAGTTAAATAGTATTCATCTAATCCTAATTATTAATATTAGAAGTGTATTTTGAAAAGACCCTAATATAGGGCGAAAACCGGTTCAATAAAGGAAATATTTATTATTTTTATATAGTTGTTTTATTTCAATTGTGCTGAACTATTATTATTCATCTAAATATTTGAACTGGTAGACTTAAATCAACTTGGAAGTTATTTATAGTTTGCAGATGTGTTTTCCTTTTGTAAATAAAGTTTTAGAGCTTCAAGTGTTGCAAGAGTCATCAAATGAAAATAAAAAAGTACAAATAATATTGAATGGATTTTTTCAGAAAAAAGTAAAGACTTACAATCATGATTTAGAAGAGATTAACACCAAAAATACTTTGATTAGATTATTAATATAGATAAAATTATAATGGATGAAACTAACCATGAATTATACTTGGACAAATTGCTTCTGGTAAAAATAATATGAAAGAGAAATGTAGCCATATGTCTGAAAAGGAAAGTTTTTAATAGATGGGTTTTACTAAATCTTATTTTTGGATCTGAGACATAAAATACATAACAGAAGAGCATTTCAAAAATTTCAGACTACTTAATGTAATATGAAGGGATGTTTGCTAAGAGTAAACATGAAGAGATTGAAAATGTAAAAGATCAAACATGTATCACTGATATCATAGAAAGAATTAAGACATTGAAATAGGTATGGGCTAGTCATATTGGTAGAAAATATAATAATAGATCGACAGTTGAAGTTTTAAACTAAATTCCAAAGGATAGTAAAAGTCTTAGAAAGAGATCACATGTGAGATAGGATGAATGAAATAAGGAAGTTTGCTGAAGTGTTGTGGAAGAGATTAGGGATCGAAAAAAAATAAATTTGGAGAAACCTTCTTGTTGCAGTGGATTAATAATGATTAAAAATAATGGTGATGAAAGTTTTGAATACTTTTAATGCAAATGTACCTATATTAATTTAATTTAAATGTTTGTTAATAAAATATATTCAATGTTATACACTTATCTTAGCTTTTAACATCTATTTATTAACTATATAGAGGCATAACTTTCATAATTTTCTACCAGAACTAAGGATTTTGAATAATTAAATAATAAAGTTTCAAATTTCATTCTCTAATAGGCATGACAACCTTTGTCAGCAGCATGATTATGGATATAGCTAGTCCCCAAAAACACATGGACAACCAGTAAAATTGTTTTCTTCCTCATTCTTCAATTAAGCATCCTTTGAGTTCTTTCAGAATGTAGATTGACTTATCTTATTTGTTCGCTAATAGAAACTCTAATGTCATCTGAAAAACATATTAAACTTTTTGAACAACATCAACTTATTGGATTAAATATGTCAAATTATTTGATTAAATATGTCCTGAACTTTTATAAACTGTGTTGTTAAACACTTTTATATTCTATAGATATTTTTCCATTTCTATGTGGCTCAGCCTCCTTAAATAGTTTATTTATCAAGAATTTGTCTTATTTTTATTCCCATGCTAAGCTGTCATTTATTCTATTTTTTTCATTAATTAAAACAAACAAACCAACAAACTGATTTTCCAACTTCAATAAAAGCATTTAATAAAAGAGTTTACCAAAACTATATTTAAAAATACTTAAACAACAATTAGCATCTTCTCTTTACAGTGATCTTTTATCTTACCTTAGACTTGCTTTAACTATTACTCTTTTTTAAAACTCTATACATAAATACATGATAGGCTAACATAATCCTTGTATCTTTTATAGTTTGACTAAGATGATTAATACTAATAAGTTATTATGGAATTTTTCTTCCCACACTTAATATATGTCATTAAACTTTAGATTATAATATTACTTCAGTCACATTCTTGGTCTACTTTTTGATTTGCAGCTTTTATTCATGAGAATTTGGGATTTAAAGTTGATATTAAGATAGCAAATCATCAAACTTTAATGAACAGGCTTCAACTAATATATATCTGCCAACTCTTCAGCCATCCATACCATTGAAAATCTGATAATGGATCACCAAAATCCCTTGAACTGATTACATATGTATGTGAGAGATAATTATATGAACCAACTGATGAGTTCTGATTCAGCACAAAATAAATATATTGGAAATCAATTTATCTTTTTCACATGGGGTCATATGTATCAGTTGTATGAGATAGTGGATAGCTGAAGGGAACTTGATAATCTGGGTACAAATTCCCTACAATTACATCTAAACTCCAAGTATATTAAAATTGTATTTTGATATTACTTCATTCTTTTACAAAAAATATTTTTATTACAAAAACTATCAGATTTGACTACTTTGAACAAACATCTAATATTTTTCCAAAACGTCAGAGCCTGACTTGCATTCATCACATCCAACAAACACAGAAACAAATGGCAAAAAGTAATATACTTTGTTTAAATCTTTTATCTGATGGAAATAAGTGATTTTAAGCTAAAAAGATTTTTCTTTTAACAACATTTTGGTTAAAGAATTTATTTTTAGTTTTTAAAAAAGATAGGCAAGAAGAAAATACCTTAAAAGCAAACAAACAAATCTTTTTAAAAAAAAATAAAATAAAATCTGTACCACCAACCAGGATGTGAATTAAAATTTTAGATTTTTTTTTTTAAAAAGTAAAATCTATGACTTATAAAAAATAGAGATCTATTGCTTATTGTTAATCTTGAAACTCTGGACTTATAATTAAGAAGTGGCAATAAATATGAATTGATTAAATCGTATTGAAAAATAGCAAGCAATGGCATAAATCTCATTTTATATATACACACATATAAACACTTTTATCGTTAAAAGGAAGTTGCCTTGACAACAGTTTGAGATTGTTGATTGTAAATGATATGATTGTCTATGTGCTGACTAGTTTCTAATGAAATCAAGTCTTGCATCATGCAACTTAATTTAATAAACTTGTACTACAAATGTTATATAATGAGCATGAATAGCTCATAACAAGCTTTTCTGAATATCCCTAACCCCATACTGGTTTCTAGTTGTTGGTTGTTATCAGTGAAACACTAGGATATTCAGATATTAGATCTAAATAGACCAGCTTAATCTCAGCATTTATCTAATAGATAACTATTAAGTCCAAAATCTGAAATTTTCAGATATCTATATGTCTTCAACTCCAGCTATCTAACTTAAATAGCCATATGTGACTACACTAAGTTCAAATATACCACATATTAACAAATTTAGCAATATAACATCACCAAAGTCTTAAGAGCAAAACTATAATTGCAGGGAAATCAAGTCTTACATTTCATGACTTTATTTAATAAGCTTTTACTACAAATGTTATATAATGAGCATGAATAACTCTTAACAAGCTTTTCTGGATATCCTTATCCTCACAATTATAGTTTTGCTCTTGAGGTTTTGACAACATTATATTGCTAAAGCATGATGAGCTTAAATAGCTCTTAACAAGCTTTTCTGAATATCCCTATCATTGCAATTATAGTTTGCTCTTGAGGCTTTGGTAATGTTATATTGTTAAAGCTATTAATATATGGTGCATCTGAACTTAGTTCAGTCCCATATGGCTATTTAAGTTAAATATCTTGATTTGAAGACATAGATGTCTAAAAATTTCAGATTTTCTACTTAATAGTAAACTATTAGATAAATGCTGGGCTTAAGCTGGTATTTTTAGATATAATGTCTGAATATCCTTGCACCTCACTGATGACAGTCACCAGCTGAAAATTGGCCTGGAGATAGGGATATTCAGAAAAGCTTGTTAAGAGTTATTCATGCTCATTATATTGGCATTTAAGTTATTACTTAACTGATTATTATAATTATTATTATTATTATTATTATTATTATTATTATTATTATTATTATTATTATTATTATTATTATTATTATTATTATTATTATTATTATTATTATTATTATTATTATTATTATTATTATTATTATTATTATAAATTTGTGGCATAGGTTCATTAGTTCTGTTATTGACATATTAGAGATGTGATTGACTAGGTGTTTGAACCCATCCTCTCTCGCACAAGAACTAAAATCAAGGTCATTGGTGAGAAAATCTTATATTGTGCTTGTTTTGGAACTCATGTACATTATCCATATATAAAAACAAGTACATATGATGGTAAATTGTTTTGTTTATTTATTTACATTTTTTTATCATTGTATTAATCCATAATTCATTGGTATTGAATGAGTTATAAATAAATGTTAATTTTATGATTTAACCTAACTGTATCATTGCTATTTGTCACACATAGACCCATGAAATTCATTTTTGTAAATAGATCATACATTAGAGCACCTATTGCCACTGATGGTACATATAAGGTTTACTGAAGTTGTGAGAGTATATCTTATTGCTTTTGTTCTTGGGTAATTAGTGATGTACAGGGTATAATAAAATACCATTTACCCCCCCCCTCATTACTTTAGTTTTGCTTTGTTAGTTATGAAATATAATCCAGAATTTGTTACTTTTATTGATGTTTGTGATATTGGGATAAAAATTAATAAGTAGATTTGCTAGTCAATATTATAATTGAACTTATTTTTTAATATTATAACTTATGCTTTACCTATAACAATAAGGTCTCATAGCTATTGATTTGATTTGACAATTTCAATTAACAATCAAAGAACCTAAAAGTTTATATTGCTTATATTTTATTGCAAAAAAAAAATACCCTAGATAAAATTGCTATATAAAATCCTGAGTATATCTGAGCTACGACCAATCATATTATGATGCTGATTATAATTATTGTTTTGTTACATGGCCTGTATTCACCATGTGATGATTAATATTCATGTAATGAATCATGTATTTAATTCTGGAAAAGTAATCTTTAGTAGTTTATAGATCATATCATCTTGTTCTTGTTCAGTCACAAAGTCTCATGTAAATAAAATCTTAGTTTAAGGTTTTGAAATGTAGTTTTAAGATACATTCATTAGTGAGAATAATTATTAAATAAATAGTCACATGGTTTATTTTGGGGTAATTTAATATACCTTCATGTAATGTTGCAATGAGTTCCATGATGTACCCTGGCTGCAACCAGATTATATCATACCAGTCTTGTGTTCTATCATTAATTTTTCCTGTTATGGTCAGGGTGGACCTTTCAGTTACAATATTTGTATATACTAGAACTGTATTAGAGCAAATTAATTTGTTGAGTTACTCCCCTTTTTCTTTATTTAAATAAAGAGAATAATTAAAAATAAATTAGAACTTTCTATTTTAGATTTAAACTTTTATAGACTTATCAGTTGTATTATTCATTTTGATTAATGGTTTCCATTCATTATGTATAGTCATACTTTGTTGACTTATAGGATTGTCTGCCATTGTCATGTGAGCAGCTTCTTTAAATTTTCTTCTTAGTACCTATTATTTTATATCCAATATTTTTGTATTTTACCAATTTTATATCCAATATTTTTGTATTTTACCAATTTGGCCTGCTACCCTAGACACATTTGTTTTCTTTCTTTTAATCATCAGCTTGTGTTCTTGTGAGCACTTTTCAATGGAATGACTGATCTCACTAATATGTGTTCTTCCATATTTACAGGGTATTTTATAGGTGCAGTTTTTTTTTACAGCATTTCGAGTTTAGGCTTTGTAGATGTTAGAATTTCCCATAGCATGGTATGGCTATGGAAAGCTGTGCTGCTGTTATATTGATTGCAGATTTTTCTTAATTTGTATGCTGTTTTTGGTATGTATGGGTACCCTAGAATACCAATAATTGTTTTTCTTTTGATGGTTCTTTTTGTTTTATTTAATGCTTTCTTAATAACAGTTGATGGGTAACTATTTTCATAAGAGTTTGTCTACATAGATTTTTTCTTTTCTCAAATCTAGTTTCTAAACAAACTTTTTTTGTTCTCTTCCATAGTGATAGTATAACTCCATGTATTGTGTTTTTGGTGTGATTGGATGTATAGCTATATATTTTCCTGTATGTGTAAGTTTTTGGTAAACTGTAGTTTTGATTTTGCCATGAGGTAGTCGTGTCACAAGAACTTCTAAGAGTGCCAATTTTTGTTTTTGTTCTCATTCTATTGTAAATTTAATTGATGAAAATATGTTGTTAATGTGTTTCCAGAAAGTTTGTAGTAGTGTTTCATCTTGTGGCCATACAACAAATGTATCACCTACATAGCAAAGCCAAACTTTTGATATATATAAAGTAGTTTTTAGAACTGTGGTTTCAAGTTCTTCCATGAAAATATTGTTAATCAGGGTAGACAATGGTAAGCACATAGCCATTCCTTGATTTCATTGGAAGAATTGTATGTAACATTGAAAGTAAATTGTTTTTATGCAGAATGCTATAGTTCCATTATACTATCAATAGAATAAGATGTTCTGGTTTGTAAGCTATTTTCACCATTTAATCTTTTCCTTACAATAGACAATGCTTATTCACATGGTACATTTGTAAATAAACATTTCACATCAAAGCTTACCAATAAAACAGTTCTTTCAATTTTCATGTTCTTGATTAACTTTATACAATGTCTAGAATCTCTGACAAAGGAGTGGGTCTTATATGTCAAAGACCTTAGAACTTTGAGGAAGTAATATTGACATATTTTGGCAAGGGGAATTTCTAGAACTAACACTAGGTCCTAATGGAACATGATCCTTATGGACTTTAGGTAGACCATAAAGATAAGGATTTTTCTGAAATATGATGCTATTTTACTTTTTTTGAATCACTGAAGTACCTGTGATGCTTTCTGAGTAATTCTTGTAACTTTATTTCTGTACTCAGTATCACCATTTTTGCCACATTTCTGTATTGGCTTGTTGTGAGGAGTACTTGTATTTTGTTGTCGTAATCAGTTGCATTCATAACAACTGTTACATTGCCTTTGTCATCAGGGGGAATCATTATAGATGTATATACTTTCAGTGATTTAATTGCTTTTTTTCTTACCATAGGATATGTTTGACTTCAACTTTTGTTGCTTGTCAAGTGTTATTTTTATTCTCCTGTGTAATTCTGCTGTTTCTTCTAAAGGCAATTTATGAGTGATTTCCTCAGTTGTTGCTATTATATCTAAAAAGGATATTAGATGGTATTATGGCAAAGTTTAATATTTATTCAAGAACAGAAATTTCAGTATCTGTTAGATGTTTAAAACTGAGATTTTTAATAGATGAAGCTGGTAAACTGCTTGGTACATTATGATTTTTGATATACCCATGTAAATTAGCAAGTTTTTTCTTTAGGCATTCTTTTATTTTTCCCATGTAATGTAAAATATGATTTTTTTACTGTTGAAAAACTATTGTGAAGTCTTCATCAGTAAGTTTATTTTTTAGAAAACATTCTACATTATTAATGCTATGCAAAGTTTGATACTTAGAAAACCTTTTAGCATTTATTCTTTTTCTTAACAGAGCTTCACTTGCTCTCTTTAATAATTTTCTCAACTCTCTGGGAGTGAATCGGAGGTTTAGTTGCAAACCTTTAGCAATTATCCCTTCAGTTTATATAAGAAAGTTAAATGATTTTCTACTTCAGCCAGCAATATATTTAAAATATTTAAATAAAGTTACTAAGTCATGCGTTGTTAGCTAGGAGGTCATCACATCCATCTTGCAAGCAAGTTGTTGATGGTTGTGGGTTCATGTCCCGGCTGAGGCTATGACATATGAGAAAAAAAATAAAGTTACTAAATGAATTTAATTGTTTTGACCCTTCTATAAAATATGTCATAGAAGAAGGGGGGTTAGATTTTGTTAAATTAAAATGTTTAAATCTATTTGTGATGTCAAGCATTGGTGGTCGAGAGGTCAGTGACAGCTACTTTACAAGCAGTTATCCTGTGTTAGTGAAGCCATTATGTTAAGAGTATAGAGTTAAGGTTTATAATTAAACCTGATAGCTATCAAACATTATCTCATAAAGTAGCTGCTTAAAAAAAATATTGTTATAGAAATAAAGACATTGTATATTGGCTACTCTGATAAATTTGTTGAAAGTACCTTATTTAATAGTAATAATATGTGAAACGATGTAAACGATAAAGAAACATGATTTTATAACTTTACCATCTAAATTGTCTTCTTGTACAATTGTAGTAAAAATAGTAATTTGTT
Source organism: Epiperipatus broadwayi (assembly GCA_028023455.1). Taxonomy (NCBI): domain Eukaryota; kingdom Metazoa; phylum Onychophora; class Udeonychophora; order Euonychophora; family Peripatidae; genus Epiperipatus; species Epiperipatus broadwayi. The sequence goes on from JAQFVV010012413.1 coordinate 11,789,721, forward strand.
TGGAAATAAAAAAGTTGTTCAGAAATGGGATATTACTTTGAATAATTTATTAAATAATACAAAGGAAATTTTTGACAGAAAAACCATTCCTGAATTAGTGAATACTATCCATTGATTTTGTAATAAGGTATGTAAAGGTCAGAGTAATTTGAGCTTAAATGAAAAAATAAAGGTACATAAAAGTAGGGTTTGAAATAAATATCTTAGCTCCACTTTTCATATTCGTGTAAAAGATATAGGCCACACTATTAATTTTGATGAAGTTAAAGTTATCTTATTTGAGAGAAATGAAATAAAAAGAAGAATTAAAGAATCTTTATTATTAAAAATTTATGATTCTGAAGCAATTAACTTATTTAAAAGTTCTTTTTTAATATTAAGAGCATATGAGATGTAAATGGAATTGTGAGTAATTTTTCGTTTGAATATATTATTTTGTAGTTCTTTAAACTTGAGAAGTCTGCTTGTAGCAGTGAAACCATTGGTAGTGTTTTAGAGTTTATTTTCTTGGCTAGTCTGGTTGAATTATGAATTTGGGGTAATTTTGATTATTTATTTCCAAGTTTAGCTTTTGCTTTTAACGTTTATATACTACACAAATTTCAGCTTATTTATTACATTGTTTTTATAAATATATCTGACTTTTACATTTAATAAACATTTAATAAAGTCAGGACAAGTAAAATATCTTATAAAGTGATTTTTAGTTTAATAGCTCCATGGTGCAGCAGTGATTGATTGCCTTTCTACATCGTATATAGATAATAGACAGTTTGTTCAGTATAATTATATTCAAAATAATTACCAGTCTAAGAAACTGGTGGACAATACATTTTCACCACAAATAAATTAATTTTTGATATGTTGTCTATATTGTGTAATGTCATCCTTTTTGGATTTTTTATTATATTGTACGAGTTCAAGTGAATTTTACTAATAAAATAGAAAACAATAATATCAACAAAAATGTGCATAGCACATAAACACACTTATTATTATAATTAGAAATCAGCATTTGGTTATCTATAGTGATGATGTAGATTTAAATTTCTTGACCATATTTATTTATCTTTAAGCTATTGTGACTACTATTTTAACCTTTTAGTTCAACTTGCCTACTCAATTTTCATTTTTTTAGAAAATAATTAAATATATATTCAGTATCTCAAAAAAATCTTGAGTTGTCTAGCATTCAGACAGTTGGCTGAACATTGAAATGAACAAAATGAAGCCTTTTTTACATTTTTCTTCAGCTGGAAATCAATATAGAAACTTTTAGGAGAATCCATTAGCTCTTCTAATATTGGAAATATATGCCACTTTTTATTACATTAATAAGAATGTACTGAGTGATATAATCTCAATAATTTAACTAATATCTTTTAACACTGTAATATAATTTATATCAGCTTCTCAATTTTTGAGTTGTAGCAGTCACTTTATGACTTCAATTTTTGAGTTATGTCATTAACTTAAGATATCAGAATATTATTAAAAAGAGCGCACATGCCCCTATTTATATATTTATTCATCTACCTATCTATCTGCAGCTCTCTATTTAGTCCATCCATTTTCCATTTTAAAGTCCACCCAACTACCTATCTATTTACCAATCTAATTAACCATCAATTCTTCAACCCATCTATCTATCTGTCTATTTATCAATTTATTCATTCAACAATGCATTTATATATTTATATATTTTTGTATTTAAATAGATAATATAGTTATGTATTAAACTATCTATCCATCCATGTATTTATGTCTAATTTTTAATTATATTTATGTCTATCCATTTCTGAATTCACCTAATTATCTGCTGGCTGATTAATTGCTTACCTATCTATTTTTCTACCCCTTCATCCACTAATTTATTATCTATCCATCCACCCATCTATCTAACTGCTTACATAGCTATTGACTGAATGACTTACTTATCTACTTATGTACTCAGTTATCCATTTACTTGCCAACTTAACTATTTTATCTACTTACCTCCCCTCTCTATGTAAACTATAATTAAAATTTTAGCCACATAATAGTAGTATCTACAATTGCTGTTACTGTGTATTGATATAAAGTATACTATATAAAGTTATATAATTCTGAATGTTCACTTGACTTTTCATCAAATAATGTAATTTTTATAAACTTATTATGATTGAGTATTATGAAAAGGTAAAATTGAAGTTCAAAGGTTTTATAATGCATTAAAGATGCTTTCAGAAGATTATTACCAGAATCATAATGCTGTTTAAAGTTTATAAGTTAAAACTGTCTATATATGAATATAGTTTGATGTGTAATATGTAAATGTGGCATTTAAATATATTATGTTTTGACAATGGAATGCATTAATCCTTTCTATTGATAGAATGTGGATCATTTGTGATTGCCCAAGCCTGTTTATTTTATCTTTTTCTGTTGTCTCTTTTGGAACAGATTGTTTTCTCATAGGTGGTCATGAAAGTGTGGCCTGTAGTGAGCTTGTGATTGAGAAAGATGGATTTGTGTTTGATATTCTGTTTGGCTCTGTTATATAAGTATGTATGCTGGGAAAATCTTGTGCATCTATTTATTTGAGATTTACCATTATATACAGAACTACAGAAGAGAGTGCAGCATGTGATTTTATAGAAGAATTAAGCAGTGTTATCAACTGCTATTTTGTCTCTTGAGTTGTTTAGTAAATTGTTTAGCAATGGACATGAACTAAAACTTACTCTGTATGTGTTAGAACATATATTTTTTAGATTATTTGGAATCCTAGAGATGATGGGAGGTATATCCATGATTTTGGAGTGTTATTATGTTTTTGTTTTTATTTGCATTGATATAAAATTTTACAATTGTCTTTATTAGCTTGCTGTAATTATATCCAAGACATATGAGATTGTTGATGTAAGCATCAATGTTGCTTTTCCTATCTGCCTTGTACTTGCACAAATTTTTGTTTCTATATAAAAAAAACCTTTAAAACTTGTGAGTTTATGTTCTAAAGGGAATCTTGACTTGGTATGCATGACTCCTCTTATTTAGATAGTTTTTAAATTCATTTTAAAGCTTAATTCATAATTGGTTTTCTAAATGTATATGTACAGATAATTAATCCTATGATTTTTGTCTGCAATTTCCATAATCCACTGTAGAGGCAATGCTTTTTAAAGATCTAGGCATATATTGTTGATCTGATTTTTCAATGTACATTTAAACACACCATCATATCTCATATAGATGTTATTCGATGCAGAGTGGTAAAATATTACTGGAAGTCCCTCAGCAGATTTGTAAATTGAAAACATTGGTTTCAGCACCTACACAATTAAATCATCTTTTGACTGAATGGAAAAAACTATAAAAAAAAAATAAAAATAACAGGTTAGCCTCATTAGATATAAAAGAACTTTATAATTCTGTTCCTTGTGATCCATCTATTAACATAATTTAAGATTCTTTACAGCAAATGAGCTACAATCCAATAAAAAAGATTTTATAATAGAAGTAATAAAATGGCTTGACAAAAAAATAGTGGCATTAGCCAATGGAGAATTTTATAGAATGGTAAGCAGATGGTCTATGCAGGTCCACAAAACAGCTCTGGTTCACAGAAATTTTCTGCCAGTTCACACTAGACTGGCAGGAAAGTTTGTAATAACAAAACAATAAGATTTTAAACTTTTAATTAATATAAACAATTTTTATTTATTTTTTCATCGCAATTGCTTAAATAAAATTAACTATAAATCAAAATTTTATTTAAATTATTAGATAATACTATAATTACTAAATAATAATCAAATGAATTTATCTGAAAATGCAATCTTTAAAAGACAAAGCATCAATATCATGATAATTGCACCACTCCTTACAAATCAATTTCTATACCTAGTAGGCATTTCTGTATTGCATCAGCTCATTTATTGGTTGCATGTAGCAAATTTTTTTATTGCATTTGTATCATCTTTTTATTTTGTGTGTGGCATTTCTTTTTTAAATTATAAACTTCATGAAATGGAGACATATCATTGATGATGATTTCCCTTCATCAAGAATGTAAATCTATTATCCTTTTTTTCTTTTTAGAAAAATGACATCTTTATAATGATTGTTTTATTTCTATGTGACACTTTACCAAAATAACTTTTTAGCTCAATTTTTTCAAGAGTGAACAACTAATGCAATCTGGTGCTATTTTAATCTCATTTTTACCCAATTAAAAAAAAGAAACAGAATGAAAACAAAATCTAATCAATCATACATAAATTAATTTGTTTTTCTAGTTATCACAGATGTTTACGGGGGGAGGGGGATTTAATTTTTTTATTACTTTTCTAAAAAAAATTTAAAATTAAAAGAATATTTTGTATTATAACAAACTCCATATATATATATAACTTCATCTTGTATATTTAACATTCAATACAGATATTACATTTATCATAATCATTGTCAAGTAATTACACTAGCTGTGATATTTCCCAACATTCAGGTGAATAAAATTTTATTCTTGCATGTTTTAACAATGAAATAATGTAGAAATGCAAAAACATTAATGAGAATGATTATTATTGTACTATTTGCTGTGCAACTTGAGAAAGAGTGTTCAGCATATGAAGGTAATAAACACCATTACAAAACACAATAACTAGTGCATTGTTTTTGTCAGTTATAACAATTATGCTCATCTAAGACTAAGCAGTTTAAATCTTTAAAAAAAATTATCTGTAGATTTCTGCCAGTCTGTGAAATCTTATCCTTATTTTTGCTGGTCCACAGGTGTGAAAGGTTGAAGATCACTGTACTCTTAAAATATGAGAATAATATTTTACCAAAATATTTAGACCCTGCTAAAATGACATCTACATGGGATATATTAATAACATGTTTATATGTGCATTGAAAAATCAAATTAACAAAATATGCCTGGTTCTTTAAAAAACACTGTCTCTACAGTGAAATATAAAAACTGAAGACAAATATCATGGGATTAATTTTCTGGACATATACATCCAGAAAAATAATTATGAGCTCAATTTTAATATACATTTAAAACCTATCCAAATAAGTGGAGCCCTTTATTCTAAGTCAAGATTCCAATTAGAACACAAACACAGATGTTTTAAATGTTTCTTGTATAGAAACAAAAATTTGTGAAAGTATGAGGTGGATAGGAAGAACAAAATTGATGTTTACAACAACAATCTCATAAGACACAGATATAATCATACATGTTAATACAGACAATCTTTAAAATTTTATACCAATGCAAATAGAAACAAAAACATAAATAATATGCCAAAATCATGGATAAGCCCTCATATGTTTCGAGGATTGAAAAAAATCTAAGAAATATATATACTAACAATTATAGAGTAAGCCTTAGCTCACTTACATCAGTGTTTCCTAATCTTTCAACACCTGAGTACCTCTTTAATAATTTTAGTAATTCTAAGTACCCCTCACCAAAAAATCCATATACAAAAGCTAAAAATACATAAGCAGGCAGTCAAAGTTTGGTGCTGCACATACCCCCACTAAGCTCTTCATGTACCCTTGGAGGTATGCATACTACACTTTGGGAAACACTGGGCTACATCATTAAACAACTTGCTAAACAATATAAAAATAAAATACTAGCTATGGATGCTCCTCAAGTTATCTATAAAATCTTATGCAATGCCCCATTCTGTAGTTCTGTTTATTATGGTAAATCTTATGCAAATAAATCCATGAAAATTTCCCAGCAATATATACTTGTACAACAGAGCCAAACAGAATGATGAATGCAAATCAATTTATCTTGATACAGTCTGGACTTTCGCTCCAACCAATGTGCAAACAATATGTGTTGAAAGAGATGACAGAAAAAGAAAATATAAAAAGGCTTGGATAATTGCTAAGGATCCATATTCTATCAACAGAAAGAATTCATGGGTTCCATTGTCAAAAAATTGGAAAATTTAAATGCCACATTTACATATTGAGTTTCATTTCCATATCAAACTATGTCCATATTTATAGGCAGAGTTTTAACTGCTAAACTTTAAACAGGACTATGATTCTAGCAGTAAGCTGCCAAAAGAATATGTAGTGCATTGGAACACTCTTGAATTTCAATTTTACCTTTTCATAATACTCAGTTATAATAAGCATTATTTTTAACAAATCTTTATTTACAGCAAGTATTTCTAAACAAATACATAAATGATTACTAAAATGCAATTAATAGTCTTAAAAATCAAAGGATGATTTTCTTCAAAGAAGATTAGTAAAAGCAAAGATATGTTTTTTTTAATATTTCATCATTAAGCTAAAGATAGTTAAACATTGTTATATTGCCTGTCAGATAAATTTTAAGTTTGTTCAGAAAGCCTCAATTTTTTAAAAAAAATTCTCTCATTAATTCAGATTATAAATATTTATTAATAAACAGAATATGCTAAGACTAAATTGGCAGATATTGAATCAACTTACCAAACCAAATTTAAATTTTTAGACACCTCAATTGTGTCAAATACCAACTTTGACAACATATCAAAATTATCACCATTAAGTTCCTACAAGATTTACAAATTCTTTTCATCATGTTGTTGCAGAGCCATCTGGTAGCATTTCATATATAAAATCTGCATTTTATCTGTTGTCTGACTGGTGAATGAATGTTTGTTTGATGACATCACAACCACTACATTCATGTGAAGAAAGAAATTTCCACCATTAAATAAAAATATTGGAAAAAAATCAGTATGAATGCTCTTAACTACAGTAATATAATATATATTTAGCAGTAGAGGTTTCCATCCATCTGCAGAATCAGTCACAAGCACTGATTCATATTTTGACATTAAGGTGCTCCATGATTTCATGGTCTGTCAATCCCTTAATATAGTTCAGATGAACAACATGTTAAATAAAAATATTACAAATATTATATTTAGTAAAAAAAAATTCCAAAACAAGTGAATTTTTTATATTCTCTCAGCTAGCAGCAGAAACAAGCCACAAGTGCAGATTTATAATTTAACATTAAACCACTCCATGATTTCATGGTCTATCAATCCCCTAATATAGTTCTGATGAATGGCATACTTACCAATTAATCAATGGTAATTAATAATTCAGAGGGTGCTCCAGAAAATATATATTTGAAGATGTAAAGCAATCAATCAAATATAACAGATAATATTTAAAAATGTAAATTTTAATTTAGCTTTATTGAAATTTGGAAATTTATTTATATAATATTAAAAACTTTTGTTTAATTTACATTAAATCTTAAAAAAATATTTGGGAGAGCAACAATTTTAAAAAAACCACAGGCTTTTACAAGGCCAGGTTAGAACATCATTGAATGGTGTTACTATAATTAACCTTAAAAGAACATACAATTAACCAACTATCAAAAAATAAATTAATTTTTTATTCATAAGTCACTCCATTATTTTATATTTGAAGTCATAAAACTAGCAAATATAACAGATACATTTACAAATGTAAATTTTAATTTAGCTTTATTAAAATTCAGAAATTTATATAATATTAAAATGTTTTGTTTAATTTACATTAAATCTTAAAAAATTTGATAAAGCAACTAATTCTGCAGTAACAATGGTTTCCATCATTAAAACTCATTCAGAAAAAACATGTTTTTAATTACAGAGATATAGTATTTAAATGATGAAGAAATTGTGATTACAATACATAAATTTATGTTTGAAATGTGGTATTTAGTGAGGGAAAAAACAAATGCTATAACAACATATGTATATTTAATTTTGGTTAGCATATTATTATGTTTATGCAAAGAATGTTAATAAAAATGTTATCACAGTAAATAAATTCATGTTTGAAATGTCATACATAGTAAGGGGGAGAGGAAGGTAATTTAATTCTGTGTTTACATTTAGTTTTCATTAGCATGTAATTGAAATCAAAACACAGGTCTTTCAGGGCAGATACATTTCACACATTTATTATATAAATTAAAATCTTTTACTTAATATACATTGAATCTTAAAAAAAGTTTTGGCTGGTATATAATTGAAGTCAAAATGATGGCCTTCTGACTGGCTACATTTTTTACATTTAATATATAATATTAAAATCTTTTGTTTAATTTACATTAAATCTCAAAAAAGTTGTTAAAGCAATCAATTAGGGAAAAACACTGGGCTTTATATAACCTGGTGCATTCTGGTTTAAATATGATGCACAAAACTTTCTCATATATATAGAAAACTTCAGACCAAATAGATATTAAAGTTAAAATAATTAGACATGATCTTTTAAAATATTAAGCTTCTAAATGTTGCCCTGTCTTTCTTTATTAATTTATCAAAACATTTAATAGTTTAAAATTTAAGAGCCTTATGCTGTAATTAATTTATTTTTAATATATATTTTCTCCAATGTTTAGTATATTCAAAGAAAAGGCTTTTTGCACTGCATTAGCATTTTATTATATTACTCTGAAAAAGATTATGAAAGTTTTTTCTTATATAAAAATACATTGAAATATTCATTCTAGAAAAATTGATTGTTGATAAATTTGATGTAATATCAAAATAGATAAATATTTGTTTCACACATTTTTATTGAATGGATAATCAAAACTTTAGATGATGAGTTATTATATATATATATTGAAATGGACACATTGTTTCCGAATATATTTGAAGAGTTATTTTCCCCTTCCACCTAAAGTGATTGATTGAAGTAAAACAGACATATATAAAGAAAACCAACTTTTCTATAATCTTATATAAAAAAAGCAAAATGTTTAAATTTAAGAGAAAATAATGATTAAGAATTGAAATAAAAAGATAAATCATCATTCATGATTTTTATAATTTTTAAATCATGAAATAAATACATCTTCAAGCATTTAAAACTGGCATTTATTAAAATATTATATTTTTAATTTTTGAAATGATGTTGTTGTTCAAAGTATAATAATTGTTTGAGGCAAACTTATCAAATTGGAAAACATAGTATAATCTACATATTTCCTCATCTGTTCCCACTAAAACTAAATGGTCCAATCATCAAGAAGAGAAAAGCACTTGTGCTTAAATAAAAGCAGTATGACAAATCAGATACAGTGGAGTCATTCTGAATTAATCCAGAGACTTGATCAGGATATAAATAGTGGAGTTTGAAGTTCAAAAAAGTTCTACATGTTTGTTAACTGTTTAGTTGCCAAGTGTTTTTAGTGCAGTCACCTTTGGTATATTTTTGGCCAGACAGCTTATCACAGCAGAGAAATCTAGTTTTACTAAGTGTAAACTCTACAGTTGTTGGATATTGAAAAGAAAAATATTAAGATGGGAAACATAAGAATTATAGGCTAGTCAGTAATAGCTTTCTCTCTATCTATAGCCATGAATCTCCAAGATATGCCTGGGTGAAATAGAAATTAAATAATGCCATTCAGCTCAAACAAACAAACCCCTTTTTGAAATGCAATAGTAACCTGTAGTGGATGAACACACTGGATGAAAATGAAGGTGATGATCTTATAAAGAATAAATACTTATATGTTTGTATATAATATATATCTTTAAAATTTTTATTAGAATAAATCCTAAATGCTTATACATTGTATGGCAATAAAGAGTCAATATTTATATGTTTATAATCAAAAAACATCTTTCTTGAAATAAATCATAAATGATTATATTTTATATGCAAATATATTTTTCTTTGGATAAATCCTAAATGCTTATACATTTTATATACCAAATATGTCTGCACTAGTATAAATTATATATGCCACATATATCAATCTGACTGAAATATAAACATTATATAATTAAGGTACCTCTATAGATGTGGAATAATAAATGTTATGTACAAAGCACGGTTATACTGGGAAGGATTATAAATGCTTAAGAAAATAATGTACATCTATAAGAGAAGGAATTACAAATGCTTATCAGTAAAATACAGCTGTACATGGACCAAGAAATAATATTTGAATCACAACTAAAGAATTAAAAGACCCCATGGATAAATACATCACCAATGAGGAGTAACTGATCAAGGGAACCCAAGAAAATATGCACATACCAGAAAATGAATCCTAAAGATGAACTATATCAAAAATGAACTAATGATAAACTTTTATGGGCTTATTGTCCAAAGTAACTAAAGAGAACTAATAATCTTAACAAATGTTGAAATAAATTTATTGTTATATAAAACCAATCTAGTTGTTCATGTTGCATCACTTGTCATTCATTACACTTGTTCACAAGAATCTCATGCCTCCTGGGCTATGTCTGGAATAACTAGACTTAGGTAAGTCAGATTGTAGTGAGATGGAACTCTAGTGGTACCATTTTGGGGAACTAAGCACATAAATTTCTAAGTGTTTCCAGTATCTATTGTGCTACATCCTTTGATAAGCAGGAAATATTGTTGTAGGGGAACGACATCTGCATTGGGGAAAGCCAATTGATGGTTCTTTCCTACAATATGATCATCAGGAAATAGTTACAACTGAGGTGAAGAGATTGTGTATGGGGGTCCAGTTACTCTCTCTATATATATTGTAACAATCCAGAGAAGGTAGACTAAAGGTATCTGCACTACAGGGCACCATCTAGGCATTTGAACCTAGAAAAATTTATAAAGTAGGCAGATACGTAAGTCAAAAAAAAAATTTTTTTTTAAATATTTTGGTTCCAGTCATTAGCCCATGTCACTAGCTCAGTGGAATAGCAGAGATTAAATAATATAATCTAAGAGTATATAAAAAAAGAATAAAATAAGCCATTGCCAGTAATTAGCATACAAACATTTATTTATCCACATATATATAAGATTGAAAATTGTTTTGCTATCAGTTTACATTTTAACATTTAACATTATTTTTAACTTTACTTTAGATTTTAATTTACATTTTAATTTCTATTATATTATAAGTTTACATTTTAATTAAGTTTGCACAGATGGAATTATAAAAATTTGTTTTAATAATGTTGAGTATAGATCGGTTACATAGATTACCACGGTTAAAAACATTTCAAAATAAACATAAATGATCAAAATATAAAATCATTGATACTGACAATTGCAGAGGGAAATTTATAAGTAACCCAATAGTATTCACCATAAGATACTTGCATTGTCACCAATAACTTAAAAGACATCCGAATAAATACATTATAGATACTCATTGTAAGGTATCATTATTTATCGAATGTCTATATATTTGGATCAAATATGAAAACCCAAAACATACTTAACCGATAACCAATCCATGCAAGCATCTATAAACAACTTAAATTTAATGCATTTTTATTTAGGGTCGAGTATGAATAGACTACATAGATTTGCATTTGAAAATAAAATATTCTATCCCTATTTAACCTTAGGCTAAAATTCGCAGTCAAAACTGGCATCAATTTATCTGATATATCGATGCATTCAATGTAATGCGAAATATGGCAGCACCAAAAAGTTAAGAGAAGAAATTGCTTCTCGTCAAATAGGAATATTACATCTATCTGACAAGAAGAGCAATAAAAAAAAAACTCCATAGAAAGGAACTGCGTTCTCCGTCTTATAATTCCTTCCATAGGCAAACGGGTGAGTGCGGCATATGAAACGATTCTGCCCATAGTGAATCTGATATTACATCTACTAATCACACCAATATATCCCATCCATTGACCCAATTCAACTACGACACAAATAACCTAAAATTACCCTCCCCTAATATAACTTTACAAATCTATACAGCCACTCACGCCTGACTTAAGTTTAACATTTATATAATTAATTTAACAAAAAACAAAAATCATGATAAAACTTAAAGAACAAAAAATAAATAAATAAATGGAAATGATTTTACAAAAGAAACACATCAAATAAAATTATAACTAATTAATAAATATTTTAGTTTGGTCAGATAGGATTCTATTGCAGTATTTACCAAAAAGTTTTAAAATTTAGAGTTCTTATTGTTCAAATGAATATAAAGTTCTTACGATTTTTTAAAATGTCCAATTTTATCTGTTGCTTGCTATGAACGTGAATTCCCATGCCGTCCTAAGATTGGTATTCTGTTGGCCAATTTATTTATCCATCCGGAGGTTTTTGCTTTAACTGGTCCTCAATGTAGAAAATGATAGTTCATTTCTCCTTCTTTCTTAGCAGAACTGAAGGGATTGAAGAGTGCGCCTTTTCAATCCCTTCTCCTTTACCTCCACACTAACACATATCTGTCACACCTCTCAATAATAATCAATCATCCTTAATAATTTCCAAACTTGTCTTTTTATATTAAGTTGAAGGATTGAATTTACATTGCATCATCGATGAGATGGTCTTTTTGCTGAGGTCCAATGCCATTGCTTTTCTCTTCATTGGCTATTATTTTCTATTGTTTTCTTATCTGACCGATGCTTTTACATTTAAATGCCCAAGGCTAGTTTACATTTAACTAATTAAAACAATAATTTCCATTTCTGATTAATTAATGTGTTTTCCAAGATTAAAGATATATTTTTATCTCTAAATCTTTTTAAGTTTTTGTTTTTAAAATACCTTTCTATTTTTAATAAAGTTTTATTTTAATAATTTTTTTTTATCTGTGCGATTTATATATACAAGTTTTAAGATGATATTTAATTTCAATTTTTAATTCTTAAAGAAAATTTTTAAATGTGAACTTCTTATTTTAACTTCATGTTTAATAATAAAAAAGCAATGTAACGTCATCTGTGCTCATTACAATATATATATATATAATCAATAAACCAAATTATATATAATGTGACATTGCTTTTATAAGCTTGTATTTACAAAAATGTAACACAGAGAGCATACCATTTAATAGTTCACACAAGTTCTTAATTGATAAGTGTGGTAAGAGAAAATATTTAATATTTCTATCCAGAACATATATACACCTGGGTCTTGTTTTACGTGATAGATAGGTTCCTCAGAAAACATGCACAAATGAAATCACACAAAAATAGATGTAACTTACATCGAAAAAGGGGAGATGCAGTCTGTGATTTTTCAAAATTCGCGTAAAAGCAAAGCACCAACGTAAAATTACTTTAAAATTCGCACAAAAAAAAAAATAAGAAAATAAAATATGACTAATAAAAAATTTCAAATTTTAAAAAAATTGATACAAGACAAACTTTTTTTAACTATAATATTTAATTTTATTCAAAATAATTTATTTTTATGCATAATTTACAGTACAGTAATTTACATTTTTTTATACATGTTTTAATTATTTTCGCTATTTGCCCAAAAACATGTTCGTTTGCAAACTAGTAAAAAATCAGATTCCTATGTGATATGATGTGATGTATTTGGCTTCTCCTTAAATGAAGTCAAGAATATCTCAGCAATTATTCTCACAAGAGGAAATACAATTAGCGCCAAGTTCACTCTCATGTTGTGTTAATGGTTTTCTGTTGACGATGACGATGATTTTATTAATTGTTTATGAACTTAGACTTATGATAATAAAAAGACATTTATTCACCACTGCTGGGAAAAATTTAATTAAAACTAATAACTAAAAATTAAATTCTTATTTTTGTCTTTAATTTTCAATTCCGTTTAAAAATCAAATTTCATTTTACATCACATTAATTTCAAGCCACCCGTAAATAATTTTTAAATTGTTAATTACAATTAAAAATCAGATTTTAATTGTGCCCACTGCTATTACTGACCTTTTAAAAATAAACTTGTGGACACTAAATGATTAATAATTTATTACGTTCTTTTTTAAAAGCAAAAACAGAATGTGATTTAAAATGCAAAATTAACACGCACAATGTTTGAACAAATTTACATTATAATCTTGTAAAATTTAATGTGTGTATACATAAAATGTGGAAATCATGATTTTAATTTCATTATTGCATAAAATCTTACTATTATAAAGCACTGAAAATATAGAAATTACTAATATGAAAGTAGAATTCCAATAATGTGCTATTACTTTCAATATAACGTAAGTGCGTGAAATTTATTATTTAAAGTAATATAGCATTATCGGAGGTCGACTTCCAATGAAACACGAATCATGTAACTTCAAAATTGTGTTAAATAAGTCCGCATAAAAAGAGACCAATGTGTATATAAACCTATGAAAAAGGTGAAACATGTTGGGCAAGCCAAAATTGTAACCTTAAAATAATGTGTAAAATGTGGGCTAAACCTCCTGTCTATTAAACAGTCAAATTATAACAATTTATATAAAAGGCAGTAAAATATAAACAACCCAAAATTTGTATGCTCAAAAATTATATATAGGCTAACTCTTAATGTATATATGTTACTATAAGAGAAATGAAATGAACATCACAAATGCTCTCTTTAAAATATAACATAACTCTTAATATCTTATGGAACATTATCCAAAAGATTAGGTTACTTTAAATACTCTATGTTTAAGAGTCATTTGTTTTTTACAAGTGTTTTTGTTCATAGGTTTCAGTTAATGTCTAATAAAATGGGAATGCAAAATATATCTGTAAAGTTAAATTATTATTCTTATTTATGTTTAACTCAAATGAAAATAAAATAGTGTCAAATTGCATATTTTAATGAGGGCAAATAGTCTTACTTGCTATGTCAATATTTTCTATATGATATAGCTGACATACGGAATGCACTCATAAAAAAACTTGATATATATAAAGAGTGTGATAAAGTTCTAACAATATTTAATTATTTGACTATATTATCTCTCCTATATACTTTTACATAGAAATGGTATATGAGAAGACAATACTTCACTAGATTAGTCAAACGTCAATTAATTAGTGTTTAAGAATTATTATTATTATTTTTCAGCGGAGTATACCAAGATAAGTCATTTATTAACAAATAATTTAATATATGTTTGGCTTATCTATGTGTCAATTGTAAGTTCGATATTTTTTAAAAAAGTCAATCTTGTATAATAGTTTTTAAAAAAATTAAAAATTGCAACCCAGGAATTTTAGGAGGATATATTAACTATATGTTATAGTTCTTTCAAATATATGTGTATACAAAAAGAAAAGTCACTTTTTTAAAAAATAAAGCAATGAATATTTTTGATTTGCATTCATATAATTTTTAATCAAATTAGGTTTTAATCCACACACGTATATAACTTTTGCTGAAGTATATTCATAAACATGAGTCAGTTATTTCATCAAATGTTTTTTAATATCTATAAAGCTTTTTTTTTTTCATTGGAAGTTTATTTTAATATTAAAAGATTTAATCCAGTAAAACTGAATATAAGAGGTTTAACGTTTATATCTGTGCTAGAGATAATCTCTAGTTTCGAAAACGATTATTAATAATCATTAGTGTATTTATCTGAAATGGGTGGAGTCAAAGTTGTGAGTGGAGGGAATTTGACAATGGTAAATGAAAATGTAACAATTTACTCTAGATAAATACTTTGCATATAATAGAGATATATATGAGAGATAGTGACCTGGGCCAACTGATGAGTGCTGGTTCAGCACGAAATGCATCTTGGGGGTCATTTGTCTTTTATTATATCTTTATTTATATGAATTTTAAAAGAATGGGGAAGTATGGAGGTATTTATTATATCTATAATGATTGGTTTAATCATTTTATTAGAAGTGCGACATTATGCATATCTAAAATATTGACATTTGGTGGTAAATCGGAAGCATTTAGGATATAATTATAAAAACATGCTAAGAATCATATAAATTAATTAAAAACATGATAAATGAAGGAAAAGGTCATCAGTTTGGCTCAAAGGATACAATTTTTATTAAAAAAAATTTTTTTTTTTTTTTTTTTAAAAATTAAAAATGAAATGAAAATTCAAAATACCATATAACATTGGATGATTACTACATTGGCTATTATAATAAGTTGCTTGGAATATTCTCAGCTATTTAAAATACTATATGCTTCTCGTCAAACAAATATCAAGTTATGGGCACTGTAGGTAATACTTTATATTCATTTGAAACAAAGCGTTAGTCCGACATAGAGATCTTAGTTTTAAAATTTTGCATCTATATAACTTCTAATGATAATATACTGTTTATGGGTTATCTGTTTAATGTCTGCAATATTCTTCAATTTCTTCAACATTACTTAATGTTAAAAGAAATAACAGCAGGTTAGTGATTTATTTATTTTTATAAAAACTAAAAACAACACGTGAATTGTAATTAATGTAACTTGAGATAAGACATGGCATCAGGCGATGTTTTGAAAGTTTAAATAAGTCATCTGCGATTATAAAGATACGATTAATAAACAAATAAATATTAACTCATTTTATTTATCCAAAAAAAATAACTCCTTTTATTATTATCCGTTATTAAAAGCGAGAGTAGCTAGATAATTACAGAGTAGTAAAAAATAATTTTATATGCTAAACAATTGTTTTTATAATTATGAATTTTTAAATTATTGCTTTTTCCTGAATTTCCCTATCTATTGTTCAAATGTCTTTTCCTTTATTATTTACTGTTATAAATATTTACATATATTTAAGAATAATATATTTATTGATTATATTGGTGTGTTAATTACTTTATAATAAGCTCTTTCTTTAAAAAAGCATCTATGTATATGCATAATCCATACGTGCATTTTGCTAAACTGAAAATAGTACAGAAATTAACTATTCAAAGTTTAAATAAACCAGTCAACTGCATTGCCGATAACAAGCACCACATTTGTCTTCACTCTAAATATCTCGCCAATAAGCTTCTGCAGGACATTTGTTTTATGGCTTACAAGATGTTTGTGGGCTTCACAGCTAGTACTGTATTGGAGTATATGGAGCTCTTAATGTATAAATACCAAATTCAATACCCACCAGATTTTAAAGCTTGAAATAATCATGACAAGAACATATATCATTTCATCAGTAAAAATTACAAGTCTTGATTTCGAGTTTAGCAAGATTCACATTTGGATTATAATATAGAAGATTAATTAATATTAGTTAATGTTTTAGACATTACAATTTGGAGTTGTTTTCAAATCCTTTAGGCTACTTTGCCAAGATACTTATATACAAATATAATATGTTCACAAAGTAATTGACATGTAAATTTTGCTGAAATGCTAGATAAATGTCCTCAAACAATAGATGACAAAACTCTCCAAGCAGTAGTTCCACCCAGTGTAAATCAGCTTGTATAAGTATAGGGAATTGTTGATCATGTGATGTTTAGTTGTTTAAACAATAAATGGGTGATGTTTGTAAACTACAAAATAATTGTTGTGGATGAGCTGATTATCTGATCATTTTGCTGTGATATCAAAAATACATGCATATTACCAGCATGGTTCACTGAAATACTAAACAATTGTTTGAGTTGTTAATATATATAAAATACATATTTTGCGGGTTCATCCATGTTAAAAAATTTTAAATATTAATATTCCGATGTTTCAACTTGGTCACACAAGTCACCCACTGGGTGATAAATGCATATATATAATTGAAATAATATTTTTAACAGTTTACAAACAATTACAAACAATCCTTAAATCCGCAGAAGTACTTTTGGTTACTTTCTAACCTGCCTCAACTGCCATTAAATTCAAAAAACCAAAAGCGGAAGCAAACATCATCAATTCAAATTCCACGAATCTCATATTTTAATGTTAGAAGCTTGCCGATTTATCAAATGCGCTTTATTCCTGTTTATAAAAATTGCCTCTTTAATTTTTCTTTTACTATGGTTTCTCTCTTCATGAAGAATTTTCACATTTTCAAAACTAAATTTAAATTTATATTTACATGTTTTTTCGTGATCAAAGAAAACTGAAGGAGATATTAAATCACCATTATTTTTATTTTTTACACGCTTATATAACAATTCATGTTCCTTCAATCTTTTCTCAATATTGCACCTAGATTCACCTGTATGTGTATATCTCCTTCAATTAATCTAGGTGCAATATTGAGAAAAGATTGAAGGAACATGAATTGTTATATAAGCGTGTAAAAAATAAAAATAATGGTGATTTAATATCTCCTTCAGTTTTCTTTGATCACGAAAAAACATGTAAATATAAATTTAAATTTAGTTTTGAAAATGTGAAAATTCTTCATGAAGAGAGAAACCATAGTAAAAGAAAAATTAAAGAGGCAATTTTTATAAACAGGAATAAAGCACATTTAATAAATCGGCAAGCTTCTAACATTAAAATACGAGATTCGTGGAATTTGAATTGATGACGTTTGCTTCCGCTTTTGGTTTTTTGAATTTAATGGCAGTCGAGGCAGGTTAGAAAGTAACCAAAAGTACTTCTGCGGATTTAAGGATTGTTTGTAATTGTTTGTAAACCGTTAAAAATATTATTTCAATTATAATTACAATATTGTTTTTTTAATTAACGGATATTTTATTTATATATGAAAGTTTTCATTTTTCCTACTGCTGCTTTTTCATACAATTGGATTTAAATTGTAGAATGTGATAAATTCTCTCCCTAGTTCAGAAAGTGAAAGCTTCAAGACCTAAAAGATTATAAAATTTGAATATATACAAAAAAAGATGTGTGATAACTATTTTCCATCCACATTAAAAAGTTGCATTATTTGTAGTTTTCTCATAGCTGACACCATGCTGTACTGATGTTTTTATTTTAATATATTTTCAATACTTTCAAGTTCAAAACAAAGCACTGTAGACACAGCTTAAATTCATAATTGGAAATTATATAAAAAAAAAAAAGGCAAACAACATACAGCTATCGCTCATCATTTAATAATTCTTCAAAAGGCTATCTAAAGAACAAAATGGTTATAGTAAGGTTTTGCCAATTAGATGTTAAATTAACATAGGTAAAAGTGATAAAGAGTAAATACAATTAAAGTCATTCTCTCTACAAAAGTTATTTAGTAGTTCTATACACCAGTCAGTTGTTTATATTTTATGCAATCATAACCAAAGTCTCTGCTTATTATGAGTAAAATCATAAGGAGATTGGAAATAATATACAAGAGTTAAAACTTTTTCTGTCCAATAGTTTTTTTATTATTTTCAAATATATTACTGATTTAAAATTAACTTGTGAGTGCTGCTATAGATACTGCGAAAGCTTTTCCTTGTAAATTAAAACTATCTGATAGAAAATGGAGGCTATACTTTCAAACACATTTTTAATCTCAAAAAGGCTAACCTAGTGGAAATGAATGTCATCCAGCAGTAACATTTCACAAAAAGAAAACAACTGCTTTTAGATTTTAAATATCCAAAACTCTCATAACATTACTTATTAGTAGAAATTCTTATAGTGTTAAAAATGTAAAGCTCCTACTGATATATAGAAGGCAAACACCTACAGCTCCAAAAATATTTCCAAGTTATGATTATCAGTTTTTTTTTAATTTAATAAAAAAAATCTTTATTATAGTTGATTCAAATATTATTTTGTACTGGAGGTGAAAAAATATTGATTCAATGCTAATTTAGATTTTAAGAATGTGCTGATGTTACATAGAGTACAATTAAGAATGTGGGTATTGATCGTTTATGGAGTAATATTAAACTTGTATTTTTGTTGCTCCAGACTAATATTTTTCCATCTTTCATATGAACAGTCACCACTTGCTTTGATAGGTGACATATAACTACAGCTTGTGACCAGAATTTACCTAGGTTATTTTAACCAACACTCTTTCTTCAGGTGTAAACTTATAAGTGTTCTGGGTTGGTTCATTATGATCATCTGTCAGTACAATGTTTGATAATTTAGTCCACAACTTTTGATCTAGATATATTTCAACAGATGATTTACCAGACTTTGCAGCTGGAGTTGAATGCTGACAAAGCAAAGTGAAAAGGACTGCAGACTGTGTTCTTGTTTTTTTCCATTTTATTAATAAATGACTTAAGGTTTTGCATGGCTTTTTTTGGCTAATCCATTAGATTGAGAGTGGTAAGGGGACATGAGTAAATGTTTTACCCCCCCCCCCATTCTTGCATAGCCTTCTGGAATTTCTCTGATACAAAGTCAATAATACATATCACCCTATTACCATTAACTATTTTATGTGTATGTATTTAAACATACCCACACTTACATAACAAATATCAATCAATAGGCTTAAAGTTGAGTAATTTAGAATACACTAATGTTATTATAAAGTGCCATTTATTCACATGAATAAAATGAATATTAATAAAGATATACTTAAAAACGTGAATACTTTTTATCATTATTTTTGTTAATATGTAATAAAAATTTTTTTTTAGAAATAAATATAATAGTAATATGAAATTTGAGAAGAAAATAATGTGAAATTAAAAAAAATACTGCCTAGTAAAACTGAAGGATTTATTTTTGAAGCAAATCATATAAGATACAGACTCTAATAGATTAAAAATATTTATTGATGCAAATAGAAAAAAAAAGCTTAGTAATATTTTAATAATTAATAAAACAAAAAAAAAAGCATATGGCACATGTAGGCATATTTTTTGTGATTGTAGACTGAATATCAAATTAAATGTTCAGAAAAACTTATAAAATAAAAAATATTTTTATATAAAAAAGATGAACATCCATCCAATGAAATGCTAAAGAGTATTAAAATAGTTTCTGCAACTACAATATGTGGATGAAGAAAGTAAATTAGATTTAGAAATCATTTAACTTATATTGCTAAGGCCCATGTAATGATTTATTTAATATTTTATTGAGAGTTCAAGGTTTTTTTTTCAAACCTCTAAAATTTAAGATATTAGCTGATGTCAGATATTACAAGAAAGCTATTATTGTAAATCAGGAGAAATCTTAACTCAATTTTTGTATTGACAGATTTCACATTTAAAAAAAATCATAACATTTTTTTTGGGGGGGGATCTCAAGTAATAAATATTAGTTATATATAAATTTATATGCCAAACTTTTAAAACTTGATTTTTATATGACTATCATAAAAATATAACTATACATCTTTTTTTTAGTATTTTATAATATAATTTTTTTCAAGGAAAATGAAAAATAAAAATACAAATACATCTGGGTCTCATGTTATGCAGTAGATAGGTTCCGCAAAAAAACTTGCATTAAAAAAAATCACACAAAAATAGACTTAACTTACCTTGAAAAATGGGAGGTAG
The DNA here is from genome assembly GCA_028023455.1 of Epiperipatus broadwayi. Lineage (NCBI taxonomy): Eukaryota > Metazoa > Onychophora > Udeonychophora > Euonychophora > Peripatidae > Epiperipatus > Epiperipatus broadwayi. The sequence continues at coordinate 11,810,834 of JAQFVV010012413.1, forward strand.
GTTCTGTAATTTTCAGAAATTGCATAAAGGCAAAGCAACAATGAAAAATTACTTTAAAATTTGCATTAAAAAAATAAAGAAATAAAGTATGACTAATAAAAAATTTCAAATATTTGAAAAAAATTGATACAAGACAAACTTTTTTTACTTTTTTTATTAACTACAGTATAAAAAGAATATATATATATATACTTCAACAAAAATCAATAAATTAAAAAACTAACTTTGATAAAACAAAATTGCTGAAGCTGTAAACATATAATTACAAATATAAAGCTGAGCACTTTTGGTGGCCTTAAGCCTCCATAATCATAGCCCAATACAAAATATAAACACTTATTCAAAAGCAAAATGTGTACCTCAAATAAAATGTAAACTAAATCTAAATAAATAAATAAAATAACATAAAAATAAAATACAATAAAAATAAATATTATAACATTCATATTTTAGAAATACTAAAACAAGAATTTTTTCTATTAATAGCATTGGGATTACCAGCTATCAACCAGCTTCTTTAATCTTACACTTTATGTCATTCTTCTCTGTACACACTAATTTTGCCTCTACTGGTTGACATAGGTGTCCAGCCTTATTTTCATGTTCCACAAACACTGAATTACCCAAAGATTTAGTTTTAGTACAATGATATAAATATTTATGCTGTGAAACTCTATTTAAAATATTGGTTTTAGTTTCACCATAATAAACAGAATGCAGTCTTTATAAGAACAAGAAACACTATAAACCACATGTTGTGTTAAATTAGATTCAATTTTAAATTTTGAATTGTTAATCAATCTATTTGTATTTGGTGGTGAATGAAAAATTACTTGAAAATCCAGAGATAACTTATTAATTAACTGTTTTGCAATAGAATGAATATATGGCAAAACTACACAAGGTTTTTTCATCTTGTCAGGTTTAAACTGCAAATTATGTAAAAATTTCACAACTCTATTATTGATAATTGAATGTTTATGTCCAAGTTTCACTAAGTCCTCAATAAAATAAATAAGATTTTCCTTCCTATATGCCACAAATTTACAAAAATGGTGTTTTCTATATAAAAATGAATTCAAAAATGCCAACTTGTGCACTTAAAGAGAGTATGAATGTGGATGGATTAAGCCCCTAACTTCCATAGGTTTCACAAACATATAGTAATCCAAATAATCTTCTGTTCTATGCACAATAATATCTAAATATTTCACTTCCTGTAATGCATCTTCCCAATTTAATGTAAGATTTAAACTGGTAGCCTCATGAATACTACTTTGAATCTCTAAAATGATATTTTCAGGAGCCACAATAAATATATCATCTATATATCTAGTGTAGATAATATCTGGTACACAGTTAATAAATGTAGAAATAATACTATGCTCAAAATGTTCTAAAACTATACTTGAGAATTCCACTAAGAGGAAGGCTCATAGGCCAACCATTCAACATTTGAAAATAAGAATCTTTAAATGTAGCCACTAAATTTTCATCCAGCCAAGTCAAAAATCCACCAATAAAATCAATTTTATGAGATGGAAAGACTTTATCATGTAAAGATAACTTGACTATATCTATTGACTGCTTATGATCAATGGACCCATACAATTCCATGTAGCATCTAGCATTGCAGATTTAAAATTAGAATTAATTTTAACATTTTTAATAACATCAATAAATTTAAACAATGAATTGACTGTAAACAACCCAAAGCCTATAGTATCAATCAATCAACGATTAATCAAAACAGAAGTTTCAAAATAATGTACACAACCAAAATCCATCATTAAAAGCAAAAAAGTATCTCGTTTATGTAATTTAATATTTGCAAAAATTCTAGGAAGGGATAATGCAAATGGGTAAACTTTAAAATACTCTAATTTTGTTAATACGTTCTCTTCTTCTTTAAGTAAAAAATTAGCAATAAATTTCTCACAATTAAGATTACAATTAAAACTTTCAATCTTTTTAAACTTTAATTTGCCAATTTGCATAAAAATTTTACCCATAAATTTCTCCTCTTTCATCAAAACAAACCTGCTCCCCTTATCTTCTTTCATGCAAACAATATCATGCTCACACATAAATTGTTTTGTATGCAATATGTACTTATTCCAATTCAAATTATTATCATTAAGATTTCTATTATTAATAATCTTTACTATATTACTAATGCAAACTTCTCTAAGGGGATTATTTAATAATGAAGCTTCAACATCCACAATCAGCTCAATCTTTGGCTTTGCCCATTGACCTCTAATATATTTAGGACCTCATTCTAAAACATACATAATATCCTCCAGAATATTTACACCAGATAGATTTACAAATTTATTTTCAACGGCAGATGGTAAAACAATATTTTGCTTATATGCAAGAAACTTGAGTTTTAATTCAAATCTTTTAACAAGCATATCCTCATTCTTCTGAAATTTATTCAAAATAAATTGTGGAATAATACCATGTACAGAAACAATAGACCACCTTTTCTCCCTATGTAACACCCTCTTACAACCTTTAATAATTAAAACGAGCAGTGGGTGGTGCAATTGCATCTTGATTTTATCAAAATTATAAATAGATCTATCAATTTTAACTCTGCAACAATTCAGGATTATCTTGAATTTTTCACACTTTTTCAAAAATGTTATATGTTGTTAAAACATATTAATTGACAAACTGATACGCAATACTTGCTTATAATATATAAAATCCATAAATGAAAAGAATATATATATATTGAAACAGTCAGCTTGTACAATCCAACTGTTTCACCTACTATATGCTACAGTAGTATTCTGTTATATATAAAAACCACCAAATTCTCGTATATCTTATTAATAATACTGTAAAAATCTGCCTAAATTTAAACTTAAATAAAAGTAATCATGTATGTGTGCATATATCTCTACATAGGGAGAAAATTGCATTGATATTCATAAATCTATAAAAATATGCACATATATTGTGCCCTTATCTATAGGTCATAATAGGGTAGAATGGTCAATTGCTAAAAAAAAAAAAAAATTTTAAATTTTAAGATATGTTTGTAATATATTGATAATTGTATGATCGATTAGATCTTATAGTACAATTTAAGGCTGAAAATACCTGGTATAAAAGTGTAATGGATTATTTTAAAAGAAAACAGTTAAATAAAGATTAAAGATATCCTTGCTTATGGTTGTAAAAGCTGGCCATATAAAATAACACAGCTATAAATAGTTAAAAATATATTAATAATTCGAGTGTAATATTTTAAAACTAATAAATTAAATAAATGCTATATGTAGTATTATAATTGTATTTAATAGTCAAAATTTAATCTAATATTTTAAGATAAACTTTAGGATGGTGAGAATTATATTTAGTTCTATATTTTTAAATTATTTTCCAAATTTTTTATAAAATATATCAGTTTTAGTAATTTAGACCGAGACGTAAATTAAAAAATCATCTGATAAAGTTAGTAATCATGTGACTGTATATTATATACCTTCACACACACGCTTGTTAGAATAATAATAAAGTTTGTGAATTATAAAACTAAATATAATTGCTATCGATTCGTAAAGTAAAAATTGAAATATTAAATATTGTTTTAATAATTATTTTAAAGTTTAAATGATTTTGATAAAACTATAATTGAATTTAAAAATACTATTCTAAATAATATTTAAGACATGATGTCATAAATTCTTTATTTTAAAGGGCTTAATCTATTATAAAACTAAAATGTGTAAATTTGTTTGCGCTAAAAAAAGTCATTAACCAATCAATGGAGGTATTTTAGCAGACAAAATATAAGAATTAGATGAAGCGGGAGAAAGTAATGTGTAAGTGAAGGAGGGAGTAACATATTTTTTAGCTGAATAAGACCGTAAGCTAGAAAAGTGATATAATTTTAAAATTTTGTATTTATTTTAAAAGTTTTTTTTAACATATAATATTTTGACTGCCTTTACATGAAGGGCTAATTTTTAAAAGTTTTCTTGCCATTGATTTTATTCAAGTTTAGCCAAAACCTTGCAGTAAAAATGGAAGTACTAAAGGAAAAAATACCTAAAAATATTACTAAAGGAAAAATATTTGTAAAGTGCCTCGATACAGCTTTATTTATGCTCAACCAAAAACTTATTATTGTAACTCAGAGGAATATAATTAGGACGCTATACGAAAACTTAAAAGAGAAGTTATTTGCCGTCAGGAAAAAATTATGACGCACAAATTTATAAGGCTACTCTAAAGTTTTTTTTTATTCTTCTCTATGAAAAAAAAATTAAGATGCTGTATATTATAAAGAATTATGTAAAAGTTATAATGAGAAAAAAAAATGTTTGTCCTTTTTAAAGGAAACATTACAAAGTATATAGTTACCAGAACTGTAAAAGAAAGGAAAATTTACCGAATAATAATATGAAAGAGTCATTATTTTTTTTATGAAAAAAAAAAAAAAAGAACAGAAAAACTTTCTCTAAGAGAAATTGGAAAATATAAATCTAATATACTTAATAAAATGGATCCATGGATACAGAAAAAATTTACTGAATATTTAAATAAAAGTACCTAGAAGATGCATCATAAAAAGTCGCGCGGGAAAATCTTAGCAGAAAATATTAGAAGAGAATATGTAGACGTTTTCTTTACGGGATTAACTAATATCATAATTAATAATTGTATTAAATATTATGAAAAACCAAGGATTGTCGTCTATGAATATTTATTAAACAGAGCAATAATTGTTTTGTCTTAAAATTGAACAAGAAGTGACTGAAGAAGAAATAATAAACATTTTTTTTTTAGCTTTAATATGAACGGTTTTCAAGAAAGTTTGATGAAGAAGTACAGTAAATATAGTTTAAATATTTTTTACTAATTTGTTTTAAATATAAAATGTTATGTGAGATTAGGGAAAACATATAAACTTAAATTTAGTAATATTGAGATTTAAATATAAGAGCTTGATAAAATTATAGAATTATTGTTTAAAAATAAAGTGTATGTATGTGAGTCTTATATCTACAAGAATCAAATGGATGGTGAAGCCTACGGAACGCGATCGAGAAGATAAAGATCGTTTGGTAATATTGATATTTATTTATAATGCATAATGTATTTTTTTTTAGATTATCTATTGATTAAGAATGAAGTGTGAAAGTTTAAATTATATGTACACATTTTATACAACATTTTTAACATATAATAAGATAGGAGTAATTCGGAATATGCATGCAATAATTAAACAGAGCAATTGTGTGATTCTTTTGAACTTTCATGTGATAAAGTATTCAGATATTTAAATAGTTGTATATGATTAAATATACGGAGGAAAGTAGTAAAAAGATTTTCTTATAGAACAGTGGAATAGTTAAAATAAATGAATTTTATTATTGTTAGTAATGCAGATATGTATTTGTCGATGTACAGTATAGAAAAATCTTGAGAAATAAGATCGGATAGTGACTTGGAAGTACTAGTGGAGAGGAAACCAAGATGATGTTTTTTTTTAAAAATAGGAAAATAAAGGATTTGGATCATATTTAGTTTTGTGTGATTTCAGTATAGTTAACTAAGCCCTATAACTGAACACATATGGTTTGGACAGTGTTTTGCATATTTTTAAACTTTTTGATGTTATAATAAAGCTGAAGAAATAGCTTTAGCATCGTTCCTATAATAGAGGTTGGTAGACAGGTAAAGGTCACTCCTCTATAGTGTCTTTTAATTCACTGTGCCATGATTGTCAAGGTTTATGATGAGTAATATTCTAGTTATATTTTGATCCTATGCATCTATCTTCGCTATCCTTATTTTGTGAATCTGCATCGGTCAGAAAGATATTTTCAAAGAAATAATGAATAAAATAGAACTGAAGATATGTTATCGTTTGTGTAAGAATAGTTTATTTGCTGGAATGTATAAAATTGTGTAACTTTAAAATTGAAAGTCCAAAATATCATAAAGAGAGAAAGAATCATATAATACATTGTAAAATTAATTCGGAAATGAATATAAGATTTTTTGAAAAGAAATCTAAACCAAGTATTTAAAAGTGATAATAAAATTTGAATGAATTTTTTGTTAAAATAATATTTAGAAAATAAGTATTGCATATTTATTAAGAAAATAGTTCAATAAGGTATAATAAACATATACTTGTGCATGGTATGTTAATAATTGTAATTATATCATCTGAAGTAAGGCTTGAATGAGAATATTAGGATTAATAAATATCGGATAATGAACAATAAAAAACCTAATACCGAATGTAGAATAAGGTTTTGACTTTGTAAGATTCCATACAACCAATATAAAACTAGAATTTTATTGTTTTGTAGAATTTTTACTACGAATGTAAATTTTGTAAAAAAAAATATATATAATTTTAATAATATTAGGGATGCAAAGTGTTTGTGATAAGCATATAAAAAAAATGCATTTTGTAGCAAGCTAACCATAATAATAAATCAAGTAATAATACTGTATTTTCTTAAGTGTTAAAAAGATAAGATTTAACTAGGAAAAATAAATAGTATTTTGGTTTCATTTTATAAACTAATAAACTAAGTTGAGATAGGAGAGTAAGGGATATCCAATGTATATAGTGTAAAAATATTGTTAATTTATTTATGTTGTTAATAAACTTTGTTTTAAATTTATTTTAAAGTTTTGTGTCCGCGTTGTTATTTCTCCACATGGATGCATGAAATCACGATACATTTATAATTGAAACAGACATATAGTTTTTGCACAAAAAGGTAAACATAAAAGTGTTATAATAATTTTGAGAATTTATTGGTATGTTAAAATTAAAAGATCATAAGTTTATATTATTTATTGGTCATAGTTTGGTTGCCACAATATTATATTAAATTATATGCTAATGTTGCCACACGTATTCTGTTGTCAGATTATTAAAATACTACCACGTACATATTTATTTATTTTATTTAGGAAGAAATAAGATTATATTATATTATTATTGTTATTATTATTTTATTATTATTAGTTGCTGTGTAGTAGATTATGACATAAAATTCCCTTTTCATATTTTACTACCGTAATTTTAAATTAGTTAGAATACAATTTCTGAACCTGAGATTTTATTTTATTTTACTTCATTTTATTTAATTAAGCTAGATTCTTGTTATAAAGAAGATTAAGATATGATTATTATTTTAATCGTAGTGAATAGAGCTTAGAAAGTCGTAAGAATACTATGAGTTAGTTATTTGGTATAGTAAAAAGGGGAATAGTGTTCTTATGCCATTGAGGTAGTATCGTGTGGATAATGTCTCAATGTAGTCTATCTCGTTCCCCGTATTGTCACTCCATGTCTCATGAAAATAGTAAATATTTATTAATTCATTTTGAAATTGAACCGTATTTGTATTTAGAAATTAGAGCTAGTAATCATTTTAATCAATGCTGAATATATCATTTATTTATATGTTAACTGAGCTAGAACCCGGAATATTCGTTATGAACAGTATGTTTTGGGGGTGAGGATGCGCGGGGGGAGGTTAGAATATATATTTTAATAATAAATAAATGAAAAGCGAATTGTATGTGTAACTTTAGACTACATATATGCTAGAAGATTAATGTTAATAGGATTTAAAACATTAAGATTTCTTTATTTTGAAATATTTATAAAGCTAGTTATATTTGAAATTTCATAATTCTGCATATATTAGTAAATTAAAACGGTCGAGTTACATATATAACAAAATGTTTTTCACAAATGTTAGATTTGTTTTCTAGCCAAAGCGACGCCAGAAGAGTTAATCTTTCCTGATATAAGATTGACTAAATTTATATTTAGAATTAAAATTAGAATTAAAATAAAAGATTGCATAAATTACAGAGTGTCACTCAGGTTTTTTTTACCTAATTAAGTGTTTGATACAGCAGGCTTCCGCGATTGCTTGAAATAAGCAAACAAGCTAGAAAAACTTTTCTAAGAAAATAATATAATAAAAGAGAGGGGTGATAGCGATATATAAGCTACAGCAGCCATTTTAGAGGGCACTCACATTCATATTTGTAATTTTAATAAAGTACTGAAGAGATTTAATAACTATCATGCCGGGATAAGAGGCTCGAAATCTTGTCTTTCTGCCCCGATGAGGAGGCTACCTGATGCCGAAGGAGATGGAGGAACAGCCGTAACTGCCTAAAGATGTCTAAAGACAAAAGAGAGAACCTGCCAGCAGAAGAGAGAATAATGGTAATCATTCCTTCAAATATTAAATCCTCAGCTAAACTCAAATCTAAAATGCTAGCTAATCTTAAAGTAATGGCCATAATAATTGTAAAAATAATGTAACTAAACTTGTTCTAAAGGTATTTTTATTTTTCTTAATTTCATTCAAAATCTTGCCTGAATTATGTAATAAGTTTTCCTGAATTATTTCCTCAGTTTGCCTAAATTATTTCCGAAGTTTTTCTGAACTATTTCATAAGTTTTTTTAAAATTATTTCCTAAGTTTTTCTAAAGTTATTTCCCGAGTAGTTCCAAATTTAACTTGTTTCCCTACCTAATTTTCCGAGTTGCATATTAATTTGATAAAAACATTTAATTTATTAAGTCAAATATTTTACATCTTGGTTTACTTATGTCTGATTGATTTAATTTTGTATATTTAATTTAATTGTTTAAAATCATTTATATTCAATGTGTAATAACTTTTGCTAAGTAATCTATTTTAGAGTAATAATCAAAATTCTGTTGTTATATATATTTTAAGTTAACGATAATAATTGCTTTCGTTAATTATAAACAACTTCTAACTTTTAAACTAAATCAATCAAATACCAAATAGCATTACAGAAACTTCTTTTAAGATATGTTAAAGTTAAATTTCAGATTTCACTTGCATGAAATCTTATATTATATATATTGCATTTCCTAAAACTATGCCTAATCTTATTAAATTTTACTTATATTATTGTTTGTGCTATGTGTATCCAAAACTGGGTTTTATTCATAATTAAATGATTAGTGAGAAATAAATCTAGATTCTCACCTATATATGTGTAACTTTGCGTAGATTAACACACAAACTAAAACCCCGCTTTGAAATGAATAAAATCTTTTGATTGAGATATTATTACAAACTTATCAGATAGATGTGCTTTTAAATATGATATTTAAATGATATCTAGTTGAGATGATAAAATGTAGCATAAATCTATAATTGTATCTTGTAATATCCCCTTATTATGCTGTAGTTCTCCTTAAATAAATAAAAGCCTATATAGATAGCCTTATAACCTGGATTCAAAAATTTTCTTTAATAGTATAATTAAAAATATTACCATATGAACTGATACTGAGTAGTTTCATGAAGGAAACTGCTTAATTTTTAGTATATGATTATGTTGTCAGCGGTGCATATGTGTCCTTTAGAAACATAACTTACTTGTTGCTGTATTTTTTTTACTGGGCGTATGTGTTAGGGCTACACCAGTACATTGAGTTCAGGCAATTATCTTCCTCAGATGGTGATTGGTACGCACCAACCCATTCTGCATCCTTAATAATGGAGCATGAGACTCACACAGAGCATAAGCTCCCACTTAAAATAAATTGCTTGATCATCCAGACTAAAAAGGCCTCCTAATTCACAACAATGAGTTCGGTTGAAGGGAATCATTACTTGGTAAGAATCCTGTGAAAAAAGTACATATATGAGATGCAGGGACTCAGAGTTATATGTTTTATATACACAAAGGTATCTGAATTATGGCTGCTCATAATCAGTTCATCCTGCCCTTTTTATTATTATTTCAGTGTTGATCTGAATTCAAATCCAGATTGATAGGTAATTATCTATATAGAGAATACATTAGTTATTCATGCTCATTTTAAATACTATGTTCTTTATAATTCATTATTATCACTTCCACTAACTATTAAAGTGGATCTATACTCAATTAAATAGCATAAACTAGGCATAGATAACCATGAGCAAAAGTCATTTAGTTATAAAATAATATTAAAGCTCATGAAAATGTAAATCTAACTATTATAATTTCATCACCTGCGAGTGATAGATTAACATATATATAGCTAAATAAACTAATTTGTAACTTAGAAGTCATAATCATCTGTGAGTGATTTAATGCAATATATAAACTGGAAGTGCATACTTTGTAATTTGAATTGTAACCTAAAGTTCATAATCACCTGTGAGTGATTTTATTTATACCCTATATATGTAAACCAAACTATGTAAAACTCAGCCATGTAAAATTATATCTAAAACCCATCACTTGCGAGTGAATCCAAATTTATGTAAACATCCTTTAACCACCTGCATGTGAGTATAACCAGTTTAACATTATAACATTGTTTATTTATTTATTATTTCAAACTTAACTTTTATTAAATTGAATTTAAACTTAAATTGGATGTACATCTTAATCTTGCTCACCGACTCAAAATCATTTCTTAATTCAATAATTATTTATGATTAGTTATTGATATTTAGTTTATTATTTAATTCATAAATGTCTTAGCCACACAATATCAATATATCTATACTTGCTAAAATACTGAAATACCACAGTCTTTTGTTCTACTGTTGCGCTACTGCCGGCACGTGAAGAAGGGAAATACTGCTGTGACCTCAACTGTGTCATCCGCAAGGTAGTAAATCTCTGAGCAATGGTAGAGGAACTTAATCATGGCTTTGCCTTAGGATGATTTATCAGAGTTCTAGATTTTGTTCTGCGAATGTACATATTTGACCGTTACAATATATATATATACATAAAATTAAGAGCATGCTAATGAGCTCTAAACAAGCTTTTTTTTATTTTATGATAAATGCTACTACAAGAGAAGGCATCAAATCATTTTTATTTTGGATTTCCCCATCCCCAGACCGATTTCGACTTATGGGTCTCTTCAGTGAGGAGTTGGGACATTAGATTCAAAAAACCAACTCAAGCTAAGCATTTATCTAAAAGTTAATTGTCAAGAATAAGATCTGAAACTTTTAGACATCTACATGTCTTTAAAGTCAGCTCTCCAACTGAAAAAATCATATGGATCTGAATTTAATTCAGATACTCCATATATTAGCAGGCTTAGCCATTTAATTTAGCCAAAGCCCCAACAGCAAAACAATAATAGTAATAAACAATATTTATCTAAATCGCATGTTGAAAATTGATAATAAATTGAAAATATGCACATGTAAGAAAGGCTAGTATACTTTCAATTTATTAATAATAGTAATAATAAAAAGTCAGATGTCACATGACTTGTATATAGCTTGCACTTACAAATATGTAAAATTAAGAGCATGCTAATATATATAAGTCATGTGACATCTGACTTTTTATTATTACTATTATTATTTTGCTGTTGGGGATTTGGCTAAATTAAATGGCTAAGCCTACTAATATATGGAGTATCTGAATTAAGTGCAGGCCCATATGATTTTTTCAGTTGGAGAGCTGACTTTAAAGACATGTAGATGTCTAAAAATTTCAGATCTTATTCTTGACAATTAACTTTTAGAAATGCTTAGCTTGAGTTGGTTTTTTTGAATCTAATGTCCCAACTCCTCACTGAAGAGACCCAGAGGTTGAATCCGGTCTGGGGATGGGGAAATCCAAGATAAAAATGATTTGAATGTTTCTCTTGTAGTAGCATTTATCATAAAATAATAAAAAAAGCTTGTTTAGAGCTTATTAGCATGCTCTTAATTTTACATATTTGTAAGTGCAAGCTATATATAAGTCATGTCAATAAATTAAAAAACTAACTGTGATAAAACAGTTGCTGAAGCATTAAACATAAAATTACTAATATAAAGCTGAGCACTTTTGGGGGACTTAAGCCTCCATAATCATAGACCAATACAAAATAAATACAAAATATAAACACTTACTCAAAAGCATAATGTGTACCTCAAATAAAATGTAAATTAAATCTAAATAAATAAATAACATTAAAATAAAATACAATACAAATAAATTAATCTTATACTTTACGTTATTCTTCTCTGTACACACTAATTTTGTCTCTACTGGTTGACATAGGTGTACAGCCTTATTTTCATGTTCCATAAACACTGAATTACCCAAATATTTAGTTTTAGTACAATGATATAAATATATGTTATTTTATTTATTTATTTAGATTTAGTTTACATTTTATTTGAGGTATGCATTTTGCTTTTGAACAAGTGTTTATGTTTTGTATTCATTTTGTACTGGGCTATGATTATGGAGGCTTAAGTCCCCCAAAAGTGCTCAGCTTTATATTTGTAATTTTATGTTTAAAGCCTCAGCAACTGTGTTTTATCACAGTTAGTTTTTTTAACTACAGTATTTAGTTTTACATTTTTTCATGCATATTTTAATCATTATCACTATTTGACAATATGCAGTTTGTTTGTAAACTGGTAAAAAATCAGATTCATCACAAGAGGAAGCACAACAAGCACCACTTTCAGTCTTGTGCTGTGTTCATGGTTTTCTCTCGACAATGTAATCAGCGATCAAACTTTGAGACAATGTGTTTACCATTGTTTATAAAACTTATGATATTCAGACATATAACTATTTAGCTCTTGTTGGAATTTAATATGTTGTTTATTGCAGAAAACTCTTTCAGATTTCAGTATTTTCCAATGTTTTTCACTGTCTCACACATCAACATAAAATGTATGATTAAATGATTTTTCCTTACCAGAAAATAATAAATTTGTCTTTATTTGATCGATATTTGTGTTTACTACTGAAATAAATTTTAAATATTCACATTCTGTTTCTATATTTAAAAAATGAGATTGCAATCAAAACAAAAAGATTATACATTATCATTAGAAAGATTATTTTCAGTTTACAAAACTTCATTATTTATTTTAAAAAAAACTAAAAGAATATTTATTTCTGTTATATCTAACAAAATATGTTTTAAAAGTTTAAAATTTTTAAATATTTACTGCGATATTTTTAAACTCGTAAGTATAAATCTATTATTATTATTTACTCATAAGTATAAGTAGGTTATTTACTAGAGGCTAAGATTCTAAATACAACTTCAGGTCATATTCATGTTAGCTGCTAATATAATGTTATATTTTAAAAAAAAAAGTATTTCAAGTCAAAATAAATTATTAATAATTTAAATTTTTTGATATCTAATAAATATAGTGAAATATAAACTTCTTTATTGCATAAAAGACAACTTGCATAAAACAATATTAAGAAGCAACATGAATTGCATAACTTCAAAATTGCATTAAAAAAGTCCACATAAAACAAGACCCAGGTGTATATAAATATAAATATCACATATTACAAACAAATCCAAAAATTAAAAAATTGAAATATACAAATACAAATCCATTTACTTTTGTTTCTAATCACCACTCAATCCTTTTTTTCTTTTCAAAATATACATTACATATAACCATATAATTCTATAATTAAAACACTTCTTTTCTTTTCAAAAACTTTATTTGTTGTGTGTGTATATATATATAATAAATAAAATATCCGTTAATTTAATACATTGGTGGTAATTGGAATGATTATAATTTGGAACTAATTGAAGCTGTTCAAAATTCATTTGAAATGATTCCTGGTAATGATAATTTTGCTGATGATATTATTAAGAAAATTAATTGCAATAAATTTGATACAATATCTTATGATAAATCATGGCAATTAGCTATTTCGGAATTTAAACAGAAATTGAGGATTGATAATATGATTTGTTTGAAAGAGGACAAAGGTTTGCGTATGTGCTTGTTGACAAAATGTCAATATATTAATAAAATTAAAATGCAAATGGACAAACTTGGTTTCTTTTTGATTGAAGATTATAATATGGATGGTCAAAGAATAAAGTTTATTAACAATATTTTAAAAAGTGCTAAAAATAAAGTTTTAAATAATGTATACTATATGATATATCCTTCTTGTGCTATATGTCCTTGTATTTTTGCAAATATAAAATTACATAAAGAAGGTAATCCTTTGTGAGTTATGATAGATTTTGGTGGTTCCTTCATATATCAGACTTCTAAATATATTGGTAAACTTTTACAAGACTTTTTAGGATTTGGGGATAATACTATTGCTTCATCGTTTGACTTTGTAAATAGTATTAAAAATTTAATTATTGATGAAAATGATGTTATTGCTTCATTGGATGTTACAGAAATGTATGGATCTATTGATAGAATGAATTCCATAAAAATAATTGAACATGCCTAAAAAAATAAAAATATTTGTAAATATACAATAAAATTTATCATTGATTCTTTAAAATTTTTTAATGATAACATTGTTGCATCTTTTGAAGATCAATATTATAAAATGACCAAAGGTTGGCCTATGGGATTGCCTGTAGTTGCACAAATTTGCAATTTCGTTTTATCTACATATGAAAGTAGTATTTTAAATATGTGTATTTTTGGAGATATTAAAATTTACAAAAGATATGTGGATGATGTTTTTGTTTGTGGAAATACTAATAGTATAAATTTGCTTATAGAGGAATTAAATAAGTTGAATGGCTTGAAATGGACTATTGAAAAAAAAACTGGTAATAAGATTAACTATTTAGATTTAATGATCACAAGAGATAACAGTATATTAAATTATAAACTAATAATTAAGCCACTGCAAAAAAGAGGATATATAAATTGTAAATCAAAAGTACCAATGATGCATAAGATGGCAAGTTTTAAATCTTTTTTGTTTCGGAATGAAAAATTATGTCGTTACCAAAATGATAAACTAAAAAATATTGAGATATTTGCCAGTTATAAAATGGAACAAATAAACAATACTTTATGTCAATTTAAAAAAAATTATGATAATTTAAAAGAAATGAAGATTAATAATAAAAAATGGATATCTATTCCATTTATTTCAAATCCACAAATAAAATTTTTTAAAGATTTATATAAGAATGTGTTTAATGTTTCATTCTACATTCCAAACAATATTAATAAATTAGTCAATAATTCTAAGAATGCCATACCTGTCAAACAAAAAAGTAATGTCATATATCAAATTCTTTGTGATTGTATGCTATCATATATAGGTGAATCTAGGTGCAGTATTGAGAAAAGATTGAAGGAACATGAATTATTATATAAGCGTGTAAAAAATAAAAATAATGGCGATTTAATATCTTCTTCAGTTTTCTTTGATCATGAAAAAACATGTAAATATAAATTTAAATTTAATTTTGAAAATGTGAAAATTCTTCATGAAGAGAGAAACCATTGTAAAAGAAAAATTAAAGAGGCAATTTTTATAAACAGGAATAAAATGCATTAAATAAATCGACAAGCTTCTAATATTAAAATACGAGATTCATGGAATTTGAATTGATGATGTTTGCTTCCGCTTTTGGTTTTTGAATTTAATGGCAGTTGAGGCAGGTTAGAAAGTAACCGAAATTACTTCTGTGGATTTTAAGATTGTTTGTAATTGTTTATAAACCATTAAAAATATTATTTCAATTATAATTATATATATATCCCCATTTGTTCCAATGTTTCAACTATTTTCACTCTATAGTCATTTTCAAGGATCTAGAAAAAACATATTACAATATAACAAACTTCACATAATAAAACCAAAAAGACCAAAAAAAATATGAAAACAATATAAAAAATACACAAAAAATGTATAAACCCCATAAAAATTAAAATAAATAAAATACACTAAAATCAATTAAATTTAAACACAAAATATACACCACACTTACTTGACTCCCTTCTCAAAAAACTTTTCCTTTTTTACATTTTCTTTTATCCCAAAACCAATTGTTACAATAAAACATTTATTTCCTTCTTCTTTCTTATATACTTCAAAAATAAATTTATTTCCACAAATAATTCTTTATGCATTACTTATCCAATTCTATTTAAAACAGGTTTATATCTTTTTATATATAAACTCTCTTTTACCATTCTTTCTTTATATAATCTAACCCCCTCCAACATTTTAATCTTAAAATCTGTATGTCCAACTTCCTTACTATGTATATTTACATTAGAATTTCTATCTCTCAAATGCTGTTTCAATCTTGTCTCTAATTTGTTCTTTGTTGTACCAATATATGATACATCTTTATTATCTTTTTTACAATCCAAACATTCTATTTTATAAATACCATTCATGTTTTTAACATTCCTATTTTTTATCATATTACCTAAATTACATTTCCTTTTATATACTGGTTTCAACAATAAACCACATTCCTTCCCATATTTATTATTCATATCCCTCATTATTTTTTTAATCTTAAAAAAAGTACTTTTTGACACTTTATAGCCACTATACATAAATTCCTTCTTTTTTCTTTCTTTTTCCTCAATTTCCTCTCAATTTTGTCTATATTCTTTTTTCCACATAATTTATTAATAATCTTAATTGGATAATCATTTTTACTGCCTCATTTTTTACAGACTCCATTTCCTCCCTAAATAACCTCTCCTCTGAACATAGATTAATTCCTCTAACTATTTTATTATTAACAATATTAATCTTATGTATGTATTCAATATCTGATTCCCACTTACTCAATAATCCATAAAAAATATCTTTTCTAAAAATACTAGTCTCAATCCCTACTCTATAATTTTTTATAACTTTTTTAATTTTAACATCCATATTTATATTTATTATTATATATTTATATTTTTCAGCTTTCCTTGAAAAAGACTATATTATAAAATATTAGAAATGTTAGGGTGTTGTTATATTTTTATAATAGTCATATAAAAGTCAAGTTTTAAAAAGAAGTTTGGTGTATTCATATATATATATATATATATATTAAAGTTATGAACTATTTTTGAAAAGAAAATTGTGTAGATGATATTTTAAATTTGTTAATATTAGTTATGTGGAAGCTGTTGAGATATGAATTTCAACAGATTTTAGTGAACTAAAAAAAATTACGAATTGCATTTCTTTTATTTTTTTAATTCTTTCATGATTTTTTCATGAGCTGTAAAACTATCTAAAATAAGAACATGGGAGTTTTGAATTCTTTTGCAGCACAGTAAAACAAAACAACAATATATGAGATCAATTTACATTCTAATCATTGCACTTAGAGGGTTAAGCTTAGTTCTCAAAAATAATCTGGCATCCATAAAACTGATCATGTTATAAATAAATAAACGAGTTACACTTTAATATTTATAAGAAGAAACATTATATCCTTATTCAAATTTTTTTATAATGTAAGTCTTTTTAAAATAATCTCAGTATAATTTAGAATTACTGATCCATTAGTGTGAATAACTAATATTTTCTCAAAAATCATTTAGTTTGAAAGCTGGTGTTAGCATCTTGTTATGAAATTAAGAAGTAATACAGGTGATTACTAAGCCCATAAGCTAGGTTCAAATAACAGATCAGCAGAACTTGAATTTTTTTTCAGTTCCAATCAGAATTAGGAATTTTTATTTTAGGGAGTCCACAATAGAAAACCCACATTATCATCTAAAATTAATTATTAAATAGATAAGTAATTATTTTTAGCTGGAAAGTATAGCTAAACTAATTAATTGTATAATCCTTTCATCTTCTAGAAAATAGCAGTCTGTTGTAAACAGAAATTCTATCTCAAATGACCTTTTCCTCCTCAATCAAAAACCTTTGTTTGCAGAATAAAATATTGATAGTAGGCTGCAAACTTACATTACCAGAAGCAGCAATAGTTTGCCATTGCTGCTTCACATGTAATTATCATAAATGATTTTATGTTCATTTGTGCTTTTATTTAATCTAGATATCAGATTTGGATCCTGAATTGTTGATAATAACTCATTGTCAACCAAATTCAATTATAATGGAAATAAATGATTTTATAAATTAAATAAACCAATAAACACATACAAAAAAGAGAAATCAAAAAATTTAGATCAAAAATTATTGGAAACATTTAATGATATATCATTGAAAAATGCACCTTCTTACACTTATTTGACAAGGCATTAGAAATAAAACCAAATCCAAATTAGAAAATTTGGGCTGACATTTAAAAAATATCGTTGGGAAAGAATGAAAATTAAAAGGTCTGAAGTAATGAGAATTAAAAGGTCTGAAACAGCTGCCTTCTAAAATTTCAATAATAAATTGTCAAAATCATATATAATATTAAAATTAAAGCACGAAGATAAGAGATTGAACATTTTATCTAAGAAAATAAATAAATATTACATAAAATTATTTTTAAACGTTTTAAAAAAAAACAAATTTTTAATAAATCGCCTGAATTGGAAATCTCTTTGTTAGAAAAAAAAGGCATTCTAAAGACAATTGGAAAGAAAATGGTAAAAAAAAAAAAAAAGATGTAGAAGTGAATGAGATGGAAGGATTTTCTAATGATTAAGAAAGATGGAGACGCTTATTTATATCTGTATAAATGTCACAGTTCAATAAAAAATCTTTTTTAAATAAGGATTAGCAATTTTTAAAAGAAAAAAACTTCAATAAAAACATAACTTTATAAATTAACCTATGCATTCAGTATACTGAATACTTACTATAGTAAATAGAGGAATTTGAACTTAGGATTTTCAATGTATATTTATTCTTCATTCCATCTCAAACAACTGATACACATTACCACACCCATGTAAAAAAGACAAATGCTGTCCAATATAAATATTTCATGCAGAACCCGCACTCATCATTGAAAATAAATTACATCATAGTATGAGTCCAGTCCACCCTTCTCCTATTAATATAAATAGATTCTGCTAATATGAGAGGTTAAAATGATGTAATGTCTACATGGGTATGATTATAATATCAAATCCCATCAAGGGCTTTGAGCATTCCATCGTTAGTTTTTAAATGAAATGGACAGATGAATTGTTGGAAGGGTAATAAGTTTGAAGCCTGTCCATTAACGTTTAAGGGATTCCTATCTTAATATAAACTGAATACTGATTGTGTATACATGTGGGAGATTTTATCTGACCTAACTGATGAGTGCTGGTTCTACACAAAATACGGATATTGGGGATCATTAATCATTTTCACATGTCTGCAGTCAAATGTATCGGTTGTTTGGGATGGTGAAATCTAAACATAGAGTGAAAATCCTTTTATCTATTATAACTTTATAAAGTTTTTTTTTTTGCAATATCGATTTTTTTTTTTTAAAGACGGTGGCAAGTAATAAAATAATTGAAAGTAGGTAAAATACTTTCTTTTTTTATTGTTATTTATTTTACATTTTAATAATTATTGAGTTTTAATAAAAGTAAAGCTTCTGTCAAACTGTTTCAAATTTCTTTTCTAATTATATTCAGGAATTCCTTACACACTTTTTAGTTTGAAGAAACAATAGTTTTATTATTTTAGAAGTGAAACTTTATTCACTATATGAAGTTATTATTATCTGAGATTAAAATTATTTACTTTACTCAGAAACTAAATAAGAAAATGAAACCAACCAATGCATTTCGCATAACAATAAAGTGAAACGCGTTCGCCAAACCTCGAAGCGTTAATTAGCGAAATTTGATGACGCTTTCTTCAAAATATTTATTTATTGATAATACCTTGTATTGTAATTTTTAAAATTTTTTGTAATTAATTTTTCTATGCTGAGTTGGAAAAAAATTAATAAAAATTACTCTGGAGAGTTTCAAGATCGGTAGGAGGGGAGGAGCGAATAAATTTATGTCGACCATATTGTTTATCAATTCTTTTATAGAGAACATTTTACATTTAAATTAATTCTCTACATGAGCATTAATGAACATTAAAAAAAAAAAATCGATTCAATACTTACATTTTTTTTATCATAATGAAAATGCAAAATCCAACTCAGGTATTCATAAATATATATTTACACGTATATTTAAATTAATATTTTGGATAAATAGAAAGGATATTTTGATAATATTTTGAGTTATGCAAAAGGTCAAATGTTAATGCTATATTCATTTTATCAAATAATATAAATTTAGAAAGGAATATTCAATTTGATGAAATTAATCCTTTGCCATCTTAAAAATAGAAAGTTCCTGGCAAGATGCCCAAAGTTGTAATATATGATTTATTATATGAACCATATAAAATTGGGCATCTGTTTTAAGGATACTTCTATTGTCAAATTTATATATCTAAAGAGTAGCAAAAATTGCTAAAATTGTGTTGAATAAGTTAATTTAAAAAAAAATCAATGTGGTTTTAAAAAATTTGTAACATTTTAGATAAATATACATTATATAATCAGGCAAACGCAAAAAAAAAAAATGTTACAAGTAAAGGCAATTAAATAAATTATTGAAAAAGACTTGTGGCAATGTTTAAAAATACCTGGTTACCCCACAAAAGTTTATTCACATTATACAGCTACTAATGGTAGGAGAAAAATCATTATTACAGTTTATAGAAAAATTAGATTATTTAAAATAAAAACTGATTTTAAATATAAATATGATTTTTTTTAACAATTACAATCATAATATAAAAATGTTTTTAATGTAGTGAATGGAATCTATAAGAATTTGGTTAAATAATTAATATTTAATAACTCAGGTAATTTATCAGAAATGTGTTGACTAAATAAAAGGTATTCTATGCTAAATTCGTACAGGTTCATCATATGTGAGATAGATCCCATTTAAAAATTATTTCAGAAACATTCCAAAGTAATATGAAATTTAGCTATTTCTTTCTAAAGATATCAATCACAACAGAATTAAAATAGTGCAAAATATAAAAATTTCAAACAAAAAGTTTGATGCAGAAAAATTTTAAGTATCATAATAAGATGTCAAATGTAAAAAAAAAAGACTTTATATATATATGGATGATGGATTGGAATAAATAGCTAATATAAAATTCATGTCTAACATTTTGTTCAAAACTTATCTTTCTCTTGTTCATTCTTTTAGTTTTCAAAAGGAACTTTATTGAGCTTAATGATTAATTATTGTACAACAAAAAAAAACAGGCAAAACTCATTATACCTATTGCCACTCACTGCAAGCTAGAGTAATCAATGGATACCAGAAGGCTAGTGCATAAAATTCTCATCTAGTGCCTATTCATCCAATATCACCAGACTATTTTCTGGCTTGTGGCATTCGTCAGTGAAGAGTCATGGATCTGAGATAGGGATTTTATGCACAAGCCATCTGGCATCCATTCATTACTCTAGCTTGCAGTGAGTGGCAATACGTATAGAGAGTTTTGCCTGTTTTAATAACAGTTATAAGCAAGCATAAGAAATGGTGATCATGTGATGTTTATTGGCTTAAGAAAAAAAAACAAGAATATTGGTACATATATCAATGTGAATGAAGAATCATGAGGAAATATATATATATATATGAATTATACAGAAAAAGAAAGAAAAAACAAAAAATTATATCTTTACCATTAGAAAAATATTAATAACAAAGAGACCAAAACAAAAAAATATATCACTATCCAACACTAAAGGATTTCAAGTGTCCATTCTTCAACTTTGTCTTTTACAGCTTGATCATTTTATGTAATCAAAAGTTATTTTATCCGATTTCTTTGTCCACTTTTTTTCTCTGTTTTATAGGCTTTTGAATAGTTTGCATTAGTGACCAAGTTGATGTGTAAATGTCTGTTGAAGAAAATTTTTCATCCCTTAATCTTATTACTTCTATTTTGTTCCAAAAGATATTTGGATGCCTCCTTGTGTTTGTATTATATGTAAATGTGTATATGGAATACCATAGTGAAAATAGTGCAAATATACTGGCCCTAATGTGAGAAAAGTTACCTTTTGCATAGGATTGAAGGAGTGTTTGAATAGTAAACCTTCTATTTTTGAATAGATTGAGAACTCCAGTCAGGATATTATCTAATGTAGGGCAAATATATATATATATATATGTGACTGAGTTTCTGATTCTCTTTTGTAAAGCCTGCACACATCATCCATGTTAATGCAATTCCTTTTATAATGAAAGAAGTTTAGAGTTGGTAGGACTTCTATGTTTAGTTTAATAGGAAGTCATATTATTTTGGTTCTAGTAACCAGTATTTAAAATTTTTTGTTAATTGTTCATTGTTTATATTTAAAAAATTTTTTTATTATCATTTGAAGATAGAGGATAGATTAGTATGTATTTTTCCCAATACCTATACTTAGTTTTCCATGTCCAGATCACTAAACTTGTGATATTTAGCAATGTGATGTGAAGAATGTTTAAAAAACCAGTAATTGGTGGCGGTTTATCTGTTGGTATGCTTTCATAGATTACTTTAATATATGGAAATAGCCTTATGCATGATGTAATTAAATTGGTTTCTGAATTTGAAATATTTTTATTGCATGTAATTCTAATCCATTTTGCACATGGAAGGTTTGAATTTGTTTAATTGATATTATAGACATCCTTTCACCCCACAATATCTTTCTACATAGGCTATCAATATTTAGTGTAAAGGTTTGCTGTATATAATTATTGGCGTGTAGTAAGAAATTCTACTCATTACTAAAAGATTAAAAAGTGTCATTTTTGCATAAAGTGACATGTAGGATTTTGAGAGTATGAATTATTTTTTCACTTTTTATTTATTAGTTCTTTTTGGATTTATAAGTGTGTTTCCATGCTGCTTAAAAAAAGGAAAGCCCCCCAAAAAATTATGTGTCCCTTTAAAATATTCTTCATGATTGCATCCTATATATATTGACCATGCACTTGATTTCTCCATATTGAATTCAAACTTAAACTTATATTTTTTTGTATAAGTTTGAAATTTTTTTATTAATTTTGGAATTTATTTTTCGATGTTAGACATGCAGATATATCATCCATATATGCTACAAATTGGAATATTTGCTTTTAATTCTGATATGAATATGTCTGTCAAATCATTTTCTGTTGCTTTGATCAATAGATTGTTGTACATTGTGAATAATAGGGCACTTAATGGTGATCGATGTGACTAGTAGGGCACTTAACGGCAATCCTTGTGGAATTGAACAAAAAGAGTTAAAAGATGGTGAATATTTCCCATTGAGACTAATGTGTGAAGCATACTTGTAATCCAACATATTAGTGAAGTTAGTATTGATGTTTTTATTAGATCAGCGATTAGTAGATCAATTAGTATTATGTCAAATGCAGATTTTATGTCTAGTTTCACTACAACTGGATCATATTTCTCATTAGTTCTGACCGAATCTAATACTGTTTTAAACAGAAATGTTTCTTGACACATTGAAGAACCCTTTTTGGCAAACTGCAATCTTGAGAGTTGTGTTGAATTTTTTTCTTGATCACTGACTGTAATACCTTAATGCCAATTGGACTCATTGATATTGGTCTGTGATTTGTAAGTGTGGATATTTTTTCCTATTTTTTCATGAATGGTACCAGAGAGATTGGATAGTCTTTGAATATTATATGTTTTGTTAAAAAATTTGCTAAATTTGCTAAGTATTTTGAGTAAATTTGCTTAAATGATTATATATAAACAAGGGTATAATTATGTATCCCTGGATGGCATGCTTTTGGTACTATTGCAAGCCTTTCAACAAATTCTTCTGATATAAATTTTATATTATCTACTGGTACTCCCATGAAGTTATGTTTGGGACTAAATTTTAATTCCTTTTGTAATTTTGTTTTAAATTGTGATGATAGTGGTTCAATCATGTTATTTCCTGTAATGATTTCATTATTCATCTTTATTGCTATGGGAACTTGATTTATTGATGCTTGAGTTAATGCCCATCTAATATATTGTCTTGACCAAGGGTAGAGATGATTTAAGTATATTTTCTTTTTTTATATAGATATATATTCTCCTAGTGTTTCAAATGCTGATTGCTATGTTTTTCTCATTGCCATTACATTTTTGCATCCTTCTGCTGTGGTAGAGCTGCATATGATTCTCTTATTAGTGCTATTTGCAAGAGTCAGCACTTTTGATGGTGCTAATTGATTTCTTGTTACACTGTCTACTGTACAAGATATGATATTTACAAATGTTATCCAGGTTTGAACTGGATCCATTTCAATGTCTCTAATTTTGAATAGTAATGTATATATTTCTGAAAATAGATGTTCTTTTGTGTAACCAAGCAGAAGTACTCTAATGGTTTTACTGTTTGTTATTAATGGCTTATGTATAAAGTCATTTTTAAAAGTTAGCAGCATGGTCTGAAAAACGTGTTTATCAATGATAAGTTCATCGTATGGTGCAGTGCTGTTGAGTAAAATACCAGGTCAATCATTGATGAGTATCTTCCATTAGACAGAGTTCTGTGGCAGAAAGCCTTCTGTCATAAATGAAAAAGCCAGTAAGTGTAACCATTTCATTACAAATTTGTTATATATCATGTTGAATTCCCCAATCACTATTATTGGATGGATTAGGATACCATTTTATTTTGAAAGTTTTTTATACTTATTTGGAAATGGCTCCTAATGATCATATCTTAATAGTTCTATATAACTGTTGTATATATTTTTTTTAAAATAACAGTAATTAGTGTAATTACTTAGATAGCAACCATAACACATACCTATCCTGTTTATGAAGTAAGGAAGTAAGTAAATTAATGATAATATTAATAATATAATAAAACTTCTTACTATAACAGTATTCTGAGTAAAAATATGCTAATATAAAATTATACAATATACTTAAACCGTGTATATAGATTGAAGTTTAAGTAAAATATCCTTTACTTAATTCAATAAAGAACTAAGGACTTAAGCATCTCTTTTGTGATAAGACGTGAAAAGCAAAATATATTTTTCAACTAATCAGACATTGCACAGTACCTGTTATAGTCTTTTTTCTGGGTTGGATATATGAACAAAATACAAAGATTTCTGGAATCATAAATCAATTTTTATTTTCTACACTATTTTACAACCCAGATCATAAGCACAGTAGATTATTGCATCAAATTATTTATCATGAACCTTTATATTGCATCTATATAAAATTCTTAACCTCACAAGTTTATATGAATTAATAAATCATAATTATTATTTAGTAAATAATTAAACTCACACACATTATTACCACCATCAGTTAGTCATAAACAATATGGCAAATCCAATTCCAAAAATAAAAAGGGATAATTTGAACAAAAAAGCACAAATATGTCCACATGTATAACATTATAATTCATTATTATGTTTATTTGACATGTTGTGACATTGACATCTAATTTCTTTTATAGCGAACTTTTATTTTTGAAATATTTTAACCCCATGTCTATTCATCTTTCTCCCATGCATTCTATCTTCTGCAATATATTTCTAGTAAAAACAATCAAAAGATTATCTCAAAATCATTAATTACACTTTTGTAAAATGTATTTGTGATAATTTTTATAATGTAAATGATATCTGGCTTTCTTATGAAAGTCATACTGAAGTTCACTGTCAAATAGATCTTGTGTTAAGTATTTATTTTACATCTGGAAATTTCAAGAACATATTGATTAGTTTTATAATTTTTCTATTGTATTTTTAAAATTTTATAGGATATTCTTAAATTATATATATGTAATTAAACTATTCATTCAGTATACTGAATATTTACTAAAGTAAATGGAGGGATTTGAATTTAAGATTTTTAGTCTATATTCATCCTTTACTTCATCTCAAACAATTGATAAGCAGGACTACACACATATGAAAAAGATAAATGATCCCCAATATATGTATTTTATGCAGAACAAGAACTCATCAGTTGGGTCAGATAATAATCTCTCTCACATATATACGACCAGTGCTTGACTTATATTAAGATAACAATTCTTTAAACTTTAATGGACAGACTTCAATCTTCTCACCCCTTCAACAATTCAACCATTCTATTTTATTAAAAAACTAAGATTCCATCATTGGTCTTTCAATTAAATGGATGTTTGAGATTGTTGATTGTAATTGATATTGGAATTGTCTAAGTGTTGACTGGTTTTTAATAATTATATATATATATTTAAATTTAATATTTTTAATGATTAATATAGATGTAGATTAATTAGTAAGTGATATCACTGTTATATATAGAGGTTAAACACACAGCCAAGGTGCATTGATGAGCAGCAATTTTCTGAGCCATGTCTCTGCAAACTGAATGAAAACAATAGCAAATCTGTCTAAGCTACCACTAATTAAAAAAAATCCATTTAGTAATATAGATATTAATTACTTAACGGGATTTCTCATGTATTTTTTAAGAAAAATTTATCTACATTATAACTAGGCAAAGAATCACCTAAAAGTTGGCCTTGCAAATTAAGATAAGATAAAGGAGCAATAATATTTGTCAGACCTACATTTAAACCTAAAGTGTAATCATTTTTAGTTTATATTCTAGCTTTTTATAATAAAAGAATTAAAACATAAAATAAAAAAGATACACTGAATTTTATCAGTTAATTCCATTTTACTATAATGGGTTAATTTCGCGAGTATTAATGTATAATAAGAATTGTGGACTTAATTAGTGAAGTATTGAATAGCTTCACACTCTTAGATCTAACCACTTTAGCTTCACCTATTCATATATAAAAGTAGGTTGAAGTAAAAAGGGTTTCTCTTTTTTCTTCCAAGCGTAAGCTTGTGGCTAAGACCTGTAGAGGTTCCTACCTTCGAATGTTTCAGACGCTTATTCCTAAGGTTACAGCCTTAATAAATATTACTTAATATAATAATGTGCGTTTAATAAAATTTATAATTATAATGGGTTAAATAAAATAAATACTCCCATTCTTTATTGATAACATCACATTATCTAATAATAGTGTTTGTCTTACCAACCTTTAAACCCAAAGTCAAAACATTTTAAATTTATATCCTATATTTAGAAGTAGATCAGTGATAAAACTTTTTTGTCTTTCTCTTTTGAAATTTTAAATATTAAGAAGAGCAAATCTCTACTATTTATTTTAAGCTTTCTTGCAATTCGTATTTTATAATCATATAATTGCTTTCATGATAAATAAACAGGAATAGGTGCGTAATCAATAAGCATAACATAGGATGGACTTCTTTCACAAAAGCCTTTCGGTTGCAGTTCTGAATCTGAAATAATAGAAAATATGTTAGGAACGTGAGTTATGATAACACAGAACCAAAAAATATATTTATATCTAAAACTAAGATCAAAATGTGAACCAAACATCCCATTGTGCTACTTCAAATGAGTCAACATATAAAATCTTATAAAAATAAAACGTCGTACACATTTTTAAAGTGGCAAAATTATTACATTTACTTCTTTATTTTTAATATATGCGGGGTTCGAATTCAGACTTTCACACAACCCACCACTTTCAGTGTCATCTCATATTGCTGACACCACCTGATCACACACATGTTGAAAAGATAAATAATCACCAATATACGTATTTCATGCTAAACCAGCAATCATCAGTTGGTCTAGATTACTATCCTCACACATATATATAATCAGTACTCAGCTTTATATTAAGATAGCCAATCTTTATACTTTAATGGACAGGTTTCAAACTATTCCAACTCACAACTCTTTAGCCTTCCATTTCATTGAAAATCTGATGATGGAATGTTCAAAGCCCTTGTTAGAGATTGTCATCCTACCCATGTTGACATATTAGTCATTCTGACCCCTCATGTACAGGAGAATAATCCATTTATACCTACCTATGCGAGGGATGGGCAGACCTTTTACACACTATTTATATAAGTTGATACATTGTACAGGCTTAAACCTGTATTTATATATGTAATATATGTGGGGTTCGAACTCAGACTTTCACACGACCCACCAATCTCAGTGCCATCTCATATTGCTGACCCACCTGATCACACACATGTTGAAAGGATAAATAATCACCAATATACATATTTCATGCTAAACCAGCAATCATCAGTTGGTCTAGATTACTATCCTCACACATATATATATAATCAGTACTCAGCTTTATATTAAGATAGCCAATCTTTATACTTGAATGGACAGGGCCATTCATTAAAATCAGTATGAGAATAACTGGATGAAAATAAATATTACCGAACTAAAAGAAGTTTACTAAAGTTTTAGTCTTAATTGTTGTCTATAAATCCAAAAGTGAAAAAATTTTACAACTATGAAGCAAAAAAAAAATGGAAAGAAAATTTTTAATGACAGATTTTAAATTATTATCTGAGCATTTAGCATTGGCAATGTTGCAAAAAGACAAAGAAGATGGACCACATATAAACCACACCCTATTATCAATGTCTTCAGCTACTAAATTAAATCAAGATACTCATTTTCCAAACAGAAATATGACTGTAGACAAACATTTGGAGGCAGATGACTGTGCAAACATTATATTCTATCAAAGCCTAAATGATTTAGAATAAAATTTTGGGAAAACTGTAATAGCAATATATCATATGCTTAGAAGTGTGTGTTGAATACTAAAAAAAATAATGATTAATGAGAAATAAATTAAGGTGAAAATATCATCAAAAGATTAGAAAAAAAAAAGTACAAAACCAGGCCACTTATAACATGGGTTAATTATTTACTTTGTGTTCTCTCGGTAAATAGTTGCTTTAAAAGGCAACCATATCATGATACCATAAGCAAATATAAGCAGAATTACCTTCTTGTTTTTCAAATAGATCAATATTCATATTTCAAAAAGGTGTGATACTATCCTAAAAAATTGAACAAACTTTGATATAATGCACCTGTCAGGAAAAATCCCATAGAAATTATATTTGATTATCATAAAGCAACAGATGATATAAAAAATGGCAATTATTTACAGTGCCAAAAGAATAACAATGAGATGGAGTAAGTGTAGTGAATATAGATTATAATGTCTTTAAATTACAATTCTCAAATGATAATAAAAAAGAAAAACTTTATAATGGAGTTGGGAAAGCAATTCAGAAAAATAATATAATCATAGAAACAAAGGAAACAATGAATCTCCACACACATACAAAAAAAAATCTATATTTGTCTTTCAAAAAAAAAGGACAGAAAAAATTAAATAGAGTGTATCAAAAATATAATGTGGATTAAAAGTTTTATGCTTGCTAATATATTTATTTTCTGATCAACAAATTCATTTAATATAATTTCTTAATTATGTACAGAATATAAAATATGAATTTATGAGGTTTAATCATACTGTGCAACAGATCCTGGGTAGTAAGTAATGAAAATACGTTTTGCAGTAGATCAAGGGTTATTAAACTCATTATAAGAAATATAACACCTAGTACAAAACTAAAGAGATAATAACTATAACAAATTCTCATTTAATTCAAAACAAAAAAGTTATAAATCATTTTAAAATAAAGAAGACTACTAAAATAATCTAGATTTAAATACAGAATCTTACGAATAAAATATAATACATTGCTCTAAAAAAACTCGTTAGAATCCAATTATTTATTGATTATTAACCCTTGTCCCCACACTTTGTCTATGGATTTTTTTTCATCATATATCATAATCAAATGTGTGAAGAATTTGAAATCTGATATTTACATATTTAAAGTAAAATATTTTTTTTTACTTTTAGGTGTCTCTACAAAATGTGTAAATAATTTTTACATAAAAAAAATCCAAAATATTTATTTACACTTACACACACCACGATACACACATAAAGATATATATGATTGGACAAAATAAAAAGATCGCTTGTTACACTAACTTTATATTTGTGACGTCATGTAGCAGAAAAATGAAAATGCATGTCAATGTTTATATTTTTTTTAAAAGGAGTCTAAGAAAGAAATAATGAATTAATGTTAGCTTGTGCAATCAAAATTTTAGAATTTATTATGCTTAAAATGATTCAAATGATTTTGCTCAATTAATAAATTATGATGATGGTTAAATTTAATAATATAAATGGAAGAACATATTGACCAAGATAAATAGTAGTGACAAATCGGTGTTTTACTAAAACCAATACGTATTATAAATAAGTTTATACAAAAAAATTATAAAATCACAGCATTTAAACTGCTATAGAGATCAACATGTATGTGAGTATTTAAATATTAATAAAATGTTAATTTCATAAAGAAAAACATTTACAGGCAATTTGTGATTTTAAAGCCGTTACATTCTGATGTTAATGAAATGGTAAGAAAGGGATGGGCAATGATAAAAACTGGAAAATGGATAACAGAAATCACATTATATAGCGACTTTCACAGCCTGAATTATTTAATTCAGTTGTAGTAAGAAGGATTTGTGATTAATCTGTCATTTTTGGTGTTTAGACATTACCATCATTTTATTATAATATTAGAGAAATTGATTCACTTCTAAAGAGTTGGGGATAATTTTCAGCTAATTAACATAACAAAATTCTATGTCAATCATTTCAATGGCACTATTATTGCATTTACCTGCCATTATAATTGTGCAGTTTTATTTAATCAATTTACAAAAAACTAACCAATTCACTTTATTAATTATTGGTCATATTTTTTTCTATTAACTGATGTTTTATGTCTGGTAATATTTCAAAAGACATCTCTCCACTGTATATATTGTATGATGATGCAATAGCCAAGATCAAATGAGAAACTCTTGTCATATGATTATCTTGATCCAATCATTACTCTGCATGAATAATCATATATACTATTTATTTAAACACATTGGAAATTCATGTAATAATATAATAATAATATCAATACAACAACAACAACAACAACAACAACAATAATAATAATAATAATAATAATAATAATAATAATAATAATAATAATAATAATAATAATAATAATAATAATAATTCAATTCTTTATTTAATGTACATATCAACAGCATTTAGCCAATTATAGATTACACAGTGAGGGTTAAATAATATAAATTAGCAAAATAATAATAATAATAGAAGCAAAATTTAAAAAAAAACAACGAAATGAACAAATAAATAAAAACGTAATACACCAAATACAACTAAGGATAATATTTTTATGATGGCTTTAGTGAATTGTTTAAAATCTAAATTAAAAATATCTTTATTGGCAAAATCTCTATTATAACAGTTTACAAATTTTAAGTTCAAAAATTTTCTGAGCAATATTATTATAATGCTGTTTTTTATTTTTATGCTTAATTTAGAAAGCAAGTTACATACAGAAATATTCTGAGAAATTATTTTATGTAGAAATTTAAGATCTCTCGTTTTTCTTCTTAACATTAATTCAGTATACAGATCATTATTTTCATTATTTAATTTTTAAAAAAATGTCAAAAACAGATTGAATTTTTATAATATCTGTTTAAAATATGAAGATTCCATATAACTGAGTCATATTCCAAGATGGGTAGTACAAACTTATAAAAAGTTTGATTTTTG
This sequence comes from Epiperipatus broadwayi, assembly GCA_028023455.1. Classification (NCBI taxonomy): domain Eukaryota; kingdom Metazoa; phylum Onychophora; class Udeonychophora; order Euonychophora; family Peripatidae; genus Epiperipatus; species Epiperipatus broadwayi. The sequence goes on from JAQFVV010012413.1 coordinate 11,842,182, forward strand.
TACATTTATTAAATACTTTTCCATATTTATGAATAGCTCCTATAACTTTAAGAGCTGTGGTGATAGAAAGAGCCATCATTGGAAAATATTATTTCTAGATCTCATTGATGATGATGATGATGATGATGATAATAATAATAATAATAATAATAATAATACATAGCTACTATAGATTTTTCAATTTTTTTTGTAAAACTTAAAAAATGTTCTCAGAAAAATGATAGTTGTCTGGGATAGTCCAAGTGGTGGAATTTTATTTTTCATTAAGATCATTATGATTATCTATGATTGCTAAATATTTGATAGTACACTTTATTTAATAAATTAAGTAAATTTATCTTTTAAAGATAAGTTGTTGAGGCTCTCTAGGGTATTTTTATATGTACTATATTTTTTATTAACTACCACTGACATTCTTATGCTTTAAAAATGGCCTTATTTTACCGAGCAAATAAATTGATAAAAATTTATTTAAAATGTATTTTGAATACATCTTGAAAAGTTAAATTTACTTAATTAAATAAATAAAGCTACTATCAAATATTTAGCAATCATAAATAATCATAAGTAATGAAGACTAAATTTCTATCCCACATAAAGTTTAATTAAATATAATAGTTCTAGGCTATAGTAATACAGATAGATGTTTTCAGACACTTCATCCAAATATTTTAAATAGACATTTCAATAGCTTCTAGCATTGTCATAAAAGAAGGCTGAGTACTTCTAATGAATAAAGATTTACTCTACCAGATTATGTCATGGTAGAGTGGGTGAGTTGGGAATTTAAACACCATGGATCACACCCAACTCGAGAGAGTGCTTAAATGTCTTATAAACTACTGAACTAGCTAAGAAAGGATGAACTTCCACGAGTGTCAATAATGACTAATGGTTAATATTAAGATAAATTTTAATATAGATCCCTTAAAGCATTTAACTAATAACATATATTCAATTATTTACATTATAAAGGTCCGAAGGCATAAACAAATAATTAAAATCAATACGATCTTTAAGTGTCCTAGCTGACTGTTCTCATGTTCGGAAGTCAGCTCTCCACACTTGAAGTCACTGTGCCATGGGAAACAATCTGCTTCAATATATATATATCTCCGTTCCCACACATGTCTCTGATCCCTGCAAATGATTGGTTAGTCCTCTGCCTATCCGATCAGGTGATTCTTTCTTTGCATGTTCTATTGTAGATTGTCGTTATCTTAAAATTGAATCTAAGTCGAATTCTTTAATTTGTTTTATTTGAATAACGACTTATTCTACTCTTATTGATTAGTCTATTGTTTATTTTAGAAATTAATCTTTTTCTAAAATAATCAAGATAAGAGTCATAGATCACACGACCCAATTCTCTTAAGCTTGTAAGATATAAACAATGAGCATTGCCAATTGCTCAACAAACTTTGTGATAAATGCTTAGCCAGAGAAAGCATTTAAAATATCTCTGTCAGGACCCCCCCCCCCAACCTCTGATCATAGTTTTGTGCTTTGGCGCTTCCCAGAGAGGCTTTAGGGTAGCTTCAGACACTAGATCTAAAAATACCAACCCAAAGCCAGCATTTATCTAAAAGTTATTTATTGAATGGAAAATCTGAAATTTTCAGACACCTACATGTCTTCAAACCTTAAAAGACTATAATTTTTAATTTCTGTTTTAAAAGAATAAATCTTAATAAATATTATTACTTTTCTCTCTACAAGTTTTTACAATTATATATATGTATGTGCATTTAAACATATACATATCACCATTCATTTAATTTAATAATAAATATTTTATCCATTTGAACCTTTACAAACTATATATATGCATTATATTAAAATATTATTAAACCAATTAAAAGCAATTTGTCTTTTTAGCTCAGGAAATTGTTTGGTTTCTAATCATTTTATTTACAATGTTTAGTTAAATTTTAATTACAGACAGATTGTTTTAAAGCATTGCTTACATTTTAATTATAGACATATTGCTTAATTTTTTACTATTTTAGTTTTTTTATTAGTTAAATCAACGTCTTTATATCATTTGTGTGTTTAATAATTATTTTAATTTAAAAATTTAAAGTAATTATCATTTCTCAAGCACCTTTTTCTTTTCTCTCAATTTATTTCCAGATGAAATACAAACAATAAATTCAATTATTTTCATCTTTAACTATTTTTTTTTTTTAAAAAGCACTTTATTATTATATATATAATGACATTTCTAAAAATGAATTTAAAATGCTTATTATTGATGATACAGAATTGCATTCTTCAGCTATTTTAAAAATTGATTCAAGATTTTATTATAGGTAAAACGAAAATTTATATATAAAAAATGGTAATTAAACTTTAAAACATCATTAATTGGATTTACATTAATTACATAAGTTAGATCTTCTATCAAGCAATTTTAGATTTATTTCATTATATCCAAGAGAATACTTATCTTTTAAATATACCAGCCTAGCGGCTCAATAAAGAAACTTCACCAATCGAATTTACATATTTTTAATTTTTTCAGGAGTTAATACGCGAATTAACAAATATGAAATAGTATCAATTTGGGTATACAACAAAAATTTGTTTATAAGTTTATATTGCCTGCACCAATAAAGTAACGATTATACTATGACTGTTTTGTTTTTTTTTAAAAAAGGCTTAATAAAGTTTTTGTTTGAAGTGAATTCAAAGAAATACATTATTAAATCCAAATGGCATTCTAACATTTTTTGTTTAAACATTTTTTTTATTTTATAATTTACTTTGTGAAGTGAATATATATTTATAGATAAAAATATTATGTTTTGAAGTACTTTATTATCAGTTTTCATTAATTAGTGATTAATTCAATATTAATTGCAACATAATATCATAAAAGACTCACTCCAATTGATGGAAAGTCAAATATAAGATATAATATGAAATAGAAATTCATATAACCCTACACTACTAGTCAAAAAATTTTTTACTAAAATTCTTACACAACTATTGTTTCGTCTATTAAGAAATAGATCTTCTCAAGCGAAATTCATATATACAAAACAAAATAGTCTTCCCATCATTCACTTCAACAACCAACTTTCTTTAACATCAATGGATATCTCCATGAGATTAATGACCTCAGATTCAAAGCTTTTATCCTCAAAGTTTCTTCTACTCTTTTTTTCAATTAATATTTTTTATAAAAGATAATCTGCACATTGTCAAATAATATTTTATGACCTGTATTCAGTTCATGAATATATAAAGCTGAGTTTTTATATCTATTTTTAACTTTACTCTTAAGAACTTTAACTCTTTCATTAAGATTCAATTTGCTCTGACCTATAAAAATTGTATGACAATTGTAAAGTATCTTATAAACTACTCCAGGAATAGATTAATAATCAGTTGATTGTTTGAACTATTTGGTAATGAATTTAAACCTAGGCCTTTCTTCGATGCCACTTTCATATCACGTAATAATATATATTATGTTAAGGAAATGATAATAATAATAAACTACATTAATGATGATCAAATATTAATTTTCTATTGTACTACCCTATTTCCTAATTATATTTCCTAATTTTGGGAAAATAAACATAAATTTAAACATAGTTAGATTTTATAGGATAACTATCATACTTTTTAAGGATTACTTTTTCTGCATTCATTTACTTATATTTTTTCTTCAAAAATCATAAAGTCTTTTATTCTTAATACAAAAAGTATGTCATAACTGAACCAGTGATATTAGGATTATTCCAAGTTCTTAGGTAGTTGCAATAATAAAAGGAAAATAAGACACTTTACTTGGGATGACATATCATAAGCTTGAAGTATTAATTTTCAAAAGACCTTGTGGAATAATATTTTAGGCATCCATGTGTCATTTCAATTATTTGGCAGTTCAGTCCAGGACAGGTGAGTCATAAAATATTTTACCTCCTGAAGATGCTTAAGACTTTTCCTTGAAGATAAATGGTGCATAACATAGCTAATCTAGCTAATTATTTAATAATCATCAGAAATCAAATATTCAGCTTTTTTTAACTAGAAGCTACAGTTTTGGAGTTAAGCTAGGCTGGTAAAATATGATGGTTTGTGGGGTCTTTATTCATAGTATGTATGTAGAGAAGAAGGTCATATAAGTCCATGGTTACTTCTGTTTTGTTTTGTTATGGAACTTAATCTTTTATTTTTTCAATTCTTATAAATAGAATGAATACAATTAAAGTAAGTCTAACAAAATCTATATATTAAATTACAGCTAACTTTATTACTTATGTTAACATAAGAAATAATGAACAAGGCATGAAGAGATGGTGATCATGTAATAAGAAATAATGTCTTTATTTTTGATTGTCTCTTTATAACTTTAACAGTTAATGAGAATGCTCAATTATATTTTGATATAAATCAATTATTGAAGAATCAAGCAAGATTTTAATACATCCCATTGTATGTTTTTTTTTTGTTTTTGAATTACAACCAATGAACAAAAGCATCAGTGCTTTCACTGTACTAATTCAGCTGACAATTTTCTCTATAATAAACTTTAATCTTCAGCAATTTCCAACAAGTTGTTCTATCACAAATGAACCAGTTCATGTCAATGTTGATTCTCTCTATAATATATAAATTTTGACTAGTAGAATTATGAATCTTGAAACTGAAGTATAAAAGTGTCTAATTCAAAATACAACAGCATTATGCAGTTTAGTTCTTCCACTAGGGAGCATACATATAAAGAGTGGCATGTGGAACTTATCAATGGCACTCTGACTGAATAGACAATAAAAAATAGTTTAATTACAGTGTGTGCATTTGCACCATCTGTATCCATACTAAATTCTAGAGCTAGTGTAAAGTAACAGTCTGACATGCTAATAATGACATTGTAGGTGTTTGATTTTAAACAAATATATTGTAAATTGTGTTGCATTGTAACTTTCCTAATGTTTGGATCTTGTTGCATGTGTGTGTGAATTTTATTTGAGAAATAAAATGATTCCCACATAAATTAAAGTTTAATAATTATATCAAATCTTACTTCCATTGTTAGCAAAATTACATATTTAAAATTGAATGCAACAATATCTGCTACCTCTTATTTTTGTAAAGATTTCCTATCAATTGGTAGACTTGCCATTGCTGTGTTTTTTTAAATTTTAATGTAGTTAATATTTCTTTTCTTGTCAAGCGTTGTTAGCCAAGAAGTCAGTGCAGCTGCCTTGCGAGCAAGCAGTTGGTTGCAGACGGTTGTTGCGGGTTCGCCTCCCAGCCGATGCTATGACATATGGAAAAAAAATATTTCTTTTCTTTCTGACAGGAATTGCACTTCTTAACAGAAGCACTTTTTTATAAATATATTTTTATATACATGTATATAACTTTGCCGTTCTATGATTAGAATGGCATGTGTTTGTGATGAGTGCTTTTTGTTTCAGAGATCAAACATGCTTGTCTAATTGTGTCTAATAGATAAATACTTATTTTTTCAATTCATTTTATAATAATCTTCTGAAAAACTAAAGAAAACAACTAGTTTGTCAACTATTACCAAACTTTATTTTAATTATTACAGTTTTCTTAGATACACAATTGCTATAAATGAATTTTAAACATGTCTACTTAATAAATAAATCACAAACTAATATATTTTTTAAAAATCAGATTTCATTAATATGGGTTTTAAAATATAAAACTCAAATATTTTTAAAAAAGCAAGACAAAATTATATTAAGTTTTTACCAGATCAATGTTTCAATTCTCTACATTCTCTGGTAGCATCTCAATGTAATGTATAAACCTTTCCTTATTTATATGTACCAAAATTAATGTTCTATTAGATTTTATACCATAAAATAGAAAGCAATATTTTTAAATATTAAGTTATTAAATTTTACAATACAGACTTGAAAAAAGCTACAAATTATTGTCTCAAACATAAATTAGTCATAAGTAATAATGAACTATACAATAGACCAAATATGGTAATATTAAACTATTATTATATATAACCATATTACCGCTTAATAAATTATAAATTACACCATTAATAAATTCATACATAACAAATATTTATAAACATTGGCATATATTAAAATAACTAATTGTTTAGGTTGTTATTAGAGTATTTTGTAGTCAGTTGATGAATGATGTTTATAAACTATAAATTAAATATTCTAAAGATGCCAATTGCTTAGTTATTTTGGCATGATGTCAAAGTTGTTAAGAGTTTGCTATATGGAATTTATTGGCTGATATAGTTTAAACTTTATTAAATGATAATTTGCTTATATATATATAGTGGTTTGTGTAGAATTTCTTTTTTCTCTTCAAATAATATAAATGATATGATAAATAACTCCAAAGCCAAGATTTCTAAGTTTGAATTAAGTTCTGTTATATATATATATGTTGGAATGTGATTGTGGAATAAAATATATAGGGGAATCCAAATGTACATTACAAAAACGATATAATGATCATAAGACATTATATAAACATGTACAGAAAGAAAATATATCTTCAGTAAATATGAATACTCCATCAATTATATTTGATCATAATAAAACATGTAATTATGGTTTTAAATTTAATAATAGAGATATAAAAATTATTCAAATTGAAAGGTGTAGTGAAAAACGTAAAATTAAAGAGGCAATGATGATATCTAGGAATAGAGGTGGTTCAATGAATAAACAATCAGCTAATATAAAGATAACAGAATTGTGGGAAATTTGAATAGATTGAATGATGGGTAATGTAAGTTTTTATTTTTTGTACGTTTGTATTAACAGTTGATAAAGATTGTCAGTGAAACAATTGAAAGTACTTCTGGTAAAGAATATATTATTTAATTTTGAATACTGTGTTAAATATATTTGTTTGAATTATTATTATATAATTTAAAAATACAGACATTTAATGGTTGATATATATATATATATTATAACGATCAGGGAGAATAGGAGACTTAATGTATCTCCACTACAGGACACTAATAGGCATTTGAACCTAGAAAATGTATATAGTAGGCAGATATGTAAGTTTAAAAAAAATTATTTTATATATTTTGATTCCGACCGTTAGCCCATTGTCACTAGCTCAGTGGAGACACAGAGATAATAAAATATATCTTTAATTTATATCTTAAATATATAAAAAAAATAAAAGCCACTGCCAGTAATTATCCCACAAACAATATTTATTTACACACATATATAATCATTTAAATTTGAGGAATAATATTTATTATTTTAGATTTTAATATTAACACTCAATTTAAATTATTATTTTAAAATTTTAAGATTGTCCGTACAAATGAATTTAATTTTTTTTTTATTAAGATTATCAAGTATAAATAGACTACATAGATTGTATTTGAAAATAAAATATTCTATTCCTTATTTAACCTTAGGCCAAAAGTTCGCAGTCAAACTGGCGTCAATCCATCTGATACATTGATGTATTCAATGTAGCATGAAATACGACAGCACAAATAGATATACCACACCATCAGGAATGTACATCTGAACAGCATGGTTAGAGAAGACATTGACTCTTGTCCAATACAGGAATGTTACAATCTGTATGGCAAGAAGAACAATAAAAAAAACTCCATAGGAAGGGATGGTGTTTTTCCATCTTACTATTTCCTTCCATAGGCAAAAAGAGGTATGTGGTGTATAAAGAAGATCCTGCATGTAGTGAACCTCATACTACATCTACTAATTACACCAATATATCCAATCCATTGACCCAATTTAACTACGAAACAAATAACCTAAGATTATCCTCCCCTAATTAATTAATATAACTTTACAAATATATATAGCCATTCATGCCAGACTTAAATTTAACAATTATATAAATTTGAACAGATGGATTTATAAAAGTTTGTTGTTTAATGTTGAGTATTGATCGACAACATAAATTACATGCTCAAAAACATTTCAACATAAACATTAATAATCAAAACATAAAGTCATTGATGTAATTGCAGAGGGAATTCACTAGAAACCCAATGGCATTTATCATAAGATGCCGCATTGACACCAATAACTAAAAAGACATCCAAATAAATACATTTTTAGATATTCAATGTAAGATATCATTATTTACCGAATGTCTATATATTTTAATCATATATGAAAACAAAAACATTATTAAACATGAATGAATCTATGCAAGCATCTATGCCCAACTTAAATTTAATGCATTTAAAATTTAAACAATAAATATTAATACAAATAAAAAATAATAAAATGGAAATGATTTTTTTTTAGCAAATAAATATGTAAAAATTAAACATTTATAATTAATTTGAAACATAAGCCAGATAAAAGTTTCTTTTTAAAATTTAGATTAGCTGATCAAATCTTTAAAGTTCTTAATTACTTTTAGTAAAAAATTTTCTGTTTATATCTTACAGTAGAAAAGTCCGATTCTTGGTGCTAATTCCTGTGATGTCCCCATTGGAAGACCGGTCTGATGTTCTGCAGGTGGCCTTAGCTGGTTCCATTTTGGTATCACAGTCATTTCATTTTTTTAAAATAGAGAGAGAGGGTGATATGTGCATCCTATCACACCTCTCAAAAACAATCAAGTTGGAACTCAGGAACTGTCCTTAATTTCAATATATTTTCTTTTATAATCATCCTCTGGATTCAACGAACAAAATGTCACTAATCCATCATCTTTATTAGGGTCCAAGCTGAGGCTTGGTGCTTCCAGTGGTCAAGCTAATTCTTTTTATTCTCTTATCTATATCTTTCCTCTGACTTTTTAATTATATAAAAGCCCCAAGGGCTAGTTGCTTTTCAATTAATTTATAAAACAATCATTTCCATTTACAAAATATCTTATCTTTTTCTTATACTTTTTTCTAAAAAAGTACATTCAAATACCTTTTTTTTTATTATTTAAAAAGAAATAATTTTTAAAGTTTTGCATCTGTGCATATATATATATATATATATATATATATATATATATATATATATATTGTGCCCTTTTGTATGGGTCACCATTTAAGTTTTGTGCTAATCTAGTAGAAAATTTTAAATTTAAGAAGTGTTTTAAAAATGTGATGTTGACTTTGCTTGTGATAATGTTACCATAAGTTTAATTAAAGCAATCTATGAGTGTTTGATATATGAATTGTGTTGATATTGAGAAAATATTTAAAATGATGATGATTATGATGTAATACTGCATTAATAAATTTAATAACAAATGTTTGAAGCTAAAGTGATTAAAAGACAAGTTAAAATTAGACAAAGATATTTATTTAGTTTAAAATATATGTTAAAAGTAAATAGAAATATTTTAAATTATAAGTATTTAAATTGAGATTAATATTTGATTTTAATCATATCAAATAATTATTTTAAAAACTGATATAATATCTTATTTATTTTTAAAAAATAAATATTTATTTTAAAAAAAAGCAATTGTTAAGTTATTTTTAGATTATGGGAAGCGTTTCTTGTATTGTAAAAAACAGATGTTAATTAGAGATATACACACACATGCTTGGAAGCTTTCTCATAAAGTTGCAAAACTATTTTAAAATTATGTTGTGAAATTTATAAATAATACGTGAGTTATCACGAGATAAAAATAAAGATATTAATGTAAAATATTAAATCTGATTTTTAAAAATATTACGTTAGAAATATAACGTATTTAAAAGATTTGATTTATTTTAAATGATCTTATAAGGGTTAAGATTTAAACAAAGGGTACAATATATATATATTGTGCCATTACAATTTAGTCAGTAGCTAAATTTGTAGTAATGAGCATAAAGGAAAATGTAAAACAAAAATCATCATCAATTTTCATAAAAAAATGAAGCTGTAGGCCATCCAAGTTTAAACCCTACAAGATCCAGTTTTAAAAACTTGAGACAGAAAGAAAGTGGGACAGCAGTTATATTTGTTAATTGTTTGTGTGTTGATAGAAAACTCAAAAAGAGTAGTACACACATTTAATAGTTAATTTTTTTGTTAAAAAGTAAAGGAATAATGCATATGTATAGGCAGCGTGTGTTATAAAAGCTATTTAGTTAGTCACTTTTGAATTACACATATTAACTTTTTTTAAAACTAACCTACACTTGCTAAATTTTAATATCTTATTCTATACTTCTATTTTTGCTTTTCTATAATTGTAAATTGGATTTAAAAGCTAAGGATTTCATTTTAAATATTAGGGTTATAATTACTAAGCAAGCAATTACATTATTTTAATGTCAGTTTATAAATAATTTGAATGAGTGTGTGTGTACATTGCATACATAAACTACACTTTTATTTATTAAATATTGAAAGAAAAAGAAGAAAATCTGTTGAATTATTTTTTTTTACTCAACAATTTTGTATTATAAGGGTTGTTTTTTTGTTAAAACTTAGAGACGATGTGAGAAGTCTAATTTTAAAAATGTCTCATCTTAAGATCAAAAGAAAGAAGCTCAAATTTGAGATGTTACATAGGTATAAAAAAGGATTAAGACTATTTTTTCCATCAAGACAAAAGTTTGTCTGAAAACCAGGTGTATGATTTTTTTTAAATGTTCCTGAAAGAGATTGCACTCTCCAGCTAAAAACAAATTGGTCAAAAATAGAAATAAAAATCGGATATAAAAGCAGTCTGGAAAATCAGTTAATATTATAGAGACTTTTAAAAATATTGAAACTAAAAAGAACAAGCATTTTTAACTCTACAAAAATCTCAATCAGGGATTTTTTTATTTATTATTAAATTTATTTTTGAGGATTGAAGATATAAGAATGGCGGGGTAAGAAAATTAATATATGTCTCATCGATTGACCAGATCATCCAGCCAGTGTATCATTTAAAAAAAAAGATGACTTGTCTGAAAAATAATATTCTACACCTTTCAACTGACTGAGAGAAATAAGATGTTTTTAAATAGAAAGAGAAAAACATTCACCTGCATATGGAGGTGATCAGGAAAAATGAGTAATCTACTGATAAATATTAAATCATCAAATCCAATTAATTGTTCCAGTAACTGAGTTTAAACCCAAGAAAAATTATAAACGTGAAAACAACTGCTGTACTTCATCCACTAAAGGAATCATGCTTAACAGTAAGAGAGGAAAAGTTCATATAATGATTTCCAAATTGTCCACTAAAGCAAAGAACCTCAATAGAATCATCATCATCAAATAATTATACACCTCAAGAAAGATTGTTCCAAAGAAAACAGAAATGGTAAATGCAAAAATATAGACATTAAACAAGAAAATTTGACTCATTGGAAGTCCTACAAAGAATAGAACTGGTAGTATAAATTTTATATATATATTTTCTTTATAATATCAGAGACTTAGTAAAATTTTAGCAACAGAGTGGTATAATTTTGTTTAAAGAACTTTTAAAACAAGATCAATTGAAACCAAGAATTTCTTAATAACGATTTTAGATGTACTAAAATTCTGATTATCTATTAACCTAAAGTTATGAAATGTTATTAATATGTAAAAAAATTTTTTTTATTATTTTGTTTTAAATAATATTTTTGTTATTATGGGGATAAAACATGCACATACATAATATAATAATACTTGTTGCATATATGTAATGGTGTGTGAATGTAAAGAAAGAAAAATAGGCGGTATTAGAAATATTAGATTGTGTTTTAAGTTAAAGTATAGCATTTCAGAGGGTAGAAGGGAGGGGGAGAAAAATAATTTAAAACTTGTTCTGGAAATCTTGCTCTTTCACTTCTACTAACATTTTTTTTATCATTCTACTTTACCTGTTAGATTATAAAAGTATGTGTGTGAAAAACAAAGAAAAAAAAGAGTGAATATTTTTTTTTCTTATGAAATATTTTCTTGTGAATCCAAAACGTTAGCAAACTTAGTATCCAAATTTATGTACATATTTTTGATGGGAAAGGGGGAAAAATTCAAAATTAACATTATGATTACCAGATAATCAATTATTGTTCTCATTATTATTTCATATAAAATTTTGGTTTTATCTTTAAATTATTTGTAGATTTTCATAATAAATTAATAAATGTTAAATTGTTTTATTAAACAAGGCATATGTATTTTATTGATAATAGTCTTTATTCATTGTGATCATTCATCATCAATGGTTGATATTGATTATTTAAGATTTAATTAGATATACTAAATTTAAGCAATAATTATGTATTTCTTTATAAAAATTAGGTTTTATGATTAGGCTTAGTCCTAAAGCTGTGGTTGAAACCATTATCGTTATCATTTATCATCATCGTCATCATCACATTTTAATTAATGGGATAGATAAATGTTTAAAGGCCATAAATAAATATTGATTTCATAGTATTTAGTGATTTCTTAGTATTATTATAAGCACCATCCCATTATCTATTTCATGCAAGGATGAGTGAATTGCCATCCTAAATTAATAATATAATCTGAGCTAGTAAAACGTATACAAAAATATTGAAACACATTTATTATGTTAAGATCTAAGAAATGATTTCTGTCTAATTAATTTTATATATTCCACTTTAGTTTAAAGATGTTTTATGTTACCTAGGTGTTTACTTAAATATTAGTGCATACAGTGCTATGGGTCTAAAATCAAAATCATACATTTTGTAAGAAATAAAGTACCAAAAGGGGATTCAAACCTGGTACATGTGAAAAAGTTATAAATATAACTTTGTCTAGGTCCAGCTAACCTAGTGGCACCCTGATAGACCCTATTCACTTGTTGTTCACTTAGATATGCACTTGAGATCCAACCAAGAAATGAAAGTGGATAAAATGTACTGTCTGTATACCTGAGAAGATATTTTATTGAGTTACTAGTGTACTCACCTCACTTGATTTCCATATACCTGAGTTATAATAGTTTGTTCTGAATAATAATTGCTTATAGTTTGATCTACTTGTTTATTGAGGATACAATGCCTGCCTAACCAGGGTTTGAAATAGGTCAGACACCTTAAATGACTAGTCTACAGGCATTATTGTTTATAATTATTGATACTGAAAAATCTAATTATAGAAGTATGTTTCATTTAATCCAATGAGCCTTAATATGATTGAACTCTTCATCTGAGCATTTGTTTAATAGCTTATGCTCAGCAAGTTACATATTTTAATTCTTTTCTTTTTGATATAAAATAAAAGCAACAATTTTCTTTTGTTTATTAAGTTATAATATTTGACATTTTAATATAATTCTAAATTTGGATCTTATTGATCTTTTAATTATGTTACAATTGACATTGATCACTTTATTTAAGTTACAATGGATGCCCAACTGGGGCTATGATATGTCACCATATACCTGAAAAAGGGAGTCCATAGAATGATGGGAGATGTGTGGTTAAAAATAGAGAAATTTTTTTAGTAAAAATTTTTTTTTTCCAGTGGAAATTTTTTTTTTTTTACTTACAAAATTGTCTTAGCCATACAGACCTATTTTGGATTTGTGTGATGATGTTTAATATGATTTAATTTTTTATTGATGATGATAAAATGGGTACAGCCATAAAACAGTTTAGTTTTTTTTTTCTCAATTTTGAAAATAGGTGTATATCATAATTTAAGACAGTGATGAAATAATTTTTTGAATATTTTTTTTTATAGTCATAGTGATGAATTATGGGATAGTAGTCTCATGTGTGTTTGGGGTGTTCATTTTGTAAAAAGTCTATGATTTTGGAGGTTGGATTGGATATTTGATCATTGGAGTTTGGTTGGTTAGATTCAGTTTTGATGATGAGTGGAGAGTTTTGTCATTGCCTTGAGAATGCTATGTATTTGTGTAACCCATGAATGATCAAACCCATTCACTGCTCCAACCCAATTTATAAGTTATCTTTATTTTATCATGAAGCAGTTAACAGCAGTCCTGCCATGATATCAGCCTATAAGTCTCCAAGAGAGAGAGCAAGGCTTAGTTTTCTGTAATTTATAATAAGCAGAGCATTCTTTGATACTTGCCACGTAAGACTCCAAGAGAGAGAGCAAGGCATAGTTTATCTATTTTAACCCCTAAGACTTAATACTTCTTTTATTGCAACAGAGTTTGCATTATTCAATCAAGGGTTGTGGTAGTTAATAGTGATTGAATTGGGATGATCTTCTGAGTGCTCATGATGCATTGTGTGATTATAGTGCTGTGACTGAATTCTTTTATTTATCTCATGATTGTAAACTGCTAGTCATTCAGTGGACTGTCAATATCTGTCAGATCTCTAGGGGAATAGATGGATATATAATTTAGGCTATTACAGACAGACATGCACTATATATATTATTGTTGAGTGATTCATCAAATAAGGATATTAAATAATTTTTTTTGTATTTGTAATGCATGATAAGGTGAAAAGCACATCAGTCAGTTAGTCAAAGATAGGTGTCAGACAAGGAAAGGATGTGTAGGTTTTTGGTGGTCAGGGAGGCACAGATGGGATATATATTGAATATATTGAAGAGTTTGATAAAATGAATAAAGGTGAAATAGAGGTGATGGAAGAGATGATATTGCATTTAATCCAAAGTTTCGAACAAAGGATATGTCAATCTATAAAGAAAATTACAAAAAGTATAATAGAAGATAGTCAAAGATTAGAAGATAATGCTGAAACCTTTTTAGAAGATAGAGCAGGAGAGGTGTGTGAATATGTTAGAATTGTAAAACAGGAAGGTAGGCAGAGCTTACAAGTGTTAAAAGATAAGACAGATATCCAGACCACTGAGAATAAAGACAGTACATGAGGTGATGTCCAGAGAGCAGATTGTGATAGATCATGAAATGAAGAGAAGGATAAGGGAGTTGGAGGAAAAACTCCACATACCAAATAATGTGATTAAATTAAAAGAGGCAATAGGGGAAATGAAACCAGATATTTTAGAAAGAGAACAAAAGTTTCAACAGTCTGTAGTTCTCAATCTATTAACCAACCAGCATGTGTGGTTTCAAAAATCTATAATCTTAAATAGATTAAAGATATCTTATATATGGTATAGAGAATCCATAACTCTGAAAAATTTAAATATCCAGTGTGTATTGTACAGAGAATCAATCTCTCTGAAAAATTCAACTGCTCTGGAAAAGTCAAAAATAAATTATATTTGGTACAGAGAGTCAATCTTTCTAGAAAATTTAAAAATAAATTATACAGGGCCCAGAAAATCAACCTCTCTGGAAGATGTAAGGATGAATTATATATGGTACAGAGAGTCAGTCTTTCTGGAAAGTTTTCAAATAAAGTATGTATGGTATAGAGTCAATCTCTCTGAAAAACTTCAAGGCATATTATGTATGGTACCAAGACTCCATATTTATAAATGGAGTCTGTAATAGGAGGTTAAATAAAATAAATTCTCCGGATATGTTTTATAAATATCCAGTCAAGATAAAAAATGGAAATATTAAAAATGGACTGGATGTACATGTGCAGTTTTATGCAGACCACAATGTGATTTACAAAAGGGAAAAACCCAGAGTAAAACTCAAGAGCTGAATTATTTGGAGTGGTCCTGATATAATAATCTATTATGTTAACAACCCCACAAAAAACAATTTAAAAAGTTTCTGCATTTGTACGAAGGGCCATTCTAAATTACCAAGAAAATAGGAGAGAATGCCTTTATGATTGCTGCACTTGATGGGAATAAGGAAACCTATAATGCTAGGAATTTGATCCCTTATCCTTCAGCACAGTAGCTTGGCAAAGATCTTCAAATAAATTATATTTAAGTTTTCTAACGAAAAGGGGATTTGGTAGGAATCTAGATGATGTTTACAAGTAATTATTTTTTTATTAGTAGTGTGTTTATTATTATTAGTGTTATTTTATTAGTTATAATTGTCTTATTAGATATAGTTAAAACAAAGGTGCTGATGATTTTATTTGAAGGGGGGGATGTTGTGCCATTACAATTTAGCCAATAGCTAAATTTGTAGTAATGTACATAAAGGAAAATGTAAAACAAAAATCATCATCACATTTTCATAAAAAAATGAAGCTGTAGGGCATCCGAGTTTAAACCCTACAAGATCCAGTTTTAAAAGCTTGAGACAGAAAGAGAGTGGGACAGCAGTTATATTTTTTAATTGTTTGTGTGTTGATAGAAAACTCAAAAAGAGTAGTACACACATTTAATAGTTAATTTTTTTGCTAAAAAGTAAAGGAATAACACATATGTATAGGCAGTGTGTGTTTTAGTCACTTTTAAATTACACATATTAACTTTTTTTTAAACTAACCTACACTTGCTAAATTTTAATATCTTATTCTATACTTCTATTTTTGCTTTTCTATAATTGTAATTTGGATTTAAAAGCTAAGGATTTAATTTTAAATATTAGGGTTATAATTACTAAGCTAGCAATTAGATTATTTTAATGTCAGTTTATAAATAATTTGAATGAGTGTGTGTGTGTGTACATTGCATACATAAACTACATTTTTATTTATTAAATATTGAAAGAAAAAAAAAGAAAATGTGTTGAATTATTTTCTTTTACTCAACAATTTTGTATTATAAGGATTGGTTTTCTGTTAAAACTTAGAGATGATGTGAGAAGTCTAATTTTAAAAATGTCTCATCTTAAGATCAAAAGAAAGAAGCTCAAATTTGAGATGTTACATAGGTGTAAAAAGGATTAAGACTATTTTTTCCATCAAGACAAAAGTTTGTCTGAAAACCAGGTGTATGATTTTTTTTAAATGTTCCTGAAAGAGATTGCACTCTCCAGCTAAAAATGAATTGGACAAAAATAGAAATAAAAATCGGATATAAAAGCAGTCTGGAAAATCTGTTAATATTATAGAGACTTTTAAGAATATTGAAACTAAAAAGGACAAGTGTTTTTAACTCTACAAAAATCTCAATCAGGGATTTTTTTTTATTATTAAATTTTTTTTTTTGAGGATTGAAGATATAAGAATGGCGGGGTAAGAAAATTAATATATGTCTCGTCAGTTGACCAGACCATCCAGCCAGTGCATCATATAAAAAAAGATGTCTTGTCTGAAAAATAATATTCTACACCTTTCAACTGACTGAGAGAAATAAGATGTTTTTAAATAGAAAGAGGAAAACATTCACCTGCATTTGGAGGCGATCAGGAAAAAAGAGTAATCTACTGATAAATATTAAATCATCAAGTCCAATTAATTGTTCCAGTAACTGAGTTTAAACCCAAGAAAAATTATAAATGTGAAAACAATTGCTGTAGTTCATCCATTAAAGGAATCATGCTTAACAGGAAGAGAGGAAAAGTTCATATAATGATTTCCAAATTGTCCACTAAAGTAAAGAACCTCAATAGGATCATCATCATCAAATAATTATACACCTCAAGAAAAAGATTGTTCCAAAAAAATGGAAATGGTAAATTCAAAAATATAGACATTAAACAAGAAAATTTGACTCATTGGAAGTTCTACAAAGAATAGAACTGGTAGTATAAATTTTTTATATATATTTTCTTTATAATATCAGAGACTTAGTAAAATTTTAGCAGCAGAGTGGTATAATTTTGTTTAACCCTTTTAACGATTATTATATAATTGGCTGAATGAGTTAAAAATCAACACTTTTAATTGGCCAACTCACAACTTTAACAAAATCAATTGTTAAAATAGATTCACTTTTAATAATATAAATACGTTAGTTTCATCTGTAAAAAGTATATTAATAATTTGTCAGATTATGAAAGTAAACGGAAGTCTTTTCAAAAATAAAATTTGATTTATAATTTAAAAAATATTCAATTGCGGTGAAATTAAAAGTAACTGCTATTTGACCAACCAAAAAGATTTCTGATGTAATAATTTTTTTTTCACTTTTATGTTACGATAAATATGTAGCACTAAATAAATAATTCTTGGTAACATCTTAACTATTTTTCTAAAATAATTTAATTTTTAGTATTATTTTATCAATAACAATTTGTAATTCAATTCAAATATTGTTTAAAATGTTGTAAACATTCGTTTATCATTTTCAAAATAAAACACAAAACGAACATAACTTTTTACTTTTTGACAGCCATTTTCCTTTCCAACAGAAGTTTGTCAGCCAATAAGATTCAAGAAAAGGTGGTGAGAAGGTGGTGCTTTGGTTTTGTTTGACATATATGGTCATTTTTATTAATTTTTTACTTGTAAAATAATTCTGAAGAGGGCACCATCTTACAGAACTTTTGATTTTCTTTTCAATGACATATCATATGTATACGTGGGATAAAAAGTAGCCGATTTAGAGTGATGTCAAATCTTCTCATTTTTTTATGAGTCAGGCAGTTAATGCGTTAAGAACAAGATCAATTGAAAACAAGAATTTCTTAATAACGATTTTAGATGTACTAAAATTCTGAGTGTCTATTAACCTAAAGTTATGAAACGTTATTAATATGTAAAAAATTTTTTTTATTATTTTGTTTTAAATATTTTTGTTATTATGGGGATAAAACATGCACATACATAATGTAATAATACTTGTTGCATATATGTAATGGTGTGTGAATGTGATTGTGTTTTAAATTAAAGTATAGCATTTCAGAGGGTAGAAGGGAGGGGGAGAAAAATAATTTAAAACTTCATTTCAACAAAAATATTATTAACCTTTTAACCGCTAATTAAATCATTTCAACAAAAATATTATTAACAATAAATAGTGATTACATACTAATAAAGGATAAATAAATGAATAAGTTGTACAATAATATGATTATATAATGTTCTATTTGTCATCTGGCTAGATTATGTTATGAGAGCACAATTGTTATACTCTTATGTGGTTAGGTATATTGCAGAGATTCTAAGAACTTGTTTAATGGTATTAGCATTTTTAATATAAACATAAATATTTTCTTTTAGAATTGCCTATTCTATAATGCTGGGTAGGTGGGAGTTGATAATCAGGAAAAGGACAGAGCAGTTAAAGACCAGGTGTCGTCAAAGATTTTATTGGAGGCAAGGAGCTGGTCACGTTTCTTGATTTTTTTGAGCATTTGATAAAACAATGGTATAATTTAAAACTTGTTCTGGAAATCTTGCTCTTTCACTTCTACTAACATTTTTTTTTATCATTCTACTTTACCTGTTAGATTATAAAAGTATGTGTGCGAAAGAGAAAGAAAAAAAAGAGTGAATTTTTTTTTTCTTTTGAAATATTTTCTTGTGAATCCAAAACGTTAGCAAACTTAGTATCCAAATTTATGTACATATTTTTGACGGGAAAGGGAGAAAAATTCAAAATTAACATTATGATTGCCAGATAATCAATTATTGTTCTCATTATTATTTCATATAAAATTTTGGTTTTATCTTTAAATTATTTATAGATTTTCTTAATAAATTAATAAATGTTAAATTGTTTTATTAAATGAGGTGTATGTATTTTATTGATAATAGTCTTTATTCATTGTGATCATTCATCATCAATGGTTGATATTGATTATTTAAGATTTAATTAGATATATTAAATTTAAGCAATAATTATGAATTTCTTTATAACAATTAGGTTTCATGATTAGGCTTAGTCCTAAAGCTGTGGTTGAAACCATTATAATTATCATTATCATCATCATCATCATCATGTTTTAATTAATGGGATAGATAAATGTTTAAAGGCCATAAATAAATATTGATTTCATAGTATTTAGTGATTTCTTAGTATTATTAGAACCACCATCCCATTACCTATTTCATGCAAGGATGAGTGAATTGCCATCCTAAATTAATAATATAATCTGAGCTAGTAAAACTTATAAAAAAATATTGAAACACATTTATTATGTTAAGATCTAAGAAATGATTTCTGTCTAATGAATTTTATATATTCCACTTTAAAGATGTTTTATGTTACCTAGGTGTTTACTTAAATATTAGCGCATACAGTGCTATGGGTCTAAAATCAAAATCATACATTTTGTAAGAAATAAAGTACCAAAAGGGGATTCAAACCTGGTACATGTGAAAAAGTTATAAATATAACTTTGTCTAGGTCCAGCTAACCTAGTGGTGCCCTGATAGACCATATTCACTTGTTGTTCACTTAGATATGCACTTGAGATCCAACCAAGAAATGAAAGTGGATAAAATCTACTGTCTGTATACCTGAGAATATATTTT
This sequence comes from Epiperipatus broadwayi, assembly GCA_028023455.1. NCBI lineage: Eukaryota > Metazoa > Onychophora > Udeonychophora > Euonychophora > Peripatidae > Epiperipatus > Epiperipatus broadwayi. Next base: position 11,862,310 of record JAQFVV010012413.1, read on the forward strand.
ATTGAGTTACTAGTGTACTCACCTCACTTGATTTTCATATACCTGAGTTATAGTAGTTTGTTCTTAATAATTTGTTTATAATTATTGATATTGTGATATCTTAATTTGTAATTATAAAAATATGTTTAATTTATTCCTACTCATCATTTTAATATTTATTTACTACTATAGACTACTCAGGTATGGTAATATTTATATTTGAATCTTAATTCTTTTGAACCTTTAATTTAGTTACAATATATATATATATTGAACAACTCTTTAGTTTTTTTTAGCTTTTAGTTTTTAATAAATTTATTTTTATTTGCGAACTTAAAGTTTTTATTTTAAATTATTGTAATGGTATATTTATATATCGTTACAATATATTGTAATAGTAACTCCATTAGTTCAATAATGTTAAAATAACCAATTTTTTTTTTAGGAAAACAGCAATTTTAATTTAGATTATAGATATGAGTATACAATTGCCAAGGGCAATTATAATTTAAGATAAGCATAAAATGTGTTGCTAAATTTTAAAAATCATGGTTAAAATTAAAATTAGATAAAAACATTCATTAAAGAATTTAGATCATCAATTTCACATTACACAGAGGTATATTTATGATTCAATACCCCTTAATGAAATAAATTGATCACAACATAACTAGAATTTTGGTAGATCACATTCGCTTTAAAAATATGGGCAAACAAACTTTACTTCCGAAAATCATTTAAATGTGCATGTTTGTATATGTCTGTGTGTATAGATATAATAAAAAGTTGTTTTCTAGAAATAAAGAATATATCCAGAATAAAACCATAGGAATAACAAATAAGTGGGAGAATACCAGAACTGCCAATTTAGAAATTTAATATTGTTGACGTTAAGAAAATCAGGTAATAATCTATCTTCTTTTCTTTTCATGTGTTAAAGCATCGGCCGGGAAGCGAACCCGGAACAACTGCTTGAAGGTGGCTGTGCTGACCACTCAGCCACCAATGCTTGACTAGTAAAAGAAACATAAATATCTGTATATTTACCCTGATAATAATTTTATTTGAAATAAATTTTTTATGTAAATTGTATTGTAAATATCGTTGATTTTACTACACAGAAAATGAGCAAAAGAACAATATCATCTAGAAGAAACCCATTTCCAGGCCTACCTAATGAAAACTTCACATAAAAAGTACAATTGAATAAAAAGAAGTTAGAAGTTACATCACTTTTCCATCACTTGCTCTATACTATATAAACAAGAATTGGCAAAATGCAGTGTTCTTTTCCTGTTAATCTTTCACTTGAAAGACTCTACTTAATTTGATCATTTTAAATTTGTTATTTCACAGCCTGAAGCCACAATGGATGGCTAAGAAAGGAGATCATCACATTTTCACCTTCCATGACAGATAATGACCTTTTGATCATCATCATCATCATTAAAATGATTTACTACTAGAAACCTAATTAAGTATTTAATAGCTGGAGCAGATAAAATTCAAAAATTGTCATCTGAAATTTTTTTTTTTTAACCTGGGAATTATTTAAATTTATAATCAAGGATTTCAGTCTTTTTAAAGTATAGTATGAGTTGCCTGTTATGATTAATAGACCAGACTTTATTGGGTTTGTCAATTTTATGTAAATTATTAATTAATCTCACTTGTGAAATTTCTGGTGTAACATAATGGCTTTGTCTTGCTGATCTATGGAAGAAACCAAAATTGTGTAAATATTAACATTTATGCAATGTTCTTTGCAAATCTTCTGGAAATATAATTAATTACCTGAGGAATTCTTAACTTAATTATTTTCTTAATGGGTTATTTTAAAAAAATTTGGGTAAATGATATCATTACTTTTAAATGAGAAACACCATATCATGGATGAATAAATATGAGTAATGATATTTTCTTATCTCACTTGAGAAATGAAGCTTTTAGAAATGGGTAATAAAGAATTTTCCATTTACTATATACACGAAATTTAAAAATTAATACATAATGACTAAATTTAACTGAAGGAATTTTATTAATATGAAACCTGTTGGAAAAAAATAAAATGTGCATATCAACTTGGATAAAATTATTCATAAACATTTGTGCTTAATGACAATTATATGTACAATTTGTTGTTCTTATTTATATATACTAAATTTAATTGTAGGTATTAGGATTAATTAATGTTCTCATCAACAATAAGAATATAGGTAGTATGATTTCTTTATTCAAATTAGTTTGATATTTGAATGTTGTGATTAAAGATAGATTGTTCCTTCATTATTATATATTAAATTATCCTATTGGGTATGAGATTCTCTTGCTTTATATACATCATATTTTATTGTCATATGTCCCATGGTATTACAGTGGGTACATCTTAATATAAATTAATAAATGACATTTTGATTTATATAGTTGAAACATACTTAGAATAAAAATGTAAGTTTAATAAATAATAATTATTCCATGACTACAAAAACCTTAATGATGTATAAATAAGCCATGTAGATATGGCATTTGCTTAGTGAAAGATAAATGTTCACTAAATAAGAATATTAACAAGATAATACCATTAGAATAGTGTTTCAAATATAAGAAATATTGGGGATCTATAAAACACAGAGTTATCTTTTGCTAGAATTTAATAAATTTTAAAATAATAAAGATATATTAAATATACCCTTAGGCAATTTTTTATTGTTTTGTGTATTTATGTGAGCAATACTTTCCATTACACAATGGTGCATATACTTGCAATCTCTTTTTTAAAACCGCACTTAGACAAAGACTTCGTATGTAAAAACATCGTGGAAATAGTAACATAGTTATATATATTTATTTTTCTATTTTATGCATTTATTTTGTATTACAAATTAATTAATTATCACTTTAAATTGATGTCTTGGCGTTTTAATCATTGTTTACACTTTAATATATATATGTGGTCACATGAATGTAATTTTAGTATTAACATTTTTATTATACTTTATTACATCTCACAAGTGAATATTATTTGCTAAAATTGTATTAGAGCTCATTTGCACTATTTTCACAGCTCTATTTATATTTTACAAGGTATGTTCTGGATACAATCTCAAAATACCCATTTGTACCCTATCATACTTGAGACACTATATCATATAGATATCTAAGAGTCTATATAATATTAGAAGAGTAGGAGAAATAATACGTAGATGAAAATATTACTTTGACATTTGTGATGTCATGCTATTTGAATGCTGGATAATCTCTGAGATTTATTATTAATATTGATGTTTGCAAGTAATGGTATAATAGCAGATACTATTCATGTGATAGATATTTTTACTTATTGATTTTATTACTATTTTTGTGAGTATAAGTGAAGAGTTACACAGTCACCACATGGTGATTGGCCATTTTGACCTTGCAGACTGTTACAATATATATAGTATAATAGGTTATTCTTCCATCCAATGTCTAACTTTTTTCCTCGAAAAGGTAACATAAAAAACTAAAACCTAACTAGAATATTATTTTACAAAATTATTGCTCAAAATTGTGTTTAAATATCTAAGTTTGTTGTTTGGATTATATGTCCCACCACCACAATAATACTCAACCTCATCAGTTTTAAGCTAACATATTACAGAGAAACCTGGAACTTTTAGAATATGGTTTGATCCAATTGTCACATTCAAATTTTATATTATAAAATTTCTAATAGGAATATGTTTAAATTAATAGAGTAAACTTATAATCTACAATCTTCATTCCCCTCTTATTTAATATATACTTCTATCACGTATTCATTTATTTGAATGGCTTATAATGTAATCAAAATTTTATTTTCACTTACTATTAAATCATTGTTTTATAATTACTTAAATATTCTGACTTACTAAAGATTAATTTATACTGGAGAATATTTGTTATCAAGACATGTAAAATAGATAATAATCTTTAAAAAAAATACAAAATACACAAATATGATGAATATATGATAAAATTATCCTTTATTTTAAATTAAAGTGATTAAACTATATTCATACAAACACAGTTTTAAATATTTTGTTCCTTTTATCAATATCGCATTTCAAATTCTATAAAACCAAAATAATTCTTTTAATAATATTAAATGTTATCTTTCATTAATTTCTTAAATGCTTTTCTGAATTACAATACGTAATTTATTTGGACATCATAATGTTTGTGTGGTATAATACATATGGGATATTGTAAACAAAGATTTTACTTGAACATATGTACCTATTTATACATTTATATTTTTAAGAAAGAGTAACTAGATATTTAAAGAAATATTTTGGTAGCCAAAATAACCGTTGGCAATTTTAAATATTGTTAATTAAAATAACTGAAATAAAAATTTAGGATTTAAACATAAATATTATCTTTAATGGATTTCAAATTACTTAAAAATAGATGTAAAATTATTTCAACTCTTTAATCTTTTGCTTTCCTGTAAATATTATAACTGAATGCTAGGCCTCTTTCTCATGATCTTATTATAATAATAATAATAATAATAATGATGATGATGATGATGATGATGATGATGATGATGATGATGATATATGACAACTATGAAAATCATATATTTGCAGATGTCCCTAGCTCAGATGAAGGACAAGGTAAATGCAATGTATAACATTGCTGCTTACTAAATTTATAATGAAATGCTTTATAGTCAAGGCAAATTAACTATAATAATATAATGTAAATAAAAAATCTGCAACTGGATTGGACTAGCATGTATTTAGGAAAATGTAACTTTCAATTTAAAACTATTTACATTAATTAACTTCATGGAAAAATAATATTTCTTATTGTGTAGAACTTTCATTCTGACTCATTAAAAATAATGTGTTTTTTTTTTAATATAACTATCCTATATTTCAACGATTCTAAGGTAGAGTAATAAAAGGAACTTATATTTAATGTAATGCATTTATTATTAATTTACCTGTCACATTGTTCATTCACATTTTTATTACTATATCTTTAATTATTTAGCATATAATAAATAATATATCAAAATGTTCAGACAAATATAACAATATAATGACTTAATATTTCCTTATTAATTATTTCAAACTATAATCTTTTATGGTGAGACTGAGATTAATAAATAATTTTAACATATTGATTTATTATTTTACTCTATTAATAATAAAATGCCTTTGTTTTGATAAGAGTTTTCTTTGATTAGCAATTTTCCATTCAAATGTACATACACATATATTTGATATGAGTTTAAATCAACGTTTTTAAAATGTAATAATTTTTATACACACAATTATATGCATGATTAATTTCTTATTTAAATTGTAAAATTATTAAAAATTTTGATTGAATATCATGCTATGAATTATTAAAGTATATTTATAACAATTTTTCCCTATTTTATTGTTATATTAATTTTTGAATATTTTATTTTAGGCAATGAATAAAAATTTGCATATTAATAAAATTTGGAAATCTTTAAATTAATATATAAATCCTATTTATAGACTTATTTTCATAAGTTATAATATATATTGTACGTTTACATATATGGTACAATAGTATTGGCATTTGAAAATCTTGGATATTTTTTTTTTTGTTATTTCTTTTTCAAAATTGCTATAATTGTTTTTTTTTTAAATATACAATGCAGATTTTTTTTAAAAAAAAAAATAATACTCATATTGCTAATCAATATAAAACCTGAAGGTAATTTTAATTATAGAAAAAAAATAATTTAATTGTCTTTAATTAAAAATGGCCACTAAGAGGGTTATCAGAAATGGATTTTGCAAATCAAAATTTTAAAGGAGTGTTGAAAAATAATTTAATACAAAAGAAAAGAGAAAGCTGAAAAGAGAATTTGCATGGTAGACAAAAAGTAGGAGAATATAAAAGAGAAGAGATTGTTGGAGAGAGCTTTTCTTGTTTCTTTTTTTATTGTGGAAGAGCCAGGTTTATTGTGTATTGAACTGTCATGCCATGTCTGAGTAAAACAGAGTGTCTGCCAATATGTCCTTTATGTATTAAGTCCAAACCAATGCCCTGTGGATCTATTGACTGATTATTAGAATCTATCTATCTATCTATCTATCTATCTATCTATCTATCTATCTATCTATCTATCTATCTATCTATCTATCTATCTATCTATCTATCTATCTATCTATCTATCTATCTATCTATCTATCTATCTATCTATCTATCTATCTATCTATCTATCTATCTATCTATTGATCTATCTATCTATTGATCTATCTATCTATCTATGCCAAAATGGAACTCATATTCTGAACCACAGATTTCCTTGGACACCAAAACCATGTATGCTACCATATTAAATAATATCTCCACTACAAAGAAACTGACCAGGAAGATCAATTATTATGCTTTATGCGAATATTTAACATAACATCAGAGTGAACTCATTGTTAAAAAAAATAAAGATACTAAATCAAAAATGAAAGTTTGAGAAGTGAATAGACTTATGATAAAGTGACTGATTAAGTTAAATTAATACTTCACCTAAAATATTAATTACTTATCCTATATGTGTGCTGTTTCTTTTAATATCTATTTATTTATTAACTTTATACATAGATTTAATAAATCACTTTTTATGATATAATCTGGACATTGTATATCCATTTGTTTTATTATTATTCAGTTATGCCAACTAACTAATTTGAGAGTATCTATTTTTTCAATGCCAATACTATTTTAAGAGTTATAATCCTGGGAAATTACTATAAAACCAAAGAAAAAAAAGAGAAACTAAATCTTTAAAATTAATTGAACAGTTACATTTTATAAATCACCTATGTCAGTGGGTTATGTATATAACCCTAGCACTGACTAAATAAATAAAAAACTGATGTGGTGAGCAACTAGATAATAAAACAAAACAAAACTGCTAATGAATTAGCCAAGTTAATCTGGATATGTAGTTATATTCTGTGAAGCTTTTTAATACCCAAAATGAATAAATGCAGATATACCTTGACTAATACATACATAGAAATTTATAAAGTATAAAGCCTAAATTGATTGAAAATGGTACAATATATTATATTTAATGTTTTCATAGTTATATAATGTAAATAATTACTTTTGGGATTAAACTGTGTATTATTTTGTATTACTTTCCAATACTTTGATGAAACAACATCTGCAATTGTTATGGTCATTTTTTAAAGAAAACCATTTAGATCTCAAATAGTAATGAGATTGAGTGTGAAATTAAGAATAAGATTGAGCATAAAGTACTTGGATATTCAGAATAGATGGATTAACAAAATGTTTATTTTCTTTAGTTTCATCATTAATTCATTGCAAGTTTATATTAGAAGAAAGAGATAAAATGAGTGGTCTCTCTCATCGTTCTCAAATTATACTTTTCTAAATTTGCAAAGTATTTTAGGATTACTAAAATCAGGTTTGTAACCAATTTCTAAAAGATGTGATAAAAGATTATGTATTTTATTTCTAATCAGAGTATTTTTAAGTTCCATATTTCTAACATTAATTTGTCTACTTGATTAATCTGCATAGTTTTTTGGGCACTGTAAACACAGAATTTTATAAGCACTCTAGTATTCCAAAAGTAATCTGTCTTTAGATTTATGGGAAAAGTCTCCAATTTATTTTAATAGTGGAAAAAGGCTTTTTATGTTAAAATTAAATAGTCTTCTACTTATCTTATTAGTGACTCTTTTAATGTAAAGTAAAACCATTCATTTTTAATATATCACCATTCTTTTTCTTTATTTATAAATACCTTTTAGTGAAATTTGCATTTCTACACACAAAAAAATATGATCATAGTTTTTTTTTTTTTCATTTTTTAATCAAGTCATCCATCATTAAAATTCTTTTAAATAAATCTATATTTTAATCATTGAAACTAAGTTTTATTGTTTGTATTATACAGGGAAAATGGTCTAAAATAAAGTAAAAAGTAACAATAACAACAACAACAAAAAATAATATCTGTTTAATTATTTTATTTTGTTTTGATGAATTTAGTGTATTGTGAAGTTATTGCAATATTAAATTAAAACTAATATTTTTAAAACAAATTAAATACAAATAATAATTAGTTAGCTCAAAAGATAAATACATAGTTAAATTACTGGACAAATAGATAAAAATATAAAAAGAAAAGTAGGTATAAAAAAAGAGAAAAGATAATGAAAGACAATAAAAAATGATAAAGATTTGGATAAATAGGTGATTAGACAAGTTGGTGGATGGGTGGAAACTAATAGGTGAATTGGCAAGTAGATTATTAAATGGATATGGCTAATTTTATATGTAAATGACTAAATAAAAAGATGGATAAGTAGAGGATAATAGATTGGTAGTTAGAAAAATAATTAGATGGATAGATCATTATACATATGTAGATAGTTTAGATAGTTGATAGATAGATACATACATATATTAAACATGTTTGTTTATGAGAAATTTATGACCATTGCTAATTTTAATTTCATGCACTCTGCTTGAATAGATCTATATTTCAATATTTAACATTATTGCAGCAAAAGTTCAAGAGCTATCTTTTGGGTTGGGCTGTTTGAATTTTAGACTTTTGTTGTTAATTTACAGAGGGCATAGCTGAGAGAAATGAATGTCTAGGAGAGTGAGGCTACTCTGATTTTTATTTATTGAAGTTTGGTAGGTTGTCAAAGTGTAATATATTTTATATATTATTTTTATTATTTGGTTAAATAGTTTTAGACTTGTACAGAATTTGTGACATTGATTTGAAATATGTTGTTCACAGGGAAGTAAATACTGCTGGTGAAAAATATGAAATGTTGGAAAAAAGATTATTAAATAGAGATATTTATTAGCTTCAGCTTTTTTTTCTAATTTTATAACAGTGATCCTTTGAACAATATATAAATGGCTTTTTGAAGCAGGAATCAAGAGCTATACAAACTTAACAATGAGTTTTTAATTCTAATTAATTCAAAAAAATAATAAAACTTTAACTTTTTGTTTTTTTAATTTACAATATTCTTATGGCCTTTCATTTATGTGACAATATTCAGAATGTTTTTATTGCTTTAAAAGTGATGTATAAATTATATAGTTTGTAATTAACTTTTGATCAGAGTTGGAAAACAAATCCATCTTTCACTTTGGCAGATTATCTCCTTTAAAATGCAGATCAGAGTTAATATCCTTTACTTAAATATTTAGATTCTGTACAGAATTAACAATCAAAAGATAGGTTATTTTAATAATCATAAAACTATTTTATTTCACCATAGAGATAAAACTATTATAGTTAATACAGTCTTTCTATTCTTCCAAATTCATTATGATAAAATGATGTGTAAAATCTAGGTTTGTAATATCAAAATATTGGAAAAATAACATTTAACGTCATAAAAATATGAGAGAAAAATTAAACGAACTCAGTTTGTTCTTCAGCTTTCAGGCACGATTTGAATCTACATTTAAATTTTGCACGAAGGAATATAAACTTACAGAAAAACTATTATATGGAGAATATGAGCATCGTTTTTGAGAGAAGTGAACCATTTTCGTTTTAAAGCTATTGAAATATTTTGCCATGTTTACTGCAGAAGAATTCAAAGGCATTAGCAGCAGAATATATATGCATGGATTGGTTCGTATGATCATAAAGCTCACCCCCATCATTTTATTCTTTATTACTTTCTCCTTGGTCCACGATTATGTTGACCATATTTGTATATTAAATGTTTCTCTTAATGATGACATATATGATAGCTGTGACTTAAAAGATGAATTGGTAATAAGTAAATAAATTGCGTGTCAATATTGATTGTAGGAGTATATATATATATAACGTATATATATATAAATTAACATATTTTTTCTATTTATATATATTCACTGATTTATATATAAAATTCATTTTCAAATGAACCGAAGTATTATAGATTTTAAATTTAATAGAACTTTGCTTTCTTTCTAAAGTTATAAAGTTAAATTCAAACAATAGTTGTAAACTAACAAAAAAAAAAAGCATTTTAAAATGACTTCATTTTCTTTTCTATTTTTAAAAAAATCAATTACTTTCAAAAGATTATTGAAATGTTAAGTGAAGAGGAAAAAAGACTAGCTGAGATTATAGAGAAGGCATTTGACGATACTCGATATTTCGCCAAAGATGACAAGTAGTCTTAAAAAACATACTCGCAGCCGCATCACAGATGACAGTCTGTTTAAAAAGAGAAAGAAAATAAAAAAAATACATAGAATTTTTTATGCGTATTTTATATATAGAGAAAAAAAGTTTTACATTCTTAATTATTAACATAAACATATTTGAAAACAAAGAGAGAAAGCGCACACTATTGTAATTTAGGAACGGGAAATATTGACTTTACGCCCAAATTTTTAATAAAACAAAGTAAATAAAAGAAATAATTTTATGTCTAAATTTTCAATAATTTAATGAAACTTTTATATCTATTGAATATTTTTTTTCGCTTAATCTGTTGACTCGTTGCATTTTACTTTATGTTGCTTTTAATTAGTGTGATTTTTTTAAAAATATATTTTATTTTTATATAAATAATTTTAATTTAACTTACAATACATGCATTTATATAATAACTAATGCGTTTTTTTTTACAGCAATTTAAAGACCTAGTGTATGTGAATATCTATATGTGAGTATGTTTATATATGCGCTACTCTACTATTTGCAGTTGTGATATATGTAAACACCTGTTTTACTTGTTCTAATTACTAAGCTAGAATAAATTAATCTTTACCTATTTGTTTAGAATTTATATATTTTCAGGTTTGGATAGATAAAAAAGAATAAAATATAAATAATAACATTTAAAAAAAAAACATTTTATTAAGAATTGAGGAATAGTTAAAAAAAAATAAATAAGAGTGAAGCAATAAAAATAAATTAGAAAATCGAAACTTGTAAAAAAATTTTCATTACGATTTTCAGATTTCAATTGGATGGATGGTTGAAGAGTTGGAGTGTGGAGTGGATTGGAGCCTGTCCATTAAAGTATGAAGATTGGCTATCTTAATATATATCTGAGTACTTTGTGGCTATTTTATTCTATTTTAATTGTAACTGCTAATATGTCATTAAACAAGGTTACATTTTTATATTAAGGTTTGCTATTTAATTTTTTAAATAGTATCTTACTTTATAGACATATTTATATTTTCACTTATTTGATATTTTATGTGTGTGTGTTCATTAAGTATGCATTTACGTATTAGTTATTAATTAAAAATATAAATGATATATTTAAGTTCATTTTAAATCTGTGTTTGCTATATATTTTTTAAATAGAGTTCTATATTTTACAGAACATTTATATTGATTTGTGTATTTGATTTATTGACTATTTAAGTACTAGTTATTTATTTAAATATTGGTTGTAATATTACTTTTAGTATTTATAAATAATGTATTATTTTTGAAATGTTTTTTATTTATTTATTAATATGTTTATTTTAATTTGTTTGTTTTATATGTTTATAGATTAGTTTTTATAATTGATGTTTTTTATATTTTATTTTAATATATAGCAGATTGTGTTTGACAATTTTTCTCTGGCAGATATTAAAAATATCAAGAGGTTAATTATTTTAACTGACAGAATGAAAGGTTTTTAAAATTTCAAATCAATGTTCTCAAGTGTTGTAAAATTTTATAATGTTTTTGAAAAATAATGTTATATTACTTTAGATATGAAATTATGTTGTTTAATAAATATGAGTTATTTAATTTTGATATTTAAGTCATTTAGAAAAAGTTTAGATTAAAAAAAAAAAAATAATTACACAATTTTAGAATCATTTTTGAAATAATTCCGATTATATTGTTTGCAATAAGTTCAATTTATTGGTAAAAAAAAAAAAAACATTTGTGATAGATAATGATTGTAACATTAATTTTTTTTTTTTTTTTTGAGGAATAAGGTTAAGTAAAAATTCTTTACCTAGTATTAAGGTGAGTGCTGTTGAGTTCAGCATTCTAAGTACATTTCCTCTGTTTATACCTTTTAGTAATAAAAATAAAGCAATTAGTATTGTAGCATTAATTGAAGCCTCTCAAATTCCTAATGAAAGTAAAGTAGCTTTACAAGTTATTTTAAATAAAGTCTTAGTTGTTAAAGAAAAAGTTTGTTTTGCCACAGGTCAGACAGATGTTTTCAAAAATAGATTGAATGTCAATGATAAGATACTATTGGAAGAAGATAAAAGAAGTCAATTTGCATTGTTAGATAGTATTGACTTTATAGAACAAAGTTTTAAAGGAATTAAGTAATGAGAAATATGTGTTTTCAAAGAGTTACTCTGAAAAGAAAAGACAATCGAGATTAACTAAAATTATGAAAATAATAGAAAAAAAAAGTTTCGTTTGATTGAGCAATTTATTTCTACTGCTACCCTAGTGTTTATATTGCACTTACAATTTTTTTCAATCTGAAGTCTTTTAAGGATTTTTTGAATGTATATGTAAAAGTGTGCCAGTGTGTATGCATTGTTGGGTAGTTCACAGGATTTCTTCATTTTTTATTACGTTTTTAAACAATTAAGTCATTAGGTAATCATCGTGAGTCTTCTTATATTAAGATTTTAGTAGTATGTGTAGTATAGAAGACAGCATTAAAAATATTTAAAATTTGTTTTTATTATTAGAGAATTCAATGAAGTTTAGGTATAATAAACTATTTCCATCATCTGTCAGTAAATATTGAATGTATAAATAATTTTTAACTTTTAGACTTTTAAAATTCAAATACTTGTTAGTAATAATACACAAGTAGCAATGCAGGTCAGTAATTACACAAAAAATTAAATAGTATTATTCTCCATTTTTCAAATGTTGCTGGCCTGACCAGTGATAATATTAGCATATGATTCAAACTTATATCTTTAGATTCTCAAATTTTTACTATCTGCTGCCTTTGACAGAATAACTCAGTTGGTTAAAATGTTGCCTTAAAATTTAATTGTTGAGAATTTAAAGGTGTAAGTTTGACTTCTATACTAATATTGCCACTTGTCAGGCCAACAACACATGAAGAAGGGTTGAGAGTAATAATACTTGGAAATATTGTGCAATTACTAATCTGTGTTGTCCATTTCTGTACTATTACTAACAAGTTCTTTGTATTTGAAAAGTTTAAATAAAGTTTAACATTTTGTATACATTCAACATTTACTCATACATGATGTAAATAGTCCAACATATTATCACGACTAATATACTATCATCACAAATTTTCAGGCAAATATTTGTAAAGATCTGTTAGAAGAACTCTAATGTCTAATATATTATTTTTTACTTTTCTTAATTATATCACTATTGCTTTCATCAAATTAGTGGTTGTATTTTTATCATTTAGACATTATAAATTTAGGGGATTTGAACTCAGACTTTCATACAACTGATACACATGACCTCACACATGTAGAAAAGATAAATAATCACCAATATATGTATTTCATGCTAAACCAGCACTCACCAGTTGGTCTAGATTATCATCACACACACACACATATATATATATAATCAGTGCTATATTTACAATTAAAGTTCCAGGTTTGTGAAGAATGCCTGGTTTTCAAATATTTACATTTGATATATATATATATTTCTAAAAATATCTAGAAATCTCATTTTATTTATACTTTTAAGTTGAAATATTTTCATCATCGAAATGAAATACTTTGCAAAAGAAAATAAATTTTATTTATTCAAATTCATCAATTATTAGTACTAACTTGTATGATATTTATCCAGATTATGAAAGTATTCCAACATATAAGTACATTAGTACATATCTTTGCTAATGATTCTTCAAATTCTTTATTTGCTTCTTTTAATATATGGATAATAATTTCATTATTTCCTGGAGCTTTTCTATTCTTCATAGATCTAATTATGCTTTGCATTTTTTCATTTCAAATATTTGGCATTTCCAAAAATATTGTCATTTTAGGAGCTGCTTGTCTTTTATTTCTATGTAATTCATTGTAGAAACACTTTACTATCTTTTTTTAATAGTGATATTATGCTTCTTTTTTTCTGAAACAACAGTAGTTTTGAGACTTTTATTCATTTTTATAACTCTCTTTACTAATTCAAAATTATATTTTCTTATATTGTTATTACTCCCTCCCCCCCCCCCACTATCTTAAAGAATTCTAGATATTATATTCTTTTAAAAGGATTACTTAAAAATATTTACAGTTCTTTCTTTCTTCACAAATTGTCATGTCCCTATTGAAGTTTACTAGTGAATTAATACTTTTTTGTATAAGCTATTTATGTAGCAGTTCTAATAAGAGTACCAATTATCTCCTTATTGATTTAGCTCTCATCTGAATCATCATGGAAATGTATTCAAATTTAAAATAAATTTGCATGATATAGATTACTTTTTTGGGTTACTTATGATTGTTTATGAATTTCATCTTTTAATATTATCTTTTTTAATAGTTTTGTCGTTCTAATTTTGCATTAACATGGATCTTACTGCATCAAGTGGTGATCATTTCCTATATTGAATCTATTAAATAAATAATATCTTTACATAGATATTTTTTATAATCAAATTGTAATATTGCATTATTATATATATGCTGCTATATCAATTTCTATTTTAAAGTTTTCTTTAAAAAAGAATTCATAATATTCACGTTTTCTTTTCTTTTTTTAACAAATATTCTCATTTTCAGTTCGATATTCATTTAAATGTAATCATACCATTATTTATCTTTCAATGTTTTTTAATTCTAGCATTAAAATCTTTCATGATTGTTTTGCCATCTTTTTGGTCTGATTGAAAACATTCCTTGCATCTAAATAAAAATCTTCTCACACTTTCAGAATGAGAACTTGGTGAAACATAAATTTGAATTATCTGCTCCTGTTTATTTTCCATTAATTTGAATGAATATTTAATATTCCATTTATTTCTATTATGTTAGGTTGTAATTTTCTTTTTTATAATAAATTTCATTCCATTTGCATTTTCAGTATTTGTGTTTTTATAATAAAATTCATGCTATCGTTCAAATCAATTGTCTTTTCACTTTTTCTTCTAACTTCATAAGGTCTAATCTGACCCATTTAATATTACATTGTTTTTCTTTCAATACATGTAATGTATCATTGTTTAAAAAAAGATCAACAAATTTAGATATCTAAATAAAAGGTCATATGCAAATTGCAGTCTATATTTACAATTAGACCATTTTTAGGATTTTCTATTATCAGGTACAAATCATTGTTTTTTCTGATAACTTTATAGCCTCTGTGATGTAAAAACAAATTTGTTTTCATCTGATATAACTGTAACTATAAAAAGAATGGCATTCAAATGTGCATTTCCATGTTCATCTCACTCTCATAAAACATAATTTACCATAAATATAAAAAAATATATGGTAGTGTTTCTTAAGTCAGAAAAAACAGTTAAACTTACTACATTGGCTGATTTATGGTGATAAATAGTTCATCTATATTGTTTGTTACTTGAATTATCACATAAAACAATAGTTGTAATGTCAAGAAAATATGAAAATAGATATTAGGAATTTGCTCTTCTCAGTTCCTCTAAGGTCCCAAAGAGAAATCAAAGGATTTCTTTTCATTTACAAGCATTTTTCTTGCAATATTAAAGTATAATAATCAATTTATACATATCCAATATAAAAGAGAACTAACAAACCATACACTCTTAAAACATATGGATTGAAAAACTGAAAACAAGGAAATGATCCCAAAATGTATTTTTTCCAGATGCAGCCTTCATTCGACATCCCAAGTAATATTTCATTTATAAATTGAGTTGTGGTTAGACATTAACTATGAAGATACTGAAGTGCCTTCTAACTACAGCATGTGATAATATATTTAAAATAAAAAGAGCAGACTTTTTCCTTCTTTAATGTAAAATGTATAGCCATTAGCTGTAAATAGAGGGTATTTCAATCATATTTAGTTGTCCACAAAGAATCCCAGTAACTATATTCTCCATGATTATTTTATCCTGGAAGACAAAATGTTATGTCTCAACATGCCTTCAATTAATGGACTAGTCCAGATTTAATCTTATCTTGATCGAATTGAGCATTTATAATTCTAGATTAATGGATATATGAATAGATTAAATATATCCAATAACTCAACAGGACAATGTGTGATAATGCTTAGTAAATCTGATTGATCTCATGATTTGTCTATAAATAGACAGTCAATTTAAAGATAAAAAGAGACAATAATAAATTATTGTCAAAGCTAAAGAACCTGTTGTCCATTATGTGGTTAAAGCAGAGACAGATATCGCTAAAACAGGACGCTACTAGATCATAAATTAGACATGAGACAAGCTGTCATAGAACCGTTGATAATGTGAGATGATCCTAGAATGTCATGTGAAGTTTTTTACTTCAAATAGTTGCACGGCTACCAAACAATTTCCCGAGCCAAGGTATTATGCATATAGTATAGCAAACATTATTGTACGTTTGTAAATATATTTTATATAAGCTGAATAAAATATTTAATCGTAATTATACGAGCCTGTATTTAGACATGATTATATAAACCCAATACTTATTGCACTAAGTTAAGAATAATAATAAATTAAAAAGTAACAATACATATCGTGAATAAACTTTTTTCACAGCCTTTGTAAACCGTTATTCATCTTTCAGCCAAAACTCAGAAATTAATTAAAATTAACTGAGCAAAGTGTTTTTCAGAAACTACTCCAATCTTTCGCTTAATTGGCTTAAATCTTTCATTAGTGTATTGATTTCAAGGACATTAGATTGTTTTTCAAACTTCCAGCTTGTCGTACTTATGATTTTATTTTAATTACAAACATATAACTTTAGGCTATTTTTTTATTCAGCTACAAACTCTTTAAAAAATGAATTTTATATAAACGATTCATTGCACAAATTATTTTTTTGCACCATTTAAATATTTTCGCTTATATATATTTGACACATAATATTTGTCTGATCCAACTTACTACTATGTGGAAAATAAAGTTGTTTAGGCCCACAAGGATTTTCGCTCCTATTCTCTATAATTTTAGCTATCAGATGTTTTCATGCACACATTATAAAATTTACATAGCTTGAAATATTTACATTATATATTAATTATCTTCTATTTACAGCCATAAATAATTTGAATATAGCCTATATCATTCTTTTTCAGATTTCTCTTATGGAGGCAAAATACACTCTTTGTTTAAATAGAAGAGTATCAGAAATTATTCCTTACTTATCTACACACACATATATATGATAATAAAAATTAACGGCCATTTTATTTATATTATATATATAACTAATAACATAACATATTACTGAATAATTTTTGACATCCTTACTTTTTTTTTGCTATTAATTCTATCTTAAATCTCTTTTGAATTTTTTTACTATTTAATTTTTATATTAGCATTGTGGCTTGTTTGCAGCAGTCATAATACACCTACATATATTACACAATATATATATATATATGTGTGTGTGTGTTTTCTTTAATGCAGAAACACTTAAAATGTAAATCACTTTGCTGTATCAATTTTAGTCAGTAATATAATTTTTTAAATTTTAAAATTACTGACTAACAATGTCTCCATTAAGTCCCATTTTCTTAACATGATGATAAATCTTTATTTATATATGTCATCAGAACAACAGAAAATCATATATTCACAATATTTATGATGCACTCTTATTTTATTGGATGTAAAACTCTGGATGAATTGTTTATTATAATGACATGTTCAATATTCAATTGTCGGAAAACTATTAACATTATTAGTCATGCAAATATTATTATAAATGACCAATTGTTGAAAAGATACCTGTTACTATTAGTATTTTATTGCAAATGAGCTATGAGATAAATAGGTAAAATCTAGAATAAATCCATTAAATATGCGATCACTCAAAATAGTTTATTTAAACATATATAAATATTTCATAAAAAAAATCTATAATTGAAAAATTATTAGGAATATTCGTGATTTATTATTATAATTAACACCATTTTAAAATGCTACCATTTAATACTAGATATAGCAATATTTTTTTTTTGCCCCAATGGTGTGATTTAATAGTGCCAATACCCATATAAGTCTTCAGAACGATAGATGCACTTCTTTAAATAATAATAAAACAAATCTTTAGGGAAAATTAAATAAGAATTTACAATATTTTATTAATTTTTTAAATACAAGTATATTTTACATACCTGGAGTCTAGTTGTAATATAGGAGATTTGAACACAATATTTTAAGCTTCCTTCAGCTATTCACTCTATTTCACAGTGGATATGCATGACCTCATAATATGAAAAAGATAAATGATCTCCAATATACGTACTTTGTGCTGAACTAGCACTCATCAGTTTGTCCAGATCATTGTCTCCCACACACATATATAATCAGTGCTTAGTTTAAATTAAGATAGCATATTTTTACACTTTAATAGACAGACTTTAATCTACTTCATGCTCCAACTCTTCAGTCATCCATAACATTGAAAATTTGATGATGGAAGGCCCAATATTACTGTCATGTCTATGTTAAACTCAAGTCACTCTGACCCCTCATGTATAGGACCTTGACCACTTAAATACACAGAAAATGAATGGATAGGATACAGGCTGATTTTATAATATTTTTAATATAAGTACGAGTCTAGCTACAATACAGAGAATTTGAGTACAGACTTTTAAACTCTTCAGCTTTCCACTCTAATACAATTGATACACATAACCACATCCATGTGAAAAAGTTAATGATCTCTAATATCTGTAATTCATGCTGAACCAACACTCATAGGTTGATCCAGATCATCATCTTCCATGCAGATATATAATCAGTGCTAAGTTTATATTAAGATAGCAAATATTTGCACTTCAATGTACACCTTTCAATTTACTCCACTCCTTTAGCCATTCATACTAATGAAATTCTGATGTTGGAACACCTAAGTCCATTGTTAATGACAATATTATTATCATGTCCATGTTGACTTCAAGTCACTATGACTCCTCTTGTATAGAACTTTGTCCATTTAAATACACATAAGAGGGATGGGCAGGATATAGACTAAATTTGTAATATTTTAAATACAAGTATATTTTACATATTCAACATCATAATAATATTGGCATTAATAAGGGATTTGGGCATTCTACCATCAGATATTCAAATGTATGGATGGCTGAAGAGTTGGAGGTGGAACAGATTTTAGCCTGTCCATTAAAGTGTGAAAATGTTCTATTGTAATATAAAATATGCACTGATTATATATATGTATGAAATATGTTGTACTGGACCAACCGGTATCCTGGATCATCATGAAATATATATATAGGAGATCATTTATCTTTTTCATATGTGTGTGATCATGGGTGTAAGATAGAATGGATGACTGAAGGGAGCATGAAAGTCTGTGTTCAAATTACCTATATTACAGCTAGACACCAGGTATGGAAAATTTATTTGTATTTAAAATATTACAAATTCAGTCTGTGTCTTGCACATTGCTTTTCTGTGTATGTAAATGGACAAGGTACTATATATGAGAGGTCAGAGTGACTTAAGGTCAACATAAGCATGGCAATAATATTGGCATTAACAAGAGATTTGGGTGTTCATCACCAGTTTTTCAATGGTATGAATGGCTGAAGAATTGGAGGGTGAAATAGATTGAAGCTTGTCCATTCAAGTGTAAAAATTTGCTATCAATATAAATCAAGCATTGATTATACATGTGCATGGGAGATAAGTCTCTGGACCAATTGATAAGTGTTGGCTCAGCATGAAATACATTTATTGGAGATCATTTATCTTTTTCACATGTCTGTTGTAATGTATATCTGTTGTATGATATAGAATGTATGGCTGAAGGGAGTTTGTAGGTCTGCATTCAAATCCCCTATAATATTTTAAAATGAATATATTTGAAAATCGATTGCTAAATAGTACTCTTTTTTAAATAATTAAATAAAGAGAAGGAAAATAGATAAAAACAATGATGAAAATATTTGACAGAATTTGATGATCTGATGACTAGATTCATCAACTGGACCAGATCATCAAACCATTTTGTATATCTCCATTATTATTTATTATTTCATTTGAACTTAAACTTGTACAGATCAAATGATGATTGACCATTCTTTAGACAAATGTATTAAATGCATTAACAAATAATTTATTAGTCTAGAAAGTATTATACTATTATTAGCCCACATGTAAACTTTAAAGCTAATTGAAAGCAAATATATTTACTATTATAAATTCTTATCACATTAACATTATTTTAACTTTCTGTCTTTCTTTCATAAAATTGTTATTAAATATAAATATTTAAAAATTTTCTGTGAAATATAAATAGTAGGAGACTAATATTAACAGAAATACTATGGAAAAAATTAAAGATAAAGTAATAGTTTAAAATCTATATCTAGGGCAATAAAAAAATCCTTAGTCTTATAAATATTTGTCATTAATAAATCTATATAAACGTATAGTAGATAATTATCAGGACTGTATAAAATTTGTATAATTATTGATTATTAAAACAACAAAATAATGTAAAAATTGATTTATATTGCATTAAAAAATGGTTTAATTAAAGTTACCGCTGCCTTTTTGTCTCCTTACTTTAAACAATGAATTCATCTTTCTTATGTATTTGTTATTTTTATTCTGTTCTATCTTGTTTCTTTTTATTTGATATGTTATATTTCATCATCATATTATTATTATCAAAAAGCTGTAGATAGCAGCTTATCACAATTACAATATTATTTCAGACTGTACTTAATTATGGCTAAGTAGAATTTAAATCACGTGACTGCTCGAAATTTACTGTGACTTAATAATAATAATAATAATAATAATAATTTAAAAATGAAATAAAACTTTTCATCATTCTGTATTTACTTTTCGCAATCATTAATAGTAACAATAATTCATTTATTATATTTCGTATCTATGTTTTTTTTTTCGTAGATTATTTGATATTAAGAAGATTGTTTTAAAATTTTATTACGTTTTATCTTGTCATAAAAAACATTGTGATAAGTAAAAAAAAAAAAATGTTAATTAATTATTGTCTAATGTAAAATATATTCATCAACTGGCATTTACATTTTTACTAATTATCTTAAAATTACCATTTCAATTGCCATTATATTTAGAAATGTCCAAAAAAAATCCATTTTTTCTTTCATTTATATACACAGATTTATATTCAATATCGTCCTAATACATGAAAAAATGAATGGGACGATAACCTGCAATTAATTTTTTATTTTAATCATAATTAATAAATAATAATTACCAACCAACTTAATGTACCATCATTATTATGCTAATGAAAATGACTTAATCATATGTGGATCTTATTGTAATACAAATAATGAAAATTATTCCCATTGAATTCATTTTTTATTAAAATGATTTTTTTATTTTTATTTCATGAAAATCAAAAGAAGACTTAAAAAAATACTATACTTATTATTGAAAATGTATCAGCAATAAATAGATAACTGCTTTCTGAAAAATTCATCTAAATGCAGTTTTAATCTAAGTGGATTAAATTATGGTATCAATAATATTTATTCAAAAATTTTCAAAATATTTATTAACTTTATCTTTAAAAAATGTTTAAAAACTAAATGAAATCAGTTTTTATAAAATGCATAGTAAATTACTCATGAATATTGTGGTAATTTGAAATAAAGGTTAGGTGAAATTTATTGGTGCCATCGTGGTGCGATTTATTGTCAATAGAAATAATTCTGTCTAATGCTTGATATGTCAAGCATCAAATAGGCTACTTCCAAATTTAAACTTTAATAAATCAATTTCCATCTCAAAAAAAAAACCCACTCAGTTTGACCAAATAAATGGAAATGTACTCAAATGGCATTTAAGTACTGGACATCATTTGATTATTGAACAAACGACTCTTACACATTCATATACAATCAATTCGTAATTGATGTATGAAACATTTAATAAAAAAAGTCCATTATAATGAAAGTAAAAATTGTTTTATATTTGAAAATTTTAATTCTCAAAACTAAATAATTTAAAATCAATTTTCAATATTGTCAACTTTGATTATTAATCTGTGTATATATATGTAATATTATAATACCAAGTTCAAATTCCAATTTATCATTGTATCATTGTCTCTCCTATAATTTTTTGAACCATTTCTAGATTTTTATTTAAGGGAAAAAGGCTTTCATTTTAATATTTCTATAAATCAGATTGATCAAAAAAGCTAATAGAATCAAATCTGAACTTTCCATTTATCATTACTTCCTCCCATCTTATTTCTGGATTTAATGGGTAAATTATCTTAATAGTTTGTACAAAAAATTGAAATTAGATATTTAAGGTATTTTAAAATCAAATTAACTCTTTTGTGTTTTTCAGGTATTTTTGAATTATTTTTGAATGACTTCAGACTATAGTTGTTTTGATCTATCAAAACTTCGAAATGATTCCAATGCCAATATTAGCAGCAAGCTTATATATAATATATACAATGAATTTAATACAAAGAAGAAATGCTGATCAACAACATGAAAAAAACATAGTAGAATGTTCTCAATCATATTATTACACTTTATTAAGTTTATTACTCAATAGTATCTTTATTTACAAGAAGAGTCAAAATAACAAGTTGTTTAAAAGCAATGAAAAAGATTATAAAAATCTTTTTTCTTGTTTTAGTAAGTTACATTTATTAATAAAAATAAAGATATATAATTTAATGCAGAGCACTGTAAACACAAAATAGTCTAGGTTATTTTTTCTTAAACTTTAATACCAAATAATCTATACCCTGTCAAGACTTGATTACTATCAATATGTCTTAAATTTAATTTGGAACCTATTCACACAATAGTGATGATAAATATGATTATTAATACTTATTATTTAATAATTAAGATTAAAAACATATATACCACAAAAGGTGAATAAAAAAATAATAATAATAGCAAAAAAAAAAAAAAAAATGCATTAAAATCAAGCAAAGATTGTAAACAAAAAAAACCCATTTTTGCAGCACTTTCTTGCCACAAGATTAAAAAGAAAAGATTGCAATGTTTTATAAATTGTCAAATCTCTAAGTAAAATAGGTATAAATGTCTCAAAATAATAAAACATCATTATCCATCTATGAAAAGAAAGAATTTTTCTCCCTAGATATGGATAAATAAATATGTGTCTTTTTTTTTAAAAAAAAGGATCCTCCAACATTTACAAATTGCTTCCCCTATATGTATATATTCTTCTTACTAATACTTGGGAGCCACAACACAACTTCACAACTTCCAAGAGAAATGTGTATTTTTACATTTAACCTATTATGAACAACATTCTCAATTTAATTAATTTCATTTCAACAACAACAGCAACAAAACATTTAAAAAAAACAAACAAACATAGTATGATGCCAATCAGAATACACAGTGCAAACACTTGCAATCCTCTTATGAGAAAAAAAATTATCTATCATAGGGCAATCTTTATTTATCATTATAATTATACTAGTATCCTTTAAGTTGCTGCTTAATAATGTTGAAATAGAATTCACAAGGATATAAACATTGATGGGATCAGATTTAAGCCAAAGCAAATGCTGGTCATTTATACAATGCATTGGCCTTAGACTCACGGTGACTAACATGGGGGCTACAAACCAACACTAAATATAGGAACTAACTTATCCAATAATTTGCCTTCTAGGCTTATACCTAATTTGCCTTCTAGGCTTATACTCAATTTTCCTTCTTGGCTTCCACCACTAATTCACTTTACTAATTTAAAACTATTCTACAATATGCAAATAATAATAATAAATTGTTTCAATGACAACTCAATAAGCAAGAATTTACAATGTTGTAACATTTCCTCATAATAACATAGACCATGAGGTTAGAAAGTATTTCTTGAAAGACAAAGAGTATTAATGTGAGGCATCTGGTTTCAAATTTGATCCTGAATGAATATTTGAAAATTTAGTCAAAAATACAACACCCTTTAAATAACTGATAAATAAAAGAATTAACTCTTAAAATGTGCAAAAATACAGATTCTATATAATAGATAGAAGTTTTATTATGAGTAATTTCTGCTAATTCTCCATTTCTTCTATACTCTATCATTATACTTTCCTTTATTTTTGTCTTGGCAAAATATTTATAAAACAGATCTAAACTATTGCACTAATGGTATGAATTTCTATCAGGATATCTATATTTTACTTCAGGTAAAAATATAGCCTTCACATACCATAAGACCCTCTAATTACCCTTTGTTTTATGAAGTACACACATATGGTCTGCATCTTTTATTACATTCAGACATTATATCCTCTTCCTAAAATTTGTACTATCATAAATCAAACATCTTGCACTTGCTCTATCATTGCTGACTACAAAATGACAAGAGCTAAGCCTATCCATAATGTTTTGCTTTTAACTAGTTTATTACAATGTCATATACTCAGATAATTTTTCTCACATTTAAGTCACAATACTAATTGTAAATATCTGATGAAAATCTACTTCATGTAATAGCCATGCATTTCCTTCAACCTTACAATTTCTTCTATCAAAATGAATGTTATTACATTCATGACCATTGTATAAATAAAACTTGCCAAGATATTTTAAATTCATCATGGCTCTTTTTTTCATGCTACTTACTTTAGCTCTTCCACCAAAGCAGATAAACTTGTAACATCTTTCTGTATCACTTACTTACATTTTTCAAGAATATCAGTTTCATTAGGTTTCTTATACTCACTAATGTGCCTTAATTCCAAATGAATCTCTTCCAACTTGGTGTCTATCTCCTGAAAATGACTGGAGACAATGCTAGTTACAACATCCATCTTTTCATACATCTCATGCTCTCTATCATCATTAGCCTGTTGTATTAACTTTCTCAAAGTACTCTTTTGGAGATTAACAGTAATTTTAACTTCAGTCTCTAGTTTGACACATATGGTTCACAAAAAGCATTCCATCCCATATTTAAAAGTTTGAAATTCATTCCTTAAGGCCTTATTATTCTCAATGATTTGCATCCATAAATTTCACCATTACTTTCTAGATTTTTTAAATTTCATCAATACCTTTTGAGTTTCCTCTCTCATTTTCTCCTTAAATTTATCAAACCTTTCCCTCACAGAAATAGCTTCAATTTTAGACTCTTCTTCAATGGCTTTCATTTGTGCCTTTAAATCCTTTGTAATAGCATTTAACATAGCTTCAAGAACCGTAAAATTATTTGAAAAAGAGTCAAACTTGATGTCCATCATAGCAAAATTAGCAGCTATCTTGGCATTTGATTCAACTTTTAATTCAGCAGAACTAGCATCTATTTCGGCATTCACTGCCTTCAACTTAGCAGAGTTGACCTACAATTTATTTTTCATTTCTTTTACTATATTCATCAAGTCAAGGAAACTAATGTTAGGCCAACCTGATATTTCTTTAGTATTATCCATACAACTTATGCTGTAATTAGTCTATGACAAATCTAGATATTTAAACATATTTGTATATGTTATATATATATAACGAAATGATACATGCAAACTTCCTCGTATTTGGAAAGATTTTTTGTAAAAACATTCTTAATTTAACATTTTTGCTACTAGTGGAACTTTAACGTTTTTTTTTTCAAATCAATGATTGTAGCGCCTCTACAACCAAATGTCAGTATATCAATATTTAAATTTAACATGAATGAACCCACAAAATATATCTTTTATATATGAAACCTGTGAAAGTCTTTGTATCAACATGCCTTGAAAATACATTTTTTGTTTATAATTCTCAACTGTTTAAACAAATTAAAGGACTTTCTATGGGATCCCCACTGTCACCTGTCATTGCTGATCTTTTCATGGACAATTTTGAAAGTCAAGTATTATGTGCAGCTACTAAAAAACCTTCTATTTGGCTTAGATATGTGGATGATACTTTTGTCATATGGCCTCATGGAATTGATTCTTTAAATTCTTTTGTTGCTTTTATAAATAATTGGCATCCAATTATTAAATTTACTATGGAAGTGGAAAATAACAGATCACTTTCTTTTCTGGATGTTTTAATTGCAAGAAAATGTGATGAAACATTGTCAATATCAGTTTACAGAAAATCCACTCATACAAACAGATATCTTAATTTTAATTCTCATCATCATCCTGCACAAATTTTTTCTGTAGCTAAAAATCTTTTCACTAGAGCTTATAATTTATCTGATAAAGAACATCTTTCTCAAGAAATAAAACTTACAAAAAGTATTCTGCTTTCTAATAATTATAATAAAAACATCATATGTAAGGCTTTATATAACATTAATACTAAAAAGAAAAAAAAAAGAGGATAGAATTGATAATTCCTCTTTTAATAGAGTAATTTTGCCTTACATTAGGGGGGTTACTGATAAAATCAGTAGAATATTATCTTGTTTTAATATAAAGACCACTCTTTCTACTGGCAAAAAAAATTGGTGATTTTTTATATAAACCTAAAGACAGAATACTTTTGGAACACCAAGGAGTTTATGAAATTCCGTGTTTCCAGTGCTCAAGAGGCTACGTGGGTCAGTCTAATAGATGAATTAATGTCAGAATTAAGGAACATAAAAAATGCTTTTCAACAAAAAATTAGCACATCAGTTTTTACTTCCCATTATTTAGAAACTGGTCACAAACCTAATTTTGACAATACAAAACTACTTGCTAATTTGGAAAGATATGATTTAAGAACCATGAGAGAGTCAATTGAAATATTAAAGAGACCTACTAGTTTAAATAGAACTGATGAGGCACAATGTATTCCAGCTATGTGGAAACCTCTCTTTTTATCCAATATTAACTTAAAATTAACAGGTAAAAATACTGAGGAAAATAAACATTTTGATAAGCCTCATATTGTGAATGCTGAACTGGAATCTCATTTCTCATCTCGCACACAGTCATGTTATTTGTTAAGATCTAACGGTTTTTCTTTCAAAAGTTAACCTTGAAAATGGCGGTTGCTATTCCGTCAAAATATCGGTGCTCAATGGAAAATAAGACACGGTATATCCCAAAAACTTATAATTTATCTACATCATATAACTGTGAAAACATTAAGTATAACATATATAAATTCAATATATATATTAAACTATATTTACATACTTCTTGAGGTTTGTCACAGCCTGCTTATATCCAAAGAAAATTATCACACATAGCATACATAAAATAAAAAAGATAGACAATCCCTATCCTAAAAGTTGTTTTAGTATTTGTCCTGAAGATTAAAATCCTTATTTTAATAATGACATAGTCTTTTTTATTAATTTAAAACATTGTCCAAACATTACCAGTATTGACCTGCATCAAAAAATGTACTTTATTGACACTTCAAATCACATGAATCACTTATCAGATAACATAAAATATTATAATACATTTGCACTTAAGCAATACTGAGATCTAAAATTTTTGACACTGAAGGCCAAAAAGGTGTCAAATAGTGAACAATGAAAATAAATTCTAAAAACATCTCTACATGTTATGCAAACCCACATTTAGGTAAACCAAACATACATGGTGATATAATTTACTTTCCTTATATAGGAAAGATGAGCATCTATTAACTTTGTAATTTAAACATTAATTCTAGGTTTACTGTACATTAAATCATTATTATCAAATAAACCTTAGTACAAGTCACAAAAAATATAATTCTACATAAAACATATTATCTTAATCTCAGTTTACTGTCCACTTTTCAGACTCTTAGTTGGTCACATTAAAATTTAATATTTATTTTGCCTGAGGTAAGCTGGCTAACATAACAAATGTCCCACAGATTTGGGTGGCAAAATGTGATGGTATGCATAGATACCAAGGGGTGGTGAAGAGAGTCTTCAGCATGGCCCATGAGTTACGACTTCTAAATTGTAATAATGAAATATAAAGAAATCAATACTTCAAATTGAAATAGTGTAAAACTGGAATGAAAGTTAGTTCTCTAAATCCTAAACCTTTAGATCATCATTACAGAAAATGGCCATTTACTTACATAATAGAGAACGAGAAGTGTTCTCAATTATATATCCAAATTTATAAACAATTAGTATAATACTGGTTTGAAATAATATCTTATGATTATATAAACCAAACTCATAACATAAATAAAAGAATATATTCAACGCTACAACTTCTCTCAACACTTAAATAATCTAATCTCAGAGTTTAGTATAACTAGTGAGACTTTATTACTTGCCAAAATATAAAATAGAACAAAGGAAATATTTTATTGAATCTAATTTATTTTTGAAAATGACTAACTATGAATAATATATTAATATTTCTAAAATTCTCAATGTTAAGCAATGTAGCAAATTGTTAATGTTTATGCAAGTAATCATTAACATTTAAATGTTCTCTAACTTAAAACAATAACTAAATTAACAACATCAAATATTGAACAATGATCCCATGTACTCATAAGTCATAAAAAAATTCAATAAATCACAAAGTCAGATTAAGTGAAACAAGTTGTATGTCTTTTATTATAATTTGTATTTATTGTTCTTTTCAAATGACAATAGTGATAATCAAACCACAACATATAAAATTTATTTCTTTTATAAGTTTTCACTTGACTTCAATATCAATCATAGTCACATTTGTTTACATTATCTATTGGGTGACATTTGTATTTGAGTGAGGAACATTTACTCTTTAACATAAAGAAAATGCAATAACAGATAAATAAAACTAATAATAATATTTTTTTAAAATAGTATGGTTCAAATCCATAGATACATTTTTTAAGGTAGGACCTCATTAAATTGTCAATCAAAAAATATCACCATTCTCCTCATATTGTGTTAAATGTGGATATATCTTTTTACCTCTCTTTTCAAATGTAATTGCAAATTTCTTAGATTAATTCTTTACAAGAAATCTTCAATTATGGCCAAAAGAGTTAATTTATTTAACTATGTCACAGTTCATTCAGAGAATTTAATGAGTTTATCACTAAATTATATTATTCATAATATACTACACTTTCATAAAAAAGGAACTAAAATCTCACACATAAAAAGTACACACATATGATATATATATATATATATATTGATATAAGTGTCTACCATTTAAACACATGATGTAGTTATAAATTATTTACTAAAAGAAAGAAAAAAAACTTTTAACAATAATAAAAATACATTTTATATACAGCCCCCATGAAAATAAATGATAATAAATCTATATTGCATAGATACAGAGTACATATAAATCAAAACAACAATAACAAAAATAATAATGATACCTAATGTCTTAGTATACAATTTAATTTAAAAAAAGATCAGATCAGTTAGCATTTAATATCTCTTTTTTGTTTTTGAAAATTGATGGTTATCATGCTATTATTTATCCTTGCATAGATTAAATCAATATGTCAGATGACCTCTAATTACAAGTGCATGAATTCTGAAACCATTTCAAGTTAACTTTTTCAAAGTATTCTCTTGTACTGGTTAGGCCAATTCAGGCCAATGTAAGATGACACATTTATTTCAGATGTTTTAGGTAATCCTTAAGATCATTTCCAGAATAAAAATAGCTATTCATTTTCCTAGTGATTTCTCTTCAAATGCATGCCTGCTGACAATTTCTTTTCTTTCTACAGATGGTTTATCAGAAAAAATTAATCAGGGGAAAATCAAATTCCACTGATTGCAACATGCCTCTACTCTGCCATTTTTTAATGGAAAATGGCCAAAATAAAGTTTGGCATTTGCATGAGGTAAGGAAAAATTTATGAATTGAGAGCAGCAAAATTTATTATTTTTCTTCTAATAGCAATTGTCAATAATTATCTTCTTTGGTTTCTATGGCATCTATCTTACATTTTCACATAACACTGGGGTTAACTCTATTGTCAGCATAACAATTAATCTTCAAAAAGATATTAATATTTTACAATGGAAAAATGTATACATATGTTCTGTGTAAACATAACTGTTTATGATACTGAAAATAAACAAATAATTTTATATTGTAAATACATTTTAATATTTTAAATATTAATATTTTAAATATTAATATTTTCAAATATAAATATTTTTAAATATAAATTAAAATTTTTACAATGATTCATAGTTTTTTTATCACCATCATTGCTAAATTTCAGAATCATGAATAAACATATATACCACAAAAGAAAGTGAATTTTAAAAAAAAAATTAAATAATAACAGCAAAAAAAAATTACATCAAAATCAAATGAAGATTGTAAACAAAAGAAAAAATGCAGCATTATCTTACCACATGTTTAAAAAGAAAAGATCATGATATTTTATAAATTGTCAAATTTATAAGTAAATATATATAAATGCCTCAAAAAATAAAATGTCATTATCCTTCTCTAATAAACAATTCAAGTTTTATGTAATAGAAAGAAGGAATATTTCTCTGTAGATGTTGATAAATATATATATAAATGTCTTTTTTCTGAAAAATATATGATAATCAATGTAATTGATGGATCTGTCCAACCTTTACAATACATACATACATATGAGGGGGGATCCCAAAATATAACAAATCATTTTTTGGCTTGCATGCCTATTGTAATACATGTTTTTGCTGATGTATATTTCTTGCAAGGACTCTTCTGCATTAATCTGCCAAATGATGTCCCCTTGTGAAATCTTGGGGTGATGTAACACATTTTTTTTTGTAAAGTGCATTTTGCATTTTTATCAATTTTTTATAATAGTTGAAAAATTTGACAATGAGAAATTTTGTTTTCACTTGTAAAAAACTACAAAGAAAAAAGTTGTAATGTTTTAAACAGATTACAAAAATGCTGTTCTTATACAAACCCAAATTTATATGTGATTTAAGTGAAATGTTAAATTTACCACATCACTAAAAAGCAATGCAAGTAAAGTCCAAATTGCATTTTTCTTTCAAATTTAGGTTGTAATTGTAAGCCATTTTATCTGCAAATTCTGAAACATTTAATCTGATAAAATGTAAACATCCTTTTTTATGACAAAAAAAAGAGTGCAATCCCTATCCCACAAAGTGTCACCTCTCAAAACCTTGAGTGTGAAACATTTTTAAATTAAATTCAGCATAATCCAGCTAAACTAATAGCCATATTCACTCAATCTCATTTAGTGTCACTTTTTTTAAATCTCTCAAATGAAAAAATTTCAAGACTTTTTTGTGGACATAGAACTGGGGGGAGGGTTGACAGAAGCCAGACTACTTTAAAAAATGAAAAACATATTTGGACCAGTTTATTGCATCAAATGGTTAGTAATTTGAAAAAAGATTATTTTATAACACAATAAATAAACAGTTTTTTATTTTAAAATTCTGTTATTTCTGGGTAGCCCTGTATATATCTATGTGTGTGTGCATATGTGTAATAGATATTTTATGCATATAGTGTACATATATATATAATATTTTAA
Source organism: Epiperipatus broadwayi (assembly GCA_028023455.1). NCBI lineage: Eukaryota > Metazoa > Onychophora > Udeonychophora > Euonychophora > Peripatidae > Epiperipatus > Epiperipatus broadwayi. The sequence continues at coordinate 11,893,862 of JAQFVV010012413.1, forward strand.
TATAAACAAAATCTTAAAAAACAGTATTGTTATTTTTATTAATAATAAAATGAGAGAGCACATTTACATGCATACTTTATGCATGTTTTTTTATTCGTTCTTTTTTACTCAAAAAAATAATTTAAAAAACTACAATAATATCTATCATAAATATTATGCCACTTTATATTTTTTATTCCTAAATTCAATACCTTACCAAAAAATATTTTTTAACATGATTATAACTTTAGTCATTTCAAGATATAAAAACAGTCATACAAATATGTTTTTCCTTTTTAATTATTTCTCTAAGAGATGATTTATTCTTTTTGAACATATTTACTTTTCATTAAAAATCAGTAACATTTCATTTAGCTCTTTTTAAATAAAATTCAAACTCTTTTAATTTAGAAAACATACTATCCAATAGAATACTGCATCATATCAAACTTTTGGGAAAAAATAAATAAAAGAGGAATGAATTTTTATGTAATTAAAATAAAAATCATAATAGTTAATAAACGAAATCATATAAAAATAATGAAGGCATTAATTTTAATGTTTTTATTTTTGCATATTTGTATGATTTATTTGATTATATATACTCTTTTTGATAGAACACTTTCATTAAAGTATATATAACATGTAGTAGCTTTGTTATAGCATGAAATTACAAAATTATCTATAGTCATTTATACTACGTTCTTTCTGTAATGGTTTTTTCTTCTTCTCTAAAATGATTTATTTATACCCTCATTTTTACTTATTATTACCTTTGACTGTATAAAATAACTATAAAAAATCATTATAATGTTTTTGTAAAAGATTGATAAATTCATATTGAAGAATGAATAATACACAATGATTGTTATATTATACATAGTTTTAGACTATAAATAAATAACTAAATTATTATGATCTGTTTGTAACAGTTATTTTGTTGCATAAAATTATACAACTTATTTTTAAAAGTAAAAATTATAATAAAATCTGGAGAAAAACCTTCTCAGGGTAAAGGGTTTAAATAAATTATCATACTCCATTATTAAAAACATTAAACTTTTATAACTTGAAACATTGGGTAATTACTAACCTGCATTGTCTATTTGGAAAGTTTAAATAAGTTTAAAATTTTCTATACATTCAACATTTACTCATACATGATGAAACTAGACTAACATATCACATCTATTAAATTTTTATAGTTTTTTAAATTTATTTTGAATGTAATGTAAATATAAAGCAACTCATTTATTTAAAAGATATTTTATGGCTAACTTGGGCATTGTCTTTTAAAAAGAGATAATTCTAATTTTTGTTCAAAGATGGTCGTTAAGTCATTCTAGTAAATGCATTATTTTTTTGTGATAAGATATTGTGAAGGATGGCATATATTGGAGAGTTGCATTTAGGCTATATGTTAAATTCTTTTGAAAAAAAAAAGGCTTGTGGCAAAGGGTGCTAATAGATAACATTTCATATAAAATAAACATTTTTTTTTAAAAAGTAGAATATAAAAGTGTGCTTGTACTTTATGATTTATTTTTTATAGACATTACAACTTTATTATATCGCAATCATTTATGATGTGATGATCTTAAAGTTAGTGATGTGCTGATAAAGATCAAAACATTTAAATAAATATTGTCTAATTTATATTTAGGATAACAAAAATAAAAAAGATAATAAGGATTTACTCCGACATTTGTTTTGTTTTGTTTTTCAAAAAGAAACAGATTATAAGTTGCACAATAATTATAAAATAATCTTATAAAATACTTGTTTTTTTATTCATAAAAAATGTAAATAGATTTTAAAGCTGTTACTTTATTTGAAAAATTTCATTTATGAAGAAAAGTTTTACAGCTGGTGGTTCTTTAACTGATTGGTTTAACAAAAAAACATTTTATATCAAAATGCTTTGGGCAGATCTAAATTGAAAGAAAAATTATTTCTAGTAGAGCAGTACTTTCGAAACAATATTATTTTATTCATTCATGATTTATAAATCAATATTTTAAAAATACCAATTCTCTATTGAAAAATATAATTTAAAATGACTTTTTTAAAATGCATATATATATTTTAATGAAAGCTATTAATTTTTCAGTATAATTGTTTAAATCAATGTATTTCACTTCTCTTTTAAAAACTCCATCACGCAATTAGAATCACAATTTAAAAATACGTTATAACTCTAAATAAATAAAAATAATATGAAAAACGTTTTACACATTAGTCCATAAACCAAACAAATTTACGATATATTAGATCTTCATTTGTTAAAAGTATTCATAATCATTTTATTTTATTATTATTTTATTCTTTTACAATTTATATCTGATAAATAAATATGAAACCTTACATATAGACTTTATTACAGTGACTTCAAAATTTGATACAAAATTTCAAAAATGTATAGTATACCAGATAACATATTGAAATTTTGAGGATTGTGTTTTATAAGATATATAAATTTAAATAATAATATTATTTTACAATAAGCAAATAAAAATTTTAAATTGTACTTTTGTTATGCTTTAAAATGATTATCATATATTACTATATATATATCATAGTGACAATAACAATCTTATTATCATATGTGAATTACATTATTACAGCTCTCATGTTTAAACAAATCAAAAAAACATAAAAATATTATTAAAGCAATACTGCTATTAGATTCTAAATGTAGTCTATTTCGTTTCCTGGTTTAAGATCTTTAAATTAACTATAAATAAAAGTAATGATTAAAATAGAATAAAATTAAAACTTTGTAGACCTTAAAAATTCTATTACAATAGGCAAAGATGAACTGATTTAGATCTTGGTTTTGTATAATTTATTTAAGATAATATATCAGGATAATATGTGGATTTCTTTTACTGCATAATTGCAGTGTTATCATGAATTTTGATGTAATGTGAGCATATATATATAATTCTTTTAAACAAAGGCAAAACTCTCCATACAGTAGTGCCACCCTGTGCTAACAAGAGTAATCAGTGGATGCCAGAAGGCTTGTGCATAAAATCCCTATCTAGTGCTTACTCATCAAATATCCCCAGACTAGTTTCTGGCTTGTGGCCATCATCAGTGAGGGATTTTATGCACAAGCCTTCTGGCATTCATTGATTACTATGGTTAGCACAGGATGGCACTACTGTATGGAGAGTTTTACCTTTGTTTACAACAATTATGTGCTAGTATAAGAGATGGTGATCATGTGATGTTTAGTGGTATATTATTCAAGAATTTTAAACAATTCAACCATTCAACCTAATTTAAGCAGTCTTTGATGTATTTATAAAACAATTTTTATATACTGCAATGCATGATGGTGATTGTTTAAAGGAAACTAAATAATAATCTGTATTTTATTAAACATATTTGTCATGATGGTTTATTGGCTAAATCATTTAATGTGATGTGGTAATTTATACAATCAATTTACCAGAAAATTGTTTGCATTACATTTGATGCTTTTGACTAAATCATCCTGTCTGCTTCTGAGAGCAGTAAAAAGTAAAAATGCCTGGTCTGGGTATTAAACATGAAAAAAGGAAGTATTGGCAAAATATCTCAATCATATACATTACATAAATATTGTCATGATTAATGTATATTATGTAAATTCACATAAAATATTTACAGCTAATTCAATTTATAGGGAATCCTCACATTGGTATATTTGTACTAGAAGAATTTTACTATCAACTTGATTATCTACCATTAAGTGCCCTAAATTCAAACTATATCTTCATTCATAAACCAAATATTATATCAATCCATGATTTATGGGTTTTGATAATATTCAACCCAGAAGGCCAAAGATGTAATCAATACATGTTCATTGTCCAGAGAAAAATCTTGCATAGGTCTAGTCCAATGATTTTGTGTGGCAACTTCAACTGCTCTTACAATGGGCTATTATTCACATCACAATTTAATTTTAATCAGCTCACCTTGATACTATTATCATCCCTTTATTCTTCAGGGTAAAGTTTTGTTTTTTAGAGGGCAAGACCCATCTTTCATTAATCTTGTTTTACATCTTCATCCAAATTTCAAAGATTCAGTGCAACTACCCAGAATCACATATTTCAAAACATGCTTATGTGAGTCTTATATTTAAGCAATTGCTTTCCATGGAATTTAAATTCACTGTTGATGACTTTTTTAATATAGTCATTAAAAGTCATTACTATTATCAACATCACAATTTCTGTTTGAAACTTGATTGTCTTTAAAAAAAATTTAAACAACTGCTGTTACAATTGAGTAATGGGCTATTTTTCAACTGACCATATAAAACAATTAATTGATAACATAGAAACAACTCTTCAAACTATCCTGCAAATAAACAATGCAAAAAGCTCTTATATGTAAATTATAATCTAAATAAATCAGAATTCTATAATACTTAAGCTAAGAAAAACAATACTAAATTGTTCAATGTTCATGAAACCTACCATAAATAATATAAAAGCTGCCACATCTCATATCTTTGGCATTTACATTTTATCAAAGAAATTATTATTTTATCAAATACAATTGTAATATCAGCTCACTCTTCATTATGGTACACAACTTTTACAAAGCAGCAAATATTCAAGAAAATTATGCAACTCAGAAACCATAACATTCTAGAAGATTTTATTCCAGGCAACCTCTATAGGCAATTTGACTACATCATCATTTGTATCCCAGATAAGGGCTACAATCAGCCATGTTTGACTAAATATATTAGCCCCAATCTTTTCATTATACTGTCAAGTATTGGTGGCTTAGTGGTTAGCATAGCTGCCTTCTAAGCAGCTGGCTCAGGTTCACTTCCCAGTCAATGCATTTGATATATGAAAAAAAGACATTATAATACTCTGGGAATAATTTGCATTTTATTACATTTAGGATATGCTTAAAAAATTTTTTTGCAAGAATTATTCTAAAAAAACTAAATACACTTATTTTTCCAAAAATCTTCACTATCTATTACATAGTAAAAGGTCATCATAATCCTCAAGTTATTCTTTTAGTTTAAGAATCAATCTTGCTTGAAAATGTGAAAAAGCTCACAAATTATGTTGCATAACAAATCAAATTAAAGCTGCTTTTGACCTTGTCAGTTGGAAATATCATTTTAATGTAAGACATAAACTTCTGCTTGAACATAGATATCTGATAATAGTCATTCAGACTTATCTTACCAATGTATCAATTAAACTAAACAATTATAGCATCTATTTATATCTTTAAAGACTTGTTGTGGTATAATGGTTCACCTTTTCCATCAATAACAATTGCAATTTATAAAGAGCCCCTGATTAAGGAAATTAAACAATGTACAAAAAGTCTATTGGAAATTCTATACAAGTTTATTGTTCATTGGTGATATTCTAATAATCTTCAGACACCTTCAAAATATTCCCATTGTTTTTCACAATCTAAAATAATTCCAAGAAGTCCCTGGATTCATTGCATAAGTTTGCAAATCACCTATGTAGCAACTGTCTACAGGTCATAGTTTTATTGGCATTCCAGCCAATCTCTCTAACTTTTTTTTCTATGTGACCATATAGGGGATTTGAACACAGAATTTCAAGCACCCTTTATCTATCCATACTATTTCATACCACTGATACACATGACCACACACATGTAGAAAAGATAAATAATCACCAATATATGTATTTTGTGCTGAACCAGCAATCATAATTTGGTCCAAATTATCATCTGCCACACACATATATAATCAGTGCTCAGTTTACATTAAGATAGCAAATCTTCATACTTTAATGGATAGGCTTCATTCTACTCCAACCTCCAACTCTTCAGCCATCCATACCATTGAAAATCTGATGATGGAAAGCCCAAATTCCAAGCTGATTCCAATATTATTGTTATGCCCATGTTGACCTCAAGCCATTCTAACCCCTCATGTATAGGACCTTATCCATTTAAATATATAGAAGAGGAATGAGCAAGATGCAGGATTATTGTGTAACAATAATATTAGCATCAGCATGGGATTTGGGTTTTCCATCATCAGGTTTTTAATGGTATGGATGGCTCAAGAATTGGAAGTTAAAGTAGATTAAAGCATGCTCATTAAATTTGGAAGATTTGCTATCTTAATTTAAACTGAGCACTGGTTATATATATGTGTGGCAGATGATATGCTGGACTAACTGATGAGTGCTGGTTCAACATGAAATACATATATTGGTGATTATTTATCTTTTCTACATGTGTGTGGTTATGTGTATCTATGGTATGAGAGAGTGTGGATAGATGAAGGGTACAAAAAGTTAAGTTAATGCTTTAATTAACAGTAATTGGTTAATTTATTATATCTATTTATTTATTCTAAATTAATAAATAGGTGTTCAACATTACTTGTATTTTCATAATTTATATTCTTTAATTATTATTTTATTAATATTTTATTCTAGTACAATTTGTAATTAAAGCATAAGAAAATCATTAACTGAATTACATATGTACATATATTCTAAATTTTTTGCTTTTATTAGTGCATCCTAATTTCAGATCCATCATATTGAAAACATCTTCCAGCACAAAAACATAGACCACTCTATTTTACAACCTATGATTTTCTTCAATAACCCTTCACTTTTTACAACATTAAGAGGTAATAAATATCTGATTTTTTACAACCATGTTGATAGTTCAATATCTTTCATTATCCCACTCACATTCAAACTAGGGACTAGATTTTTCTACCTTAAGTAAGTTGTCAAAGGATGAGTAGTCATTGCATTGTAAATATTCTAATTTGTTTAGTTTTTATTAGTACTTCTGCCATTTTAATTCTACTATATTGAAAGCATCTAACAACACACACAATTATCAGATCATCTCTTTCCATTCTAGAAATAGCCAGTTTGTTGTGCTTTCTGATGAAAACCAATCTGTTGGTTGAAATATTAAAGCAGCTTTATAGAGGAGTGTGTTTTTATTATATTTTTATTTTTCCTTCAGCTAGTTTGTATATTTATTATTTTTATGCTGCATATATATATATTGTACCGTTTATTTATATACAGTGCAAATATATTGGCATTTGGTAAAAGCTAAAAAAATAAAAGCAAATTTAGATTTTTTTTTTACTATAATTTATTTTTTTAAAAAAAAAAACGTACAATGAAAGTTAAATTATTCTTTACAGTATTTTTTTTTTATGTAATTAGAAATAAAAGTAGAATTGGAGAGACCAAAAGAATTCCAAAAGTAAAAAAAAAAAGATAAGCTAAAAGAAAAATATTTTAGCTAATTAAACATGGCCGAAAAACTTGATAAAAAAATGAGAACTTAGTAATTGAAAAATGATAAAGACTGTATAAGATTATAAACACAAAACACCATGATAATAGCATGCACAGAAGTCTGAAAACTGGACCTCTAATATAAAAAGGAGGTGTTTGGTTGGAGGACCATCTTGATTTGCCTGATATTCTTTTGGTTGGTTTTAGATTAAAGAATCCAGACCACTCTACAATGAAAAAGTTCTTCATGCGAGAGTAGACCGGAGCTTTAGCTGACATCGTTACCGATGAACACCAGAGAAGCTTACGCGACTAGCCTATGGAACCAGCACCAAGATCAATTTATAATTAATGGCCGTGAGCTCATTTTAACCTCGAAAAACTATGCACAGTTATCTACAACCATCATAAATTCACTAAAACTTACCGGTAAGACTACTTATTCCTGATTGTGACAAAATTAAGCGTTTGAAAACAAGTCTTAAAATAATCCCGATAGATACTTTCATTTTTTCTGTACAAGAGACTTTTGTTTATACCAGAACTTTCTAATTAATTATTTTATTTTATTAATTGCATCATGTTTGAATTAATATGTATTCTCTCTCTAATTTACTTGATTAGGAATTCTCATTTTAACTTAAACAGATTTTTAATGTTATAATAAAAATATTTCTAATATCAATGTTCATTTGTGCATTATTAATAATAGTTATTATTTTTTATTATTAAATTTATTATTAGTTTAATAAGATTTAAACGTAATTTACCTTTGCCAATATGTTTGAATAAGCCCAGGAATAATAATCTTAAAAAAATAATTCTCGTTACGGTATGATGCAATACCGATTAGTTTAAAAGTATTTTTCTTTTTTATTTGCGAGACATTATATGATGATTTCAGCGAATTCTTAGGAATTCTGGCACCCAGATTAAATAAATTAAAAGCTGATTTCGTCAATAGCACAATTCGTAACAAGTACTAGGTCGAATTGATCAGGAAACATAGTTATGTTTTTGGGAATAGAAATACAACTTTCTTCTTTTTGACATAACTTGATCAATTCGCGTGCAGTTTATATTAGCATGTAGAGGCCTAGCAAGATGGAAAACGTTATAATATATATATACACACACATAAATTTATAAATAAATATTAGAAAATACAGTACTTAAAAGTTTATAAAAATATATCTATAACTGTCATTTAGAAGCACTTTCAACTATTCTTGTAGTTTTATATATATATTGTAGCATTATATTCCTAGCACAAATGCTACTATGTTCTGTAAAGTATAAACAAGTAATAAGTTTAAAACCAGGTAAATTACTATAAATTTTCTATGCAATGGGATAATCTGTTTTTTTAATATTATTAAAAAGTAAATGGTAATGAGATTGAAATTGGACAGCGCCAGTATACAAATGCATATTTTCTTTATAACAATTTAAACATCGATTAGTGAATTGTTTAGCGATGCCTATAAACCATGTATGTACAGAATAGTGTTTGTTGAATAAACAGTAAATGATGCCATCTGTAGTCCAAACCTTATTAAATTAGAATATTTATAACAAGTTCAAAACAAATAAATTGTATTAAATCAGCAAAAATGCTAATACCAATATACAAAAATTTTATTACATTTATGCATAAATGTGTGCATGTATAATATTCATAAAATTAGAAAAGTATGTTAGAAAGACCAACAAAACACTTCAATAAGAAAATCAGATAATTAAATTTTTAGATTTAGTAAATGTTTTTAAAATAACAGATCATAAAACTTAATAAAATTATTGACATTAAAATATTCCTGAAACTTTATTGAGTTAATAATATTTATTGACAAAAACTTATTGCTCTAACAAGTTTAAAAGGGAAATAATTGAGATTATGAAAAGAATATGTATTTGTTTTTTTTTTAATAAGTTGATATAAAATATTTTATTTCTTTATCATTCTGTATTTCAAAATGATTATATGTTTCATGTCCATTGAAAAAAAAGTAAAATCTCACCTGATTATTTGCAGTGCTATACACATGCTCTGAAAATCTATTATAAAACAAGATGCAGTGTGGGAAAAATTGATACATATCTTTAAAAAGTTATAAATATCAGAAAATTTAAAATGAAAGAACTTCCTTTAAAGTTTTCAGTACAGTCAGTACTCAGTCATGTTTTCTCAAAAATCATTATATTGTATTGACCTACATAATAATGGCTGAGTAGTGAACATTACCAGTGATTTATCTATTCAAAATAGGTCAGGTCTTCATCTCCATTCCAATAACATCAATGGAATATAAGAAGGAAAAAGTGAAAACATTTAAATTCTCAATCAAGAAAACCTGCTGTTTCTACTATTGAAATTAATATTTACTAAGGCAATAAACCTAAAGCATGTCCACTTGAAAATGCGAAGATAGGGACCTCTACAGGTCTTAACCACAAACTTATGCATTAGAAGAAAAGAGGGGACTCCTTCTTTACTTCACCCTACTTTCTAGAATGTCCGACTAAATTTGCCTAAAGTATTATATTTCTAAATTATGTCTCTTTAATTTTAAAAGAATATCCTTTTAATATCTATTTCATTAAAATTTGTAGTTACTATCCCAGAATTTTGTCCAGCAAATGCAGTATTTGTCAAACGATTATGGAAATGCCTCTTATCTGAAAACAAATAACATATTGCAAATCAAAATGAAATAGTTTCTTTAAGTCATCATAGGAGCAAATGCAGTAAAGTGATCTGCGTATTTATCTGATTGAGGTGTGACTTGATGATTTTTCTTGTTGTTACATATTTGCAACCATCAAAATAATTGAGAAAGATTATAGATATTCCAAGATATATGTTTTGTATTAGAAATTAAAATTTTCCATGATGAATTAATTCAATTGGGATTATTTTGAACTTCAATAAACTTGAATAATAGTGCTACAAATAGTTAAATTTGCTTTTGCTATATTATTGATAAATTTTGGAATGTTCAATATTTGAATGCCATATATACTTTATATTAACAATGTGTAATTTGTTTGTGCTGTAATTAATATGTTAATAAATTATTAGAGTAATAAATGTACCAAATATGATAGTATATGCTCCAGTGGAAACCCAGACAGTATAGTTTGTATTAATATTTAAACATAAGGTATGACAGATAAGTGAGAGTAAATACATAGTATATATTTGGTATTGGAGAAAGATTGTGTTCTTAACCATTATTTAAAATTTTTAAATATAAATATTAATCTATACTTTATTATGTGCTTTTAAATTGACTAAAGTTTTGCATTAAATAGATAATTTTGAAACCTTTTATCTATAAGTAAAACTGCGATAAGACATTGCAATTAATCTCCTCCTATATGTATATTGTAATGTATTGTCACACATATATTTGACTCTATACACTAAAAATAGCTATACTTAATTCACCACCCCACTCAATTAGAAACAATATACAGTACATTCAGTTTTAATATTTGCTATTATACAATGATAATCAGTATTGTGTTATTGTTATATTTTGTTTTTACATTTTATTTTTTTTTTATAAATATTTATATGAAATAAACATTGTTTTTTATTTTATAATTATATGGTATTATTTTTTATTCATCATCTTAATACAATTTGAATTCAAGTCATGCTATCACACTGCTGATTCATCTAATGTTACGCCTAAATATTTTATTGTATTTGCTATTTGAATCTAGGAAATTAAAGGTAGAAAACCCCTTATATGTATATTTACTTTTACAGTATTAAATGTTTATTAAAGAAATGATCCCCGAGAAACTTAATCTAATTAGTCATAATAAATGATTATAAATATAAACACTGAGATTATGTATTTTATGATTAGATAAAGCAAAATTATATAAGACAGAAATTTTAAAATAATAAACCAACAATTCTTAATACAATATAGTTTATATCATATTTTTAAAGTACAAAAAAATGGTTAAAATTTCAAATCCCTGAGAAATTACATGATTATATTTATTGTTTATTTTTATTTGGAAATTTGGGGTGAATGCATTGGTAGGAATTGGGGTCTTATGAAGGCTCAACCATATGCAAATGTGTTTTTAATAAATGCCAATGCAATCAGAAGCATAAATTTTCAGTTTCTCTCACTTCAATTTCCATTTTAACACAATTAACCTCTTACTTACTGCATAACTTCCAATTCAAATCATATTTTAGAGTTTACAATATATAATACTTAATTACATGCATATTGTCTATGCTAAACATTACATATTTAGCCTGTATTCTGCCCATCCTTCTTCTGTATACTTAAATGAACATATTAAGGTCCTATATATGAGAGGTCAGAGTGATTTAAAAATAACATGGGTATGACAATAATGTTGGCAAGGGATTTAAGCATTCCATCATTGGGTTTTCAATGATATGGATGGCTGAAGAATTGGAGGGTGGAGAATATTAAAGTTTATCCAGTAAAATTTGAAGATGTGCTACTTTAATATAAACTGAGCACTGGTTGTATACATGTGTGGGACACGGTGATCTGGATCAACTGATGAATGCTGATTGAGCATGAAATATGTATATTGGAGATTATGTTATCTTTTTCACATGTATGTGGTCATGTTGTATCAAATGTATAAGATGGAGTGAATAGCTGTAGAGAACTTGAAAGTCTGAGTTCAAGTACTTTATATTAGGATACTATATATATATATGTGTGTGTGTGTGTGTGAAGTTCATAAAATGTTGTGTTGAAAGTGTTATAAGTTATACTTTTTTTAATCAAATAAATTTTGCAATAAATTTTGTAACATTTGAAAATCATTAGAGTAGTATTAATTTGAATAAATAAATAAAGAGCAACATCCCAAGACTTTTCTGACTTTACCGACAGCAAACTAATACTTTTTAAACGTCGAACTGCTTAGAAAATGTGTTTATCCAAATTGCAAACCACACAACATGGCACATCAATACACACACTCACTATATATATATAACACAATATTTAAATGTTTTTAAAATAAAATGTAAAATTCTACAAAAGTGATGTTAACATTCAAAACTTTCTTATATTTACACGAAGTTCTAAAACAAAATTGTAAATTAAAACTTAAATGTTTTTGAATTAAAATTATCCTTACTCTGTTCAAGTTCCTATTATTTGAAATAAATCTTGCGTAATTATAATTAGTTGGGATATTTACTATACATTAAAGATAAATATTTTTATTATTTTAAATACTGTATTGAAGAAACTTTCCTTTTATATCACATACTATTTTAGTCTATGAATATAACAAATAATGAATTATCATTGATTAATATATAGTGGCTTTGATAATTTAATCTCATTAGTAGAAAATAAGAACTTTAAAGTCCTTTTTTTTATTACGGTTATTGTTCACTCACTGACAAAGTGCTAAACATTATATTTTTGTTACTAAATGTTAATATTGGTGGCACACTGTATGATTTTTTTAAAAATGGAAACACACTTCTTTTTTTTATAATGTTTTTATTTCACTTGCCACAACAATTTTTATGTAATATTGCTTAATATATATATATATATATATATTACACACATCTAGAAAAATCTGAAACTCTCTTATCTGTAAATCAGAGAATATATTATCAATATATTTTTATCTTCCAAATCCTTTCAACATTCTTAAAAGTTTTAACTGTAAATTAGATCTTAGCATTGTTTGAACTTCTTATAATCAACAAGAATGCATTAGTCAAATTTAGTCTTTGTGTATATAAAAACAATTCAACTGTTGGGAAAAAAAAAGAAAGTCAACAGTAATTCCATACAAAAATGATGAATATTTGTATTGCTCATTCTAATCAGACTGTGATTAGTTTAAATATAGATAATACATTATCAATATATTTTTATCTTCCAAATCCTTTTAACGTTCTTAAAAGTTTTAACTGTAATTAGATCTTAGCATTGTTTGAACTTCTTATAATTAACCAAGAATGTGTTAGTCAAATTCATTCTTTGCATATATAAGAATAATTCAGCTGGTGATAAAAAAATTGAAAGTTAATTTTTTAAATAGAATTTTCATTAAAGTTTTTGAAAGTTTTAGTGAATTGTTCTATGGAAGCACTCATCTGTTCAATACATGGACACTTTGTCCCTGATATATATATATATATGTGTGTGTGTGTGTGTGTGTTCCAATGGAATTTTCTATGTTCTTTCATTTTAAATACCATGATTAGTTTGTTTCTATTTATGACAAAATCATATAATGTTAAGTTTGATAAATTATCAGTAATAATGTTCATTTTCTCTTTAGTTTGATGTTTTTTTGGTTTAGTCATGACTTTTCTATTTTTGACTCAGATTATAAAATTATTATTTATTAGCCAATTTCCTAATATTCATCAGTAAATTTTTGATATATACTTAACCGTCAGTTTAAATATACAGGCAGATTTATTAATTTTTATTGTTTACTTTTTCTAATAGTATAATAAAATTTCTTATTACTTTTCCTATCAAAGTTTTTTCCTACTGCACAATTTTGAAACATAGATTTAAAAAATTGTGCTACAAAAGTGCATCTATAAGTTATTTGTTTTGAAAAGCATCTTTATTTAATGTGGTATTATAATCATCCTTAGTGGAAATGCAATATGACACTAAAATAATTTAAATAGGATTACCTAATTTCTAAAATGACAGAGCAGTGGGTGGATTAAATTTCAAATATTTTTGGATCAAATTTAAAATAAGTTATCATTGCAATAATCTTTCAGTAATGCACATATTGTTTGGTGGTTTGTTTTTATTGAAATAACAATACATTTTTTTAAATTGAAGTTAAGATATTTATATTCAATATAATTTTCTCAAATTTGGTACATTTCTTTAATTCACTGGCAAAGCAATATGATACTACTATATTTTAAGAAGGTTATCTAGTTTTTTAAAATACATATCAATGGGTAAATGAACAGAACTATAATGTAAATAACTTAATTTAAAACATATGATTTTACTTTCAATCTTAAAAGCATTTAAGTGTCATTTAAAATTGAAATAAAAATAAATTTTTGATTACAATCTTAATGATAAAAACTAAATAATAATACATATAAAAATATTTTATAAGCAATGCTTTTATTTACTTTGCACTAAAAAATAATTGTTTCATCAAGTTCAATTGGGGTTTTTATATTTAACTTGAAAAATTAAGTCAATGCCAATTTTTATAGCAAGGGGTGGACGTAATTAATTTTTGGATGCCCCATACTTTTATTTCAAATTAAATTAAAAAATATACTTGTGAATAAAGAAATGATGATTTTTTAGTGCAAAGAGATTAAAAACATTACTTATAAAATATGTTTATATCTATTATTTTAATTCTTTGCCTGCTTCCTACTTTCTGGGGATTTTCTCCTCTATATGCATGTCTCATCACTTCATTTCAAATGTTTAAATAATTCAAAACATATTAGTGGTTGAGACATATTGTATTCTTGCTTTTTATAATTATAAAAATCTTTTTAAAAAATTTCAGACATTTTAGGAAATCATATCTTTTTTAGTAATAGTTTCATCTTTTCTTCTTTTTGTTGAAATAACTTTTTTTCAAGACCAATATATAGTTCTTACTTTTGTGATTTTGATTATGTTTTATAGGTTTTTTTTTAATATTAACTTTTTAAATATCATTTTATAAAATTGCAAATAGCTAATTCTTTTTAATAGATGATTTAAAATATTTTCATATTTTCTCATACATTTTTTGGGTTCAGTTAAAAATTTATTGATGAAGTGCTGAGTTTTTTTTGTACCTACTGTCTTTTTGCATTTATTTTTAAAATATCAGTTACCTTTTTATTGACCTCAGTTAAATTAAACCTTTTTTAAAGTGTGTCACAATTTAAAATGATCATCAAATCATTAAAATGTTTTGAATCTTTTCAGAAGATGCAGAATAAATAAAGTGTCAATACTAATTTTTTAACTAAGTTTTGGCTTTCTAGTTTTGCATTGCCACATATACTAATACATAATAATTTCATGTGTTAAATATATTAAAAATATTATAATTCTATTCTAACACTGTCTGTTACTCAAAATATAATCTAATTCTACTGTATTAGTATTTGGATGTTTCCAGGTACAATTTGCATTTTTGTCAAAGAATGAATTCATAATATGAATTTTTTCCCTTTCTACAATTTCTACAAGTATTGTCATCTTTTATTGCCATCACCATAAGCAAATCTACCCACATCCTCTTTATCTTTTAATTGTTGTCCAATTTTCACATTAAAACCTTTTAAGACAATTTTAAAATGCTTTTGTGTTATCAAATGGCTATAATACATCTATATATAAATCCTATACTTTATATTGAAGCAATCTGTGTGTATGCACATGCAGAGCTTCATGATATTTATTTAAATGTAATATAAACTTAGGGTGATAGATCAAATAGCTAATTCTTTACCCTCATTAACAAAATAAGATATATATGCAGATGTGTGTATGATTGAATGATGGTACATGTATGTATATATATTTGGGGGGGAAAATGTATTTTTTTTTGTTTTGTATGTTTTTTCTAAAAAAAAAAATGGAAAAATTAAGTTGACTAGTTTTTTGTTTTTTTTTGCAATTAACAGATTTTACTAATTGATAGCTAAACATTCATCTAAAAACAAGAATTTCTATAAGTCTTTTATGAAATATTTGGAAAAATACAGTTCCATTGGGGTGCAAATTATTTCTTGTCTTTGGAGACAATTAAGTTTTCTTACCTCATTTTAATCTTGATAAGGTTTTGCAGATTGGTAAATTAAGAATTAGTCAACCAGTATATTTTCTTTTCCAGCAAAATTTGAATTGGGGGAATTAATTAAAATATTTTTTTTAAAAAATAAGAAGAGTAAAGAAAAACTCTAGGCATGGAGGGATAGCTAAATATGATTTTTTGGTTTTTGCTGAGTAAGATTTCTTTTAGATTTGAGAGGCTTATAAATACTGGGTTATATTTCTTTTTAGAGACTTTCTTTAATATACCATTTAATGTAAGAAAATGTCATTTTGAGTAGAACAAGTTTTGCCTTCTTTTCAGAAGATCTTCAGAAGGAAAGAGTGCATCTTTGGTATGGAGAAATCTATTGATTCCATGATGCTGCTGTAAAGAAAGGGAGAATGTACCAGCTTCAAATCCAGTCCTTTCCTGCATCCAGTAAACCAAGAGCCTGCCCAGACCTTAAGCTTTGATCTGCAAAAAAGATAAATTGTGCCATCCTGCCTTACTAAAGTAATCATCAAACAGCCTCCAAATACAAGTAAGAACTTTTAATCTTTAAAGATAAAATATTTAAAGTGCCTTCTATAAAACTATAATTTATAGATTTAAATCCCTCAGACTCAGAACTACTTTGGTATCAAACTGTGACTCTAAAGGAATTTGTAATTTAAAAAAAGACATTAATCTATATATAGGTGTAGTAACTCTTTTATAACAAATCAGTCTATATCAGAACTTAATTTCTAATTGTTAATGGTTCAAAATTTATAAACTTTATAAATACAATTTTTTATTATTTATTTCGAAATATGCCACGTCATTTTTTTTTTTTTTGTGTTATAAAAATATACATTTTATTGATTAACTTTATATTATATGCCTGATTCAAGCATTGGAGGAATGATATTTTACTATTAAATCGATTAATGCATAAATTGTTGTTCTGTCTCCAATCTTTAGGGGGTGAGTAATAATCATTTTATAACTTCAAAATAACAAGCACAAGGTTGAATTTCTTAAATCATTCGTCCAAATCCTTGTGAGTTAAAATGTTGTCATTTGTTTGTTTTTTAAAAAAAAGAAAATGAAATGTCTGAATTAAAACTTTCAATCTACTATTATATATGTAATCAAACTAATACCTCGTTAACAAAATTAAGAATAAATGAGTGATAAAATAATTATTTAAGTCCACATCGATTTAGTTTATGTTTGTATGAAATCGTTTACGACAATTAAATGAAATAATCTATATGTGCATTAATTTATGTGTTAAAAGAAATAATCATGCTTTTTTAAAAAATGTAAAACGGGCAATGTTATTTATTATAAAAGTATGTGTTCATAGCGCTATATCTATTTAATGATGCATACATCTAGGGGAAAAATATTCTGTCTCAGCAGGCGTATCTTATTCCCTCCTTAGCGATTTGCTATGATAATTCATAATTAAGCTTTATATTTAAGCTCATAAGCATTTTATATCCTATAAAATATGATTATCTTGATTTCCACATCATTGCTTGTTTTAAAAAATTTTAAATACAGATTTAAATATCTATCCAAGTAGGAGTTAGTGCTTTTTGGCCTGTATATCAGTGTTACTTGGTAGAATATATCTGTGCCTATATACTTCCAATAAATGAATAGATGTCGAGTAATACTATGTGAGCTGCTAGACGGATTTTTTATTGGTACTGAAGATAGCCATGTTTTGGAGCTGATAAATGGGTACTCTATAATAATGTAGTCAGCACGGAATTCAAACCCAGATACCACTGTCTTCTGCAATTAAGTTTATTAATCATGCCTGTTAGTAATGTTGTGTGGGATAGATAAACCATACCAATAATGTAATTGTTAATAATAAAGGGAGTTAGAAGTATGCTTTGTTCCATAACTCCTGCTGGGGTTAATAAAATAAATATAATAATAAAAAATACTTAATTTCCCCTATATATGTAAACATGCACATGTTATATATATTTCTGGCCTGTAACTTGATGATATATAACCAGGTATTGAACCAACTCTTGACAATTGCATATTAATTTTATATTGGCATATTTTTTGATCAAATTAGCATATAGTTCATTTCTAATGCTCATACACATATCACATGGATATCTAAATATGGTTGTTATTATTAACTTCTAGCTCATTTGTAATGCTCATGTACGCATCATACTTATACCCAAATATTGTTGTTATTATTATTAACACATAGTTCCTTTATGATGCTAATTCATATAAATTATTAACACATAGTTCC
The DNA here is from genome assembly GCA_028023455.1 of Epiperipatus broadwayi. Taxonomy (NCBI): domain Eukaryota; kingdom Metazoa; phylum Onychophora; class Udeonychophora; order Euonychophora; family Peripatidae; genus Epiperipatus; species Epiperipatus broadwayi. Next base: position 11,912,207 of record JAQFVV010012413.1, read on the forward strand.
TTTATGATGCTAATTCATATATCATACTGATACCTAATTATTGTGATCATCATTAATTTCTAGGTCATCTGTAATGCTAATACATGTATCATACTGATACCAAAATATTGTTATTATTATTAACAAAGTTTTTTTGTAATGCTCATTCATGTGTCATACTGATATTATTGTTGTGATTATTAATCTCTAGTTCATTTGTAATGCTCATAAATGGATCATAATGAGATCCAAATAATATCATTGTTATCCTATATCTCATTGAATTTGTTCTTAATAAATTATGTATATTTATGTTTATATATTGATCATGTTTTTCCCTGGTTCACCACATCCACCCAACTATATCCACACTTAGATAAATTATCTATGAGTCTACTCAAAATGCTAGAAGTGTATAAAAATGGTATTTTAAGCATTGTCAAAGTATCAGGTTCTTATAGGATCTGGTGATTATCTGATCAATTAATTTAGTAACTAATTCATGACAGGATGAGTTTGAATCTGTAGAGTCCCCATGATCACTGGGACCAAAAGAAAATGATTACTATTAGTAGCATCAGAAGCATTGATTGGATAGTGAAGATTTTGGACCACTGGCAAATAAGTTAAAGCTTAGTACTGTTTTGTGACTACCATATACCGAACATGCTGGGTTTGAATTACTTTTGCTAGGTTTCTGAATCTTTTTGACTGAGCACATGATTCTGACCATTACGATATGCATTTGCAATCTTCTTTTACTTTGAATAATTAATTTTAGCACTCTAACTAATATGCCATTAATCTTGAACTATGTTGTTTTTTCACTTTATTGAATAATAAATCCAATTTCCCTTGTACTTTCAACATTTATATCTTTATGTTCATTTTTCAAATCAACTATATCTTCATGTTTTATTTTAACTTCATAAAATGCAATATTGTTTCACTTAATAATAGGTTTTTTTAAAATTCATTGTAATCTTTCTTCATTTGAAAGTAATCTTGAGTTGTAAGTAGTTAAATAAAAGTCATCAATGGTTAGCACTTTGGGTTCACAATCATAGATTCTTAGCACCCTCTATTTGAGTTTGCTAATGACCTGACAGGGTTTTGGATATAAGAACTATAATTTGATTTTGTTTGTCATGATTGAAAATATGTATAAAAATATTATGCTAATACTATGTTCAACCTGTCTTCCAAGAAATTTCAACTGATGGATAAAATTAAAAGCTATCATGCAATTAAGAAGAAAGACCATGGTGTTTCTTGATCTTAATCTCAGAGTTAAAGAGCCAGAAAACTCACTAAACTGATTGATATGTAATGTGATGTGACTCTTCAATAGAAATCAAAGAGTTTTCTTTCAGTTAATAATAAATTTATTTCATACAGCCAAAATTTAATGTAACATGCTGTACATATAGTAAAGTATGTATTAATTTTTATATTTGTTTAGCTTTTGAATTTCCCATAGTAGTTTGTAAAATTTTTCATAGGGATACTACTATCTTCCAAGGTTTTTTTTTTTATATGTGTACTCCAAGAAACATTTTCTAACTAGAGTTGTGATACCTATTCCATTTATCACTTTGGTACTCATAAAAAACAACATTACTTTAATGGTCATAACTTAAGAAAAAAACAATTATTGACTACTAGAATAAAAAGTAGTTTAGACTTGGGGATTATCAGTAATGTTTGATCATTTTCCTAGTATCAATACTGCTAAAACACATTTATAGCTTTATTGTTTAAAGGATTGTCTAAGTATTGACTGGTTTCTAATAGTTATATATATATATATATATTTAAAATTTAATTCACTATCTTTAAATCTAGAAATTTATAAATGTATTAATATTCGAAATTAATAGCTATTTCAAAAAGATAAATAAATACCATTTTATTAAATAAAAAAACTTTTACCTATCTTCTCTAAGTTTGACTTTTTTTTTTGCTCTCTTTCCAAATGTTAACCAAAAATGCATTTTTCACAAGCTATTATATATTACAATAACGAACAAATAAATTTTAAAAAATATTTACTATTTATAATCTATTGAATAATAAAAAGTGAAAAATTTAAATTTAGAACTGTTACAGAACAAATTTATTTTATATTTACCAATACTAAAATAAAAAAGCCTCATATTATTATTTTATGACAATCAAGAAAATCAATTTCTTTTTATATTTTTTTAGCTTTGAGATTTATTTAAGTGTAGATGCACAAAGTTGAAATATAAACCAAAGCTGCAATTTATTAGCAACAATATATTCAATAATCGAATTTATTTTGACAAAATTATATTAATTTTAATTAAAGCTTTTTAATTTCTTTGCAACAGAAAGAAAAATAATTTATGGTTATTTCTACGAAGGTTAAGCTTCAAACATCCAGTTGAATACTGACTTCCATTCAATCAAATAAACTAAAATCATTTCTTTTTTGCCTAGCTGGAAATCGATTCAGGAATCTTACACTAAACTTTATAGTACAATTATGTTTCTAATATATCAAAGATATATCCATTACAAATGTATCCAAAGAATTAACAAGATTTCAACATATTGTATTATATTTTATATTAATGTTTCCTTAAATTCGTCCAGTTTTTTTATTACTTATAAGCTACTGAAAAATAAAAGCAAGCACGTTTTAAATAGAACTTGGAGGAGAATGGTAGATCTTAAGAGAAGATAAAAAAGAAAGAACTAATTTAACAGATGAGATATCTTAGACAAAATCAAAGAATTGTGGAACTTGGTTTTTGATACATATTCACTGATAAAAGATTATTTTTTAACAAATTTATTGCAGGATAAATTTTTTTTTTAGTAAAGTAAATAAAACACTTATAAATGCCTCCTAATCCTCATATTTTAACTAGTTTAATTAAGTCTGTAAGTTAATAATTTGTAATAATACAAAAATTAAAAATATCAAAAATATGAACAAAAACTGGAAAAATAAGCCATAAAAAAAATCAAGGATCTAATTAAACTAATAAAAGTGTCATTGCAAACTGAACTAATCACATAGCAAAAAGGAATAATTTACAGGTTTGGAAAATTCTTATTTTGACGTCAAAATGTAAAGAATTATTTAATTATTATTAATTAATAATTAAAAAAAATATATAAAGAATTATTCTAATTTGAGATAGCGAGATGAGATTACAAAATTTTCTAAATCAGTAAGAAAAACAAGAGCTAAGTCAGTGATTCTTACAACCTAATTTTGATTAAATATATATGTGTGTGCAAGTTTGTTTATTGTTTTTCATTAGTTGTTAATATTTATTACATTTTTCTACATTTTCTTAAAGGCGGAAAATCATTAATTTAAAGAAAAATCTCATTTAGAAAGTTTTATGGAATATAAATTGCGAAAATAAACAACGAAGTAGAATATATACATTGTCAATATTAAAAGTATTTTCAAATTAACTTCCTGAGGAAAAGTCAACATAACATGGAATAAGATTTAAATTGTATATAAATGTTTCCAATTTTTAAATTTCTTTTTGCAGTTTATAAAGAAACAAATAAAATAATAATGAGAAAATGTTTTGTTGCAATATAGTTAACAAAATAGAGAAAATTTTTGAAAAGTTACAAATAAATTATTTATTAAACAAATAAATCAAAACATTTTTACCAACTATATGTAAAGGATTTACAGAAAGAATTATGAAATAGATTTCCAAGTAAGGAAAAATATAAAATTATGTTAAGATTAACTCATTGTAATAATAACTTAATTTCTTCTAGTAGAAGTATAATATATACTCCACTAATCTAATATTGTTCTACAATTCACATGATCTCATTATAAAAACTATATAAGTGAAGCATAATTTCTATTTAAATATAATTATAAATATTAATACAAGATTTTCAATGGAAGATTGGAAAAAACAGAAATTTATAAATATTTTTATATATCAGCAACATAATAAAATTATGGAAATGAGCTAAATGGATTATCATCAGATAAAACTTAAATGTAAAATGATTGGATCAAGAATATTTTACTAATAAATGAGCAGTTATGATGTCTATAACATTTTGCAAAAAGATATAGTACTTTCAAATACAAAACTAGTTATCAAAGTGATTTAAAAGTAGAATGGTAGAGAATTTGAAATAAGAAATAATGTTATTAATATAAGATAATATTATTTAGATAGCAAAAAAATAATATCATGAGATAGTCATCCATTTTCACAAATGAGGTAAAAATTAAGCTAAAATGTTTGATATGCTACAATTCATAAAAAATAGGAGGATTTTCAATTAGATAGAATTACTTGGTCTCCTATTAAAAAGTCTAGTGAAAATGTAAACAGTAATACTTACAAAAAGATACATAGAAGTAACATTAAGATGTTAGTGTATGAATAAAGAAATCAGAACATATAATAATAACAGAACAAGTATAAACTTGTTGAAAGCTATGATATGTCATTAAGTGTTAAATGATGTAAATAGCAGCAGAGATTACCAATAAAGTAGGAGATATAAAATATATATTGCTTGAATATTCAGCTTTAGAATTGAAACCAATAACCCTTACTTTTTATTAGAAAATATGGCTTATTCTCTTAAAAAGCATAGTTGTTTCACAGCTTTATAATGCTATATTAAAGTTATGGTAAATGATAATGATCTCCATTTTTATAACAGAATTTTCCATAATGCATTTATTGATGTCTTATTTGGAAAAAAATATCTGAAGAGATCAATATGTTTCATATATTTGACTTAAATCTAAGAGATTCTGTCATTATTTTCCACAAAAAATACCTTCCTTCTGCTCTTATTTTCATACAAAGATTTTGCTATAAATGAAACATAAGTTTTTTGCTTGCTTGCAAAATATTTTTGATTATTTTTACACACTAATTATTTGATTATTATTTAAAACAAAAACAAATACACATGTAAACTCTCAATTTTTTCATTTATCTTTTATTTTTAGAAATAAAAGTTAAAAAATTTGATAGTATTATAATGAAAGAAAATGACTTATGCCATTATCTATCAGAAGTGACATGGTGTTAAAATCTTATCAATTATTATAAGTATTATAAAGAAAATATAAAATTTTAAAGTAGATTTTGATAGACCTACTATAAATTTATCTTTGTCAATTCATATTGAAAAAAAATTAAATTAAAAAATATTTTGTTCATTTTTTGAAAGATGGTTTACAGTGACTTGGTTGGTGGTGTGTGGGAGACATTGTTTGATTTACAAGTCAGTCTTTAAATATTTAAAACACCAAATGAGATTTTTTAGAATTAAAAGGTGCCAAGTATATAAAATAAAGATTTTATACAGTAATAAAAGTTGAACATTTTCAAAAATTATCACCAAGTGGAATAAAAAATAATGTCAAATTATTAAAGAGCTAAATAAATAAAAATGATAGTAATAAGCACTTATATTAAGTATTAGGGTTTTTTTATTATTATTGAATGGTTATTGGAAAATTAAAATTACATTTTTTTTATAGAAAGCAAACTTACAAAAACAGTTGATTAAAAAAATTAATATTATTTTAAGGTTCTTTTCTAATTTTTATTATTTTTATCAATATGTCCATCATTTTAATTACAACACACAGCATCAATCTGCTGGGAGAAAGATTCCAATTACTCCTTATATATGTATATTTAATGAACAATCTTCATTTGTCAGATGAATTAAATGTATCAAATACTGAATCTTTGTCATGTTGAGTGCAGATTTTTCCATTACAATACTCTCATGAAAAATAGGTATAGTATGAAGATATTAATACAAGCATGAAACTTTATATGTTCTATATCTCAGTATTAATTGATGAATAAAAGTTGTTTAAGACATAATGAGATAGAAGAGTTGGGTTTCTGTGCATATGGGTAGCTGCAATATGAAAGAATTGAGATGGTAAATCCACTAATAGAAAGCAATTAAAAGTCTATAATAAATTTATACAAAAGTGATAATACTTTTTGACATAACAATGACAATTGAATAAATAAATACAGTTTATAAATTAATTGAAAATAAGAGTATTTCATTGATTGGCTTGAAGACAATTTTACATCTCTAAAAGAAAGATTTAAATAGCCAAAAAGCTTTTGGAGGCAAAAATGTTCATCACATTACCTTTGAAATTTATTTAAAACACGCGCACATGCACATGTACACACACCATTAAATGTCTGTATTTTTAAATCATATAATAATAATTCCAACAAATTTATTTAAATAAATTTGTTTGAACTATTAATATATATATATATTAGTAATCAATGTCTGTATTCCAATTATAATCAAATATATATAATTCTTAAAAAAACAATACAATAATTAATACAGTAAACAATATTTTAAAAACAAATATCTACTATAATGTAATAGAAGGACTTTCAACTATCTGAGTAGTCGTTATCAACTATATTCAAATTCTTTTGCAAAAAACTGTTATAAATGTATACAAAGACAATTACCTCATACATCAATTTTCCGACAATTCATTAATTTTTATATTAGCAACCTGTCTATTTATCAAATGCTGCTTTCCATTTCTTATTGGCATAGCTTCTTTAATTTTACATTTATTATTATTCCTTTCAATACATAAAATCTTTACTTTATTAAAATCAAAATCAAAGCCAAATATACATATAACAGTATAATCAAAAAATACTGAAGGTGATATGTCATCATTTCTAACACTCTCTTGTCTTTATTTTTGCACTCGTTTATATAACAATAAATGCTTCTTTGATCTTTTCTCCAATGTATACCAAGATTCACCTATATATAACCATAAACTGATTTATAATATTGTTAGTAAGTTTAATAATAATTGTAATATTTTAAGTGCTATAGATATTGATAAAATGAAATATACTTGGATATCAATACCATTTATTTATAACGAGCAAGTGAAATTTATAAGACAGATATATAAAAATATATGTAGAATCATATTTTATACCTAATTTAAATAGATTGATAAATAATTCAAAATATAGATGTAGTATTTTAAATCAAAGTTGTGCAATATATAAATGGGGGGGGGGGTGTGGAAAAGCATATATAGGTGAATCTTGGTGTACATTGGAGAAAAGATCAGAGGAGCATTTATTGATATATAAATAAGTGCAAAAATCAAGATAAGAGAGTGTTAGAAATGATGATGTATCACCTTCAGTGTTTTTTGATCATAATGTTACATATATATATGTTTATAATTTTGATTTTAATAAAGTTAAGATTTTATGTATTGAAAGAAATAATAATAAATGTAAAATTAAAGAAGCTATTTTAATAAGAAATGGAAAGCAGCATTTGATAAATAGACAGGCTGCTAATATAAGAATTAATAAATTGTGGAAACATTGATATATGCCGTAATTGTTTTTGTATACATTTATAACGGTTTTTTGTAATAGACTTTGAATATAATTGATAACAATTACTTGGATAGATGAAAGTACTTCTATTAAATGATAGTAGATATTTGTTTTTAAAATATTGTTTACTGTATTCATTATTGTATTGTTTTTTGAAGAATTATATATATATGCATCTTATGTGTTTGCCTATAAATTATTATCTTAGCTTTACATTTCTAAAAATTGTATATTTCAAATGGGTCATTTACATTACAGCAAACTGGAAAACGAAATTTAATTGTTTTTTGGTCACATCATTAACACTGAAGTGTAAAAATGAGTATTAATTATGTTTTTAGTAACTTAGAAGTAAAACATTACCATGCACTTATGTAGAAAAATATAAATAAGTTCGAATTCATCTAATGTTTATATCTAAGATTAAATATAACAAAATATTTCTAAACCTAATAAAGAATAATTTAATAATTATTCATATATTTTTTAAAAGTAATTATTGTGAATATATGCCTGCTAAAATATACAACATATGTAAAGTACATTGGTATATTAAAAATTTTAGAGTTAATTTCAATATTGTTTCAACATAACTAATTTTCACATTATGTGTAATTGAAGCTGATAATGCTTATCATCATCGGCCTATTGATACTCTTATAAAGGTATATTAAAAAAGTAATTATTTAGTTCATTGCTTTCTCTTTACATAATGCAACATTTGATTATAGTCTTAAAAATCAATGAAAAAGTATGAGACCACAGTAATACAATGAATAATTACGAGAATAAAAAAAGAATAAAGATTTCCAAGAATTAACAAAATAAATGTTTAAATAATAAAGTAATAATACAGAATATATATGCCAGCTATTTGTGTGTATATATATTGTGCCCTTTTCTATAGGTACATATGATGACAAGGGTAGAATATATATATATTAAATAAAAGAACTAAACAAAATAATAACCATTATTGTTGGAGCCTTATTGCCAATGGTTTAAATATAAAACTTGAAAGTTAAATAGAGTATTACCAAATATAATGCGATTATATATATATATAATACAAATAAAATATCCATTAATTAAAAACTACTGTAATAACAATAAAAATAATAAATATAATGGTAATTAACTATTATATACAGTCGTTCAATCCACAGAAATATTTTTGATTAATTCTCTAACCATCCTCTACTGCTGTTAAATTAAAAAAAAACATAATGGAAGCAAATGACATCAAATCAAATTCCATAAATCCTGAAATATAAACTTAGCAGCTTGTCTATTAATTATATTCATTTATTTTTATTTATTAAAATTGCTCCTTCATTTTTCTTTTATTAGAGTTTTCTCTTCATAAATAATCTTAATACTTTCAAGATCAAATTTAAATTTATACTTACATGTCTTTTTATGATCCAAGACAACTGAAAAGTCATTAATTCATTATTATTTTTACTTTTCACATACTTATATAACAATTCATACTTCTTTAACCCCCTCTCTAAACCACAAAAAATTTGATACACTTTCCATTTTTCTTGACAGGTATAATTCTAAAAGTGCCGTACCTGTCAAGAAAAAAGAAATGTTGTGTGTCAAATTTTTTGTGGATGTATGTTATCATATATAGGTGAATTGAGATGCAGTATTAAAAAAAGATTAAAGGAACATGAATTGTTATACAAACATGGGAAAAGTAAAAATAATAATGATTTAATGATTGCTTCAGTTGTCTTGATTATAAAAGGATACGTAAATATGGATTTAAGTTTGATCTTGAAAGTGTTAAGATTCTCCATGAAGAAAGAACCATAATAAAATAAAAATTAAGGAAGCAATTTTAGAAATTAGAAATAAAATGAATATAATTAAAGACAAGCTATTAATGTTAAAATTCAAAATTCATGGCATTTGAGATGATGATGTTTGCTTCTGTTATGTTTTTTGAATTTAACACCAGTAAATGAGGGTTAAGGAATTAATCAAAAGTACTTTTGCAAATTAAAAGCATTATATAATAATTAATTACCATTATATTTATATGTACACTTGTATATTAAAAATTAAATACTGCCTAATACTATGCTAGCAATTTAAAATAGATATCAAAACTCAGTTTGGTATATTCATGAACTGAATACAGATCATAAAATATTATTTGACAATGCAGAGGTTATCTTTTATGAAAAAAGTGAATTGAAAAGAAGAGTAAAAGAAATTTTGATGATAAAATTGTATGAATCTGAGGTCATCCCTTGATGTGAAAAGAAGTTGGTTGTGAAGAGAATGATGGGAAGTCTACTTTGTTTTGTATATATGTTCTATGTTTAGGTAAATTTCACTTAAGAAGATCTATTTGTTAGTAGATAAAACCATGACTGTGGAAGAATTTTAGTAAAATTTTGTTGTTTCAGCTAGTATTGTAGTGTTATACAAATTTTTATTATATATATCTGAAATAATATAATAATAATTATTTTACAAATCAATATTACCTCTGAATAAATGAATGCTACTTTAAAAATATCATTTAGTCAATATGAATAATTACTTATGACTATTTAATTGTTCAAAATATATTTAAACAATTTGAAAATGGTTTTATATCTACAGGATATTTTGATTTATCTAAGAGACTGATATTTATTTCTTTATTTTTTTTAATAAAGTTTAAATATGGATTTTTATTCAAATGGTTTAATATAAAAAATACTATGCTTGAAATAAAAAAAGAATGAATAAAATTACATGAAAAATAAACAAAATTTTGAAAAAAAAAAAAAAACTAATTATGCATCCTGTCAATATAAAAATAAAATGTCACTCTTAAAAATAGGTAAGTAACACAAAAGGTATTTCGAAATTAATTAATTAAAATTCCACAAATTAATGGATTTTTTGAGACTGACTTGCAGAGCAAAGCTTCCCATAAGAAGATGTTATATTTGAAATTGGCATTCTGAATTCTCTTTCTATGTTTAGTTGAGGCTTATATTTTGTCTTCAATGCAGATACCGCAGAAAGTTCTGTTTCACAAAGATAAAATGTAGTTAAGGTAAAAGTACACAAAATGCTCTATCTTTTAGTGCATAAAATTGATAATTCAGTTCACATGAAAATTCAAACAATTGTTTATTGTTAAATTGTCTTTTAATTTTTTCACTTGTCATAAAATCTACAATTGTTCTGCAATTGAGAATTCTTTATTTTTAAATTGATCTTTGACCCATACATATGTTAGTATTAATTTTTTGTTGGTTATAAAATGCTTTCTAAAATTTTAAGTCAACATGGTTAAATGATTTTCAGTTATTGCAAATAAATCTTTAATTATGTTGTCCTAGTCAATGGTTTGATAAGAAATTCACATTTTTAAATATTTCTAAGTTTTTTTTATTTATGTTTGGGCTACATAATTCCAATTTTTTATAATAAAAAACATTTATTTTGTTACTCATGTCCTTATTTGTTCCTTGGAGTCAAAAATTTAACAAATTTAGATCAATTTTATTATAAATGATAATAAAGTAGCTTTTTTATCTCTTAATTCATGAACATGTAAAAATTTGCCATGTGGCAAACACCTCATTTCACAATCAAAAAGTATGCAGAATGTTCTGGACCTCTCTGTTTGCAAAGCACATGAAATGGTCTTGATTTTAAAAGCATCATTTTTATATAATTCATGAGAGTTACAACTGTTATTAGAACAGTGTTCAAAGCAGGATTCATTTCTTTGGTAGAAAGGGTTCCTCTATAAGTTATATAATGTGTATAGATACAATAAGGAGATTTTTGCTTTAAACACATTTGTACAATTTGAAATTTTTTGGACATTGCTCAAACATAATGTGTTCATATTCCAACACAGTTTACTTATTGCAAATTTGCATCATTCCAAATGCTATATCTCTGTTTTCTATAGATTTACAAAACAACAGATTTTCAACTGCTAATATTCCATTAAAAAATTGAACATAAACAATTAGATGGCAATCCTTGTTATTATTTATTACCTTATGAAGTTACACTGAAGAAAATCTATCATGCACTTTGAATAAAAGTTCTATATCTTCAGATATATCACCAATTTAGCAATAAACAGTATCATTTGATAAAAGAATGGAATTCAGTTATTTGATATCTTCAAGCATTATTTGCAAAATTTTAATTGCATCTGACAGAATGAGTTTTTTCCCAATGGTGTGTAACTTTTTGCATCTTACTATTTGATGTGCAATTTTATAGAAAGCTATGACTTTTTCATTAATAGCCAAAGCTTTTTTTAAAAAAAAACAACAGATATTTATTTTTTATATTATTTTACTTTAACAACAAAAAACTCCTGAGGTTCATAAACATATTCATGATGAACTGTTTCCAAATATTATTTAAACTGCTTTGGTTTCATGCTGTCCACCACCAAAATTTTTATACATATAACATACACAGGTTTTTTCTCAACATTTACTTCAGTTGTTATATATCCAAAATTTAAGTGTTTATCAGAATATTTTTTTGATTTCAACTTTAGAACACTTCTCTTCTGTACATTTCTTGATGCTTCACAATCATCCTATATTTGTTACACCCAATTAAAAGTTTATTTGTAGATTTATACTTAACAATTACTTAATTTTACAATGCAATTTGATGTATTATGCTTATCTAGTAGTCAAGTCAAAAGTGCCCAACATCAGTATTACAATAATTATGGCAATATTAAACACATGACATATTTATATTAGCAGGTGCATCTCTAGATATTTATGATTGATTAGAGCTTTTCATGCAAATATGTGAAATGTGGTTGAGTGACAGTATTGCCAATTGTGGCATAATTTTACTCTGTGTGCAGAATTTTTAATCTTGTTGCCACATATCAAAAGCAAAAAAAAAAATAAATTTAGAAAAAAAGATTAGGGCTCCAGAAATTTATTAGAAGAGGAAACAAAGCTGATATGAAAAGTTGAGTCTCTCATACTAAAAGTTTGGGATCTGCTGATCTAGAGAATATCTAATTATTTATAGTATACTTCAAAATCTAGTAACTTTTGTAAATTTATTCTCTTTCTTCTGCTTATATGAATTTTGTCATGATTGTTATGTATAACCTACTTCTATGTTAGCTAGTATTTAGTATTTATATGACAAGTTACTTAGTTTATGAATTTTGGAGAAAAATATAACATTTTACTTTTTGAAACATTATATATATATATATATATATATGTGTGTGTGTGTGTACTCGGGTCTCATTTTATGTGGATTTATTTAATGCAATTTTGTAGTAATGTGATTCATGTTTTTTCTTAATATCTTTGTATGTAGTTCTCTTTTATGCGATAAAAATTATTAGATCAGAAGTCAAGCTCCGATAACGTGTTATTACTTTAAATATTATACATTTCATGCACTCACACATCATATTTAAAGTAATAGTGCCTTGTTCGAGTTAGATTTCTCTCTAATAATTTCAATATTTTCAGTGCTTTATAATAGTACTGTAATAGATTTTATAAAATAAAGAAGTTCATAATTCACTTAAAATCAGGATTTCACCATTTTATATACACATTAAATTTTACAAGATTATAATGTAAATCTGCTCAAATGTTATAGATGTGCATACTATGCATGTTGATATTTTTGTATTTTAAATCACATTCTATTTTTTCTTTTTAAAAAAAGAGTACATAATCAATTAATCATCTAGTGTCCACAATTTTATTTTTAAAAAGTAAGTTATAATGGTGGGCACAATTAAATTTGACAATTAAAATCTGATTTTTAATTATAATTAACAATTTAAAAATTATGTAACATGATCTGAAATTAATGTGACATGAAACAATGAAATTTGATTTTTAAACGGAATTGAAAATTAAAAAATTAAAGAAAAAAATAAGAATTTAATTTTTTATTGTTAGTTTTAAATAAATTTTGTCCAACAGTGGGAAGTCAGTGTCTTTTTATTATCTGTAATTTTAAGTTCTTATTTTTATTTTAAACTTTTAGTTTACTCTAATGGAGAAAAAAAACACCCAAGAAAATGAATTTCTTTGGAAACAAAAATTTCAATTTTAGATCGCTTAGCAAAATCGGAAGGATCAACAGTGATTGGAAAAAATTTAATTTGGGCGAGTCCACGATAAGAACATTTAAAAAATTTTAATTGGCACTAGTTGTATTTCCTCTTGTGATGAATCTGATGTCTTACTAGTTTACAAACAAATTTGCTTATTGTCAAATGGTGATAATGATTAAGATACTGTACATGTATGAAAATATGAATAATACTATAAATTGCACATAAAAATATATTGTTTTGAATAAAATTAAATAAGTAAAAAAAGTTTATCTTGTATTAATTTTTTTCAAATTTGAAATTTTTTATAAGTCATATTTTATTTCCTTATTATTTTGTGTGTGAATTTTAAAGTAATTTACATTGTGGTTTTGCTTTTATGTGATTTTTGAAAATTACAGTAACCTATCCTCCATTTTTCAAGGTAAGTTAAGTCTATTTTTGTGCAATTTCTTTTGTGCATGTTTTCTGAGGAACCTATCTACCACATAAAATGAGACCCAGGTGTGTATATATATAAAATAAAAAGAGCATTTCAATAGCTCTAAATGAGTTTATTTTTCTTAATAATAAATGTTACAAGAGAAAGCATTGAAATTATCTTTATCTAGGATTGTCCCCATCCCCAGACCATTTTTGAGCTATGGTTCTCTTAAAAACTAGTCAATACTTAGACAGTGCATATATATTAAAGTAAATGTTTTTATGGATTGTTATTATAATAATGAATAGAAATGAAGAAATAATATCCATTAAATAAAAATAAACTTTAACATTTGATGTTACTAAGAAATGATCAATTACTACTATTTGAAAATTACTGAGGTTAAGCGAGTTTTTCTCATAAATCTGCCATAGCTCTTTTGTTGCAGGTCTTTCTGAGGTTAAGCAAGTTTTTTTCATAAATCTATAACAGCTCTTTTATTGAGGGTCTTCAAGATGCCTAACAAAGGAGCTATTAGAGATTTATGAGAAAAACTTCCTTAACCTCAGGAATTTTCAATTAGGTAGTAACTGATAATTTTTAGGTAACATCAAAGGTTTTACCTTTATTTAATAGATATTATCTCTCATTTCTATTCATTATATATATATATATAAAACAATTATTTTAAAGCATAATAATAAATATAGCTTTAAAATTTTTATTGCTTTATTGCTAAGATAAAATTATTATTTAAAGTTATATATTTTATAAGCGTAAATATACCAAATTTATTAAGTGCAAACAGATAATATTGTAATAACGTGAAAGCTAAAACCTTCAACATATACGCCTTAAACATGCTTACGTGACAGCCAATCAGATGGAATAATGACATCACATGGAACTCTCAATATAAGAGTGGTCATCATAATTCCAATATGTCATCCCATATATTATAACCTTTTGCTATTCTCATAACAAAATTTGAAATCATGGTAAATTAATATAACATTGATTTTTATGCAAACACACACACTAAATTAAAGTTAATAAAGGGGCAATACATTATAAAAACACGAGGTCCCTATCCTGGCATTTTCAACCGCACATGCTTTAGGTTTATTGCCTTAGTAAATATTAATTATGTATAATATTAAAATGATCTATAACAGTTAATATTATTTTAATTTAATTCTTGAACATATGTGTGTGCACATCTGTTTATTCTCTGCTTATTTTTTCTATTTAAAAGTTTAAAATAATATAATTTTAAAATTCTAATGTAAAATTATTATTTACATCTTAAAATGAAGAGATTGTTTATAGTGAGGATAAATAAATAAACAAACAAAAAAAGTTATTTATTTTAATGTGTATTTTTTGTTGTAAAAATATTTGTTAAATATTATTTGTACTTGTAAAATATTTTATTGAAGTGAACACCACAATTTCTTATGATGACAGTATTCTTGCTAGCAGATATGTGTGTGTGTATCTAAACAATGTAAAGAATGATATCAAAAGTAAAAGTGTTTAACAAATTTGAGTACAATAAGACTTTTGTTTACGTTACGAAAATGATGATGACAATTTTTGATGTAATAAAAATTTATAAGTAAAATTGCATTAGACAAATCTATATTGCCTTTTATGTAGATTTTCTGGTTTAATCTTAACTTTGCATATATATATTTTAAAAAGGAAAGCTAGAAAACTTTTATGAAGCATTTGCATTTGCTTTTAGACAAATGGCTCTTCTGTGATTATTCAAATGAATAAACAACATCTGTCAAACTTCATAGTAAATAAGAATGCACAAATTAATGGAACCAAAATGTTTATAAAACTTCAAATCTGTTAAATTGCCTGAAGGAACACTATTAATTTTTTATGGCATAACCTACCTAGTAAATGGGGAAAAACAACATATCTTGGATACAACTATTGAGCAAATGCCTGTACAAATGGATTTAATTTAAAGTAAATGATTACATTATTTTAAAATTTCCAAGATATAAAAGTGCTGAATGATTTTGATAATATTAACATTATTGTAAAATCTCTTTAATAAATAGAAGCATCAGAATTTTCACAGAAAAGTAAGAACTTTCCAACAATATTAGTTTATATAATTGGTTTTTTTTCCTTTATTGTTGTTAAATAATATAATCCTAATAGTAACATACTTAAAAAATGGAAATCAGAACACTTAGACATGCAAGGATTTTGGTATTAAAATATATGATTATATGTAAATATCATTATATTATTTATGTGTATGAATGTTTGTTGTTAGAGTAAGGTTGCTTGTTAACTTTTTTTTAATTAGAATTAAGATTTATAGTTGTATTTTATACCTAGTGTTACATTTTATTCATCTTTATGATGATAACTACAGTCTATATGACTGAGAAATTATTAAATATTTTAATAGTAGAATTGGACCAGTAGAGTCAAGCACCTTATTATCTTATGTTGCTTTGAAAGTATTAATGTAATGTTGAATATGCATATACTTTAGAATTATAGGTTTGCATGCTTGAAGTTTAAAAAGAATTATCTCTAGAGTTACTTTAATCCTCATTGCAATAAATTCTTTGATGTAGTGTTGTACAATCATTCAGTAGAGGAAACCTCATTGTGATTGTGTTTTAGCCTGGGTAGGCATCCTGTAACACCACTAATATCTTATAGAGTTGCAGATGTAGGATAAATATACTTATGAAAATATCAAGAAAGAATACAATGTTTTGCATGATAGAAATGAAAATGGTTTAAAAGTCTGATGGTATAACTGTAATTATATATCAAAACAGGCAAAATTCTTTATACATATTGCCATTCAGTGCAAGCCAGAGTAATCAATGGATGCCAGAAGGTTTGTGCATAAAATCCCCATCTAGTCCCTTCTGGCATCCATTGATTACTATGGCTTGCACTGAGTGGCAATACATATAGAGAGTTTTGCCTGTTTTAATAACAGTTATAAGCAAGCATAAGAAATGGTGATCAGATGATGTTTATTGGCTTAAAATTATATATCAAATAAAACATATTAGTTAGACATTTAATAATCAAATTTTAAATATATGTTGATGCTATTTCACACAACCATTCTTTAAAGCATGCCTTGCCTTAACAACACATAGATTGACAATCATAAATTATATTAAATATAATCATGTTTGGATATTATGGTTTACATGTTCAAAGGTCTGAAAAAATATCTGATGATATTTATTATTATTGCCATTTTGTAAATAAAGTTTAGGTTATATTCATTAAATTATTGTGGCTTTCACATTTTTGCATTTTTGGAGCATCATATAATTGGCAATCTATGGTCATATGATACCCTTATATTTTATTTTATAACATAGAAATTTAAATTGTTTTATAATATAATTTTAAATAGATTAGTCTTGATAATATCTACACTAAGAATATTTAACTGTAATATAAATTAATGAAGGAGAGCATAGTTAATTAAAAATTATCGCATATTATATATGGTATAATTAGTATGCACAAACATATTGAGTATAAAATAACATTATTAACCTTAGTTACTATTATTTATATTTTCAAAGCATCAAGGCTTAATGATTATAATATATTGTTGGTTACAATAAAACATTCTTTATTATCCAGATATATCAATATAAAGTTTTTTTTATACTTACTAATTATTTATTAGAACATTGAGATGCCATTAAGTCTTATGTATTTAAATATTTTATTTTAAAACTCTGAGTCTACTAGCCATATCAATACTATTATTTATTTTATTGTGGAGAATGTTAATTATTTAATTAGTTCTCTATAAAGCTACTTTTCTTTATGCTTTTTAATATTTATAATTGGCATTCAAAGTCTTAGCCATTTTTTATAATTATTTAGCCATTATTCCTCCTTTTTATACTATTGTCTGTCTGTCTGTCTATCTATCTATCTATCTATCTATCTATCTATCTATCTATCTATCTATCTATCTATCTATCTATCTATCTATCTATCTATCTATCTATCTATCTATCTATCTATCTATCCATCCATCCATCCATCCATCTATCTATCCATCCATCCATCCATCCATCCATCTATCTATCTATCTATCTATCTATCTATCTATCTATCTATCTATCTATCCATCCATCCATCCATCTATCTATCTATCTATCTATCTATCTATCTATCTATCTATCTATCTATCTATCTATCTATCTATTAAATACATGTATATTGTCTATACTAAACTTAATGTGACTAGAAGGATCTTGAACTCAGACTTTCAAGCTCCATACAGCTATCCAAATTTTTAACTACATACATGTGAAAAGGATAAATGATCTCCAATAGACATATTTCATGATGAACCAGCACTCATCAGTTGATCCAGATCACCATTTCCCATGCACACATGCAATTAGTATTCAGGTTTTATTAAGATAAGCAAATCTTCAAGCTTTAGTGGACCACCTTTAATCTTATCCATCCTCCAACTCTTCAAGCATCTACATCATTGAAAATTCAAGGATAAAATTCTCAAAGCTCTTGTTGATGCAATACTATTATCATTCTCATGTTTGCTTCAAGTCACTCTGATCCCTCATGTATAGGACCTTAATATGTCCATTTAAATATACAGAAGGGGACTGAGCAGAATACAGGATGAATATATATTATCTATATTAAACTTAACGTATGGACATATTAAGGTCCGATATGTGAGAGGTCAGAGTGACTTGAAGGCAACATGGGTATGGCAATAATATTGGCATCAACATGGGCTTTAAGCATTCCATCATTGAGTTTTCAATGATATGGATGGATGAAGAATTGGAGGGTGGAAAAGATGAAGTTTGTCCATTAAGGTTTGAAGATTTTCTAACTTAGTATAAACTGAAACTGTTTGTATGTTTGTGACATTTAGTAATCTGGACCAACTCATAGGGCTGGTTTAGCATGAAATATGTCTATTGGAGATCATTTATTTTTTTACATATATGTAGTCATATGTATCAGTTATATAAGATGAAGGGGATAGCTGTAAGGGCATGAAATTCTCAGTTCAAGATGCTTCTAATTACATTCTTTCATATAGACAATATATATGAATTTAAATATTACATATTTAGTCTGTATTCTGCCCATCCCTTTTTTGAATATTTAAATGAACCTATGAAAGTTCTATATATGAGGGGTCATAGTGACTTAAACTCAACATGGGTATGAAAAATATTTTGTCATCAATCAACAAGGATTTTGAAAATTCCAGTCTCAGATTTTTGGTGATATGTATGGTTTGAAGAGTTGAAGATTGTAGAAGATTGAAGCTTATTCATTAAAGTTTGAAGATTTGCTATTTTAATATGAAGAGCAATAATTGTATATATGTGTGGGAAGTGGTACTTTTGTTTTAACTCATCTTTTAAAGGAAACAACTTCTATTGAAGATAGGTCAAATAAAATATAATCCTCATTTGGAAAGAGTATTTTTATGTATGTAGTATACATATTAGCCCTATCCACCTCTTTCAAACTTCATACCTTCTGTATTTATAGAAGAATTCATTTCACATAGTAGACTTTGAGGATACATAAATGAAGAAGAAACAAATTATCTAATTTTAAAAATAAATGGATATGCACTTATTTTATAATATCAAAAAGAAAGAATATTAAATTTAGACATATGGTAACAAAAATTATTCATCACTTAAGTTTTTGTTTTAATAAAAACGATAATTTATAATTACTTTCTGAACTACTGATATTGGATTATTTCTCCCATAGCCAAGGTAAACCTAATTTAGTAACTCTTGGAATCCACATTTCTATAGTTGAAAGTTATCTTGTTCCAAAGCAAAATTTAAGGAAAGCTAAATGTAGTTGATGTAGTGAATATATTAATAGAATCTCTTCAATTCCAACTAGCTGTGATAGATTTTACAAATTTATATCAATAAAACATTTACCTTGTATTTAATATCATTTTATTCCAAAGAAAAACAAAACTAGTAGTACTCTTTATAGACTATTTTCATTTATCCAAGATAAAAAAATTATGGACAAATTTATAAAATCACTGGATAATTTTGGAAAAGAAAAATGGAAAGAGGTCTTGGAGAATCAAACTTTACAAGAATTAGTTATAATGCCTGGTCAATTTTATATCAGCTTTGTAGTAATAAATATACCTAAAATAACCAATTTTATTACAACTAATAACATCACAAATTTTATATGTCAAACTATAAAGTCAAAGATTGATAAAATGAAAGCATTTTCAGAACAGAATGATCAAACTTTTCTTTGATTGACATAAACTGAAAAAAAAGACTCAAAATGTATATCACACTTCCAAAATTTTTAAAAAAAATTAGAATATAAAGCCAAAGGATTGTTGGAAAATTTGATAATATCTTTCACACAGAAAGTATTCTAAAAATGGCATAAAAATAAACACTAGCTGTTTTAAAACAAAAAAAATCTAGAAATTATCAAAAAAATTATTACCTAATATGATTACTACATCCTCCCCTAAATGTTTTTTGAAAGAGGTATATTAATGGGAATTTTGACAGTAGTCAAGAACTGTAGACCTATAAAATAGAATCAGTTTAGATCTGAAAGAAATTTTCTTTGAATTGAATTTATAACATACTGAGAATGAGTACTAAAAGTCTCTAAAAGTTAATACAGAAAAATCATCAACTATTTGACAAAATACTCTCCAATAAAATGGGTTAAGTGATATTAAATAATATGTGTAGTAAATGCCAAATTTTACAAAGTGGTTTATCATAGAGTTCAATATTTTCATCTACTTTATTTAATATATTCATCAGTACTCTTTCAAACACAGAATGTGGGAAAGCAGCAATGCTGGTGATATTGCTTCAATATTCCAAGAGAAATCTTTTTTAAAATAAAAAGGTTTTTCATAAAGATATGAAAAAGATTGGAAATATTTTTCAAAGACTATGATCTTATTCCTAATCTAATAAAGGTAGTAAGTTTAATTTTTCATTTAAGCAACAGGGAATCATATAATCTTTTTATAATAGTAATTTAGGAATAATCTTAGATAATTATCTCATTGGTTTTTTCTATTTATCTAAGATTAGTTTAAAATTTCTAGGAATAACTTTTAGGAAAAACTCAATGGCACTACTTTGTGTTGTTAAATAAGTAATTTATGGACAAATTTTCTTAACACTATCACATTTTTCTAGTGAAACTGAGCCTGCATTTGGAAAAAAAATGTCCACACTAAACTGTTCAATAGTTAAATAAATATATTCATAAAAAGTTTTACAGGGACCTTCAAGTCTACCCTCTTGAAATGGCTTCCTGTTTTTTTTTTACATTTCTCTCTACCAGATATCAGAAAATATGTTTCCTTACAGAAAATCTTTAAAAAGCTGCTAAACAAAACTTGATAATAACTCATGTTATTATTTCAGAACTTACTACTCATCTGAAATCAAGATCCCATTTTTATATGTTCAACCAGTAATCTACAATTAAAGATATATGAGTTTACAAACATTGTGATGAGATCCCAAACAAATTTACTTTTTCAAATTCAGCAATATTTTCAACTGGATTTGATTTTTTTAAATGCAATTGAAGATTTATCAATAGTTCAAAACATGATTATTACATTCTTATATTTCATAAATAAAATTTAATGGACATTAATATATGTAAATATGTGCATGCACAAATCATATACCATATTTTTAGTGACTATAAAACCTATGACTACAGTGACAAAAATGAAGGATGTAACACAGCAAATAGTGAATTTTTGTCTGTTGGAATTTCTACAGATTACTTTATGATATTTTTGTAATACTTAAGCTGTCTAAAAAATATCCATATGATATGGAAAAATAAATTACAAATAAAAATAAAATTTTTCAAAGGTGTAATATAATCCATAGTAACTTTTGGAACTCAATATATGAAATAGTAAATTATATAAAATATTAATATATATTATACAACTACCAATGTTTTTACAATTCTTAATTAATTTTTGTATCTTTATACATTATTAGAAATATATACTCTTATTCTTCTCCTTTACTTTCTTTGCACCTCTTCATATATTCATATATATATTGCTTATAATACCTTCTTTCACATACACTTTAATGCAAAAAAAAAAAATTAATAAAATTTATTTAAAAAAAAAAGCAAAGGAAGTTTAGAAAGATCTGATGAAGATGGTTGTACAGTCAAAACTGTCAGGAAAATAAAGAAGCTTTATTAAAAAAAATTTTTTGCATTAAAGTGTATATGAAAGAAGTTATTATAAGCAATATCATTATACATCTTTGCAATGATCACTTAATACTATATTTATCCAATTGAAATGTTATTTTGTCAAAATATCAGTAGTATTATATTTTAATATTTCACCTGAATGTTTTCAAAAGTTATTATGAATTTATAAATTCAGGTTATATATCATAAGGAAGAGAAAGTTTCTCATATATATATATAATTAAATTTGTGCAAATAGTATGCTGATTTACAAGCTAGACTCACTATTGTATCTAGTCCTTATTTCAAGCAAGGTCAATAAATATTAGTTTATTTAAAGAATATGCTCTAATGTACTATTCTTTTAAAACATTTATTGGTAGAAGAAAGTATGACTACTTTATACCACATGTGAATATATGTATATATAATAAATTAATATATATATATATTATAATGGTTGGGGTGTGGGTATCATTTGAGTCTTACCATATATGCACTACAGGGCACCACTAGGTTACTTGAACCTAGAAAATTTATAGAGTAGGCAGATACGCAAATTAAAAATCCAACTTTTATTTTATTGATCATTTTCCCTTGCCACTAGCTCATGGAGACACAGAGGTTTTAAAACATTTATTAAAATATATTTTTAATAAAGATTAAAAACAATAAACTAGATCACTGCCAGTACTAATAACACAATAGATTTTATTAACGCACATTTAAAATTGTGGAATAAAATTTATATTTAGATTTTAGTATTAATTTTTAAATTTAAATTACTATTTTAAATAGTCCACACAGATGGACATTTTAATAATATTTTACTTTAGCATGTTGGGTATAATTAGGCTACATAGAGCCCACAGTTAATAACTTTTCAAAACAAATCATTCAATATCAGACTAAAAGTTCATATCCAAACCAATGCCTGCTTCCAGATATATAGTCACAACCAATGCAATATGAAGATGCTAGCATAAACCACACTGACAGGAATGTGCATCTGCAGCATGATATTATTTGAAGGATCCTCATCCAGTACAGGAATGTGCATCTGTCTGGTGAAAGAATCATGTATATAAATTAACTAAAGTAGAGTGCTACATATGGGGGAGAGCGGTCTATCTGCTGACTTATAATCCCTGTCCATAGAGCTATAAGGGGTCAATGATGAAGGAAATACATCTGTGTCCATTGCAATGATATGACTGCCTCTTTGGGCTCATGCATTCAGTTGGGCACGTTGCCCTGTATGCTAAACATGCTTCACATTACATTGATATAAACACCCATATATCCCTCCACCAGCATTGACCTAACTACAAGACAAGTAGCCCGAAATTAAACCCTCTCAAAACTAACATAATTTAACAAATTTATATAGCTATCCACACCCAACTTAAATTTAATATGTTTTAGTTAAAACATAACACAAAAAAAAGTAATGGAAATGATTGCTTAAACATATGCATAAAAAATATTAATAATTGATTTTGAATTCTTTAAGTTAGATAATAATTACTTATTTTCAGCTATTAATTGCAAATTTAGAAAAGGTTCCTATTAGATAAACACAAGAGTTCATACTTTGTGGATTCAGCAGATTTAAAGGTCCATCTTCATGATCACTTAGTAGACTGTTGTTTGTCCTTCTTTTAAAAAAAATGAAGCTGCTAATTGCCATTCCTTTTGACCCACAACTGTCATAAGGAGGCCTCGGGTGGTTGTCAAGGAATTACATTTATTGCAGACTTCTACACTGTGAAATCTGCAATACATGTACAGTTCATATATAGCTTAATAGTCAGCATCTAAGACAACCATCTTTAATAATAATATTTTAGGCTTTTATATTTTTATTAGCCTCTTATCAGCAAATTTTTGGATTCAACGAGCAAGACGTCACTAATCCTAGATTCTCTTTTTTGGTCCATGCTGTGGTTTGGTGCTTCCATTGGTCAAGCTAATTCTTTTTATTCTCTCATCTGACCTTTTAAGTTATTTTAAGTGCCCCATTAGCTAGTTTGCTTTAGAACAATCATTTAATTAATAAAACAATCATTTCCATTTTCCAAGATTATAAAAATCAACATTATTTCTATTTTCAAAAATATCAAATCTTTATATCTTTACTTTTTTACAAAAAAAAATTACTTTCAAATACTTTTATTTTTAAAATAGTTTTTTAAAGTTTCCCATCTGTGCGACAATATATATATATATTAAACAACATTTAATTTTCAGTTTTTAAGTTTTTTTCTTTTTAATAAATCAATTTTTATCTATGATCTTTTTATTTTAATTTTAAATTAACATAACGGCATATATATATATATTAACAATATTCACTAGAATAAAAACTACAAAATTTTAAAAAATGCCTGTATAAAATTAAAGATTAAAATTCTTTGCTATAGCTAGCTTCAGTGTATTCCGCCATCTTAAGTAGCAATATGTTAATATTTAAATATTATCAAACTCTCATACCAGTAACGTTCCCACGTGAATTACCTACTTTCCATAAATTGTGAATATTAACACAATGACATTGTTTATTCAACACATTATCTGTACTATTTACAAAATAGGACTCCTTAATTCTTTTTTTCCTCAAATCATTTTCCATATGCAAAATAAAAACTCTATCAAAGCAGAATTCACCATTACAACTCACAGCATGTTCTGCAAAAACAGATTTAAACCTATCTGCAGAACAACGCAACTTATTATATAATAATTCATGCTCCCTAATCCTCTTTTTCAATGCACATTTGGTCTCCCCGATGTAACTATAACCACAATGACATACCACTTTATATATAATATTACATTTGCTGCTTTTATCAATAGAATCTTTGCCATTAATAACCAATCTTCCAGTATTTGCACCCACTTTAAATGCAACATTAAAATCAGCAGATACCAATGATGTAATCTTATTACAAACAATATCCTTTACATAAGGCAATGCTATCCATTTTTTCTTTTCCATATTATCTCTTCTCCATCTGTTTCTATATCTATATAGTGCACATAAAATATTTGTCCTACTATATCCCACACCCAATAAATCATTCACATATCTTTCAATATTAATCATTTTATCACTCTGAAATTTACATAAAACATCATTTCTAAAAAGAAATGTTCTAAAACCAGCCAATTTATAGGTAAGTGGAACATTTGAATTTGGAAGAACAACTCCTCTAATTGATAATGGTTTCAACACCATTTTATTATTAATTTTATTCTATTCTCTCCATAAAATCAAATCAAGATATTCTACATTCTTCTCACTATCTTCAGAAGTAGTAGTCCATGTTAATCCAGCAATATCGTTTAATTTAATAAACAGTTTATGCACTATCATATTTGATCCTACAATAAGCACATCATCCACATACCTAAAATAACTTTTAACACTGGTCATAAAATATTCTTTTAAAATCATCCTTTCATAATATGACAACACACAACTACATATAATTGCTGAAACAGGCAAACCCATAGGCCAACCTTCATCCCTCATATACAACCGATCTTCAAATGTAGCTATCAAATTCTGATTAATAAATAATAACAAATCCTTTACAAACATACGATAAAACTTGCACACTCCTTTTTCATATAAAACTTGATCAATAATGTTAATAGAGTCCTTTCTTTTTATTGAACCATATAACTCTGCAACATCCAATGTAAATAATTTATCATCATTATCCAAAACAATATTATCAATCTTTTTAACTAAATCAAATGAAGACCCAATTGTATAATCACCAAAACCCAATTCATCTTGCAAAAACTTTCCCACAAAAACTGCTGCATGATAATACATACATCCTCCAAAATCCAACATCAGACTAATAGGTAATCCTTCCTTATGCACTCTTAAATTTCCAAAAATCCTTGGCATAATTGCAGCTGATGGATAAAAAGATAGATATAACTTTCTATCAAACACTTTCTTTAAATATGGCTTAAGTATAGTATTAATAAATTTCAATCTCACTGTATCAATTGAATAAGCATTTATCAATTTAAATTTTAATTTTTGAATTTGCTGATGAACCTTTTCTCTATATAAACTTTTAAACATCAAACATAATCTTCCACCTTTATCTTCTTTAATACATGTAACATTATTATCTGATAAATTGCAGCAATAGAAAGTGCTTATGAGATGCATCTTGCTCGAGATGAGGTGATTTCTAAAATATCTTCGTTAAATATTTCTAATGTAAAATGTGATGATTCATGGTATAAACAAATTAATTTAATAAGAAGATATTTATCAGATAATAATGTTACATGTATTAAAGAAGATAAAGGTGTAAAATTATGATTGATGTTTAAAAGTTTATATAGAGAAAAGGTTCATCAGCAAATTCAAAAATTTAAATTTAAATTGATAAATGCTTATTCAATTGATACAGTGAGATTGAAATTTATTAATACTATACTTAAGCCATATTTAAAGAAAGTGTTTGATAGAAAGTTATATCTATCTTTTTATCCATCAGCTGCAATTATGCCAAGGATTTTTGGAAATTTAAAAGTGCATAAGGAAGGATTACCTATTAGACTGATGTTGGATTTTGGAGGATGTATGTATTATCATGCAGCAGTTTTTGTGGGAAAGTTTTTGCAAGATGAATTGGGTTTTGGTGATTATACAATTGGATCTTCATTTGATTTAGTTAAAAAGATTGATAATATTGTTTTGGATAATGATGATAAATTATTTACATTGGATGTTGCAGAGTTATATGGTTCAATAAAAAGAAAGGACTCTATTAACATTATTGATCAAGTTTTATATGAAAAAGGAGTGTGCAAGTTTTATCATATGTTTGTAAAGGATTTGTTATTATTTATTGATCAGAATTTGATAGCTACATTTGAAGATCGGTTGTATATGATGGATGAAGGTTGGCCTATGGGTTTGCCTGTTTCAGCAATTATATGTAGTTATGTGTTGTCATATTATGAAAGGATGATTTTAAAAGAATATTTTATGACCGGTGTTAAAAGTTATTTTAGGTATGTGGATGATGTGCTTATTGTAGGATCAAATATGATAGTGCATAAACTGTTTATTAAATTAAATGATATTGCTGGATTAACGTGGACTATTACTTCTGAAGATAGTGAGAAGAGTGTAAAATATCTTGATTTGATTTTATGGAGAGAAGGGAATAAAATTAATAATAAAATGGTGTTGAAACCATTATCAATTAGAGGAGTTGTTCTTCCAAATTCAAATGTTCCACTTACCTATAAATTGGCTGGTTTTAGAACATTTCTTTTTAGAAATGATGTTTTATGTAAATTTCAGAGTGATAAAATGATTAATATTGAAAGATATGTGAATGATTTATTGGGTGTGGGATATAGTAGGACAAATATTTTATGTGCACTATATAGATATAGAAACAGATGGAGAAGAGATAATATGGAAAAGAAAAAATGGATAGCATTGCCTTATGTAAAGGATATTGTTTGTAATAAGATTACATCATTGGTATCTGCTGATTTTAATGTTGCATTTAAAGTGGGTGCAAATACTGGAAGATTGGTTATTAATGGCAAAGATTCTATTGATAAAAGCAGCAAATGTAATATTATATATAAAGTGGTATGTCATTGTGGTTATAGTTACATCGGGGAGACAAAATGTGCATTGAAAAAGAGGATTAGGGAGCATGAATTATTATATAATAAGTTGTGTTGTTCTGCAGATAGGTTTAAATCTGTTTTTGCAGAACATGCTGTGAGTTGTAATGGTGAATTCTGCTTTGATAGAGTTTTTATTTTGCATATGGAAAATGATTTGAGGAAAAGAAGAATTAAGGAGTCCTATTTTATAAATAGTACAGATAATGTGTTGAATAAGCAGTGTCATTGTGTTAATATTCACAATTTATGGAAAGTAGGTAATTCACATGGGAACATTACTGGTATGAGAGTTTGATAATATTTAAATATTAATGTATTGCTACTTAAGATGGCGGAATACGCTGAAGCTAGCTATAGCAAAGAATTTTAATCTTTAATTTTATACAGGCATTTTTTAAAATTTTGTAGTTTTTATTCTAGTGAATATTGTTATTATACGTATATTATTTGATATTACATATATATATATATATATTATTTGATATTACATATATATATATATATAGAGAGAGAGAGAGAGAGAGAAATGGAGAGAGATGTAGCTAGAATAGCTATTTCTATATACATTAGAATCACAGCATAGAAATTTAAATCAGCACATATGATTTCTTTTAAAATAAATTTGAAGTTTCATGCAAAGAAATGTCTCCATAATATTTATATGTAACAACAAATTTATCTAATTCTTATTTTTTTTTTTTATGTGAAGTATTTTTTTTTTTTACCCATTTTAAATAAAATCCGTTTTATTTGTTTCAGTATTCTAATATCATATTCATTAATTTTGTTATAAAAGTCTAATGTCTACATCTTTCACTCCCTTTACACTTAATTTTTTCCCCATTCTCTCAACACTTTATTTGGATTCTTTTTTTTACAGCCTACAGTCATATAATTAAGTATTTTTATCCTATTTCTTATATAAATACATAGAAATAAACTATATATCTATTAATTTTACATATTGTAAAATGTTTTCTGCTCAATTTGTTTGCTGACCTCTTCATATAATTCAATTTAAATTATTTTACTAATCTATTTTTATTCATAAAATATTATGTTTTCAAATAATTTTTATTTACTTTAAAACTCTCTCACTAAAAAAAATGTCTAATATACTTCAACCTTGAGTGGTTTCATTTTATCCATAATTCTCCATTGAATGTATATTTACCTATTTCTATTTACATCATATTTAAAACGGTAGAATTTTCTGACCACTGGAAGCACACATTTCCAAAATGTTAAACCTGACCCGACTACTCCTTTTCAAATAGATTTGCATATCTCATGATTATTATAGGACATGCATGTCAGTGTTTAAACAATTTCTTTCTGAAATGTTTTATGATTGTACCAAAAAGAATGAGCTTCCTTATTATGTATCCTCCTGATTTCAACTATAAGTATCCCCACTAATCTTTCTATTTCAATCTCCATTTCTTTTAAAAATAAATTATAAAAGTGATAATGGACAATCAAATTTCCATCCAATTTTATATTTTGTGTCAATATTTACTATCTAATGATTATTAATGAAGTTAAAGTTTATTCTAAAATAAAAGGGGAAAAAATGAAAATTTTTGATATATAATTTGACCAATGAATTAATTGAGTGTATCAATTAAGCAGTGAAAATTTATTTTACTTGGAAGAAAATCACCTTTTTTAAAAAAAAATATGTAAAATATTTTTTATATTTTAAGAAAATATTTTTAAAAGTAATCATTTATTTTCGTAGTATAACAAATATAAAATGTAAGACCGACTAACGCATATACGTATTGGTAATGAAGATAATAATTACAATTTTCTTAGTTCTGCTATATTATTTCTCATTCTTTTCTCTTTTCGGGAGAGAAAATTTTTCATCCTTGTAACTTTACACACAGTTAACAATTAAAATGCCTCATTATTGAAAGTCTTTTTTATTTTAAAAAAGATAAATGCGACAAAAAGAAAGATTCATTTTCAAATATAAAAACATACGTAAAAGTAATTGACTTATATACTCTATGAAGCCCAGTTCATATATAATTTTTTTAAGAAAATTATTAGATCAATGTATTGCAATTAAATTTTAAATAACTGTTTGCACATTAAATTCGTATATAATATATAATATTTACTAAGGCTTTAACCTCGACAATATGCGTCTGAAAAATGCGAAGATAGGGACCTCTACAGGTCTTAACCACAAGCTTACGCGTTGGAAGAAAAGTGCGTTTAAAATAAATATATAATAATAAATTTGTAAAATAATATAGGCGCTATTGCACCTGACCGCAAAGCTACTTTTTACTTAAAAACAAAATAAAATTATATTACACTGCAAGCGCTTTCAAGAGATGTGCTCTCATCTTCATAGCTCTAAGTAAACCTCAAGATATCAACCTGGTCTGCAAAGAAAGGCACGATGTAAAAAGAAAAGTTAAGGAGTCCTGCTTCATTGCGATAGATTGCAACGCCATCAACGGCAAGAATAGATGTTTCGCGATCTCAACGAAATGGAGCAATTAACCTTTGAACTTTGCATAATAATTACTTCACTTAGAGCTACGAAGATGAGAGCAGGTCTCTTGAAAGCGTTTCAGAGTAATATAATTTTATTTTGTTTTTAAGTAAAAAGTAGCTTTGCAGTCAGGTGCAATAGCGCCTATATTATTTTACAAATATATTTTCGCACGCAAAGTTTTCGAGTTAGGTTTGAATTACAATAATAAATATATATATTCTTCTACTGTTGCTGCTAACCATTTTGAAAATTAGAGATTATTTTTGAAGTTTAATTATATTGTACATAATGATTTAAGGAATAGTGTTATTATTGGTCATGAAAAATCTAAGACATATTAAATAAACTTTGATCAATAACAGGAATGTGTGATAGTTATTATTATGTGTTTCATTTTTGCAACAGTAATCTTTCAAACAACATATAAACGACTTCATAAAGCAAGTATCAAAATGGAATAGATGCTTGATGATGGAGCTTATATTTGAACAGATTAAAAACAAAATAAATAACTTCATCTAATTGGCTTCAAGATTTATAGTAAGCTGGTGTAGTATTATTGCTTATTTAAAGAATAATTTATAGAATTTTTTAACTTTTGAGTGCAATTTATAATTAGTTTGTTGTTTTAATTAATGTTCAAATATTTTTTATATTTTCAACTACTAATAAAAAACAACAAATAGCAATTCATATAACATTGCAATATTAGCCAAAAAATAAAAATTTTCTGAAATTCTTCTACAATCATTATTTCATCTATTAAAAAATAAACTTGTTCAAATGAAATTTACTTAAACATATAAGCTGACTGGACAACCAAGCCATCAACTATTATGTATGGTAGATATAAACAAAACTTCTAGCTCAATTTTATTGGATTTCTTTCTTTTAAATAAAATGTCTAATAATATCAATCTTACTCATTTCATGGCTAATATATTAGTATATCAAGATTGAAAAATTATTTAACAATAAAATAGCAATAATTATGAGACCTGTTATCTAATCATACAGTAAGATACCCCTTTTTAAATTTGAGTATATATACCAAAAACATACCATCAATGATATGGGAATATCGCATAACTCCACTCCCCTAAAATATCGGTGATACTCCAATAACTCACAATAAAATAAGTAAATTATATTGAATATTAAAATTTCCTATGTTAAATTGAATAATAATATAATATAATATCCTTCTGCTTATTGAAATTATTTATACTACTCCTTAATTAACATTTCTTAACTCAAGTGTAGAGGGATTTTATTTACATCTATCTACAGATAAAATAATTATGAAACAAATATACTAATCGATTTCTCACCTTTAAAATAATCAATTAACTTTTCTGATAAATTAACTAAAAAAATAAATTAATAATTATTAACCAATACTTATAAACTATTAATTATCATAATCAATTTTAAAATAATTTATTATCAAAATGTATTATAATTTAATTATGTCTATTTTTATAAGGCAAGTTAATTATTCACTCTTCATCATGATCTTTGAGACTGAAGTAAAAAATTTAAATTAGATAATATTTTTAAATTCGATATCAAACATCATATTTTTTTATTCATTATCTAATTTCAAATTATGTGCAATAATATCAAATATATCTAATTATTATAATATATATGTGACAAGGGTGATAAACAATGATTTGGGAACAGGAAATGAGATTCTCAATATTTTATTAATTTAAAAACAAACATTAACATTTATTTTAGTAATATTATACAAAATTTAAAAATAATTTACACATATCATAGATTTAATAAATATTTAATATATAATAACAAACTTCTATAAAACTAATATTAACAAAGTAATTATAATAAACTAAAATAATTTATATTTTACTCTCAAATTACTTACAAATAGAATTCAGTATATTCCTTACTTTACTCCATTATCATTAAGATACTTCTTACTATTTTTGTATTAAAATACATCCACAAAAATATTTGTATTTTCATTAAGTTACAAATATTTTATAAATGTATTCTTTTACACTATAATTCCTGCATCTTTTTTTTTTTTTCATCTGTCATAGCATCAGCCGGGACGCGAACCCACAACCGTCTACTTGCAGGGCGGCTGCGATGGCATCTCGGCTAACAACACTTGACAATTCCTGCATCTTTAACTGTCATATAATATTATTGCCTAATTACAATTCTATAATTTATTTTATTCCTTCAATTTTTATTATTTCATTATAAAAAAATATTTAATTATATTAATTGTTCATTAAAATATGACACTTTATTCTATTATATTAAATACTAAAAATAAAATATCAGGATTTCTTTTAATATTATATCTTCTACCTCAAACTTTCATTTTGTATTTTGATCTCCTATATCAAATAAACATTGATAAAATATTTCTCCGTACATTCTTTAATATCATATTTGTTTTGTAATTCATCATTCTTACAATAAATTGATTTATCATATCACCATTCGAAAGTTTATCTATTACCATTACTTAAATCTTCAATTCCCTTACACAATGTATATACCAGTGCAATTTTTTATGTTAACAAGTATGGGGTGGATATGTTATAAAATTATCATAAATAATGCCATGGACTAAATATAACTTAAGGCCACATATTATCATGTGTCTATCTTAATTTTCTATCTTGGCTACTATTTCAAGCTCTTACAGATTTTAGAAAAATGCCACTATCCATTATATCATAAATATTCCAACTTACTCTGTACATTATCATATTTAACCTGAATCAACACTATCACATCATTAAAGAATTTCCAATACATTCCCATACTGCTACTTAAAATTTGATATTTCATATGGCAATTACATTTTTTGCTATTAAGACTTTGGCAATTTTATATTGCTAAAGCTATTAATATATGGTATATCTGAACTTAGTTCAGTCCCATATGGCTATTTAAGTTAGATAGCTGGATTTGAAGATATATGGATGTCTGAAATTTTCAGATTTTCTATTTAATAGTTAACCATTAGATAAAGTGCTGGGATTTACTTGGTATTTTAAATCTAATGCTTGAATATTCTAGCATCTCACTGAGGAAGCCAGAAGCAAAAACTGGTCTGGGGTTAGGGATATTCTGAAAAGCTTATTAAGAGCTATTGGAAAGCTCTTTGGATAATATATGTGTGTGTTTTTTATTCGGAATTTTTTTTTGTTTAGAAATGTTTATAGATTAACAAATTATTACAAGGTGTGGAGCTTCTAGAGATGTAGGTTATTTCTGCCTTGGTATTATGTGTCATTCAAATAAAGTCTTATTTACTTAAAAAATTTTAAGAACTGCACTATTTTATTTTTAAGATTTTAATTTATTCTGGTTATAGCAGCAGTACTAGAATTTTTATAGGATATTCTTCTCACTTTTTCTCTTTTTGATTCTATCTTCTTTATTTTTTAATAACATTAAGTTCAAGAATTGTGGATTTGTTATGGTAGTAATCTGGACATTTCTGTTGTTTTTTTGCCTGATAACTCACTCAATTTATATTTAGTAATACATTCTTTTTAGTGAGGAAAAATTATGTAATATCTTATTGCATTTATATTTGCTTTTCCTGTGAGAACACAGAATAAAGCTCAAATAACCCTATCACACTTCCAAGTTTTTTATGTTTTAAATTACATTAAGTAACCTTTTAATTACATTTACATTTTCTCTGCATTTATTAAATATATTTTTAGATTTTAACCCCTTCAATTATTAATGGAAAAATCATTTTTATCAAGTTCCAAAAAATTGGCTTTTAATTACAAGTTTTAATTATATGATTATTTGCATATTTTTAAGACATAATTATCTCTATATGTTTTATGAAATATAATTCCTTGTATATTTTTAGTAGTGATGTATAAAAAGAAAACTAACTTCCTCATAAATAAAATATTCTATTAGTGATAAATTTACTATTATTAAATAACTTTAATAATATAGTATTACTACATTAAAGCAAATACTTTATTACTTTTTATCTTTCCTTCAACAAATATGGTATAATTATTCTTAACTTATAATATTTTAACTTACTTAAGTATAAAATTTAGTAATTAACTTGCACATACTTTATATTTTGAATAAGCTTAACTTGCTCCATCAGAATAGCAACAACATCAGCTGTGTTTGCTATTTGATCATACATTATCATGCACAGTTTATTTTATCAGTTATCATTTGAAAATTATTAATTGATAATAAATAAAAATTTTAGCAACATACAAGCCTTTAGAAAATTCCAATATCAAATTTCTATATGAAAGAAGTGAAACATGCCCTCTTAAATCACAATTTTTGTTCAGCAGAGTGTTTTGAGCCAAAGTAAATAAAAGTAAAAAAGAAAAATTGAAAATTTCATTAATTTGCTTACATATTAGGTTATTTATGCAATATTTTTGTAAAATAATTATTTTAAAGAAAAAACTTACATCATTATTATTAGATTTTATTGGAAAATATTTATTTTCAAGAAGACAACTCTTAAAAAGTCTACTAATAACAAACAGTTTTTCGTGGGTAAAATAGGATGACCTTTTTCCAAAACAGCAGACAATAAAAAGAAAAATATTAATAACAATAAATTTAATGTTTATTTTACAATATCTATCATTTGAAAGCTTAAATTTGTAATAAATAATATAAAGATTATTAATATGTGATATAAAAAAGTTTTAATTTTAAAACTAAAGCATTCAAATATGGAAATATTTGATACAATATCTTATCAGGACTCATTCAAAATAGAAAGGTGGTTTGTATCTGCACAGGCTAATTAAGAAAATATTTTGTATTTAACAAACTCATGCTTTTTATTCATGCAGACTTTTTAACATATATTCTATATTTTCCTTATTGACATTTGAATGAATAAAACTTTTCCCATCCATTATTGTTTTATATGTATATAAATGTATGATTAGATATATATTCACTAGATGGATCTTACCACTAGCTCCAAAACAAACTTTAATTATAAGTGCCAACAGAGAAAGAATTCAAAATCTCTATCCGGAAAATCCTCTTCTTTCTTGTTGGCACTTATAATTAAAGCTTGTTTTGGAGCTAGTGGTAAGCTCCATCTAGTGAACATTTATTTTAGCACAAGCTTAAAAGCAAGTTGCACAATTTTGTGTCTTGTTTTATTATATATATATTCTAGTAGCTCACTGAGGAGAACTATCAGCTGAAAACCAGTTTGGGGATAAAGATAATTTTAGCTGGCATTCATTGGAAAAGCTTGTTTAGAGCTATTGACATGCTCATTATATTACATTTGTAGTACAAGTTTAATAAGTTAAATCATATGATATATGACTTGATTTTTTTACTTACACACACACACATATATATATATATTATAAGGTTAGCTTACAATCCAGTTCAGACCTACCCTTATATGTCCACAGTACTAGACTAAACCCATGAAAAAAAAAACAAATTGAAATAATAGCTTAGGTACATGATATCACTTATCTATTAGCAAACATACATATAAATGCATACAAACACTTGAAGTTTGTTTTAATAAATACCAAACCAAAATAATGTTGAAATGAAGTAAATGCTCTTTGTTAATAAAAAATAAAAGCTTAATCTTAGAAACCATTTGTTTGTTAATGTGTAAATGTCGATAGGATGATAATTTGGTAGGTATGGTGATTACTTGAGGTCAAGTCAATATCTAAGAAACCAATTGTTGGAAATTAAGAATAGAATTTTACTACATAATTTTATTATGTAACATCAACAACAAACATTAATTTATGCAAGAATAGGCAAACATGGTGATGGAAAAGGAAATTGAAAATGTGAGTTTGCTAGAAAATGAGGTGCAGTATAAAAAACAAACCAGTTCATTTTCTTTTTCTTTCATATTTAATCAGTTGATATACCAATTGTAAGCAGAAAATAGCTTAATATCAAACATTAAAACAAAGAATAAAATAGACGATGTGGTCGAAGATATTATCTATTCTGTATAAGATTTTAAAACACTGAAAATTAAAGCAAATTATCATCAACATTTAAGAGGTAAAAATCAATGAACTGTAGCAGTGTAGTAAAATAATTAAAATAATTTTATAGTGATAATCAAAAACAGAAGACTGTGCAATCAAACAAGAAAAAAACATTATATAGACAATACATACTGATAAATGATGAAGTAAAACTTTCCTTTGCATAAATTTACTCAATACCATTTATAATCTGAAAGATTTTTTTTTAACAAACAATGCAAATAAATGTGCCATGGGACTGGAGTGCAGTCATAATTACTATAAAGCATGATGCTGTAACTCACTCATATAAATAATGCCTAGAAAAATGCCTAATGCTTAATGAAAAGTGTCTGAGTGGGGCCTGGAAGAAAGTGATAACTGAAATGGAAACAACCTTATTCAAACAACCTTGTTCAAGCATTACCGGAGAATCTGGAAAGTGATAGAGGAGTTATCAGAATAGACTGCATCCATGAAAGACACTAATGTTTAAATTATAGATTCTAATTAGGAAGATTTGAACAAAATCAAAATTATCATATTATATATATTTTTTTACTTTATATGTTTGTAAAATTGTACTTTTATTATTCTCACACTTGGAAGTTTCAGCGTGTTTGCCAATCGGGAGAGTCCATTCCATAAGTATTATTTAAATAAGTGTAATAATATTCAAGGCTAAATGGGTGTATAAGTAACCATTAGAAACCAGTCAACACTAAATAATCCCATTACAGATAACAATGAAAATTATTATTATTTACGTAATACTTTGGGTGTAATTTGAAAATTATAATTGGGTTTTGTAATGTTATAATTGACTATTAATCTACATTCAGAACAAGTTATATTTCCTGTTTAAGGAGATCTATTTCAACTTTTTTGTATCAATAATTTCAATCTCTATAATCAAAATGCAATCTTTAGTGTCTATATAAATATATGGGACCATAAATAAAGGTGGGATTCTATCTTTATTGTTAAAAGGAGGTTGTCTTGTTATTTATATTGGGGTTGACTAAGTGTTGACTGTTTTTTTTTATGATTAATAATTATTTGTATATTTTATTGTTAATTCTTTTTTTTCTATTAACCAATATTTTTTTCTAAACTATTATTATAATAATTATGATTTAACATATTAACGTGATTCTGTCTTAATAACTGAATTAAACTAAATATGCTTTTTTAAACTTGCGTATTATCGATTAAAATACGTTTAATGTAATGTTTAAATTTTATTTTATTAAAATATTTTAAAAGTTGTTTTTTTTTAGAATCCTTGATTTGATTTTATCTTTTCCTCAAATATAATTTTTATTTTATTGGTACTTATGTTTGAAACTTTCTTGGTTTTATACAAATTTTTCAGTATTTTTATTTTTTATTTTTTTTTAAAGTTAGTTATCTTGCTCTGACATTTAAAAATAAAAAAGCCTTTTAATTTACAATAAAATATTTATCTTTAATAACAATGAAAGTTAAAATTGTAAATTATTTTAAAAGTATACTTAAATATTATATCATCTAAATAATTAATTATTTTACATTTCTTTTATAAGCATTTTATATATAATTATAAAACATTTCTAAAAATGATATAACCAAAATATACATCAAAACATAACTGATTAATCAAACCACACACCAGTGTATAAATAAATAAGTAGTGCTGATACAATAGAAATGCAGAAGAATTGACATGTGGTTTTCATTTTTATGGCCCACAATGCTTAATGGTATAAACATTTATTTGAAAGATTTCGTTTGTATATGCTCCAAAAATTGTCTCATTAATAATGTAGTTGCACAGTAAATAAATATTTTGACTTGATTTTCGGTAGACCTGGTGATTTCAACTAATACTAATATAAGAATAGCATCCAAATATTTATTTCTGTGAATGTAACTGTTATATTCCTATATTTGATAACACTATGCTAATTATTACCCGTTTTTATTTTTGTGGTTTGATATACAAAATATTTGAGCAGAAATTAAATAATTAAAATTAAATTTTAGTCAATTATTTAATATTTATATAAATTTTATAATGAATATTATTTTATTCAGAAAATACTGCTTTCAAGATGAACAAATAAAATAAATTTCGACGAAGAGAGAAAAAAACTTCAAGATGGGAATTGAATTATTTCTGTATATTTCCTTTAATTATTTATTAATTATAAGCTTATTATTAACTTAATTACAGTTTGACAATAATAGTTTCAGAACAAACTTATTTTACGTTTAAATTCTATTATTAATGTGATGTTTAAATAAATAAATATTCAAAAAAATGTAAAAATTAAAAAGCAATCTGAATAACAATATAAATATATATCATGTGGCATGCCTGAAATTAATTTATTAAAAAAATGGCCAATGATAACTAAAATGAATTAGATCTCCTGCTGTACAATATTACATTCCAGAACAGGGATTTTGTAGGTTATACTAAAAATTAATGATAATTTCTATTTCAGTCAGTCAACATGGAGAGTTTTTATATTTTAATTAGACATGCGTGATTCTATTCAAGAGACAGAAAGGAAGAAATAAAAATAAAACTCCTTGAAAAATAAATATTTATTTATATATATATTACAAATTATAAATATATACTAAAGATAATTTTTACATATATATATATAATTATTATATGCAATTTTAAAATTATAAATATGTAAATTTAACCAAAGAATAAGTAGCATCATACTATAAATCATAAACAATATGCCAACAATTGAATTCCATAAAGCTACTTACTGTATGTAAATGATTATATATATATAATATCTATTACAGTTTAATTATTGTAATAATAATAAAACAAAATATTCAATGGTTGAAAATGGTTATACAAATAACTAACAGTACTTCTCCATTTTATAATGGTTATTAGTAATACTTTATTATATTTATAAATTGTATTATGTATATTTAAATATATATATTTTTAAAAGTTTTATTTTTTATTCTCTTGCACCAGTTGCTAATATTAATAATTGTGTGGAATAGCCATTTATATATAGTAATTAAAATAATCTGACAACTTTTTATTTTGCTTTTGATATTATTTTAATGTTTTTCTTATTTATCTTTAGACTTTTTAGTTTTCATTTGATAGCTCTTCCAAGATTTTATTAAGTTATTATTATTATTATTATTATTATTATTATTATTATTATTATTATTATTATTATTATTATTATTATTATTATTATTATTATTATTATTATTATTATTATTATTATTATTATTATTATTATTATTATTATTATTATTATTATTATTATTATTGTTGTTGTTGTTGTTATTATTATTATTATTATTATATCATCATCATCATCATCATCATCATCATTATTTTAAAAAAAATCTAGAAAATTGAAGTAATATTTTTCTATTTTTTTTAATTTAGATTCCCATTTTAATCCACAAAATATATTAAATTTGTAAATTAAAAAAAAATGAATAGATTTAATTTACCTACAGGTTATTCTTTCTATTGATATTTTTTTAGTGTAGTCTAATCACTACTATTCCTTTTTATGAATACTCAAAACTTTGGTAGTTTTACAAGTGTTCATGTAATCAAATGCCTTTTCATAATTTTCATATTAATACATAATGACAATTCCTAGTTATTACTTTTTAATAACTTCTTTTAGTTACTAGTATCAAATATTTAGCACTATTATTACTTTTCAACAACTCATACAAAATACTGAAACTCATATTTCTGATAACCCTAAGCAATTTTAATTTCTGGTCAAAGATTTAGGTATTAGTAAAAGAAAATTACAAAATAATTACAATTCAAATCTAGTTGCAGATGATTTTTGTTTATTTTTTAGAGCTTTTTAACAATCAAAATCTCTTGCACAGCTGACTGAAAATAATGAACTAATTGATAAAAAGGTAGCATTTAGTTCATTTATTGAATCTGATGTCATTTTTGCTATTATTCTAATATGGGTGCTGACAATATTTTAGGTTTTATTTATAAATGATGTACTTAATATATAGCTTTTTTGCATATTTTTAATTGCTCTTTAAAGCATTGTATCTTTCCTAAGAATTTTAAATTTGCTAAAGTTGTATCTATTTTTATAAAGAGATATAGAAATTTTTTAAATGACTATAGGTCTATTTCAGTTCTATGTACTGTTGCCCAAGCATTTGAAGGATGCTTATATAATAAGACTATCTTTGATGCCAACAAGGTTTTGTCATCAGAGCAAAATGACGTTTTGCCTAATAGGTTTATGGAAACCAATCTGCTAAATATTTTTGATCTCATTTCCAATTCAATTGAGGATCAAGGATGTTATTTAAACAGGCAAAAGTCTCCATACAGTAGTGCCACCCTGTGACAACCAGAGTAATCAATGGATGACAGAAGGCCTGTGCATAAAATCCCCATCTAGTGCCTACTCATCCAATATTCCCAGACTACTTTCTAGCTTGTGGCCTTCATCAGTGAGGAGCCTTGGATCTGAGAGCACTGCACCTAGATCTTAGAATCTAATGCAACCCTCCAGCAAACACCTTTTATCTCTACTTAACCACAAAACTATGAGAATGAAATTGAAAACACAATAATATTTTCAATCTAAGCTCAATAGCTTGTGTAGTCATATGGGTCTGTACTCAGTTTAGCACCCATACATTTTGGTGTCTTTGGCTCTTTAACAACCATAGCTACTACTATTAGGCAGGATTGGTGTTAAACCACTAAACATCACATGATCATCATCTCTTATGCTGGCACATAACTGTTCATGTGATGTTATTTACTTTTATAAGTCCAAGGCTTTTGATAGAGTTATTCATAAAATTCTTCTTAGAAAATTTTGTAGATTAGGTTTTTACCAAAATATTAATTAATTGGTTTGAATCTTTACTTAAAAGGAGGATGTTTTGTGGGAGGTTTGACAATAAAATATCATTTCCATATTTTTGCTTCCACTGGAGTGTTTTTGCATCAATTAGTTTGAAAAAAAAAAGAAATGACACCAAAAGAAATATAAAAGTGTATTTCATCATGACCAATCCAAATGCCATCAATCAAAGGGATGCCTGCTTTACAATATCAAAACAACTTCAGGAAAATGATTTGCATAAATTTGCATTCATTATGATTACACATAATAATGGCTATGAATATGGAGTAAACATACCCCAAAAACATTAAGCTAAACATTGTTATTTATAAAAAAAAATATTAGCTTTACCTATATACATTTAAAACATATAAGTATTATTATTTAATGTATATATTAATGATCTCTAAAAAATATATAATGTTCTCATATCTTTTATGTTATGCAAATGATTGTAAAATTTTCAGGCATATCTGTTATATTAGTGATTGTCTTTTAGTTCAAAGTGATATTGATGATTTTTTGAAATGGTGTGATAATAATTGTATAAACATGAATGTGGATATGTACTCCATTGTCTCTTACTCTAGGAAGTCTGAAATCTTAAGGTTTTCCTACTAAATCTGGGTCTCTAAAACATATCAAATGATCTTCAAAGAGATTTTGGAATAAAAAAAATTAACAATGGCTCTTTCTATTATCATATTGATTTTTATAAAACTTTCAAAGTTATAGAAACTATTTTTAGAAATAGGAAAGCATTTAATAAATGTACAAAAATGAAACTTTTTATACCTTTAATATTCCCCAATTTGGAGTATGGATCCAAGATCTGCTTTTGACAAATTTTTTAAATTAAATAATCCAAATCATATTAATGCTGAGATTAAAAACAGGAGATCTTCAATTTCTGTATAAAATTATTTTTCCAAAATATTTCTGTATCTAACTTGCTTTCTAAGTTAAGTATCAAAAAGCAGCATTATAAGAATTATATAATACTTTTTAACTTAAAATTTTTAAGTCTGATATACCAAAATTTTCTCCTTTACTTCATTTACTCAGAACTTATAATAAAGTTTTTGCTAATAATGTTATTTTTTATTTAGATATTAAACAATTCAATAAAGCCACCTTAAAAAACTTTTATCCTTAGTTTCATTTGGAGTATTACTTTTTATTTATTTGTTCAGTTTATTGTTTTTTTACTTTGTTTCTATTATTTTATTTTATTTTTTATTTTTACTAATTTATATTAATTAACTCACTGTACAAACTATAATTGGTTAAATGTTGTTGATATGTGCATTAAATAAAGAATTATTATTATTATTATTATTATTATTATTATTATTATTATTATTATTATTATTATTATTATTATTATTATTATTATTATTATTATTATTATTATTATTATTATTATTATTATTATTATTATTATTATTATTATTATTATTATTATTATTATTATTATTATTATTATTATTATTATTATTATTATTATTATTATTATTATTATTATTATTATTATTATTATTATTATTATTATTATTATTATTATTATTATTATTATTATTTGTAGATGAATTGAAGTCAGTATAATAGGTTAGTGGAGATGGGGGGAATTAAACAAGAACAAAAGGGATATGCATGTGGTTACAAATTTGATTTATTTATTTTCTTTAAAATATATACATCCAATTAGTTTTG